>JALAZF010000204.1:4408541-5038333 GCA_022829125.1 Lathyrus tuberosus
GTTAGCTTAATTATTTAAATCAGATTATTTTTTTTTATATTTGCTTCATTAATTTTGTAATATATTTTAATTTTTAAATTTTCATTAGCTTCATTGTTTTTATGTATCGGATCACAACAATTACAAATAGATAATAAATTGTAGGAAGGGTTAAAGTTGAGTTGTTATTTTATCTTAGATACATGTATTAAATCCATGTTAATTTCTTATAGGATTCTATGTATATTTTTTAGGTTGTTATTTGAATTATTATTTTCTATTGAAATGGTTATAATATTAAATGATGGGTGAAAGTTGTGAGAAGATAAAAAGTTGGTTTTAAAAAATAAAATTAAATGTTTTTCAAACGATTATATAGTGATTAATAGTCAAAACAGAGTGTGTGGTAGTAATTCAAAAATAAGGTTTTTTTTTAAATTAGGGGATAATATCAAATTTATTACTACAAGAATATATATGAATGTCAAATTTTTAAAATAATATATCAAATTTTAATAATTCTCATGTATACAGTTTCAAACTTAATATTTTGACATCTTGATAATCCAATGTCATCTTGATATAAATTTGAAGTACATGATTGTTACACTAAAGAGTCCAGAGTCAAGACTAAAAAGGAAATGACATCTTATTTGTGTTGTGGATCCGTGTCATCTTGGCTAAGTGAGTAAAAACATGATCAATGAATCAAGGCAATTAAGCATATTTTTGGTAATTCGTGTATATATCGCATTCTTAGAAAGAATAAGCATAAAAAACGTATCTCCAATTTAGAGTGTTTGGCAAACATGCGTGTTTTGGATATGAGACGCAAAAGCAAATATAAGATAAGGAGACATTGAAGTGGGGGAATAACTTTAAGTGACATGACACATCTTCAAGTTGACTATCATGTCATCAATTTTTTATCTCAATTAGGAAGGAATAAAATTCCGAAAAATGACCAATTTTAATATAACGGACCAAAGTTTCGATTAACATTTTCTTTAAGAAATCAAAAATATGTTTCATATTGATTTTGATGTCCACCACCGATAGAAAAAGTTAGGTGTTCAAATTTTTTTTAATAATAAAAAATATATTTTTTATCGGTTCAAAATAAACTGATAAAAATTTATAAAAACTTTATATAAAAATTTTAAAATTGTCACCGCACCTTTGTTTTCACATTGATTACTTATTTAACCTAGAGTATTTATCATTTAAAAATATATTTTTTTTACTAATTGGGGGCTTTTGCAAAGTAACGTTAGCTTAATTATTTAAATCAGAGTATTTTTTTTTATATTTGCTTCATTAATTTTGTAATATATTTTAATTTTTAAATTTTCATTAGCTTCATTGTTTTTATGTATCGGATCACAACAATTACAAATAGATAATAAATTGTAGGAAGGGTTAAAGTTGAGTTGTTATTTTATCTTAGATACATGTATTAAATCCATGTTAATTTCTTATAGGATTCTATGTATATTTTTTAGGTTGTTATTTGAATTATTATTTTCTATTGAAATGGTTATAATATTAAATGATGGGTGAAAGTTGTGAGAAGATAAAAAGTTGGTTTTAAAAAATAAAATTAAATGTTTTTCAAACGATTATATAGTGATTAATAGTCAAAACAGAGTGTGTGGTAGTAATTCAAAAATAAGGTTTTTTTTTAAATTAGGGGATAATATCAAATTTATTACTACAAGAATATATATGAATGTCAAATTTTTAAAATAATATATCAAATTTTAATAATTCTCATGTATACAGTTTCAAACTTAATATTTTGACATCTTGATAATCCAATGTCATCTTGATATAAATTTGAAGTACATGATTGTTACACTAAAGAGTCCAGAGTCAAGACTAAAAAGGAAATGACATCTTATTTGTGTTGTGGATCCGTGTCATCTTGGCTAAGTGAGTAAAAACATGATCAATGAATCAAGGCAATTAAGCATATTTTTGGTAATTCGTGTATATATCGCATTCTTAGAAAGAATAAGCATAAAAAACGTATCTCCAATTTAGAGTGTTTGGCAAACATGCGTGTTTTGGATATGAGACGCAAAAGCAAATATAAGATAAGGAGACATTGAAGTGGGGGAATAACTTTAAGTGACATGACACATCTTCAAGTTGACTATCATGTCATCAATTTTTTATCTCAATTAGGAAGGAATAAAATTCCGAAAAATGACCAATTTTAATATAACGGACCAAAGTTTCGATTAACATTTTCTTTAAGAAATCAAAAATATGTTTCATATTGATTTTGATGTCCACCACCGATAGAAAAAGTTAGGTGTTCAAATTTTTTTTAATAATAAAAAATATATTTTTTATCGGTTCAAAATAAACTGATAAAAATTTATAAAAACTTTATATAAAAATTTTAAAATTGTCACCGCACCTTTGTTTTCACATTGATTACTTATTTAACCTAGAGTATTTATCATTTAAAAATATATTTTTTTTACTAATTGGGTGCTTTTGCAATGTGACGTTAGCTTAATTATTTAAATCAGGGTATTTTTTTTATATTTGCTTCATTAATTTTGTAATATATTTTAATTTTTAAATTTTCATTAGCTTCATTGTTTTTATGTATCGGATCACAACAATTACATATAGATAATAAATTGTAGGAAGGGTTAAAGTTGAGTTGTTATTTTATCTTAGATACATGTATTAAATCCATGTTAATTTCTTATAGGATTCTATGTATATTTTTTAGGTTGTTATTTGAATTATTATTTTCTATTGAAATGGTTATAATATTAAATGATGGGTGAAAGTTGTGAGAAGATAAAAAGTTGGTTTTAAAAAATAAAATTAAATGTTTTTCAAACGATTATATAGTGATTAATAGTCAAAACAGAGTGTGTGGTAGTAATTCAAAAATAAGGTTTTTTTTTAAATTAGGGGATAATATCAAATTTATTACAACAAGAATATATATGAATGTCAAATTTTTAAAATAATATATCAAATTTTAATAATTCTCATGTATACAGTTTCAAACTTAATATTTTGACATCTTGATAATCCAATGTCATCTTGATATAAATTTGAAGTACATGATTGTTACACTAAAGAGTCCAGAGTCAAGACTAAAAAGGAAATGACATCTTATTTGTGTTGTGGATCCGTGTCATCTTGGCTAAGTGAGTAAAAACATGATCAATGAATCAAGGCAATTAAGCATATTTTTGGTAATTCGTGTATATATCGCATTCTTAGAAAGAATAAGCATAAAAAACGTATCTCCAATTTAGAGTGTTTGGCAAACATGCGTGTTTTGGATATGAGACGCAAAAGCAAATATAAGATAAGGAGACATTGAAGTGGGGGAATAACTTTAAGTGACATGACACATCTTCAAGTTGACTATCATGTCATCAATTTTTTATCTCAATTAGGAAGGAATAAAATTCCGAAAAATGACCAATTTTAATATAACGGACCAAAGTTTCGATTAACATTTTCTTTAAGAAATCAAAAATATGTTTCATATTGATTTTGATGTCCACCACCGATAGAAAAAGTTAGGTGTTCAAATTTTTTTTAATAATAAAAAATATATTTTTTATCGGTTCAAAATAAACTGATAAAAATTTATAAAAACTTTATATAAAAATTTTAAAATTGTCACCGCACCTTTGTTTTCACATTGATTACTTATTTAACCTAGAGTATTTATCATTTAAAAATATATTTTTTTTACTAATTGGGTGCTTTTGCAATGTGACGTTAGCTTAATTATTTAAATCAGGGTATTTTTTTTATATTTGCTTCATTAATTTTGTAATATATTTTAATTTTTAAATTTTCATTAGCTTCATTGTTTTTATGTATCGGATCACAACAATTACATATAGATAATAAATTGTAGGAAGGGTTAAAGTTGAGTTGTTATTTTATCTTAGATACATGTATTAAATCCATGTTAATTTCTTATAGGATTCTATGTATATTTTTTAGGTTGTTATTTGAATTATTATTTTCTATTGAAATGGTTATAATATTAAATGATGGGTGAAAGTTGTGAGAAGATAAAAAGTTGGTTTTAAAAAATAAAATTAAATGTTTTTCAAACGATTATATAGTGATTAATAGTCAAAACAGAGTGTGTGGTAGTAATTCAAAAATAAGGTTTTTTTTTAAATTAGGGGATAATATCAAATTTATTACAACAAGAATATATATGAATGTCAAATTTTTAAAATAATATATCAAATTTTAATAATTCTCATGTATACAGTTTCAAACTTAATATTTTGACATCTTGATAATCCAATGTCATCTTGATATAAATTTGAAGTACATGATTGTTACACTAAAGAGTCCAGAGTCAAGACTAAAAAGGAAATGACATCTTATTTGTGTTGTGGATCCGTGTCATCTTGGCTAAGTGAGTAAAAACATGATCAATGAATCAAGGCAATTAAGCATATTTTTGGTAATTCGTGTATATATCGCATTCTTAGAAAGAATAAGCATAAAAAACGTATCTCCAATTTAGAGTGTTTGGCAAACATGCGTGTTTTGGATATGAGACGCAAAAGCAAATATAAGATAAGGAGACATTGAAGTGGGGGAATAACTTTAAGTGACATGACACATCTTCAAGTTGACTATCATGTCATCAATTTTTTATCTCAATTAGGAAGGAATAAAATTCCGAAAAATGACCAATTTTAATATAACGGACCAAAGTTTCGATTAACATTTTCTTTAAGAAATCAAAAATATGTTTCATATTGATTTTGATGTCCACCACCGATAGAAAAAGTTAGGTGTTCAAATTTTTTTTAATAATAAAAAATATATTTTTTATCGGTTCAAAATAAACTGATAAAAATTTATAAAAACTTTATATAAAAATTTTAAAATTGTCACCGCACCTTTGTTTTCACATTGATTACTTATTTAACCTAGAGTATTTATCATTTAAAAATATATTTTTTTTACTAATTGGGTGCTTTTGCAATGTGACGTTAGCTTAATTATTTAAATCAGGGTATTTTTTTTATATTTGCTTCATTAATTTTGTAATATATTTTAATTTTTAAATTTTCATTAGCTTCATTGTTTTTATGTATCGGATCACAACAATTACATATAGATAATAAATTGTAGGAAGGGTTAAAGTTGAGTTGTTATTTTATCTTAGATACATGTATTAAATCCATGTTAATTTCTTATAGGATTCTATGTATATTTTTTAGGTTGTTATTTGAATTATTATTTTCTATTGAAATGGTTATAATATTAAATGATGGGTGAAAGTTGTGAGAAGATAAAAAGTTGGTTTTAAAAAATAAAATTAAATGTTTTTCAAACGATTATATAGTGATTAATAGTCAAAACAGAGTGTGTGGTAGTAATTCAAAAATAAGGTTTTTTTTTAAATTAGGGGATAATATCAAATTTATTACAACAAGAATATATATGAATGTCAAATTTTTAAAATAATATATCAAATTTTAATAATTCTCATGTATACAGTTTCAAACTTAATATTTTGACATCTTGATAATCCAATGTCATCTTGATATAAATTTGAAGTACATGATTGTTACACTAAAGAGTCCAGAGTCAAGACTAAAAAGGAAATGACATCTTATTTGTGTTGTGGATCCGTGTCATCTTGGCTAAGTGAGTAAAAACATGATCAATGAATCAAGGCAATTAAGCATATTTTTGGTAATTCGTGTATATATCGCATTCTTAGAAAGAATAAGCATAAAAAACGTATCTCCAATTTAGAGTGTTTGGCAAACATGCGTGTTTTGGATATGAGACGCAAAAGCAAATATAAGATAAGGAGACATTGAAGTGGGGGAATAACTTTAAGTGACATGACACATCTTCAAGTTGACTATCATGTCATCAATTTTTTATCTCAATTAGGAAGGAATAAAATTCCGAAAAATGACCAATTTTAATATAACGGACCAAAGTTTCGATTAACATTTTCTTTAAGAAATCAAAAATATGTTTCATATTGATTTTGATGTCCACCACCGATAGAAAAAGTTAGGTGTTCAAATTTTTTTTAATAATAAAAAATATATTTTTTATCGGTTCAAAATAAACTGATAAAAATTTATAAAAACTTTATATAAAAATTTTAAAATTGTCACCGCACCTTTGTTTTCACATTGATTACTTATTTAACCTAGAGTATTTATCATTTAAAAATATATTTTTTTTACTAATTGGGTGCTTTTGCAATGTGACGTTAGCTTAATTATTTAAATCAGGGTATTTTTTTTATATTTGCTTCATTAATTTTGTAATATATTTTAATTTTTAAATTTTCATTAGCTTCATTGTTTTTATGTATCGGATCACAACAATTACATATAGATAATAAATTGTAGGAAGGGTTAAAGTTGAGTTGTTATTTTATCTTAGATACATGTATTAAATCCATGTTAATTTCTTATAGGATTCTATGTATATTTTTTAGGTTGTTATTTGAATTATTATTTTCTATTGAAATGGTTATAATATTAAATGATGGGTGAAAGTTGTGAGAAGATAAAAAGTTGGTTTTAAAAAATAAAATTAAATGTTTTTCAAACGATTATATAGTGATTAATAGTCAAAACAGAGTGTGTGGTAGTAATTCAAAAATAAGGTTTTTTTTTAAATTAGGGGATAATATCAAATTTATTACAACAAGAATATATATGAATGTCAAATTTTTAAAATAATATATCAAATTTTAATAATTCTCATGTATACAGTTTCAAACTTAATATTTTGACATCTTGATAATCCAATGTCATCTTGATATAAATTTGAAGTACATGATTGTTACACTAAAGAGTCCAGAGTCAAGACTAAAAAGGAAATGACATCTTATTTGTGTTGTGGATCCGTGTCATCTTGGCTAAGTGAGTAAAAACATGATCAATGAATCAAGGCAATTAAGCATATTTTTGGTAATTCGTGTATATATCGCATTCTTAGAAAGAATAAGCATAAAAAACGTATCTCCAATTTAGAGTGTTTGGCAAACATGCGTGTTTTGGATATGAGACGCAAAAGCAAATATAAGATAAGGAGACATTGAAGTGGGGGAATAACTTTAAGTGACATGACACATCTTCAAGTTGACTATCATGTCAACAATTTTTTATCTCAATTAGGAAGGAATAAAATTCTGAAAAATGACTAATTTTAATATAACGGACCAAAGTTTCGATTAACATTTTCTTTAAGAAATAAAAAATATGTTTCATATTGATTTTGATGTCCACCACCGATAGAAAAAGTTAGGTGTTCAAATTTTTTTTAATAATTAAAAATATATTTTTTAGCGGTTCAAAATAAACTGATAAAAATTTATAAAAACTTTATATAAAAATTTTAAAATTGTCACCGCACCTTTGTTTTCACATTGATTACTTATTTAACCTAGAGTATTTATCATTTAAAAATATATTTTTTTTACTAATTGGGTGCTTTTGCAATGTGACGTTAGCTTAATTATTTAAATCAGGGTATTTTTTTTATATTTGCTTCATTTATTTTGTAATATATTTTAATTTTTAAATTTTCATTAGCTTCATTGTTTTTATGTATCGGATCACAACAATTACATATAGATAATAAATTGTAGGAAGGGTTAAAGTTGAGTTGTTATTTTATCTTAGATACATGTATTAAATCCATGTTAATTTCTTATAGGATTCTATGTATATTTTTTAGGTTGTTATTTGAATTATTATTTTCTATTGAAATGGTTATAATATTAAATGATGGGTGAAAGTTGTGAGAAGATAAAAAGTTGGTTTTAAAAAATAAAATTAAATGTTTTTCAAACGATTATATAGTGATTAATAGTCAAAACAGAGTGTGTGGTAGTAATTCAAAAATAAGGTTTTTTTTTAAATTAGGGGATAATATCAAATTTATTACAACAAGAATATATATGAATGTCAAATTTTTAAAATAATATATCAAATTTTAATAATTCTCATGTATACAGTTTCAAACTTAATATTTTGACATCTTGATAATCCAATGTCATCTTGATATAAATTTGAAGTACATGATTGTTACACTAAAGAGTCCAGAGTCAAGACTAAAAAGGAAATGACATCTTATTTGTGTTGTGGATCCGTGTCATCTTGGCTAAGTGAGTAAAAACATGATCAATGAATCAAGGCAATTAAGCATATTTTTGGTAATTCGTGTATATATCGCATTCTTAGAAAGAATAAGCATAAAAAACGTATCTCCAATTTAGAGTGTTTGGCAAACATGCGTGTTTTGGATATGAGACGCAAAAGCAAATATAAGATAAGGAGACATTGAAGTGGGGGAATAACTTTAAGTGACATGACACATCTTCAAGTTGACTATCATGTCATCAATTTTTTATCTCAATTAGGAAGGAATAAAATTCCGAAAAATGACCAATTTTAATATAACGGACCAAAGTTTCGATTAACATTTTCTTTAAGAAATCAAAAATATGTTTCATATTGATTTTGATGTCCACCACCGATAGAAAAAGTTAGGTGTTCAAATTTTTTTTAATAATAAAAAATATATTTTTTATCGGTTCAAAATAAACTGATAAAAATTTATAAAAACTTTATATAAAAATTTTAAAATTGTCACCGCACCTTTGTTTTCACATTGATTACTTATTTAACCTAGAGTATTTATCATTTAAAAATATATTTTTTTTACTAATTGGGTGCTTTTGCAATGTGACGTTAGCTTAATTATTTAAATCAGGGTATTTTTTTTATATTTGCTTCATTAATTTTGTAATATATTTTAATTTTTAAATTTTCATTAGCTTCATTGTTTTTATGTATCGGATCACAACAATTACATATAGATAATAAATTGTAGGAAGGGTTAAAGTTGAGTTGTTATTTTATCTTAGATACATGTATTAAATCCATGTTAATTTCTTATAGGATTCTATGTATATTTTTTAGGTTGTTATTTGAATTATTATTTTCTATTGAAATGGTTATAATATTAAATGATGGGTGAAAGTTGTGAGAAGATAAAAAGTTGGTTTTAAAAAATAAAATTAAATGTTTTTCAAACGATTATATAGTGATTAATAGTCAAAACAGAGTGTGTGGTAGTAATTCAAAAATAAGGTTTTTTTTTAAATTAGGGGATAATATCAAATTTATTACAACAAGAATATATATGAATGTCAAATTTTTAAAATAATATATCAAATTTTAATAATTCTCATGTATACAGTTTCAAACTTAATATTTTGACATCTTGATAATCCAATGTCATCTTGATATAAATTTGAAGTACATGATTGTTACACTAAAGAGTCCAGAGTCAAGACTAAAAAGGAAATGACATCTTATTTGTGTTGTGGATCCGTGTCATCTTGGCTAAGTGAGTAAAAACATGATCAATGAATCAAGGCAATTAAGCATATTTTTGGTAATTCGTGTATATATCGCATTCTTAGAAAGAATAAGCATAAAAAACGTATCTCCAATTTAGAGTGTTTGGCAAACATGCGTGTTTTGGATATGAGACGCAAAAGCAAATATAAGATAAGGAGACATTGAAGTGGGGGAATAACTTTAAGTGACATGACACATCTTCAAGTTGACTATCATGTCATCAATTTTTTATCTCAATTAGGAAGGAATAAAATTCCGAAAAATGACCAATTTTAATATAACGGACCAAAGTTTCGATTAACATTTTCTTTAAGAAATCAAAAATATGTTTCATATTGATTTTGATGTCCACCACCGATAGAAAAAGTTAGGTGTTCAAATTTTTTTTAATAATAAAAAATATATTTTTTATCGGTTCAAAATAAACTGATAAAAATTTATAAAAACTTTATATAAAAATTTTAAAATTGTCACCGCACCTTTGTTTTCACATTGATTACTTATTTAACCTAGAGTATTTATCATTTAAAAATATATTTTTTTTACTAATTGGGTGCTTTTGCAATGTGACGTTAGCTTAATTATTTAAATCAGGGTATTTTTTTTATATTTGCTTCATTAATTTTGTAATATATTTTAATTTTTAAATTTTCATTAGCTTCATTGTTTTTATGTATCGGATCACAACAATTACATATAGATAATAAATTGTAGGAAGGGTTAAAGTTGAGTTGTTATTTTATCTTAGATACATGTATTAAATCCATGTTAATTTCTTATAGGATTCTATGTATATTTTTTAGGTTGTTATTTGAATTATTATTTTCTATTGAAATGGTTATAATATTAAATGATGGGTGAAAGTTGTGAGAAGATAAAAAGTTGGTTTTAAAAAATAAAATTAAATGTTTTTCAAACGATTATATAGTGATTAATAGTCAAAACAGAGTGTGTGGTAGTAATTCAAAAATAAGGTTTTTTTTTAAATTAGGGGATAATATCAAATTTATTACAACAAGAATATATATGAATGTCAAATTTTTAAAATAATATATCAAATTTTAATAATTCTCATGTATACAGTTTCAAACTTAATATTTTGACATCTTGATAATCCAATGTCATCTTGATATAAATTTGAAGTACATGATTGTTACACTAAAGAGTCCAGAGTCAAGACTAAAAAGGAAATGACATCTTATTTGTGTTGTGGATCCGTGTCATCTTGGCTAAGTGAGTAAAAACATGATCAATGAATCAAGGCAATTAAGCATATTTTTGGTAATTCGTGTATATATCGCATTCTTAGAAAGAATAAGCATAAAAAACGTATCTCCAATTTAGAGTGTTTGGCAAACATGCGTGTTTTGGATATGAGACGCAAAAGCAAATATAAGATAAGGAGACATTGAAGTGGGGGAATAACTTTAAGTGACATGACACATCTTCAAGTTGACTATCATGTCATCAATTTTTTATCTCAATTAGGAAGGAATAAAATTCCGAAAAATGACCAATTTTAATATAACGGACCAAAGTTTCGATTAACATTTTCTTTAAGAAATCAAAAATATGTTTCATATTGATTTTGATGTCCACCACCGATAGAAAAAGTTAGGTGTTCAAATTTTTTTTAATAATAAAAAATATATTTTTTATCGGTTCAAAATAAACTGATAAAAATTTATAAAAACTTTATATAAAAATTTTAAAATTGTCACCGCACCTTTGTTTTCACATTGATTACTTATTTAACCTAGAGTATTTATCATTTAAAAATATATTTTTTTTACTAATTGGGTGCTTTTGCAATGTGACGTTAGCTTAATTATTTAAATCAGGGTATTTTTTTTATATTTGCTTCATTAATTTTGTAATATATTTTAATTTTTAAATTTTCATTAGCTTCATTGTTTTTATGTATCGGATCACAACAATTACATATAGATAATAAATTGTAGGAAGGGTTAAAGTTGAGTTGTTATTTTATCTTAGATACATGTATTAAATCCATGTTAATTTCTTATAGGATTCTATGTATATTTTTTAGGTTGTTATTTGAATTATTATTTTCTATTGAAATGGTTATAATATTAAATGATGGGTGAAAGTTGTGAGAAGATAAAAAGTTGGTTTTAAAAAATAAAATTAAATGTTTTTCAAACGATTATATAGTGATTAATAGTCAAAACAGAGTGTGTGGTAGTAATTCAAAAATAAGGTTTTTTTTTAAATTAGGGGATAATATCAAATTTATTACAACAAGAATATATATGAATGTCAAATTTTTAAAATAATATATCAAATTTTAATAATTCTCATGTATACAGTTTCAAACTTAATATTTTGACATCTTGATAATCCAATGTCATCTTGATATAAATTTGAAGTACATGATTGTTACACTAAAGAGTCCAGAGTCAAGACTAAAAAGGAAATGACATCTTATTTGTGTTGTGGATCCGTGTCATCTTGGCTAAGTGAGTAAAAACATGATCAATGAATCAAGGCAATTAAGCATATTTTTGGTAATTCGTGTATATATCGCATTCTTAGAAAGAATAAGCATAAAAAACGTATCTCCAATTTAGAGTGTTTGGCAAACATGCGTGTTTTGGATATGAGACGCAAAAGCAAATATAAGATAAGGAGACATTGAAGTGGGGGAATAACTTTAAGTGACATGACACATCTTCAAGTTGACTATCATGTCATCAATTTTTTATCTCAATTAGGAAGGAATAAAATTCCGAAAAATGACCAATTTTAATATAACGGACCAAAGTTTCGATTAACATTTTCTTTAAGAAATCAAAAATATGTTTCATATTGATTTTGATGTCCACCACCGATAGAAAAAGTTAGGTGTTCAAATTTTTTTTAATAATAAAAAATATATTTTTTATCGGTTCAAAATAAACTGATAAAAATTTATAAAAACTTTATATAAAAATTTTAAAATTGTCACCGCACCTTTGTTTTCACATTGATTACTTATTTAACCTAGAGTATTTATCATTTAAAAATATATTTTTTTTACTAATTGGGTGCTTTTGCAATGTGACGTTAGCTTAATTATTTAAATCAGGGTATTTTTTTTATATTTGCTTCATTAATTTTGTAATATATTTTAATTTTTAAATTTTCATTAGCTTCATTGTTTTTATGTATCGGATCACAACAATTACATATAGATAATAAATTGTAGGAAGGGTTAAAGTTGAGTTGTTATTTTATCTTAGATACATGTATTAAATCCATGTTAATTTCTTATAGGATTCTATGTATATTTTTTAGGTTGTTATTTGAATTATTATTTTCTATTGAAATGGTTATAATATTAAATGATGGGTGAAAGTTGTGAGAAGATAAAAAGTTGGTTTTAAAAAATAAAATTAAATGTTTTTCAAACGATTATATAGTGATTAATAGTCAAAACAGAGTGTGTGGTAGTAATTCAAAAATAAGGTTTTTTTTTAAATTAGGGGATAATATCAAATTTATTACAACAAGAATATATATGAATGTCAAATTTTTAAAATAATATATCAAATTTTAATAATTCTCATGTATACAGTTTCAAACTTAATATTTTGACATCTTGATAATCCAATGTCATCTTGATATAAATTTGAAGTACATGATTGTTACACTAAAGAGTCCAGAGTCAAGACTAAAAAGGAAATGACATCTTATTTGTGTTGTGGATCCGTGTCATCTTGGCTAAGTGAGTAAAAACATGATCAATGAATCAAGGCAATTAAGCATATTTTTGGTAATTCGTGTATATATCGCATTCTTAGAAAGAATAAGCATAAAAAACGTATCTCCAATTTAGAGTGTTTGGCAAACATGCGTGTTTTGGATATGAGACGCAAAAGCAAATATAAGATAAGGAGACATTGAAGTGGGGGAATAACTTTAAGTGACATGACACATCTTCAAGTTGACTATCATGTCATCAATTTTTTATCTCAATTAGGAAGGAATAAAATTCCGAAAAATGACCAATTTTAATATAACGGACCAAAGTTTCGATTAACATTTTCTTTAAGAAATCAAAAATATGTTT
The DNA here is from genome assembly GCA_022829125.1 of Lathyrus tuberosus. Lineage (NCBI taxonomy): Eukaryota > Viridiplantae > Streptophyta > Magnoliopsida > Fabales > Fabaceae > Lathyrus > Lathyrus tuberosus. Next base: position 4,422,021 of record JALAZF010000204.1, read on the forward strand.
CATATTGATTTTGATGTCCACCACCGATAGAAAAAGTTAGGTGTTCAAATTTTTTTTAATAATAAAAAATATATTTTTTATCGGTTCAAAATAAACTGATAAAAATTTATAAAAACTTTATATAAAAATTTTAAAATTGTCACCGCACCTTTGTTTTCACATTGATTACTTATTTAACCTAGAGTATTTATCATTTAAAAATATATTTTTTTTACTAATTGGGTGCTTTTGCAATGTGACGTTAGCTTAATTATTTAAATCAGGGTATTTTTTTTATATTTGCTTCATTAATTTTGTAATATATTTTAATTTTTAAATTTTCATTAGCTTCATTGTTTTTATGTATCGGATCACAACAATTACATATAGATAATAAATTGTAGGAAGGGTTAAAGTTGAGTTGTTATTTTATCTTAGATACATGTATTAAATCCATGTTAATTTCTTATAGGATTCTATGTATATTTTTTAGGTTGTTATTTGAATTATTATTTTCTATTGAAATAGTTATAATATTAAATGATGGGTGAAAGTTGTGAGAAGATAAAAAGTTGGTTTTAAAAAATAAAATTAAATGTTTTTCAAACGATTATATAGTGATTAATAGTCAAAACAGAGTGTGTGGTAGTAATTCAAAAATAAGGTTTTTTTTTAAATTAGGGGATAATATCAAATTTATTACAACAAGAATATATATGAATGTCAAATTTTTAAAATAATATATCAAATTTTAATAATTCTCATGTATACAGTTTCAAACTTAATATTTTGACATCTTGATAATCCAATGTCATCTTGATATAAATTTGAAGTACATGATTGTTACACTAAAGAGTCCAGAGTCAAGACTAAAAAGGAAATGACATCTTATTTGTGTTGTGGATCCGTGTCATCTTGGCTAAGTGAGTAAAAACATGATCAATGAATCAAGGCAATTAAGCATATTTTTGGTAATTCGTGTATATATCGCATTCTTAGAAAGAATAAGCATAAAAAACGTATCTCCAATTTAGAGTGTTTGGCAAACATGCGTGTTTTGGATATGAGACGCAAAAGCAAATATAAGATAAGGAGACATTGAAGTGGGGGAATAACTTTAAGTGACATGACACATCTTCAAGTTGACTATCATGTCAACAATTTTTTATCTCAATTAGGAAGGAATAAAATTCTGAAAAATGACTAATTTTAATATAACGGACCAAAGTTTCGATTAACATTTTCTTTAAGAAATAAAAAATATGTTTCATATTGATTTTGATGTCCACCACCGATAGAAAAAGTTAGGTGTTCAAATTTTTTTTAATAATTAAAAATATATTTTTTAGCGGTTCAAAATAAACTGATAAAAATTTATAAAAACTTTATATAAAAATTTTAAAATTGTCACCGCACCTTTGTTTTCACATTGATTACTTATTTAACCTAGAGTATTTATCATTTAAAAATATATTTTTTTTACTAATTGGGTGCTTTTGCAATGTGACGTTAGCTTAATTATTTAAATCAGGGTATTTTTTTTATATTTGCTTCATTTATTTTGTAATATATTTTAATTTTTAAATTTTCATTAGCTTCATTGTTTTTATGTATCGGATCACAACAATTACATATAGATAATAAATTGTAGGAAGGGTTAAAGTTGAGTTGTTATTTTATCTTAGATACATGTATTAAATCCATGTTAATTTCTTATAGGATTCTATGTATATTTTTTAGGTTGTTATTTGAATTATTATTTTCTATTGAAATGGTTATAATATTAAATGATGGGTGAAAGTTGTGAGAAGATAAAAAGTTGGTTTTAAAAAATAAAATTAAATGTTTTTCAAACGATTATATAGTGATTAATAGTCAAAACAGAGTGTGTGGTAGTAATTCAAAAATAAGGTTTTTTTTTAAATTAGGGGATAATATCAAATTTATTACAACAAGAATATATATGAATGTCAAATTTTTAAAATAATATATCAAATTTTAATAATTCTCATGTATACAGTTTCAAACTTAATATTTTGACATCTTGATAATCCAATGTCATCTTGATATAAATTTGAAGTACATGATTGTTACACTAAAGAGTCCAGAGTCAAGACTAAAAAGGAAATGACATCTTATTTGTGTTGTGGATCCGTGTCATCTTGGCTAAGTGAGTAAAAACATGATCAATGAATCAAGGCAATTAAGCATATTTTTGGTAATTCGTGTATATATCGCATTCTTAGAAAGAATAAGCATAAAAAACGTATCTCCAATTTAGAGTGTTTGGCAAACATGCGTGTTTTGGATATGAGACGCAAAAGCAAATATAAGATAAGGAGACATTGAAGTGGGGGAATAACTTTAAGTGACATGACACATCTTCAAGTTGACTATCATGTCATCAATTTTTTATCTCAATTAGGAAGGAATAAAATTCCGAAAAATGACCAATTTTAATATAACGGACCAAAGTTTCGATTAACATTTTCTTTAAGAAATCAAAAATATGTTTCATATTGATTTTGATGTCCACCACCGATAGAAAAAGTTAGGTGTTCAAATTTTTTTTAATAATAAAAAATATATTTTTTATCGGTTCAAAATAAACTGATAAAAATTTATAAAAACTTTATATAAAAATTTTAAAATTGTCACCGCACCTTTGTTTTCACATTGATTACTTATTTAACCTAGAGTATTTATCATTTAAAAATATATTTTTTTTACTAATTGGGTGCTTTTGCAATGTGACGTTAGCTTAATTATTTAAATCAGGGTATTTTTTTTATATTTGCTTCATTAATTTTGTAATATATTTTAATTTTTAAATTTTCATTAGCTTCATTGTTTTTATGTATCGGATCACAACAATTACATATAGATAATAAATTGTAGGAAGGGTTAAAGTTGAGTTGTTATTTTATCTTAGATACATGTATTAAATCCATGTTAATTTCTTATAGGATTCTATGTATATTTTTTAGGTTGTTATTTGAATTATTATTTTCTATTGAAATAGTTATAATATTAAATGATGGGTGAAAGTTGTGAGAAGATAAAAAGTTGGTTTTAAAAAATAAAATTAAATGTTTTTCAAACGATTATATAGTGATTAATAGTCAAAACAGAGTGTGTGGTAGTAATTCAAAAATAAGGTTTTTTTTTAAATTAGGGGATAATATCAAATTTATTACAACAAGAATATATATGAATGTCAAATTTTTAAAATAATATATCAAATTTTAATAATTCTCATGTATACAGTTTCAAACTTAATATTTTGACATCTTGATAATCCAATGTCATCTTGATATAAATTTGAAGTACATGATTGTTACACTAAAGAGTCCAGAGTCAAGACTAAAAAGGAAATGACATCTTATTTGTGTTGTGGATCCGTGTCATCTTGGCTAAGTGAGTAAAAACATGATCAATGAATCAAGGCAATTAAGCATATTTTTGGTAATTCGTGTATATATCGCATTCTTAGAAAGAATAAGCATAAAAAACGTATCTCCAATTTAGAGTGTTTGGCAAACATGCGTGTTTTGGATATGAGACGCAAAAGCAAATATAAGATAAGGAGACATTGAAGTGGGGGAATAACTTTAAGTGACATGACACATCTTCAAGTTGACTATCATGTCAACAATTTTTTATCTCAATTAGGAAGGAATAAAATTCTGAAAAATGACTAATTTTAATATAACGGACCAAAGTTTCGATTAACATTTTCTTTAAGAAATAAAAAATATGTTTCATATTGATTTTGATGTCCACCACCGATAGAAAAAGTTAGGTGTTCAAATTTTTTTTAATAATTAAAAATATATTTTTTAGCGGTTCAAAATAAACTGATAAAAATTTATAAAAACTTTATATAAAAATTTTAAAATTGTCACCGCACCTTTGTTTTCACATTGATTACTTATTTAACCTAGAGTATTTATCATTTAAAAATATATTTTTTTTACTAATTGGGTGCTTTTGCAATGTGACGTTAGCTTAATTATTTAAATCAGGGTATTTTTTTTATATTTGCTTCATTTATTTTGTAATATATTTTAATTTTTAAATTTTCATTAGCTTCATTGTTTTTATGTATCGGATCACAACAATTACATATAGATAATAAATTGTAGGAAGGGTTAAAGTTGAGTTGTTATTTTATCTTAGATACATGTATTAAATCCATGTTAATTTCTTATAGGATTCTATGTATATTTTTTAGGTTGTTATTTGAATTATTATTTTCTATTGAAATGGTTATAATATTAAATGATGGGTGAAAGTTGTGAGAAGATAAAAAGTTGGTTTTAAAAAATAAAATTAAATGTTTTTCAAACGATTATATAGTGATTAATAGTCAAAACAGAGTGTGTGGTAGTAATTCAAAAATAAGGTTTTTTTTTAAATTAGGGGATAATATCAAATTTATTACAACAAGAATATATATGAATGTCAAATTTTTAAAATAATATATCAAATTTTAATAATTCTCATGTATACAGTTTCAAACTTAATATTTTGACATCTTGATAATCCAATGTCATCTTGATATAAATTTGAAGTACATGATTGTTACACTAAAGAGTCCAGAGTCAAGACTAAAAAGGAAATGACATCTTATTTGTGTTGTGGATCCGTGTCATCTTGGCTAAGTGAGTAAAAACATGATCAATGAATCAAGGCAATTAAGCATATTTTTGGTAATTCGTGTATATATCGCATTCTTAGAAAGAATAAGCATAAAAAACGTATCTCCAATTTAGAGTGTTTGGCAAACATGCGTGTTTTGGATATGAGACGCAAAAGCAAATATAAGATAAGGAGACATTGAAGTGGGGGAATAACTTTAAGTGACATGACACATCTTCAAGTTGACTATCATGTCAACAATTTTTTATCTCAATTAGGAAGGAATAAAATTCTGAAAAATGACTAATTTTAATATAACGGACCAAAGTTTCGATTAACATTTTCTTTAAGAAATAAAAAATATGTTTCATATTGATTTTGATGTCCACCACCGATAGAAAAAGTTAGGTGTTCAAATTTTTTTTAAAAATTAAAAATATATTTTTTATCGGTTCAAAATAAACTGATAAAAATTTATAAAAACTTTATATAAAAATTTTAAAATTGTCACCGCACCTTTGTTTTCACATTGATTACTTATTTAACCTAGAGTATTTATCATTTAAAAATATTTTTTTTTTACTAATTGGGTGCTTTTGCAATGTGACGTTAGCTTAATTATTTAAATCAGGGTATTTTTTTTTTTTATATTTGCTTCATTTATTTTGTAATATATTTTAATTTTTAAATTTTCATTAGCTTCATTGTTTTTATGTATCGGATCACAACAATTACAAATAGATAATAAATTGTAGGAAGGGTTAAAGTTGAGTTGTTATTTTATCTTAGATACATGTATTAAATCCATGTTAATTTCTTATAGGATTCTATGTATATTTTTTAGGTTGTTATTTGAATTATTATTTTCTATTGAAATGGTTATAATATTAAATGATGGGTGAAAGTTGTGAGAAGATAAAAAGTTGGTTTTAAAAAATAAAATTAAATGTTTTCCAAACTATTATATAGTGATTAATAGTCAAAACAGAGTGCGTGGTAGTAATTCAAAAATAAGTTTTTTTTTTTAAATTAGGGGATAATATCAAATTTATTACTACAAGAATATATATGAATGTCAAATTTTTAAAATAATATATCAAATTTTAATAATTCTCATGTATACCGTTTCAAACTTAATATTTTGACATCTTGATAATCCAATGTCATCTTGATATAAATTTGAAGTACATGATTGTTACACTAAAGAGTCCAGAGTCAAGACTAAAAAGGAAATGACATCTTATCTGTGTTGTGGATCCGTGTCATCTTGGCTAAGTGTGTAAAAACATGATCAATGAATCAAGGTAATTAAGCATATTTTTGGTAATTCATTTGGAGTGTATATATCGCATTCTTAGAAAGAATAAGCATGAAAAACGTATCTCCAATTTAGAGTGTTTGGCAAACATGCGTGTTTTGCCTATGAGACGCAAAAGCAAATATAAGATAAGGAGACATAGAAGTGGGGGAATAACTTTAAGTGACATGACACATCATCAAGTTGACTATCATGTCATCAATTTTTTTATCTCAAATAGGATGGAATAAAATTGCGAAAAAAGACCAATTTTAATATAACGGACCAAAGTTTCGATTAACATTTTCTTTAAGAAATCAAAAATATGTTTCATATTGATTTTGATGTCCACCACCGATAGAAAAAGTTAGGTGTTCAAATTTTTTTTAATAATTAAAAATATATTTTTTATCGGTTCAAAATAAACTGATAAAAATTTATAAAAACTTTATATAAAAATTTTAAAATTGTCACCGCACCTTTGTTTTCACATTGATTACTTATTTAACCTAGAGTATTTATCATTTAAAACTATATTTTTTTGACTAATTGGGGGCTTTTGCAAAGTAACGTTAGCTTAATTATTTAAATCAGAGTATTTTTTTTTATATTTGCTTCATTAATTTTGTAATATATTTTAATTTTTAAATTTTCATTAGCTTCATTGTTTTTATGTATCGGATCACAACAATTACAAATAGATAATAAATTGTAGGAAGGGTTAAAGTTGAGTTGTTATTTTATCTTAGATACATGTATTAAATCCATGTTAATTTCTTATAGGATTCTATGTATATTTTTTAGGTTGTTATTTGAATTATTATTTTCTATTGAAATGGTTATAATATTAAATGATGGGTGAAAGTTGTGAGAAGATAAAAAGTTGGTTTTAAAAAATAAAATTAAATGTTTTTCAAACGATTATATAGTGATTAATAGTCAAAACAGAGTGTGTGGTAGTAATTCAAAAATAAGGTTTTTTTTTAAATTAGGGGATAATATCAAATTTATTACTACAAGAATATATATGAATGTCAAATTTTTAAAATAATATATCAAATTTTAATAATTCTCATGTATACAGTTTCAAACTTAATATTTTGACATCTTGATAATCCAATGTCATCTTGATATAAATTTGAAGTACATGATTGTTACACTAAAGAGTCCAGAGTCAAGACTAAAAAGGAAATGACATCTTATTTGTGTTGTGGATCCGTGTCATCTTGGCTAAGTGAGTAAAAACATGATCAATGAATCAAGGCAATTAAGCATATTTTTGGTAATTCGTGTATATATCGCATTCTTAGAAAGAATAAGCATAAAAAACGTATCTCCAATTTAGAGTGTTTGGCAAACATGCGTGTTTTGGATATGAGACGCAAAAGCAAATATAAGATAAGGAGACATTGAAGTGGGGGAATAACTTTAAGTGACATGACACATCTTCAAGTTGACTATCATGTCATCAATTTTTTATCTCAATTAGGAAGGAATAAAATTCCGAAAAATGACCAATTTTAATATAACGGACCAAAGTTTCGATTAACATTTTCTTTAAGAAATCAAAAATATGTTTCATATTGATTTTGATGTCCACCACCAATAGAAAAAGTTAGGTGTTCAAATTTTTTTTAATAATAAAAAATATATTTTTTATCGGTTCAAAATAAACTGATAAAAATTTATAAAAACTTTATATAAAAATTTTAAAATTGTCACCGCACCTTTGTTTTCACATTGATTACTTATTTAACCTAGAGTATTTATCATTTAAAAATATATTTTTTTTACTAATTGGGTGCTTTTGCAATGTGACGTTAGCTTAATTATTTAAATCAGGGTATTTTTTTTTTTTATATTTGCTTCATTTATTTTGTAATATATTTTAATTTTTAAATTTTCATTAGCTTTATTGTTTTTATGTATCGGATCACAACAATTACAAATAGATAATAAATTGTAGGAAGGGTTAAAGTTGAGTTGTTATTTTATCTTAGATACATGTATTAAATCCATGTTAATTTCTTATAGGATTCTATGTATATTTTTTAGGTTGTTATTTGAATTATTATTTTCTATTGAAATGGTTATAATATTAAATGATGGGTGAAAGTTGTGAGAAGATAAAAAGTTGGTTTTAAAAAATAAAATTAAATGTTTTCCAAACTATTATATAGTGATTAATAGTCAAAACAGAGTGCGTGGTAGTAATTCAAAAATAAGTTTTTTTTTTTTAAATTAGGGGATAATATCAAATTTATTACTACAAGAATATATATGAATGTCAAATTTTTAAAATAATATATCAAATTTTAATAATTCTCATGTATACCGTTTCAAACTTAATATTTTGACATCTTGATAATCCAATGTCATCTTGATATAAATTTGAAGTACATGATTGTTACACTAAAGAGTCCAGAGTCAAGACTAAAAGGGAAATGACATCTTATTTGTGTTGTGGATCCGTGTCATCTTGGCTAAGTGAGTAAAAACATGATCAATGAATCAAGGTAATTAAGCATATTTTTGGTAATTCATTTGGAGTGTATATATCGCATTCTTAGAAAGAATAAGCATGAAAAACGTATCTCCAATTTAGAGTGTTTGGCAAACATGCGTGTTTTGCCTATGAGACGCAAAAGCAAATATAAGATAAGGAGACATAGAAGTGGGGGAATAACTTTAAGTGACACGACACATCATCAAGTTGACTATCATGTCATCAATTTTTTTATCTCAAATAGGATGGAATAAAATTGCGAAAAAAGACCAATTTTAATATAACGGACCAAAGTTTCGATTAACATTTTCTTTAAGAAATCAAAAATATGTTTCATATTGATTTTGATGTCCACCACCGATAGAAAAAGTTAGGTGTTCAAATTTTTTTTAATAATTAAAAATATATTTTTTATCGGTTCAAAATAAACTGATAAAAATTTATAAAAACTTTATATAAAAATTTTAAAATTGTCACCGCACCTTTGTTTTCACATTGATTACTTATTTAACCTAGAGTATTTATCATTTAAAACTATATTTTTTTGACTAATTGGGGGCTTTTGCAAAGTAACGTTAGCTTAATTATTTAAATCAGAGTATTTTTTTTTATATTTGCTTCATTAATTTTGTAATATATTTTAATTTTTAAATTTTCATTAGCTTCATTGTTTTTATGTATCGGATCACAACAATTACAAATAGATAATAAATTGTAGGAAGGGTTAAAGTTGAGTTGTTATTTTATCTTAGATACATGTATTAAATCCATGTTAATTTCTTATAGGATTCTATGTATATTTTTTAGGTTGTTATTTGAATTATTATTTTCTATTGAAATGGTTATAATATTAAATGATGGGTGAAAGTTGTGAGAAGATAAAAAGTTGGTTTTAAAAAATAAAATTAAATGTTTTTCAAACGATTATATAGTGATTAATAGTCAAAACAGAGTGTGTGGTAGTAATTCAAAAATAAGGTTTTTTTTTAAATTAGGGGATAATATCAAATTTATTACTACAAGAATATATATGAATGTCAAATTTTTAAAATAATATATCAAATTTTAATAATTCTCATGTATACAGTTTCAAACTTAATATTTTGACATCTTGATAATCCAATGTCATCTTGATATAAATTTGAAGTACATGATTGTTACACTAAAGAGTCCAGAGTCAAGACTAAAAAGGAAATGACATCTTATTTGTGTTGTGGATCCGTGTCATCTTGGCTAAGTGAGTAAAAACATGATCAATGAATCAAGGCAATTAAGCATATTTTTGGTAATTCGTGTATATATCGCATTCTTAGAAAGAATAAGCATAAAAAACGTATCTCCAATTTAGAGTGTTTGGCAAACATGCGTGTTTTGGATATGAGACGCAAAAGCAAATATAAGATAAGGAGACATTGAAGTGGGGGAATAACTTTAAGTGACATGACACATCTTCAAGTTGACTATCATGTCATCAATTTTTTATCTCAATTAGGAAGGAATAAAATTCCGAAAAATGACCAATTTTAATATAACGGACCAAAGTTTCGATTAACATTTTCTTTAAGAAATCAAAAATATGTTTCATATTGATTTTGATGTCCACCACCGATAGAAAAAGTTAGGTGTTCAAATTTTTTTTAATAATAAAAAATATATTTTTTATCGGTTCAAAATAAACTGATAAAAATTTATAAAAACTTTATATAAAAATTTTAAAATTGTCACCGCACCTTTGTTTTCACATTGATTACTTATTTAACCTAGAGTATTTATCATTTAAAAATATATTTTTTTTACTAATTGGGTGCTTTTGCAATGTGACGTTAGCTTAATTATTTAAATCAGGGTATTTTTTTTTTTTATATTTGCTTCATTTATTTTGTAATATATTTTAATTTTTAAATTTTCATTAGCTTCATTGTTTTTATGTATCGGATCACAACAATTACAAATAGATAATAAATTGTAGGAAGGGTTAAAGTTGAGTTGTTATTTTATCTTAGATACATGTATTAAATCCATGTTAATTTCTTATAGGATTCTATGTATATTTTTTAGGTTGTTATTTGAATTATTATTTTCTATTGAAATGGTTATAATATTAAATGATGGGTGAAAGTTGTGAGAAGATAAAAAGTTGGTTTTAAAAAATAAAATTAAATGTTTTCCAAACTATTATATAGTGATTAATAGTCAAAACAGAGTGCGTGGTAGTAATTCAAAAATAAGTTTTTTTTTTAAAAATTAGGGGATAATATCAAATTTATTACTACAAGAATATATATGAATGTCAAATTTTTAAAATAATATATCAAATTTTAATAATTCTCATGTATACCATTTCAAACTTAATATTTTGACATCTTGATAATCCAATGTCATCTTGATATAAATTTGAAGTACATGATTGTTACACTAAAGAGTCCAGAGTCAAGACTAAAAAGGAAATGACATCTTATCTGTGTTGTGGATCCGTGTCATCTTGGCTAAGTGTGTAAAAACATGATCAATGAATCAAGGTAATTAAGCATATTTTTGGTAATTCATTTGGAGTGTATATATCGCATTCTTAGAAAGAATAAGCATGAAAAACGTATCTCCAATTTAGAGTGTTTGGCAAACATGCGTGTTTTGCCTATGAGACGCAAAAGCAAATATAAGATAAGGAGACATAGAAGTGGGGGAATAACTTTAAGTGACATGACACATCATCAAGTTGACTATCATGTCATCAATTTTTTTATCTCAAATAGGATGGAATAAAATTGCGAAAAAAGACCAATTTTAATATAACGGACCAAAGTTTCGATTAACATTTTCTTTAAGAAATCAAAAATATGTTTCATATTGATTTTGATGTCCACCACCGATAGAAAAAGTTAGGTGTTCAAATTTTTTTTAATAATTAAAAATATATTTTTTATCGGTTCAAAATAAACTGATAAAAATTTATAAAAACTTTATATAAAAATTTTAAAATTGTCACCGCACCTTTGTTTTCACATTGATTACTTATTTAACCTAGAGTATTTATCATTTAAAACTATATTTTTTTGACTAATTGGGGGCTTTTGCAAAGTAACGTTAGCTTAATTATTTAAATCAGAGTATTTTTTTTTATATTTGCTTCATTAATTTTGTAATATATTTTAATTTTTAAATTTTCATTAGCTTCATTGTTTTTATGTATCGGATCACAACAATTACAAATAGATAATAAATTGTAGGAAGGGTTAAAGTTGAGTTGTTATTTTATCTTAGATACATGTATTAAATCCATGTTAATTTCTTATAGGATTCTATGTATATTTTTTAGGTTGTTATTTGAATTATTATTTTCTATTGAAATGGTTATAATATTAAATGATGGGTGAAAGTTGTGAGAAGATAAAAAGTTGGTTTTAAAAAATAAAATTAAATGTTTTTCAAACGATTATATAGTGATTAATAGTCAAAACAGAGTGTGTGGTAGTAATTCAAAAATAAGGTTTTTTTTTAAATTAGGGGATAATATCAAATTTATTACTACAAGAATATATATGAATGTCAAATTTTTAAAATAATATATCAAATTTTAATAATTCTCATGTATACAGTTTCAAACTTAATATTTTGACATCTTGATAATCCAATGTCATCTTGATATAAATATGAAGTACATGATTGTTACACTAAAGAGTCCAGAGTCAAGACTAAAAAGGAAATGGCATCTTATTTGTGTTGTGGATCCGTGTCATCTTGGCTAAGTGAGTAAAAACATGATCAATGAATCAAGGCAATTAAGCATATTTTTGGTAATTCGTGTATATATCGCATTCTTAGAAAGAATAAGCATAAAAAACGTATCTCCAATTTAGAGTGTTTGGCAAACATGCGTGTTTTGGATATGAGACGCAAAAGCAAATATAAGATAAGGAGACATTGAAGTGGGGGAATAACTTTAAGTGACATGACACATCTTCAAGTTGACTATCATGTCATCAATTTTTTATCTCAATTAGGAAGGAATAAAATTCCGAAAAATGACCAATTTTAATATAACGGACCAAAGTTTCGATTAACATTTTCTTTAAGAAATCAAAAATATGTTTCATATTGATTTTGATGTCCACCACCGATAGAAAAAGTTAGGTGTTCAAATTTTTTTTAATAATAAAAAATATATTTTTTATCGGTTCAAAATAAACTGATAAAAATTTATAAAAACTTTATATAAAAATTTTAAAATTGTCACCGCACCTTTGTTTTCACATTGATTACTTATTTAACCTAGAGTATTTATCATTTAAAAATATATTTTTTTTACTAATTGGGTGCTTTTGCAATGTGACGTTAGCTTAATTATTTAAATCAGGGTATTTTTTTTTTTTATATTTGCTTCATTTATTTTGTAATATATTTTAATTTTTAAATTTTCATTAGCTTCATTGTTTTTATGTATCGGATCACAACAATTACAAATAGATAATAAATTGTAGGAAGGGTTAAAGTTGAGTTGTTATTTTATCTTAGATACATGTATTAAATCCATGTTAATTTCTTATAGGATTCTATGTATATTTTTTAGGTTGTTATTTGAATTATTATTTTCTATTGAAATGGTTATAATATTAAATGATGGGTGAAAGTTGTGAGAAGATAAAAAGTTGGTTTTAAAAAATAAAATTAAATGTTTTCCAAACTATTATATAGTGATTAATAGTCAAAACAGAGTGCGTGGTAGTAATTCAAAAATAAGTTTTTTTTTTTTAAATTAGGGGATAATATCAAATTTATTACTACAAGAATATATATGAATGTCAAATTTTTAAAATAATATATCAAATTTTAATAATTCTCATGTATACCGTTTCAAACTTAATATTTTGACATCTTGATAATCCAATGTCATCTTAATATAAATTTGAAGTACATGATTGTTACACTAAAGAGTCCAGAGTCAAGACTAAAAAGGAAATGACATCTTATCTGTGTTGTGGATCCGTGTCATCTTGGCTAAGTGTGTAAAAACATGATCAATGAATCAAGGTAATTAAGCATATTTTTGGTAATTCATTTGGAGTGTATATATCGCATTCTTAGAAAGAATAAGCATGAAAAACGTATCTCCAATTTAGAGTGTTTGGCAAACATGCGTGTTTTGCCTATGAGACGCAAAAGCAAATATAAGATAAGGAGACATAGAAGTGGGGGAATAACTTTAAGTGACATGACACATCATCAAGTTGACTATCATGTCATCAATTTTTTTATCTCAAATAGGATGGAATAAAATTGCGAAAAAAGACCAATTTTAATATAACGGACCAAAGTTTCGATTAACATTTTCTTTAAGAAATCAAAAATATGTTTCATATTGATTTTGATGTCCACCACCGATAGAAAAAGTTAGGTGTTCAAATTTTTTTTAATAATTAAAAATATATTTTTTATCGGTTCAAAATAAACTGATAAAAATTTATAAAAACTTTATATAAAAATTTTAAAATTGTCACCGCACCTTTGTTTTCACATTGATTACTTATTTAACCTAGAGTATTTATCATTTAAAACTATATTTTTTTGACTAATTGGGGGCTTTTGCAAAGTAACGTTAGCTTAATTATTTAAATCAGAGTATTTTTTTTTATATTTGCTTCATTAATTTTGTAATATATTTTAATTTTTAAATTTTCATTAGCTTCATTGTTTTTATGTATCGGATCACAACAATTACAAATAGATAATAAATTGTAGGAAGGGTTAAAGTTGAGTTGTTATTTTATCTTAGATACATGTATTAAATCCATGTTAATTTCTTATAGGATTCTATGTATATTTTTTAGGTTGTTATTTGAATTATTATTTTCTATTGAAATGGTTATAATATTAAATGATGGGTGAAAGTTGTGAGAAGATAAAAAGTTGGTTTTAAAAAATAAAATTAAATGTTTTTCAAACGATTATATAGTGATTAATAGTCAAAACAGAGTGTGTGGTAGTAATTCAAAAATAAGGTTTTTTTTTAAATTAGGGGATAATATCAAATTTATTACTACAAGAATATATATGAATGTCAAATTTTTAAAATAATATATCAAATTTTAATAATTCTCATGTATACAGTTTCAAACTTAATATTTTGACATCTTGATAATCCAATGTCATCTTGATATAAATTTGAAGTACATGATTGTTACACTAAAGAGTCCAGAGTCAAGACTAAAAAGGAAATGACATCTTATTTGTGTTGTGGATCCGTGTCATCTTGGCTAAGTGAGTAAAAACATGATCAATGAATCAAGGCAATTAAGCATATTTTTGGTAATTCGTGTATATATCGCATTCTTAGAAAGAATAAGCATAAAAAACGTATCTCCAATTTAGAGTGTTTGGCAAACATGCGTGTTTTGGATATGAGACGCAAAAGCAAATATAAGATAAGGAGACATTGAAGTGGGGGAATAACTTTAAGTGACATGACACATCTTCAAGTTGACTATCATGTCATCAATTTTTTATCTCAATTAGGAAGGAATAAAATTCCGAAAAATGACCAATTTTAATATAACGGACCAAAGTTTCGATTAACATTTTCTTTAAGAAATCAAAAATATGTTTCATATTGATTTTGATGTCCACCACCGATAGAAAAAGTTAGGTGTTCAAATTTTTTTTAATAATAAAAAATATATTTTTTATCGGTTCAAAATAAACTGATAAAAATTTATAAAAACTTTATATAAAAATTTTAAAATTGTCACCGCACCTTTGTTTTCACATTGATTACTTATTTAACCTAGAGTATTTATCATTTAAAAATATATTTTTTTTACTAATTGGGTGCTTTTGCAATGTGACGTTAGCTTAATTATTTAAATCAGGGTATTTTTTTTTTTTATATTTGCTTCATTTATTTTGTAATATATTTTAATTTTTAAATTTTCATTAGCTTCATTGTTTTTATGTATCGGATCACAACAATTACAAATAGATAATAAATTGTAGGAAGGGTTAAAGTTGAGTTGTTATTTTATCTTAGATACATGTATTAAATCCATGTTAATTTCTTATAGGATTCTATGTATATTTTTTAGGTTGTTATTTGAATTATTATTTTCTATTGAAATGGTTATAATATTAAATGATGGGTGAAAGTTGTGAGAAGATAAAAAGTTGGTTTTAAAAAATAAAATTAAATGTTTTCCAAACTATTATATAGTGATTAATAGTCAAAACAGAGTGCGTGGTAGTAATTCAAAAATAAGTTTTTTTTTTTTAAATTAGGGGATAATATCAAATTTATTACTACAAGAATATATATGAATGTCAAATTTTTAAAATAATATATCAAATTTTAATAATTCTCATGTATACCGTTTCAAACTTAATATTTTGACATCTTGATAATCCAATGTCATCTTAATATAAATTTGAAGTACATGATTGTTACACTAAAGAGTCCAGAGTCAAGACTAAAAAGGAAATGACATCTTATCTGTGTTGTGGATCCGTGTCATCTTGGCTAAGTGTGTAAAAACATGATCAATGAATCAAGGTAATTAAGCATATTTTTGGTAATTCATTTGGAGTGTATATATCGCATTCTTAGAAAGAATAAGCATGAAAAACGTATCTCCAATTTAGAGTGTTTGGCAAACATGCGTGTTTTGCCTATGAGACGCAAAAGCAAATATAAGATAAGGAGACATAGAAGTGGGGGAATAACTTTAAGTGACATGACACATCATCAAGTTGACTATCATGTCATCAATTTTTTTATCTCAAATAGGATGGAATAAAATTGCGAAAAAAGACCAATTTTAATATAACGGACCAAAGTTTCGATTAACATTTTCTTTAAGAAATCAAAAATATGTTTCATATTGATTTTGATGTCCACCACCGATAGAAAAAGTTAGGTGTTCAAATTTTTTTTAATAATTAAAAATATATTTTTTATCGGTTCAAAATAAACTGATAAAAATTTATAAAAACTTTATATAAAAATTTTAAAATTGTCACCGCACCTTTGTTTTCACATTGATTACTTATTTAACCTAGAGTATTTATCATTTAAAAATATATTTTTTTGACTAATTGGGTGCTTTTGCAATGTAACGTTAGCTTAATTATTTAAATCAGAGTATTTTTTTTTATATTTGCTTCATTAATTTTGTAATATATTTTAATTTTTAAATTTTCATTAGCTTCATTGTTTTTATGTATCGGATCACAACAATTACAAATAGATAATAAATTGTAGGAAGGGTTAAAGTTGAGTTGTTATTTTATCTTAGATACATGTATTAAATCCATGTTAATTTCTTATAGGATTCTATGTATATTTTTTAGGTTGTAATTTGAATTATTATTTTCTATTGAAATGGTTATAATATTAAATGATGGGTGAAAGTTGTGAGAAGATAAAAAGTTGGTTTTAAAAAATAAAATTAAATGTTTTTCAAACGATTATATAGTGATTAATAGTCAAAACAGAGTGTGTGGTAGTAATTCAAAAATAAGGTTTTTTTTTAAATTAGGGGATAATATCAAATTTATTACTACAAGAATATATATGAATGTCAAATTTTTAAAATAATATATCAAATTTTAATAATTCTCATGTATACCGTTTCAAACTTAATATTTTGACATCTTGATAATCCAATGTCATCTTGATATAAATTTGAAGTACATGATTGTTACACTAAAGAGTCCAGAGTCAAGACTAAAAAGGAAATGACATCTTATCTGTGTTGTGGATCCGTGTCATCTTGGCTAAGTGTGTAAAAACATGATCAATGAATCAAGGTAATTAAGCATATTTTTGGTAATTCATTTGGAGTGTATATATCGCATTCTTAGAAAGAATAAGCATGAAAAACGTATCTCCAATTTAGAGTGTTTGGCAAACATGCGTGTTTTGCCTATGAGACGCAAAAGCAAATATAAGATAAGGAGACATAGAAGTGGGGGAATAACTTTAAGTGACATGACACATCATCAAGTTGACTATCATGTCATCAATTTTTTTATCTCAAATAGGATGGAATAAAATTGCGAAAAAAGACCAATTTTAATATAACGGACCAAAGTTTCGATTAACATTTTCTTTAAGAAATCAAAAATATGTTTCATATTGATTTTGATGTCCACCACCGATAGAAAAAGTTAGGTGTTCAAATTTTTTTTAATAATTAAAAATATATTTTTTATCGGTTCAAAATAAACTGATAAAAATTTATAAAAACTTTATATAAAAATTTTAAAATTGTCACCGCACCTTTGTTTTCACATTGATTACTTATTTAACCTAGAGTATTTATCATTTAAAACTATATTTTTTTGACTAATTGGGGGCTTTTGCAAAGTAACGTTAGCTTAATTATTTAAATCAGAGTATTTTTTTTTATATTTGCTTCATTAATTTTGTAATATATTTTAATTTTTAAATTTTCATTAGCTTCATTGTTTTTATGTATCGGATCACAACAATTACAAATAGATAATAAATTGTAGGAAGGGTTAAAGTTGAGTTGTTATTTTATCTTAGATACATGTATTAAATCCATGTTAATTTCTTATAGGATTCTATGTATATTTTTTAGGTTGTTATTTGAATTATTATTTTCTATTGAAATGGTTATAATATTAAATGATGGGTGAAAGTTGTGAGAAGATAAAAAGTTGGTTTTAAAAAATAAAATTAAATGTTTTTCAAACGATTATATAGTGATTAATAGTCAAAACAGAGTGTGTGGTAGTAATTCAAAAATAAGGTTTTTTTTAAATTAGGGGATAATATCAAATTTATTACTACAAGAATATATATGAATGTCAAATTTTTAAAATAATATATCAAATTTTAATAATTCTCATGTATACAGTTTCAAACTTAATATTTTGACATCTTGATAATCCAATGTCATCTTGATATAAATTTGAAGTACATGATTGTTACACTAAAGAGTCCAGAGTCAAGACTAAAAAGGAAATGACATCTTATTTGTGTTGTGGATCCGTGTCATCTTGGCTAAGTGAGTAAAAACATGATCAATGAATCAAGGCAATTAAGCATATTTTTGGTAATTCGTGTATATATCGCATTCTTAGAAAGAATAAGCATAAAAAACGTATCTCCAATTTAGAGTGTTTGGCAAACATGCGTGTTTTGGATATGAGACGCAAAAGCAAATATAAGATAAGGAGACATTGAAGTGGGGGAATAACTTTAAGTGACATGACACATCTTCAAGTTGACTATCATGTCATCAATTTTTTATCTCAATTAGGAAGGAATAAAATTCCGAAAAATGACCAATTTTAATATAACGGACCAAAGTTTCGATTAACATTTTCTTTAAGAAATCAAAAATATGTTTCATATTGATTTTGATGTCCACCACCGATAGAAAAAGTTAGGTGTTCAAATTTTTTTTAATAATAAAAAATATATTTTTTATCGGTTCAAAATAAACTGATAAAAATTTATAAAAACTTTATATAAAAATTTTAAAATTGTCACCGCACCTTTGTTTTCACATTGATTACTTATTTAACCTAGAGTATTTATCATTTAAAAATATATTTTTTTTACTAATTGGGTGCTTTTGCAATGTGACGTTAGCTTAATTATTTAAATCAGGGTATTTTTTTTTTTTATATTTGCTTCATTTATTTTGTAATATATTTTAATTTTTAAATTTTCATTAGCTTCATTGTTTTTATGTATCGGATCACAACAATTACAAATAGATAATAAATTGTAGGAAGGGTTAAAGTTGAGTTGTTATTTTATCTTAGATACATGTATTAAATCCATGTTAATTTCTTATAGGATTCTATGTATATTTTTTAGGTTGTTATTTGAATTATTATTTTCTATTGAAATGGTTATAATATTAAATGATGGGTGAAAGTTGTGAGAAGATAAAAAGTTGGTTTTAAAAAATAAAATTAAATGTTTTCCAAACTATTATATAGTGATTAATAGTCAAAACAGAGTGCGTGGTAGTAATTCAAAAATAAGTTTTTTTTTTTTAAATTAGGGGATAATATCAAATTTATTACTACAAGAATATATATGAATGTCAAATTTTTAAAATAATATATCAAATTTTAATAATTCTCATGTATACCGTTTCAAACTTAATATTTTGACATCTTGATAATCCAATGTCATCTTGATATAAATTTGAAGTACATGATTGTTACACTAAAGAGTCCAGAGTCAAGACTAAAAAGGAAATGACATCTTATCTGTGTTGTGGATCCGTGTCATCTTGGCTAAGTGTGTAAAAACATGATCAATGAATCAAGGTAATTAAGCATATTTTTGGTAATTCATTTGGAGTGTATATATCGCATTCTTAGAAAGAATAAGCATGAAAAACGTATCTCCAATTTAGAGTGTTTGGCAAACATGCGTGTTTTGCCTATGAGACGCAAAAGCAAATATAAGATAAGGAGACATAGAAGTGGGGGAATAACTTTAAGTGACATGACACATCATCAAGTTGACTATCATGTCATCAATTTTTTTATCTCAAATAGGATGGAATAAAATTGCGAAAAAAGACCAATTTTAATATAACGGACCAAAGTTTCGATTAACATTTTCTTTAAGAAATCAAAAATATGTTTCATATTGATTTTGATGTCCACCACCGATAGAAAAAGTTAGGTGTTCAAATTTTTTTTAATAATTAAAAATATATTTTTTATCGGTTCAAAATAAACTGATAAAAATTTATAAAAACTTTATATAAAAATTTTAAAATTGTCACCGCACCTTTGTTTTCACATTGATTACTTATTTAACCTAGAGTATTTATCATTTAAAAATATATTTTTTTGACTAATTGGGTGCTTTTGCAATGTAACGTTAGCTTAATTATTTAAATCAGAGTATTTTTTTTTATATTTGCTTCATTAATTTTGTAATATATTTTAATTTTTAAATTTTCATTAGCTTCATTGTTTTTATGTATCGGATCACAACAATTACAAATAGATAATAAATTGTAGGAAGGGTTAAAGTTGAGTTGTTATTTTATCTTAGATACATGTATTAAATCCATGTTAATTTCTTATAGGATTCTATGTATATTTTTTAGGTTGTAATTTGAATTATTATTTTCTATTGAAATGGTTATAATATTAAATGATGGGTGAAAGTTGTGAGAAGATAAAAAGTTGGTTTTAAAAAATAAAATTAAATGTTTTTCAAACGATTATATAGTGATTAATAGTCAAAACAGAGTGTGTGGTAGTAATTCAAAAATAAGGTTTTTTTTTAAATTAGGGGATAATATCAAATTTATTACTACAAGAATATATATGAATGTCAAATTTTTAAAATAATATATCAAATTTTAATAATTCTCATGTATACAGTTTCAAACTTAATATTTTGACATCTTGATAATCCAATGTCATCTTGATATAAATTTGAAGTACATGATTGTTACACTAAAGAGTCCAGAGTCAAGACTAAAAAGGAAATGACATCTTATTTGTGTTGTGGATCCGTGTCATCTTGGCTAAGTGAGTAAAAACATGATCAATGAATCAAGGCAATTAAGCATATTTTTGGTAATTCGTGTATATATCGCATTCTTAGAAAGAATAAGCATAAAAAACGTATCTCCAATTTAGAGTGTTTGGCAAACATGCGTGTTTTGGATATGAGACGCAAAAGCAAATATAAGATAAGGAGACATTGAAGTGGGGGAATAACTTTAAGTGACATGACACATCTTCAAGTTGACTATCATGTCATCAATTTTTTATCTCAATTAGGAAGGAATAAAATTCCGAAAAATGACCAATTTTAATATAACGGACCAAAGTTTCGATTAACATTTTCTTTAAGAAATCAAAAATATGTTTCATATTGATTTTGATGTCCACCACCGATAGAAAAAGTTAGGTGTTCAAATTTTTTTTAATAATAAAAAATATATTTTTTATCGGTTCAAAATAAACTGATAAAAATTTATAAAAACTTTATATAAAAATTTTAAAATTGTCACCGCACCTTTGTTTTCACATTGATTACTTATTTAACCTAGAGTATATATCATTTAAAAATATATTTTTTTTACTAATTGGGTGCTTTTGCAATGTGACGTTAGCTTAATTATTTAAATCAGGGTATTTTTTTTTTTTATATTTGCTTCATTTATTTTGTAATATATTTTAATTTTTAAATTTTCATTAGCTTCATTGTTTTTATGTATCGGATCACAACAATTACAAATAGATAATAAATTGTAGGAAGGGTTAAAGTTGAGTTGTTATTTTATCTTAGATACATGTATTAAATCCATGTTAATTTCTTATAGGATTCTATGTATATTTTTTAGGTTGTTATTTGAATTATTATTTTCTATTGAAATGGTTATAATATTAAATGATGGGTGAAAGTTGTGAGAAGATAAAAATTTGGTTTTAAAAAATAAAATTAAATGTTTTCCAAACTATTATATAGTGATTAATAGTCAAAACAGAGTGCGTGGTAGTAATTCAAAAATAAGTTTTTTTTTTTTAAATTAGGGGATAATATCAAATTTATTACTACAAGAATATATATGAATGTCAAATTTTTAAAATAATATATCAAATTTTAATAATTCTCATGTATACCGTTTCAAACTTAATATTTTGACATCTTGATAATCCAATGTCATCTTGATATAAATTTGAAGTACATGATTGTTACACTAAAGAGTCCAGAGTCAAGACTAAAAAGGAAATGACATCTTATCTGTGTTGTGGATCCGTGTCATCTTGGCTAAGTGTGTAAAAACATGATCAATGAATCAAGGTAATTAAGCATATTTTTGGTAATTCATTTGGAGTGTATATATCGCATTCTTAGAAAGAATAAGCATGAAAAACGTATCTCCAATTTAGAGTGTTTGGCAAACATGCGTGTTTTGCCTATGAGACGCAAAAGCAAATATAAGATAAGGAGACATAGAAGTGGGGGAATAACTTTAAGTGACATGACACATCATCAAGTTGACTATCATGTCATCAATTTTTTTATCTCCAATAGGATGGAATAAAATTGCGAAAAAAGACCAATTTTAATATAACGGACCAAAGTTTCGATTAACATTTTCTTTAAGAAATCAAAAATATGTTTCATATTGATTTTGATGTCCACCACCGATAGAAAAAGTTAGGTGTTCAAATTTTTTTTAATAATTAAAAATATATTTTTTATCGGTTCAAAATAAACTGATAAAAATTTATAAAAACTTTATATAAAAATTTTAAAATTGTCACCGCACCTTTGTTTTCACATTGATTACTTATTTAACCTAGAGTATTTATCATTTAAAACTATATTTTTTTGACTAATTGGGGGCTTTTGCAAAGTAACGTTAGCTTAATTATTTAAATCAGAGTATTTTTTTTTATATTTGCTTCATTAATTTTGTAATATATTTTAATTTTTAAATTTTCATTAGCTTCATTGTTTTTATGTATCGGATCACTACAATTACAAATAGATAATAAATTGTAGGAAGGGTTAAAGTTGAGTTGTTATTTTATCTTAGATACATGTATTAAATCCATGTTAATTTCTTATAGGATTCTATGTATATTTTTTAGGTTGTTATTTGAATTATTATTTTCTATTGAAATGGTTATAATATTAAATGATGGGTGAAAGTTGTGAGAAGATAAAAAGTTGGTTTTAAAAAATAAAATTAAATGTTTTTCAAACGATTATATAGTGATTAATAGTCAAAACAGAGTGTGTGGTAGTAATTCAAAAATAAGGTTTTTTTTTAAATTAGGGGATAATATCAAATTTATTACTACAAGAATATATATGAATGTCAAATTTTTAAAATAATATATCAAATTTTAATAATTCTCATGTATACAGTTTCAAACTTAATATTTTGACATCTTGATAATCCAATGTCATCTTGATATAAATTTGAAGTACATGATTGTTACACTAAAGAGTCCAGAGTCAAGACTAAAAAGGAAATGACATCTTATTTGTGTTGTGGATCCGTGTCATCTTGGCTAAGTGAGTAAAAACATGATCAATGAATCAAGGCAATTAAGCATATTTTTGGTAATTCGTGTATATATCGCATTCTTAGAAAGAATAAGCATAAAAAACGTATCTCCAATTTAGAGTGTTTGGCAAACATGCGTGTTTTGGATATGAGACGCAAAAGCAAATATAAGATAAGGAGACATTGAAGTGGGGGAATAACTTTAAGTGACATGACACATCTTCAAGTTGACTATCATGTCATCAATTTTTTATCTCAATTAGGAAGGAATAAAATTCCGAAAAATGACCAATTTTAATATAACGGACCAAAGTTTCGATTAACATTTTCTTTAAGAAATCAAAAATATGTTTCATATTGATTTTGATGTCCACCACCGATAGAAAAAGTTAGGTGTTCAAATTTTTTTTAATAATAAAAAATATATTTTTTATCGGTTCAAAATAAACTGATAAAAATTTATAAAAACTTTATATAAAAATTTTAAAATTGTCACCGCACCTTTGTTTTCACATTGATTACTTATTTAACCTAGAGTATATATCATTTAAAAATATATTTTTTTTACTAATTGGGTGCTTTTGCAATGTGACGTTAGCTTAATTATTTAAATCAGGGTATTTTTTTTTTTATATTTGCTTCATTTATTTTGTAATATATTTTAATTTTTAAATTTTCATTAGCTTCATTGTTTTTATGTATCGGATCACAACAATTACAAATAGATAATAAATTGTAGGAAGGGTTAAAGTTGAGTTGTTATTTTATCTTAGATACATGTATTAAATCCATGTTAATTTCTTATAGGATTCTATGTATATTTTTTAGGTTGTTATTTGAATTATTATTTTCTATTGAAATGGTTATAATATTAAATGATGGGTGAAAGTTGTGAGAAGATAAAAATTTGGTTTTAAAAAATAAAATTAAATGTTTTCCAAACTATTATATAGTGATTAATAGTCAAAACAGAGTGCGTGGTAGTAATTCAAAAATAAGTTTTTTTTTTTTAAATTAGGGGATAATATCAAATTTATTACTACAAGAATATATATGAATGTCAAATTTTTAAAATAATATATCAAATTTTAATAATTCTCATGTATACCGTTTCAAACTTAATATTTTGACATCTTGATAATCCAATGTCATCTTGATATAAATTTGAAGTACATGATTGTTACACTAAAGAGTCCAGAGTCAAGACTAAAAAGGAAATGACATCTTATCTGTGTTGTGGATCCGTGTCATCTTGGCTAAGTGTGTAAAAACATGATCAATGAATCAAGGTAATTAAGCATATTTTTGGTAATTCATTTGGAGTGTATATATCGCATTCTTAGAAAGAATAAGCATGAAAAACGTATCTCCAATTTAGAGTGTTTGGCAAACATGCGTGTTTTGCCTATGAGACGCAAAAGCAAATATAAGATAAGGAGACATAGAAGTGGGGGAATAACTTTAAGTGACATGACACATCATCAAGTTGACTATCATGTCATCAATTTTTTTATCTCCAATAGGATGGAATAAAATTGCGAAAAAAGACCAATTTTAATATAACGGACCAAAGTTTCGATTAACATTTTCTTTAAGAAATCAAAAATATGTTTCATATTGATTTTGATGTCCACCACCGATAGAAAAAGTTAGGTGTTCAAATTTTTTTTAATAATTAAAAATATATTTTTTATCGGTTCAAAATAAACTGATAAAAATTTATAAAAACTTTATATAAAAATTTTAAAATTGTCACCGCACCTTTGTTTTCACATTGATTACTTATTTAACCTAGAGTATTTATCATTTAAAACTATATTTTTTTGACTAATTGGGGGCTTTTGCAAAGTAACGTTAGCTTAATTATTTAAATCAGAGTATTTTTTTTTATATTTGCTTCATTAATTTTGTAATATATTTTAATTTTTAAATTTTCATTAGCTTCATTGTTTTTATGTATCGGATCACTACAATTACAAATAGATAATAAATTGTAGGAAGGGTTAAAGTTGAGTTGTTATTTTATCTTAGATACATGTATTAAATCCATGTTAATTTCTTATAGGATTCTATGTATATTTTTTAGGTTGTTATTTGAATTATTATTTTCTATTGAAATGGTTATAATATTAAATGATGGGTGAAAGTTGTGAGAAGATAAAAAGTTGGTTTTAAAAAATAAAATTAAATGTTTTTCAAACGATTATATAGTGATTAATAGTCAAAACAGAGTGTGTGGTAGTAATTCAAAAATAAGGTTTTTTTTTAAATTAGGGGATAATATCAAATTTATTACTACAAGAATATATATGAATGTCAAATTTTTAAAATAATATATCAAATTTTAATAATTCTCATGTATACAGTTTCAAACTTAATATTTTGACATCTTGATAATCCAATGTCATCTTGATATAAATTTGAAGTACATGATTGTTACACTAAAGAGTCCAGAGTCAAGACTAAAAAGGAAATGACATCTTATTTGTGTTGTGGATCCGTGTCATCTTGGCTAAGTGAGTAAAAACATGATCAATGAATCAAGGCAATTAAGCATATTTTTGGTAATTCGTGTATATATCGCATTCTTAGAAAGAATAAGCATAAAAAACGTATCTCCAATTTAGAGTGTTTGGCAAACATGCGTGTTTTGGATATGAGACGCAAAAGCAAATATAAGATAAGGAGACATTGAAGTGGGGGAATAACTTTAAGTGACATGACACATCTTCAAGTTGACTATCATGTCATCAATTTTTTATCTCAATTAGGAAGGAATAAAATTCCGAAAAATGACCAATTTTAATATAACGGACCAAAGTTTCGATTAACATTTTCTTTAAGAAATCAAAAATATGTTTCATATTGATTTTGATGTCCACCACCGATAGAAAAAGTTAGGTGTTCAAATTTTTTTTAATAATAAAAAATATATTTTTTATCGGTTCAAAATAAACTGATAAAAATTTATAAAAACTTTATATAAAAATTTTAAAATTGTCACCGTACCTTTGTTTTCACATTGATTACTTATTTAACCTAGAGTATATATCATTTAAAAATATATTTTTTTTACTAATTGGGTGCTTTTGCAATGTGACGTTAGCTTAATTATTTAAATCAGGGTATTTTTTTTTTTTATATTTGCTTCATTTATTTTGTAATATATTTTAATTTTTAAATTTTCATTAGCTTCATTGTTTTTATGTATCGGATCACAACAATTACAAATAGATAATAAATTGTAGGAAGGGTTAAAGTTGAGTTGTTATTTTATCTTAGATACATGTATTAAATCCATGTTAATTTCTTATAGGATTCTATGTATATTTTTTAGGTTGTTATTTGAATTATTATTTTCTATTGAAATGGTTATAATATTAAATGATGGGTGAAAGTTGTGAGAAGATAAAAATTTGGTTTTAAAAAATAAAATTAAATGTTTTCCAAACTATTATATAGTGATTAATAGTCAAAACAGAGTGCGTGGTAGTAATTCAAAAATAAGTTTTTTTTTTTTAAATTAGGGGATAATATCAAATTTATTACTACAAGAATATATATGAATGTCAAATTTTTAAAATAATATATCAAATTTTAATAATTCTCATGTATACCGTTTCAAACTTAATATTTTGACATCTTGATAATCCAATGTCATCTTGATATAAATTTGAAGTACATGATTGTTACACTAAAGAGTCCAGAGTCAAGACTAAAAAGGAAATGACATCTTATTTGTGTTGTGGATCCGTGTCATCTTGGCTATGTGAGTAAAAACATGATCAATGAATCAAGGCAATTAAGCATATTTTTGGTAATTCGTGTATATATCGCATTCTTAGAAAGAATAAGCATAAAAAACGTATCTCCAATTTAGAGTGTTTGGCAAACATGCGTGTTTTGGATATGAGACGCAAAAGCAAATATAAGATAAGGAGACATTGAAGTGGGGGAATAACTTTAAGTGACATGACACATCATCAAGTTGACTATCATGTCATCAATTTTTTTATCTCAAATAGGATGGAATAAAATTGCGAAAAAAGACCAATTTTAATATAACGGACCAAAGTTTCGATTAACATTTTCTTTAAGAAATCAAAAATATGTTTCATATTGATTTTGATGTCCACCACCGATAGAAAAAGTTAGGTGTTCAAATTTTTTTTAATAATTAAAAATATATTTTTTATCGGTTCAAAATAAACTGATAAAAATTTATAAAAACTTTATATAAAAATTTTAAAATTGTCACCGCACCTTTGTTTTCACATTGATTACTTATTTAACCTAGAGTATTTATCATTTAAAACTATATTTTTTTGACTAATTGGGGGCTTTTGCAAAGTAACGTTAGCTTAATTATTTAAATCAGAGTATTTTTTTTTATATTTGCTTCATTAATTTTGTAATATATTTTAATTTTTAAATTTTCATTAGCTTCATTGTTTTTATGTATCGGATCACAACAATTACAAATAGATAATAAATTGTAGGAAGGGTTAAAGTTGAGTTGTTATTTTATCTTAGATACATGTATTAAATCCATGTTAATTTCTTATAGGATTCTATGTATATTTTTTAGGTTGTTATTTGAATTATTATTTTCTATTGAAATGGTTATAATATTAAATGATGGGTGAAAGTTGTGAGAAGATAAAAAGTTGGTTTTAAAAAATAAAATTAAATGTTTTTCAAACGATTATATAGTGATTAATAGTCAAAACAGAGTGTGTGGTAGTAATTCAAAAATAAGGTTTTTTTTTAAATTAGGGGATAATATCAAATTTATTACTACAAGAATATATATGAATGTCAAATTTTTAAAATAATATATCAAATTTTAATAATTCTCATGTATACAGTTTCAAACTTAATATTTTGACATCTTGATAATCCAATGTCATCTTGATATAAATTTGAAGTACATGATTGTTACACTAAAGAGTCCAGAGTCAAGACTAAAAAGGAAATGACATCTTATTTGTGTTGTGGATCCGTGTCATCTTGGCTAAGTGAGTAAAAACATGATCAATGAATCAAGGCAATTAAGCATATTTTTGGTAATTCGTGTATATATCGCATTCTTAGAAAGAATAAGCATAAAAAACGTATCTCCAATTTAGAGTGTTTGGCAAACATGCGTGTTTTGGATATGAGACGCAAAAGCAAATATAAGATAAGGAGACATTGAAGTGGGGGAATAACTTTAAGTGACATGACACATCTTCAAGTTGACTATCATGTCATCAATTTTTTATCTCAATTAGGAAGGAATAAAATTCCGAAAAATGAC
Source organism: Lathyrus tuberosus (assembly GCA_022829125.1). NCBI lineage: Eukaryota > Viridiplantae > Streptophyta > Magnoliopsida > Fabales > Fabaceae > Lathyrus > Lathyrus tuberosus. The sequence goes on from JALAZF010000204.1 coordinate 4,450,772, forward strand.
CAATTTTAATATAACGGACCAAAGTTTCGATTAACATTTTCTTTAAGAAATCAAAAATATGTTTCATATTGATTTTGATGTCCACCACCGATAGAAAAAGTTAGGTGTTCAAATTTTTTTTAATAATAAAAAATATATTTTTTATCGGTTCAAAATAAACTGATAAAAATTTATAAAAACTTTATATAAAAATTTTAAAATTGTCACCGCACCTTTGTTTTCACATTGATTACTTATTCAACCTAGAGTATTTATCATTTAAAAATATATTTTTTTTACTAATTGGGTGCTTTTGCAATGTGACGTTAGCTTAATTATTTAAATCAGGGTATTTTTTTATTTATATTTGCTTCATTTATTTTGTAATATATTTTAATTTTTAAATTTTCATTAGCTTCATTGTTTTTATGTATCGGATCACAACAATTACAAATAGATAATAAATTGTAGGAAGGGTTAAAGTTGAGTTGTTATTTTATCTTAGATACATGTATTAAATCCATGTTAATTTCTTATAGGATTCTATGTATATTTTTTAGGTTGTTATTTGAATTATTATTTTCTATTGAAATGGTTATAATATTAAATGATGGGTGAAAGTTGTGAGAAGATAAAAAGTTGGTTTTAAAAAATAAAATTAAATGTTTTCCAAACTATTATATAGTGATTAATAGTCAAAACAGAGTGCGTGGTAGTAATTCAAAAATAAGTTTTTTTTTTTAAATTAGGGGATAATATCAAATTTATTACTACAAGAATATATATGAATGTCAAATTTTTAAAATAATATATCAAATTTTAATAATTCTCATGTATACCGTTTCAAACTTAATATTTTGACATCTTGATAATCTAATGTCATCTTGATATAAATTTGAAGTACATGATTGTTACACTAAAGAGTCCAGAGTCAAGACTAAAAAGGAAATGACATCTTATCTGTGTTGTGGATCCGTGTCATCTTGGCTAAGTGTGTAAAAACATGATCAATGAATCAAGGTAATTAAGCATATTTTTGGTAATTCATTTGGAGTGTATATATCGCATTCTTAGAAAGAATAAGCATGAAAAACGTATCTCCAATTTAGGGTGTTTGGCAAACATGCGTGTTTTGCCTATGAGACGCAAAAGCAAATATAAGATAAGGAGACATAGAAGTGGGGGAATAACTTTAAGTGACATGACACATCATCAAGTTGACTATCATGTCATCAATTTTTTTATCTCAAATAGGATGGAATAAAATTGCGAAAAAAGACCAATTTTAATATAACGGACCAAAGTTTCGATAAACATTTTCTTTAAGAAATCAAAAATATGTTTCATATTGATTTTGATGTCCACCACCGATAGAAAAAGTTAGGTGTTCAATTTTTTTTAATAATTAAAAATACATTTTTATCGGTTCAAAATAAACTAATAAAAAATTATAAAAACTTTATATAAAAATTTTAAAATTGTCACCGCACCTTTGTTTTCACATTGATTACTTATTTAACCTAGAGTATTTATCATTTAAAAATATATTTTTTTGACTAATTGGGTGCTTTTGCAATGTAACGTTAGCTTAATTATTTAAATCAGAGTATTTTTTTTTATATTTGCTTCATTAATTTTGTAATATATTTTAATTTTTAAATTTTCATTAGCTTCATTGTTTTTATGTATCGGATCACAACAATTACAAATAGATAATAAATTGTAGGAAGGGTTAAAGTTGAGTTGTTATTTTATCTTAGATACATGTATTAAATCCATGTTAATTTCTTATAGGATTCTATGTATATTTTTTAGGTTGTAATTTGAATTATTATTTTCTATTGAAATGGTTATAATATTAAATGATGGGTGAAAGTTGTGAGAAGATAAAAAGTTGGTTTTAAAAAATAAAATTAAATGTTTTTCAAACGATTATATAGTGATTAATAGTCAAAACAGAGTGTGTGGTAGTAATTCAAAAATAAGGTTTTTTTTAAATTAGGGGATAATATCAAATTTATTACTACAAGAATATATATGAATGTCAAATTTTTAAAATAATATATCAAATTTTAATAATTCTCATGTATACAGTTTCAAACTTAATATTTTGACATCTTGATAATCCAATGTCATCTTGATATAAATTTGAAGTACATGATTGTTACACTAAAGAGTCCAGAGTCAAGACTAAAAGGGAAATGACATCTTATTTGTGTTGTGGATCCGTGTCATCTTGGCTAAGTGAGTAAAAACATGATCAATGAATCAAGGCAATTAAGCATATTTTTGGTAATTCGTGTATATATCGCATTCTTAGAAAGAATAAGCATAAAAAACGTATCTCCAATTTAGAGTGTTTGGCAAACATGCGTGTTTTGGATATGAGACGCAAAAGCAAATATAAGATAAGGAGACATTGAAGTGGGGGAATAACTTTAAGTGACATGACACATCTTCAAGTTGACTATCATGTCATCAATTTTTTATCTCAATTAGGAAGGAATAAAATTCCGAAAAATGACCAATTTTAATATAACGGACCAAAGTTTCGATTAACATTTTCTTTAAGAAATCAAAAATATGTTTCATATTGATTTTGATGTCCACCACCGATAGAAAAAGTTAGGTGTTCAATTTTTTTTTAATAATAAAAAATATATTTTTTATCGGTTCAAAATAAACTGATAAAAATTTATAAAAACTTTATATAAAAATTTTAAAATTGTCACCGCACTTTTGTTTTCACATTGATTACTTATTTAACCTAGAGTATTTATCATTTAAAAATATATTTTTTTTACTAATTGGGTGCTTTTGCAATGTGACGTTAGCTTAATTATTTAAATCAGGGTATTTTTTTTTTATATTTGCTTCATTTATTTTGTAATATATTTTAATTTTTAAATTTTCATTAGCTTCATTGTTTTTATGTATCGGATCACAACAATTACAAATAGATAATAAATTGTAGGAAGGGTTAAAGTTGAGTTGTTATTTTATCTTAGATACATGTATTAAATCCATGTTAATTTCTTATAGGATTCTATGTATATTTTTTAGGTTGTTATTTGAATTATTATTTTCTATTGAAATGGTTATAATATTAAATGATGGGTGAAAGTTGTGAGAAGATAAAAAGTTGGTTTTAAAAAATAAAATTAAATGTTTTCCAAACTATTATATAGTGATTAATAGTCAAAACAGAGTGCGTGGTAGTAATTCAAAAATAAGTTTTTTTTTTTAAATTAGGGGATAATATCAAATTTATTACTACAAGAATATATATGAATGTCAAATTTTTAAAATAATATATCAAATTTTAATAATTCTCATGTATACCGTTTCAAACTTAATATTTTGACATCTTGATAATCCAATGTCATCTTGATATAAATTTGAAGTACATGATTGTTACACTAAAGAGTCCAGAGTCAAGACTAAAAAGGAAATGACATCTTATCTGTGTTGTGGATCCGTGTCATCTTGGCTAAGTGTGTAAAAACATGATCAATGAATCAAGGTAATTAAGCATATTTTTGGTAATTCATTTGGAGTGTATATATCGCATTCTTAGAAAGAATAAGCATAAAAAACGTATCTCCAATTTAGAGTGTTTGGCAAACATGCGTGTTTTGCCTATGAGACGCAAAAGCAAATATAAGATAAGGAGACATAGAAGTGGGGGAATAACTTTAAGTGACATGACACATCATCAAGTTGACTATCATGTCATCAATTTTTTTATCTCAAATAGGATGGAATAAAATTGCGAAAAAAGACCAATTTTAATATAACGGACCAAAGTTTCGATTAACATTTTCTTTAAGAAATCAAAAATATGTTTCATATTGATTTTGATGTCCACCACCGATAGAAAAAGTTAGGTGTTCAAATTTTTTTTAATAATTAAAAATATATTTTTTATCGGTTCAAAATAAACTGATAAAAATTTATAAAAACTTTATATAAAAATTTTAAAATTGTCACCGCACCTTTGTTTTCACATTGATTACTTATTTAACCTAGAGTATTTATCATTTAAAACTATATTTTTTTGACTAATTGGGGGCTTTTGCAAAGTAACGTTAGCTTAATTATTTAAATCAGAGTATTTTTTTTTATATTTGCTTCATTAATTTTGTAATATATTTTAATTTTTAAATTTTCATTAGCTTCATTGTTTTTATGTATCGGATCACAACAATTACAAATAGATAATAAATTGTAGGAAGGGTTAAAGTTGAGTTGTTATTTTATCTTAGATACATGTATTAAATCCATGTTAATTTCTTATAGGATTCTATGTATATTTTTTAGGTTGTTATTTGAATTATTATTTTCTATTGAAATGGTTATAATATTAAATGATGGGTGAAAGTTGTGAGAAGATAAAAAGTTGGTTTTAAAAAATAAAATTAAATGTTTTTCAAACGATTATATAGTGATTAATAGTCAAAACAGAGTGTGTGGTAGTAATTCAAAAATAAGGTTTTTTTTTAAATTAGGGGATAATATCAAATTTATTACTACAAGAATATATATGAATGTCAAATTTTTAAAATAATATATCAAATTTTAATAATTCTCATGTATACAGTTTCAAACTTAATATTTTGACATCTTGATAATCCAATGTCATCTTGATATAAATTTGAAGTACATGATTGTTACACTAAAGAGTCCAGAGTCAAGACTAAAAAGGAAATGACATCTTATTTGTGTTGTGGATCCGTGTCATCTTGGCTAAGTGAGTAAAAACATGATCAATGAATCAAGGCAATTAAGCATATTTTTGGTAATTCGTGTATATATCGCATTCTTAGAAAGAATAAGCATAAAAAACGTATCTCCAATTTAGAGTGTTTGGCAAACATGCGTGTTTTGGATATGAGACGCAAAAGCAAATATAAGATAAGGAGACATTGAAGTGGGGGAATAACTTTAAGTGACATGACACATCTTCAAGTTGACTATCATGTCATCAATTTTTTATCTCAATTAGGAAGGAATAAAATTCCGAAAAATGACCAATTTTAATATAACGGACCAAAGTTTCGATTAACATTTTCTTTAAGAAATCAAAAATATGTTTCATATTGATTTTGATGTCCACCACCGATAGAAAAAGTTAGGTGTTCAAATTTTTTTTAATAATAAAAAATATATTTTTTATCGGTTCAAAATAAACTGATAAAAATTTATAAAAACTTTATATAAAAATTTTAAAATTGTCACCGCACCTTTGTTTTCACATTGATTACTTATTTAACCTAGAGTATTTATCATTTAAAAATATATATTTTTTACTAATTGGGTGCTTTTGCAATGTGACGTTAGCTTAATTATTTAAATCAGGGTATTTTTTTATTTATATTTGCTTCATTTATTTTGTAATATATTTTAATTTTTAAATTTTCATTAGCTTCATTGTTTTTATGTATCGGATCACAACAATTACAAATAGATAATAAATTTTAGGAAGGGTTAAAGTTGAGTTGTTATTTTATCTTAGATACATGTATTAAATCCATGTTAATTTCTTATAGGATTCTATGTATATTTTTTAGGTTGTTATTTGAATTATTATTTTCTATTGAAATGGTTATAATATTAAATGATGGGTGAAAGTTGTGAGAAGATAAAAAGTTGGTTTTAAAAAATAAAATTAAATGTTTTCCAAACTATTATATAGTGATTAATAGTCAAAACAGAGTGCGTGGTAGTAATTCAAAAATAAGTTTTTTTTTTTAAATTAGGGGATAATATCAAATTTATTACTACAAGAATATATATGAATGTCAAATTTTTAAAATAATATATCAAATTTTAATAATTCTCATGTATACCGTTTCAAACTTAATATTTTGACATCTTGATAATCCAATGTCATCTTGATATAAATTTGAAGTACATGATTGTTACACTAAAGAGTCCAGAGTCAAGACTAAAAAGGAAATGACATCTTATCTGTGTTGTGGATCCGTGTCATCTTGGCTAAGTGTGTAAAAACATGATCAATGAATCAAGGTAATTAAGCATATTTTTGGTAATTCATTTGGAGTGTATATATCGCATTCTTAGAAAGAATAAGCATGAAAAACGTATCTCCAATTTAGGGTGTTTGGCAAACATGCGTGTTTTGCCTATGAGACGCAAAAGCAAATATAAGATAAGGAGACATAGAAGTGGGGGAATAACTTTAAGTGACATGACACATCATCAAGTTGACTATCATGTCATCAATTTTTTTATCTCAAATAGGATGGAATAAAATTGCGAAAAAAGACCAATCTTAATATAACGGACCAAAGTTTCGATAAACATTTTCTTTAAGAAATCAAAAATATGTTTCATATTGATTTTGATGTCCACCACCGATAGAAAAAGTTAGGTGTTCAATTTTTTTTAATAATTAAAAATACATTTTTATCGGTTCAAAATAAACTAATAAAAAATTATAAAAACTTTATATAAAAATTTTAAAATTGTCACCGCACCTTTGTTTTCACATTGATTACTTATTTAACCTAGAGTATTTATCATTTAAAAATATATTTTTTTGACTAATTGGGTGCTTTTGCAATGTAACGTTAGCTTAATTATTTAAATCAGAGTATTTTTTTTTATATTTGCTTCATTAATTTTGTAATATATTTTAATTTTTAAATTTTAATTAGCTTCATTGTTTTTATGTATCGGATCACAACAATTACAAATAGATAATAAATTGTAGGAAGGGTTAAAGTTGAGTTGTTATTTTATCTTAGATACATGTATTAAATCCATGTTAATTTCTTATAGGATTCTATGTATATTTTTTAGGTTGTTATTTGTATTATTATTTTCTATTGAAATGGTTATAATATTAAATGATGGGTGAAAGTTGTGAGAAGATAAAAAGTTGGTTTTAAAAAATAAAATTAAATGTTTTTCAAACGATTATATAGTGATTAATAGTCAAAACAGAGTGTGTGGTAGTAATTCAAAAATAAGGTTTTTTTTTAAATTAGGGGATAATATCAAATTTATTACTACAAGAATATATATGAATGTCAAATTTTTAAAATAATATATCAAATTTTAATAATTCTCATGTATACCGTTTCAAACTTAATATTTTGACATCTTGATAATCCAATGTCATCTTGATATAAATTTGAAGTACATGATTGTTACACTAAAGAGTCCAGAGTCAAGACTAAAAAGGAAATGACATCTTATTTGTGTTGTGGATCCGTGTCATCTTGGCTAAGTGAGTAAAAACATGATCAATGAATCAAGGCAATTAAGCATATTTTTGGTAATTCGTGTATATATCGCATTCTTAGAAAGAATAAGCATAAAAAACGTATCTCCAATTTAGAGTGTTTGGCAAACATGCGTGTTTTGGATATGAGACGCAAAAGCAAATATAAGATAAGGAGACATTGAAGTGGGGGAATAACTTTAAGTGACATGACACATCTTCAAGTTGACTATCATGTCATCAATTTTTTATCTCAATTAGGAAGGAATAAAATTCCGAAAAATGACCAATTTTAATATAACGGACCAAAGTTTCGATTAACATTTTCTTTAAGAAATCAAAAATATGTTTCATATTGATTTTGATGTCCACCACCGATAGAAAAAGTTAGGTGTTCAAATTTTTTTTAATAATAAAAAATATATTTTTTATCGGTTCAAAATAAACTGATAAAAATTTATAAAAACTTTATATAAAAATTTTAAAATTGTCACCGCACCTTTGTTTTCACATTGATTACTTATTTAACCTAGAGTATTTATCATTTAAAAATATATTTTTTTGACTAATTGGGTGCTTTTGCAATGTAACGTTAGCTTAATTATTTAAATCAGAGTATTTTTTTATATATTTGCTTCATTAATTTTGTAATATATTTTAATTTTTAAATTTTCATTAGCTTCATTGTTTTTATGTATCGGATCACAACAATTACAAATAGATAATAAATTGTAGGAAGGGTTAAAGTTGAGTTGTTATTTTATCTTAGATACATGTATTAAATCCATGTTAATTTCTTATAGGATTCTATGTATATTTTTTAGGTTGTTATTTGAATTATTATTTTCTATTGAAATGGTTATAATATTAAATGATGGGTGAAAGTTGTGAGAAGATAAAAAGTTGGTTTTAAAAAATAAAATTAAATGTTTTTCAAACGATTATATAGTGATTAATAGTCAAAACAGAGTGTGTGGTAGTAATTCAAAAATAAGGTTTTTTTTTAAATTAGGGGATAATATCAAATTTATTACTACAAGAATATATATGAATGTCAAATTTTTAAAATAATATATCAAATTTTAATAATTCTCATGTATACAGTTTCAAACTTAATATTTTGACATCTTGATAATCCAATGTCATCTTGATATAAATTTGAAGTACATGATTGTTACACTAAAGAGTCCAGAGTCAAGACTAAAAAGGAAATGACATCTTATTTGTGTTGTGGATCCGTGTCATCTTGGCTAAGTGAGTAAAAACATGATCAATGAATCAAGGCAATTAAGCATATTTTTGGTAATTCGTGTATATATCGCATTCTTAGAAAGAATAAGCATAAAAAACGTATCTCCAATTTAGAGTGTTTGGCAAACATGCGTGTTTTGGATATGAGACGCAAAAGCAAATATAAGATAAGGAGACATTGAAGTGGGGGAATAACTTTAAGTGACATGACACATCTTCAAGTTGACTATCATGTCATCAATTTTTTATCTCAATTAGGAAGGAATAAAATTCCGAAAAATGACCAATTTTAATATAACGGACCAAAGTTTCGATTAACATTTTCTTTAAGAAATCAAAAATATGTTTCATATTGATTTTGATGTCCACCACCGATAGAAAAAGTTAGGTGTTCAAATTTTTTTTAATAATAAAAAATATATTTTTTATCGGTTCAAAATAAACTGATAAAAATTTATAAAAACTTTATATAAAAATTTTAAAATTGTCACCGCACCTTTGTTTTCACATTGATTACTTATTTAACCTAGAGTATTTATCATTTAAAAATATATTTTTTTTACTAATTGGGTGCTTTTGCAATGTGACGTTAGCTTAATTATTTAAATCAGGGTATTTTTTTATTTATATTTGCTTCATTTATTTTGTAATATATTTTAATTTTTAAATTTTCATTAGCTTCATTGTTTTTATGTATCGGATCACAACAATTACAAATAGATAATAAATTTTAGGAAGGGTTAAAGTTGAGTTGTTATTTTATCTTAGATACATGTATTAAATCCATGTTAATTTCTTATAGGATTCTATGTATATTTTTTAGGTTGTTATTTGAATTATTATTTTCTATTGAAATGGTTATAATATTAATTGATGGGTGAAAGTTGTGAGAAGATAAAAAGTTGGTTTTAAAAAATAAAATTAAATGTTTTCCAAACTATTATATAGTGATTAATAGTCAAAACAGAGTGCGTGGTAGTAATTCAAAAATAAGTTTTTTTTTTTAAATTAGGGGATAATATCAAATTTATTACTACAAGAATATATATGAATGTCAAATTTTTAAAATAATATATCAAATTTTAATAATTCTCATGTATACCGTTTCAAACTTAATATTTTGACATCTTGATAATCCAATGTCATCTTGATATAAATTTGAAGTACATGATTGTTACACTAAAGAGTCCAGAGTCAAGACTAAAAAGGAAATGACATCTTATCTGTGTTGTGGATCCGTGTCATCTTGGCTAAGTGTGTAAAAACATGATCAATGAATCAAGGTAATTAAGCATATTTTTGGTAATTCATTTGGAGTGTATATATCGCATTCTTAGAAAGAATAAGCATGAAAAACGTATCTCCAATTTAGGGTGTTTGGCAAACATGCGTGTTTTGCCTATGAGACGCAAAAGCAAATATAAGATAAGGAGACATAGAAGTGGGGGAATAACTTTAAGTGACATGACACATCATCAAGTTGACTATCATGTCATCAATTTTTTTATCTCAAATAGGATGGAATAAAATTGCGAAAAAAGACCAATTTTAATATAACGGACCAAAGTTTCGATAAACATTTTCTTTAAGAAATCAAAAATATGTTTCATATTGATTTTGATGTCCACCACCGATAGAAAAAGTTAGGTGTTCAATTTTTTTTAATAATTAAAAATACATTTTTATCGGTTCAAAATAAACTAATAAAAAATTATAAAAACTTTATATAAAAATTTTAAAATTGTCACCGCACCTTTGTTTTCACATTGATTACTTATTTAACCTAGAGTATTTATCATTTAAAAATATATTTTTTTGACTAATTGGGTGCTTTTGCAATGTAACGTTAGCTTAATTATTTAAATCAGAGTATTTTTTTTTATATTTGCTTCATTAATTTTGTAATATATTTTAATTTTTAAATTTTAATTAGCTTCATTGTTTTTATGTATCGGATCACAACAATTACAAATAGATAATAAATTGTAGGAAGGGTTAAAGTTGAGTTGTTATTTTATCTTAGATACATGTATTAAATCCATGTTAATTTCTTATAGGATTCTATGTATATTTTTTAGGTTGTTATTTGTATTATTATTTTCTATTGAAATGGTTATAATATTAAATGATGGGTGAAAGTTGTGAGAAGATAAAAAGTTGGTTTTAAAAAATAAAATTAAATGTTTTTCAAACGATTATATAGTGATTAATAGTCAAAACAGAGTGTGTGGTAGTAATTCAAAAATAAGGTTTTTTTTTTAAATTAGGGGATAATATCAAATTTATTACTACAAGAATATATATGAATGTCAAATTTTTAAAATAATATATCAAATTTTAATAATTCTCATGTATACCATTTCAAACTTAATATTTTGACATCTTGATAATCCAATGTCATCTTGATATAAATTTGAAGTACATGATTGTTACACTAAAGAGTCCAGAGTCAAGACTAAAAAGGAAATGACATCTTATCTGTGTTGTGGATCCGTGTCATCTTGGCTAAGTGTGTAAAAACATGATCAATGAATCAAGGTAATTAAGCATATTTTTGGTAATTCATTTGGAGTGTATATATCGCATTCTTAGAAAGAATAAGCATGAAAAACGTATCTCCAATTTAGGGTGTTTGGCAAACATGCGTGTTTTGCCTATGAGACGCAAAAGCAAATATAAGATAAGGAGACATAGAAGTGGGGGAATAACTTTAAGTGACATGACACATCATCAAGTTGACTATCATGTCATCAATTTTTTTATCTCAAATAGGATGGAATAAAATTGCGAAAAAAGACCAATTTTAATATAACGGACCAAAGTTTCGATAAACATTTTCTTTAAGAAATAAAAAATATGTTTCATATTGATTTTGATGTCCACCACCGATAGAAAAAGTTAGGTGTTCAATTTTTTTTAATAATTAAAAATACATTTTTATCGGTTCAAAATAAACTAATAAAAAATTATAAAAACTTTATATAAAAATTTTAAAATTGTCACCGCACCTTTGTTTTCACATTGATTACTTATTTAACCTAGAGTATTTATCATTTAAAAATATATTTTTTTGACTAATTGGGTGCTTTTGCAATGTAACGTTAGCTTAATTATTTAAATCAGAGTATTTTTTTTTATATTTGCTTCATTAATTTTGTAATATATTTTAATTTTTAAATTTTCATTAGCTTCATTGTTTTTATGTATCGGATCACAACAATTACAAATAGATAATAAATTGTAGGAAGGGTTAAAGTTGAGTTGTTATTTTATCTTAGATACATGTATTAAATCCATGTTAATTTCTTATAGGATTCTATGTATATTTTTTAGGTTGTTATTTGTATTATTATTTTCTATTGAAATGGTTATAATATTAAATGATGGGTCAAAGTTGTGAGAAGATAAAAAGTTGGTTTTAAAAAATAAAATTAAATGTTTTTCAAACGATTATATAGTGATTAATAGTCAAAACAGAGTGTGTGGTAGTAATTCAAAAATAAGGGTTTTTTTTAAATTAGGGGATAATATCAAATTTATTACTACAAGAATATATATGAATGTCAAATTTTTAAAATAATATATCAAATTTTAATAATTCTCATGTATACCGTTTCAAACTTAATATTTTGACATCTTGATAATCCAATGTCATCTTGATATAAATTTGAAGTACATGATTGTTACACTAAAGAGTCCAGAGTCAAGACTAAAAAGGAAATGACATCTTATCTGTGTTGTGGATCCGTGTCATCTTGGCTAAGTGTGTAAAAACATGATCAATGAATCAAGGTAATTAAGCATATTTTTGGTAATTCATTTGGAGTGTATATATCGCATTCTTAGAAAGAATAAGCATGAAAAACGTATCTCCAATTTAGGGTGTTTGGCAAACATGCGTGTTTTGCCTATGAGACGCAAAAGCAAATATAAGATAAGGAGACATAGAAGTGGGGGAATAACTTTAAGTGACATGACACATCATCAAGTTGACTATCATGTCATCAATTTTTTTATCTCAAATAGGATGGAATAAAATTGCGAAAAAAGACCAATTTTAATATAACGGACCAAAGTTTCGATAAACATTTTCTTTAAGAAATCAAAAATATGTTTCATATTGATTTTGATGTCCACCACCGATAGAAAAAGTTAGGTGTTCAATTTTTTTTAATAATTAAAAATACATTTTTATCGGTTCAAAATAAACTAATAAAAAATTATAAAAACTTTATATAAAAATTTTAAAATTGTCACCGCACCTTTGTTTTCACATTGATTACTTATTTAACCTAGAGTATTTATCATTTAAAAATATATTTTTTTGACTAATTGGGTGCTTTTGCAATGTAACGTTAGCTTAATTATTTAAATCAGAGTATTTTTTTTTATATTTGCTTCATTAATTTTGTAATATATTTTAATTTTAAAATTTTCATTAGCTTCATTGTTTTTATGTATCGGATCACAACAATTACAAATAGATAATAAATTGTAGGAAGGGTTAAAGTTGAGTTGTTATTTTATCTTAGATACATGTATTAAATCCATGTTAATTTCTTATAGGATTCTATGTATATTTTTTAGGTTGTTATTTGTATTATTATTTTCTATTGAAATGGTTATAATATTAAATGATGGGTCAAAGTTGTGAGAAGATAAAAAGTTGGTTTTAAAAAATAAAATTAAATGTTTTTCAAACGATTATATAGTGATTAATAGTCAAAACAGAGTGTGTGGTAGTAATTCAAAAATAAGGGTTTTTTTTAAATTAGGGGATAATATCAAATTTATTACTACAAGAATATATATGAATGTCAAATTTTTAAAATAATATATCAAATTTTAATAATTCTCATGTATACCGTTTCAAACTTAATATTTTGACATCTTGATAATCCAATGTCATCTTGATATAAATTTGAAGTACATGATTGTTACACTAAAGAGTCCAGAGTCAAGACTAAAAAGGAAATGACATCTTATCTGTGTTGTGGATCCGTGTCATCTTGGCTAAGTGTGTAAAAACATGATCAATGAATCAAGGTAATTAAGCATATTTTTGGTAATTCATTTGGAGTGTATATATCGCATTCTTAGAAAGAATAAGCATGAAAAACGTATCTCCAATTTAGGGTGTTTGGCAAACATGCGTGTTTTGCCTATGAGACGCAAAAGCAAATATAAGATAAGGAGACATAGAAGTGGGGGAATAACTTTAAGTGACATGACACATCATCAAGTTGACTATCATGTCATCAATTTTTTTATCTCAAATAGGATGGAATAAAATTGCGAAAAAAGACCAATTTTAATATAACGGACCAAAGTTTCGATAAACATTTTCTTTAAGAAATCAAAAATATGTTTCATATTGATTTTGATGTCCACCACCGATAGAAAAAGTTAGGTGTTCAATTTTTTTTAATAATTAAAAATACATTTTTATCGGTTCAAAATAAACTAATAAAAAATTATAAAAACTTTATATAAAAATTTTAAAATTGTCACCGCACCTTTGTTTTCACATTGATTACTTATTTAACCTAGAGTATTTATCATTTAAAAATATATTTTTTTGACTAATTGGGTGCTTTTGCAATGTAACGTTAGCTTAATTATTTAAATCAGAGTATTTTTTTTTATATTTGCTTCATTAATTTTGTAATATATTTTAATTTTTAAATTTTCATTAGCTTCATTGTTTTTATGTATCAGATCACAACAATTACAAATAGATAATAAATTGTAGGAAGGGTTAAAGTTGAGTTGTTATTTTATCTTAGATACATGTATTAAATCCATGTTAATTTCTTATAGGATTCTATGTATATTTTTTAGGTTGTTATTTGTATTATTATTTTCTATTGAAATGGTTATAATATTAAATGATGGGTCAAAGTTGTGAGAAGATAAAAAGTTGGTTTTAAAAAATAAAATTAAATGTTTTTCAAACGATTATATAGTGATTAATAGTCAAAACAGAGTGTGTGGTAGTAATTCAAAAATAAGGTTTTTTTTAAATTAGGGGATAATATCAAATTTATTACTACAAGAATATATATGAATGTCAAATTTTTAAAATAATATATCAAATTTTAATAATTCTCATGTATACAGTTTCAAACTTAATATTTTGACATCTTGATAATCCAATGTCATCTTGATATAAATTTGAAGTACATGATTGTTACACTAAAGAGTCCAGAGTCAAGACTAAAAGGGAAATGACATCTTATTTGTGTTGTGGATCCGTGTCATCTTGGCTAAGTGAGTAAAAACATGATCAATGAATCAAGGCAATTAAGCATATTTTTGGTAATTCGTGTATATATCGCATTCTTAGAAAGAATAAGCATAAAAAACGTATCTCCAATTTAGAGTGTTTGGCAAACATGCGTGTTTTGGATATGAGACACAAAAGCAAATATAAGATAAGGAGACATTAAAGTGGGGGAATAACTTTAAGTGACATGACACATCTTCAAGTTGACTATCATGTCATCAATTTTTTATCTCAATTAGGAAGGAATAAAATTCCGAAAAATGACCAATTTTAATATAACGGACCAAAGTTTCGATTAACATTTTCTTTAAGAAATCAAAAATATGTTTCATATTGATTTTGATGTCCACCACCGATAGAAAAAGTTAGGTGTTCAATTTTTTTTTAATAATAAAAAATATATTTTTTATCGATTCAAAATAAACTGATAAAAATTTATAAAAACTTTATATGAAAATTTTAAAATTGTCACCGCACTTTTGTTTTCACATTGATTACTTATTTAACCTAGAGTATTTATCATTTAAAAATATATTTTTTTTACTAATTGGGTGCTTTTGCAATGTGACGTTAGCTTAATTATTTAAATCAGGGTATTTTTTTTTTTATATTTGCTTCATTTATTTTGTAATATATTTTAATTTTTAAATTTTCATTAGCTTCATTGTTTTTATGTATCGGATCACAACAATTACAAATAGATAATAAATTGTAGGAAGGGTTAAAGTTGAGTTGTTATTTTATCTTAGATACATGTATTAAATCCATGTTAATTTCTTATAGGATTCTATGTATATTTTTTAGGTTGTTATTTGAATTATTATTTTCTATTGAAATGGTTATAATATTAAATGATGGGTGAAAGTTGTGAGAAGATAAAAAGTTGGTTTTAAAAAATAAAATTAAATGTTTTCCAAACTATTATATAGTGATTAATAGTCAAAACAGAGTGCGTGGTAGTAATTCAAAAATAAGTTTTTTTTTTTAAATTAGGGGATAATATCAAATTTATTACTACAAGAATATATATGAATGTCAAATTTTTAAAATAATATATCAAATTTTAATAATTCTCATGTATACCGTTTCAAACTTAATATTTTGACATCTTGATAATCCAATGTCATCTTGATATAAATTTGAAGTACATGATTGTTACACTAAAGAGTCCAGAGTCAAGACTAAAAAGGAAATGACATCTTATCTGTGTTGTGGATCCGTGTCATCTTGGCTAAGTGTGTAAAAACATGATCAATGAATCAAGGTAATTAAGCATATTTTTGGTAATTCATTTGGAGTGTATATATCGCATTCTTAGAAAGAATAAGCATAAAAAACGTATCTCCAATTTAGAGTGTTTGGCAAACATGCGTGTTTTGCCTATGAGACGCAAAAGCAAATATAAGATAAGGAGACATAGAAGTGGGGGAATAACTTTAAGTGACATGACACATCATCAAGTTGACTATCATGTCATCAATTTTTTTATCTCAAATAGGATGGAATAAAATTGCGAAAAAAGACCAATTTTAATATAACGGACCAAAGTTTCGATAAACATTTTCTTTAAGAAATCAAAAATATGTTTCATATTTATTTTGATGTCCACCACCGATAGAAAAAGTTAGGTGTTCAATTTTTTTTAATAATTAAAAATACATTTTTATCGGTTCAAAATAAACTAATAAAAAATTATAAAAACTTTATATAAAAATTTTAAAATTGTCACCGCACCTTTGTTTTCACATTGATTACTTATTTAACCTAGAGTATTTATCATTTAAAAATATATTTTTTTGACTAATTGGGTGCTTTTGCAATGTAACGTTAGCTTAATTATTTAAATCAGAGTATTTTTTTTTATATTTGCTTCATTAATTTTGTAATATATTTTAATTTTTAAATTTTCATTAGCTTCATTGTTTTTATGTATCGGATCACAACAATTACAAATAGATAATAAATTGTAGGAAGGGTTAAAGTTGAGTTGTTATTTTATCTTAGATACATGTATTAAATCCATGTTAATTTCTTATAGGATTCTATGTATATTTTTTAGGTTGTTATTTGAATTATTATTTTATATTGAAATGGTTATAATATTAAATGATGGGTGAAAGTTGTGAGAAGATAAAAAGTTGGTTTTAAAAAATAAAATTAAATGTTTTTCAAACGATTATATAGTGATTAATAGTCAAAACAGAGTGTGTGGTAGTAATTCAAAAATAAGTTTTTTTTTTAAATTAGGGGATAATATCAAATTTATTACTACAAGAATATATATGAATGTCAAATTTTTAAAATAATATATCAAATTTTAATAATTCTCATGTATACAGTTTCAAACTTAATATTTTGACATCTTGATAATCCAATGTCATCTTGATATAAATTTGAAGTACATGATTGTTACACTAAAGAGTCCAGAGTCAAGACTAAAAAGGAAATGACATCTTATTTGTGTTGTGGATCCGTGTCATCTTGGCTAAGTGAGTAAAAACATGATCAATGAATCAAGGCAATTAAGCATATTTTTGGTAATTCGTGTATATATCGCATTCTTAGAAAGAATAAGCATAAAAAACGTATCTCCAATTTAGAGTGTTTGGCAAACATGCGTGTTTTGGATATGAGACGCAAAAGCAAATATAAGATAAGGAGACATTGAAGTGGGGGAATAACTTTAAGTGACATGACACATCATCAAGTTGACTATCATGTCATCAATTTTTTTATCTCAAATAGGATGGAATAAAATTGCGAAAAAAGACCAATTTTAATATAACGGACCAAAGTTTCGATAAACATTTTCTTTAAGAAATCAAAAATATGTTTCATATTGATTTTGATGTCCACCACCGATAGAAAAAGTTAGGTGTTCAATTTTTTTTAATAATTAAAAATACATTTTTATCGGTTCAAAATAAACTAATAAAAAATTATAAAAACTTTATATAAAAATTTTAAAATTGTCACCGCACCTTTGTTTTCACATTGATTACTTATTTAACCTAGAGTATTTATCATTTAAAAATATATTTTTTTGACTAATTGGGTGCTTTTGCAATGTAACGTTAGCTTAATTATTTAAATCAGAGTATTTTTTTTTATATTTGCTTCATTAATTTTGTAATATATTTTAATTTTTAAATTTTCATTAGCTTCATTGTTTTTATGTATCAGATCACAACAATTACAAATAGATAATAAATTGTAGGAAGGGTTAAAGTTGAGTTGTTATTTTATCTTAGATACATGTATTAAATCCATGTTAATTTCTTATAGGATTCTATGTATATTTTTTAGGTTGTTATTTGTATTATTATTTTCTATTGAAATGGTTATAATATTAAATGATGGGTCAAAGTTGTGAGAAGATAAAAAGTTGGTTTTAAAAAATAAAATTAAATGTTTTTCAAACGATTATATAGTGATTAATAGTCAAAACAGAGTGTGTGGTAGTAATTCAAAAATAAGGTTTTTTTTAAATTAGGGGATAATATCAAATTTATTACTACAAGAATATATATGAATGTCAAATTTTTAAAATAATATATCAAATTTTAATAATTCTCATGTATACAGTTTCAAACTTAATATTTTGACATCTTGATAATCCAATGTCATCTTGATATAAATTTGAAGTACATGATTGTTACACTAAAGAGTCCAGAGTCAAGACTAAAAGGGAAATGACATCTTATTTGTGTTGTGGATCCGTGTCATCTTGGCTAAGTGAGTAAAAACATGATCAATGAATCAAGGCAATTAAGCATATTTTTGGTAATTCGTGTATATATCGCATTCTTAGAAAGAATAAGCATAAAAAACGTATCTCCAATTTAGAGTGTTTGGCAAACATGCGTGTTTTGGATATGAGACACAAAAGCAAATATAAGATAAGGAGACATTAAAGTGGGGGAATAACTTTAAGTGACATGACACATCTTCAAGTTGACTATCATGTCATCAATTTTTTATCTCAATTAGGAAGGAATAAAATTCCGAAAAATGACCAATTTTAATATAACGGACCAAAGTTTCGATTAACATTTTCTTTAAGAAATCAAAAATATGTTTCATATTGATTTTGATGTCCACCACCGATAGAAAAAGTTAGGTGTTCAATTTTTTTTTAATAATAAAAAATATATTTTTTATCGATTCAAAATAAACTGATAAAAATTTATAAAAACTTTATATGAAAATTTTAAAATTGTCACCGCACTTTTGTTTTCACATTGATTACTTATTTAACCTAGAGTATTTATCATTTAAAAATATATTTTTTTTACTAATTGGGTGCTTTTGCAATGTGACGTTAGCTTAATTATTTAAATCAGGGTATTTTTTTTTTTATATTTGCTTCATTTATTTTGTAATATATTTTAATTTTTAAATTTTCATTAGCTTCATTGTTTTTATGTATCGGATCACAACAATTACAAATAGATAATAAATTGTAGGAAGGGTTAAAGTTGAGTTGTTATTTTATCTTAGATACATGTATTAAATCCATGTTAATTTCTTATAGGATTCTATGTATATTTTTTAGGTTGTTATTTGAATTATTATTTTCTATTGAAATGGTTATAATATTAAATGATGGGTGAAAGTTGTGAGAAGATAAAAAGTTGGTTTTAAAAAATAAAATTAAATGTTTTCCAAACTATTATATAGTGATTAATAGTCAAAACAGAGTGCGTGGTAGTAATTCAAAAATAAGTTTTTTTTTTTAAATTAGGGGATAATATCAAATTTATTACTACAAGAATATATATGAATGTCAAATTTTTAAAATAATATATCAAATTTTAATAATTCTCATGTATACCGTTTCAAACTTAATATTTTGACATCTTGATAATCCAATGTCATCTTGATATAAATTTGAAGTACATGATTGTTACACTAAAGAGTCCAGAGTCAAGACTA
Organism: Lathyrus tuberosus; assembly: GCA_022829125.1. Taxonomy (NCBI): domain Eukaryota; kingdom Viridiplantae; phylum Streptophyta; class Magnoliopsida; order Fabales; family Fabaceae; genus Lathyrus; species Lathyrus tuberosus. Next base: position 4,470,472 of record JALAZF010000204.1, read on the forward strand.
AAAAGGAAATGACATCTTATCTGTGTTGTGGATCCGTGTCATCTTGGCTAAGTGTGTAAAAACATGATCAATGAATCAAGGTAATTAAGCATATTTTTGGTAATTCATTTGGAGTGTATATATCGCATTCTTAGAAAGAATAAGCATAAAAAACGTATCTCCAATTTAGAGTGTTTGGCAAACATGCGTGTTTTGCCTATGAGACGCAAAAGCAAATATAAGATAAGGAGACATAGAAGTGGGGGAATAACTTTAAGTGACATGACACATCATCAAGTTGACTATCATGTCATCAATTTTTTTATCTCAAATAGGATGGAATAAAATTGCGAAAAAAGACCAATTTTAATATAACGGACCAAAGTTTCGATAAACATTTTCTTTAAGAAATCAAAAATATGTTTCATATTTATTTTGATGTCCACCACCGATAGAAAAAGTTAGGTGTTCAATTTTTTTTAATAATTAAAAATACATTTTTATCGGTTCAAAATAAACTAATAAAAAATTATAAAAACTTTATATAAAAATTTTAAAATTGTCACCGCACCTTTGTTTTCACATTGATTACTTATTTAACCTAGAGTATTTATCATTTAAAAATATATTTTTTTGACTAATTGGGTGCTTTTGCAAAGTAACGTTAGCTTAATTATTTAAATCAGAGTATTTTTTTTTTATATTTGCTTCATTAATTTTGTAATATATTTTAATTTTTAAATTTTCATTAGCTTCATTGTTTTTATGTATCGGATCACAACAATTACAAATAGATAATAAATTGTAGGAAGGGTTAAAGTTGAGTTGTTATTTTATCTTAGATACATGTATTAAATCCATGTTAATTTCTTATAGGATTCTATGTATATTTTTTAGGTTGTTATTTGAATTATTATTTTCTATTGAAATGGTTATAATATTAAATGATGGGTGAAAGTTGTGAGAAGATAAAAAGTTGGTTTTAAAAAATAAAATTAAATGTTTTTCAAACGATTATATAGTGATTAATAGTCAAAACAGAGTGTGTGGTAGTAATTCAAAAATAAGGTTTTTTTTTAAATTAGGGGATAATATCAAATTTATTACAACAAGAATATATATGAATGTCAAATTTTTAAAATAATATATCAAATTTTAATAATTCTCATGTATACAGTTTCAAACTTAATATTTTGACATCTTGATAATCCAATGTCATCTTGATATAAATTTGAAGTACATGATTGTTACACTAAAGAGTCCAGAGTCAAGACTAAAAAGGAAATGACATCTTATTTGTGTTGTGGATCCGTGTCATCTTGGCTAAGTGAGTAAAAACATGATCAATGAATCAAGGCAATTAAGCATATTTTTGGTAATTCGTGTATATATCGCATTCTTAGAAAGAATAAGCATAAAAAACGTATCTCCAATTTAGAGTGTTTGGCAAACATGCGTGTTTTGGATATGAGACGCAAAAGCAAATATAAGATAAGGAGACATTGAAGTGGGGGAATAACTTTAAGTGACATGACACATCTTCAAGTTGACTATCATGTCATCAATTTTTTATCTCAATTAGGAAGGAATAAAATTCCGAAAAATGACCAATTTTAATATAACGGACCAAAGTTTCGATTAACATTTTCTTTAAGAAATCAAAAATATGTTTCATATTGATTTTGATGTCCACCACCGATAGAAAAAGTTAGGTGTTCAAATTTTTTTTAATAATAAAAAATATATTTTTTATCGGTTCAAAATAAACTGATAAAAATTTATAAAAACTTTATATAAAAATTTTAAAATTGTCACCGCACCTTTGTTTTCACATTGATTACTTATTTAACCTAGAGTATTTATCATTTAAAAATATATTTTTTTGACTAATTGGGTGCTTTTGCAATGTAACGTTAGCTTAATTATTTAAATCAGAGTATTTTTTTATATATTTGCTTCATTAATTTTGTAATATATTTTAATTTTTAAATTTTCATTAGCTTCATTGTTTTTATGTATCGGATCACAACAATTACAAATAGATAATAAATTGTAGGAAGGGTTAAAGTTGAGTTGTTATTTTATCTTAGATACATGTATTAAATCCATGTTAATTTCTTATAGGATTCTATGTATATTTTTTAGGTTGTTATTTGAATTATTATTTTCTATTGAAATGGTTATAATATTAAATGATGGGTGAAAGTTGTGAGAAGATAAAAAGTTGGTTTTAAAAAATAAAATTAAATGTTTTTCAAACGATTATATAGTGATTAATAGTCAAAACAGAGTGTGTGGTAGTAATTCAAAAATAAGTTTTTTTTTTAAATTAGGGGATAATATCAAATTTATTACTACAAGAATATATATGAATGTCAAATTTTTAAAATAATATATCAAATTTTAATAATTCTCATGTATACAGTTTCAAACTTAATATTTTGACATCTTGATAATCCAATGTCATCTTGATATAAATTTGAAGTACATGATTGTTACACTAAAGAGTCCAGAGTCAAGACTAAAAAGGAAATGACATCTTATTTGTGTTGTGGATCCGTGTCATCTTGGCTAAGTGAGTAAAAACATGATCAATGAATCAAGGCAATTAAGCATATTTTTGGTAATTCGTGTATATATCGCATTCTTAGAAAGAATAAGCATAAAAAACGTATCTCCAATTTAGAGTGTTTGGCAAACATGCGTGTTTTGGATATGAGACGCAAAAGCAAATATAAGATAAGGAGACATTGAAGTGGGGGAATAACTTTAAGTGACATGACACATCTTCAAGTTGACTATCATGTCATCAATTTTTTATCTCAATTAGGAAGGAATAAAATTCCGAAAAATGACCAATTTTAATATAACGGACCAAAGTTTCGATTAACATTTTCTTTAAGAAATCAAAAATATGTTTCATATTTATTTTGATGTCCACCACCGATAGAAAAAGTTAGGTGTTCAATTTTTTTTTAATAATAAAAAATATATTTTTTATCGGTTCAAAATAAACTGATAAAAATTTATAAAAACTTTATATAAAAATTTTAAAATTGTCACCGCACTTTTGTTTTCACATTGATTACTTATTTAACCTAGAGTATTTATCATTTAAAAATATATTTTTTTTACTAATTGGGTGCTTTTGCAATGTGACGTTAGCTTAATTATTTAAATCAGGGTATTTTTTTTTTTATATTTGCTTCATTTATTTTGTAATATATTTTAATTTTTAAATTTTCATTAGCTTCATTGTTTTTATGTATCGGATCACAACAATTACAAATAGATAATAAATTGTAGGAAGGGTTAAAGTTGAGTTGTTATTTTATCTTAGATACATGTATTAAATCCATGTTAATTTCTTATAGGATTCTATGTATATTTTTTAGGTTGTTATTTGAATTATTATTTTCTATTGAAATGGTTATAATATTAAATGATGGGTGAAAGTTGTGAGAAGATAAAAAGTTGGTTTTAAAAAATAAAATTAAATGTTTTCCAAACTATTATATAGTGATTAATAGTCAAAACAGAGTGCGTGGTAGTAATTCAAAAATAAGTTTTTTTTTTTAAGTTAGGGGATAATATCAAATTTATTACTACAAGAATATATATGAATGTCAAATTTTTAAAATAATATATCAAATTTTAATAATTCTCATGTATACCGTTTCAAACTTAATATTTTGACATCTTGATAATCCAATGTCATCTTGATATAAATTTGAAGTACATGATTGTTACACTAAAGAGTCCAGAGTCAAGACTAAAAAGGAAATGACATCTTATCTGTGTTGTGGATCCGTGTCATCTTGGCTAAGTGTGTAAAAACATGATCAATGAATCAAGGTAATTAAGCATATTTTTGGTAATTCATTTGGAGTGTATATATCGCATTCTTAGAAAGAATAAGCATAAAAAACGTATCTCCAATTTAGAGTGTTTGGCAAACATGCGTGTTTTGCCTATGAGACGCAAAAGCAAATATAAGATAAGGAGACATAGAAGTGGGGGAATAACTTTAAGTGACATGACACATCATCAAGTTGACTATCATGTCATCAATTTTTTTATCTCAAATAGGATGGAATAAAATTGCGAAAAAAGACCAATTTTAATATAACGGACCAAAGTTTCGATAAACATTTTCTTTAAGAAATCAAAAATATGTTTCATATTTATTTTGATGTCCACCACCGATAGAAAAAGTTAGGTGTTCAATTTTTTTTAATAATTAAAAATACATTTTTATCGGTTCAAAATAAACTAATAAAAAATTATAAAAACTTTATATAAAAATTTTAAAATTGTCACTGCACCTTTGTTTTCACATAGATTACTTATTTAACCTAGAGTATTTATCATTTAAAAATATATTTTTTTGACTAATTGGGTGCTTTTGCAATGTAACGTTAGCTTAATTATTTAAATCAGAGTATTTTTTTTTATATTTGCTTCATTAATTTTGTAATATATTTTAATTTTTAAATTTTCATTAGCTTCATTGTTTTTATGTATCGGATCACAACAATTACAAATAGATAATAAATTGTAGGAAGGGTTAAAGTTGAGTTGTTATTTTATCTTAGATACATGTATTAAATCCATGTTAATTTCTTATAGGATTCTATGTATATTTTTTAGGTTGTTATTTGAATTATTATTTTCTATTGAAATGGTTATAATATTAAAAGATGGGTGAAAGTTGTGAGAAGATAAAAAGTTGGTTTTAAAAAATAAAATTAAATGTTTTTCAAACGATTATATAGTGATTAATAGTCAAAACAGAGTGTGTGGTAGTAATTCAAAAATAAGGTTTTTTTTTTAAATTAGGGGATAATATCAAATTTATTACTACAAGAATATATATGAATGTCAAATTTTTAAAATAATATATCAAATTTTAATAATTCTCATGTATACAGTTTCAAGCTTAATATTTTGACATCTTGATAATCCAATGTCATCTTGATATAAATTTGAAGTACATGATTGTTACACTAAAGAGTCCCGAGTCAAGACTAAAAAGGAAATGACATCTTATTTGTGTTGTGGATCCGTGTCATCTTGGCTAAGTGAGTAAAAACATGATCAATGAATCAAGGCAATTAAGCATATTTTTGGTAATTCGTGTATATATCGCATTCTTAGAAAGAATAAGCATAAAAAACGTATCTCCAATTTAGAGTGTTTGACAAACATGCGTGTTTTGGATATGAGACGCAAAAGCAAATATAAGATAAGGAGACATTGAAGTGGGGGAATAACTTTAAGTGACATGACACATCTTCAAGTTGACTATCATGTCATCAATTTTTTATCTCAATTAGGAAGGAATAAAATTCCGAAAAATGACCAATTTTAATATAACGGACCAAAGTTTCGATTAACATTTTCTTTAAGAAATCAAAAATATGTTTCATATTGATTTTGATGTCCACCACCGATAGAAAAAGTTAGGTGTTCAATTTTTTTTTAATAATAAAAAATATATTTTTTATCGGTTCAAAATAAACTGATAAAAATTTATAAAAACTTTATATAAAAATTTTAAAATTGTCACCGCACCTTTGTTTTCACATTGATTACTTATTTAACCTAGAGTATTTATCATTTAAAAATATATTTTTTTGACTAATTGGGTGCTTTTCCAATGTAACGTTAGCTTAATTATTTAAATCAGAGTATTTTTTTTTATATTTGCTTCATTAATTTTGTAATATATTTTAATTTTTAAATTTTCATTAGCTTCATTGTTTTTATGTATCGGATCACAACAATTACAAATAGATAATAAATTGTAGGAAGGGTTAAAGTTGAGTTGTTATTTTATCTTAGATACATGTATTAAATCCATGTTAATTTCTTATAGGATTCTATGTATATTTTTTAGGTTGTTATTTGAATTATTATTTTCTATTGAAATGGTTATAATATTAAATGATGGGTGAAAGTTGTGAGAAGATAAAAAGTTGGTTTTAAAAAATAAAATTAAATGTTTTTCAAACGATTATATAGTGATTAATAGTCAAAACAGAGTGTGTGGTAGTAATTCAAAAATAAGGTTTTTTTTTAAAATTAGGGGATAATATCAAATTTATTACTACAAGAATATATATGAATGTCAAATTTTTAAAATAATATATCAAATTTTAATAATTCTCATGTATACAGTTTCAAGCTTAATATTTTGACATCTTGATAATCCAATGTCATCTTGATATAAATTTGAAGTACATGATTGTTACACTAAAGAGTCCAGAGTCAAGACTAAAAAGGAAATGACATCTTATTTGTGTTATGGATCCGTGTCATCTTGGCTAAGTGAGTAAAAACATGATCAATGAATCAAGGCAATTAAGCATATTTTTGGTAATTCGTGTATATATCACATTCTTAGAAAGAATAAGCATAAAAAACGTATCTCCAATTTAGAGTGTTTGGCAAACATGCGTGTTTTGGATATGAGACGCAAAAGCAAATATAAGATAAGGAGACATTGAAGTAGGGGAATAACTTTAAGTGACATGACACATCTTCAAGTTGACTATCATGTCATCAATTTTTTATCTCAATTAGGAAGGAATAAAATTCCGAAAAATGACCAATTTTAATATAACGGACCAAAGTTTCGATTAACATTTTCTTTAAGAAATCAAAAATATGTTTCATATTGATTTTGATGTCCACCACCGATAGAAAAAGTTAGGTGTTCAAATTTTTTTTAATAATTAAAAATATATTTTTTATCGGTTCAAAATAAACTGATAAAAATTTATAAAAACTTTATATAAAAATTTTAAAATTGTCACCGCACCTTTGTTTTCACATTGATTACTTATTTAACCTAGAGTATTTATCATTTAAAAATATATTTTTTTTACTAATTGGGTGCTTTTCCAATGTGACGTTAGCTTAATTATTTAAATCAGGGTATTTTTTTATTTATATTTGCTTCATTTATTTTGTAATATATTTTAATTTTTAAATTTTCATTAGCTTCATTGTTTTTATGTATCGGATCACAACAATTACAAATAGATAATAAATTGTAGGAAGGGTTAAAGTTGAGTTGTTATTTTATCTTAGATACATGTATTAAATCCATGTTAATTTCTTATAGGATTCTATGTATATTTTTTAGGTTGTTATTTGAATTATTATTTTCTATTGAAATGGTTATAATATTAAATGATGGGTGAAAGTTGTGAGAAGATAAAAAGTTGGTTTTAAAAAATAAAATTAAATGTTTTTCAAACGATTATATAGTGATTAATAGTCAAAACAGAGTGTGTGGTAGTAATTCAAAAATAAGGTTTTTTTTAAATTAGGGGATAATATCAAATTTATTACTACAAGAATATATATGAATGTCAAATTTTTAAAATAATATATCAAATTTTAATAATTCTCATGTATACAGTTTCAAACTTAATATTTTGACATCTTGATAATCCAATGTCATCTTGATATAAATTTGAAGTACATGATTGTTACACTAAAGAGTCCAGAGTCAAGACTAAAAAGGAAATGACATCTTATTTGTGTTGTGGATCCGTGTCATCTTGGCTAAGTGAGTAAAAACATGATCAATGAATCAAGGCAATTAAGCATATTTTTGGTAATTCGTGTATATATCGCATTCTTAGAAAGAATAAGCATAAAAAACGTATCTCCAATTTAGAGTGTTTGGCAAACATGCGTGTTTTGGATATGAGACGCAAAAGCAAATATAAGATAAGGAGACATTGAAGTGGGGGAATAACTTTAAGTGACATGACACATCTTCAAGTTGACTATCATGTCATCAATTTTTTATCTCAATTAGGAAGGAATAAAATTCCGAAAAATGACCAATTTTAATATAACGGACCAAAGTTTCGATTAACATTTTCTATAAGAAATCAAAAATATGTTTCATATTGATTTTGATGTCCACCACCGATAGAAAAAGTTAGGTGTTCAAATTTTTTTTAATAATTAAAAATATATTTTTTATCGGTTCAAAATAAACTGATAAAAATTTATAAAAACTTTATATAAAAATTTTAAAATTGTCACCGCACCTTTGTTTTCACATTGATTACTTATTTAACCTAGAGTATTTATCATTTAAAAATATATTTTTTTTACTAATTGGGTGCTTTTGCAATGTGACGTTAGCTTAATTATTTAAATCAGGGTATTTTTTTATTTATATTTGCTTCATTTATTTTGTAATATATTTTAATTTTTAAATACTCATTAGCTTCATTGTTTTTATGTATCGGATCACAACAATTACAAATAGATAATAAATTGTAGGAAGGGTTAAAGTTGAGTTGTTATTTTATCTTAGATACATGTATTAAATCCATGTTAATTTCTTATAGGATTCTATGTATATTTTTTAGGTTGTTATTTGAATTATTATTTTCTATTGAAATGGTTATAATATTAAAAGATGGGTGAAAGTTGTGAGAAGATAAAAAGTTGGTTTTAAAAAATTAAATTAAATGTTTTTCAAACGTTTATATAGTGATTAATAGTCAAAACAGAGTGTGTGGTAGTAATTCAAAAATAAGGTTTTTTTTAAATTAGGGGATAATATCAAATTTATTACTACAAGAATATATATGAATGTCAAATTTTTAAAATAATATATCAAATTTTAATAATTCTCATGTATACAATTTCAAACTTAATATTTTGACATCTTGATAATCCAATGTCATCTTGATATAAATTTGAAGTACATGATTGTTACACTAAAGAGTCCAGAGTCAAGACTAAAAAGGAAATGACATCTTATTTGTGTTGTGGATCCGTGTCATCTTGGCTAAGTGAGTAAAAACATGATCAATGAATCAAGGCAATTAAGCATATTTTTGGTAATTCGTGTATATATCGCATTCTTAGAAAGAATAAGCATAAAAAACGTATCTCCAATTTAGAGTGTTTGGCAAACATGCGTGTTTTGGATATGAGACGCAAAAGCAAATATAAGATAAGGAGACATTGAAGTGGGGGAATAACTTTAAGTGACATGACACATCTTCAAGTTGACTATCATGTCATCAATTTTTTATCTCAATTAGGAAGGAATAAAATTCCGAAAAATGACCAATTTTAATATAACGGACCAAAGTTTCGATTAACATTTTCTATAAGAAATCAAAAATATGTTTCATATTGATTTTGATGTCCACCACCGATAGAAAAAGTTAGGTGTTCAAATTTTTTTTAATAATTAAAAATATATTTTTTATCGGTTCAAAATAAACTGATAAAAATTTATAAAAACTTTATATAAAAATTTTAAAATTGTCACCGCACCTTTGTTTTCACATTGATTACTTATTTAACCTAGAGTATTTATCATTTAAAAATATATTTTTTTTACTAATTGGGTGCTTTTGCAATGTGACGTTAGCTTAATTATTTAAATCAGGGTATTTTTTTATTTATATTTGCTTCATTTATTTTGTAATATATTTTAATTTTTAAATTTTCATTAGCTTCATTGTTTTTATGTATCGGATCACAACAATTACAAATAGATAATAAATTGTAGGAAGGGTTAAAGTTGAGTTGTTATTTTATCTTAGATACATTTATTAAATCCATGTTAATTTCTTATAGGATTCTATGTATATTTTTTAGGTTGTTATTTGAATTATTATTTTCTATTGAAATGGTTATAATATTAAAAGATGGGTGAAAGTTGTGAGAAGATAAAAAGTTGGTTTTAAAAAATAAAATTAAATGTTTTTCAAACGATTATATAGTGATTAATAGTCAAAACAGAGTGTGTGGTAGTAATTCAAAAATAAGGTTTTTTTTAAATTAGGGGATAATATCAAATTTATTACTACAAGAATATATATGAATGTCAAATTTTTAAAATAATATATCAAATTTTAATAATTCTCATGTATACAGTTTCAAACTTAATATTTTGACATCTTGATAATCCAATGTCATCTTGATATAAATTTGAAGTACATGATTGTTACACTAAAGAGTCCAGAGTCAAGACTAAAAAGGAAATGACATCTTATTTGTGTTGTGGATCCGTGTCATCTTGGCTAAGTGAGTAAAAACATGATCAATGAATCAAGGCAATTAAGCATATTTTTGGTAATTCGTGTATATATCGCATTCTTAGAAAGAATAAGCATAAAAAACGTATTTCCAATTTAGAGTGTTTGGCAAACATGCGTGTTTTGGATATGAGACGCAAAAGCAAATATAAGATAAGGAGACATTGAAGTGGGGGAATAACTTTAAGTGACATGACACATCTTCAAGTTGACTATCATGTCATCAATTTTTTATCTCAATTAGGAAGGAATAAAATTCCGAAAAATGACCAATTTTAATATAACGGACCAAAGTTTCGATTAACATTTTCTATAAGAAATCAAAAATATGTTTCATATTGATTTTGATGTCCACCACCGATAGAAAAAGTTAGGTGTTCAAATTTTTTTTAATAATTAAAAATATATTTTTTATCGGTTCATAATAAACTGATAAAAATTTATAAAAACTTTATATAAAAATTTTAAAATTGTCACCGCACCTTTGTTTTCACATTGATTACTTATTTAACCTAGAGTATTTATCATTTAAAAATATATTTTTTTTACTAATTGGGTGCTTTTGCAATGTGACGTTAGCTTAATTATTTAAATCAGGGTATTTTTTTATTTATATTTGCTTCATTTATTTTGTAATATATTTTAATTTTTAAATTTTCATTAGCTTCATTGTTTTTATGTATCGGATCACAACAATTACAAATAGATAATAAATTGTAGGAAGGGTTAAAGTTGAGTTGTTATTTTATCTTAGATACATGTATTAAATCCATGTTAATTTCTTATAGGATTCTATGTATATTTTTTAGGTTGTTATTTGAATTATTATTTTCTATTGAAATGGTTATAATATTAAATGATGGGTGAAAGTTGTGAGAAGATAAAAAGTTGGTTTTAAAAAATAAAATTAAATGTTTTCCAAACTATTATATAGTGATTAATAGTCAAAACAGAGTGCGTGGTAGTAATTCAAAAATAAGTTTTTTTTTTTTAAATTAGGGGATAATATCAAATTTATTACTACAAGAATATATATGAATGTCAAATTTTTAAAATAATATATCAAATTTTAATAATTCTCATGTATACCGTTTCAAACTTAATATTTTGACATCTTGATAATCCAATGTCATCTTGATATAAATTTGAAGTACATGATTGTTACACTAAAGAGTCCAGAGTCAAGACTAAAAAGGAAATGACATCTTATCTGTGTTGTGGATCCGTGTCATCTTGGCTAAGTGTGTAAAAACATGATCAATGAATCAAGGTAATTAAGCATATTTTTGGTAATTCATTTGGAGTGTATATATCGCATTCTTAGAAAGAATAAGCATAAAAAACGTATCTCCAATTTAGAGTGTTTGGCAAACATGGGTGTTTTGCATATGAGACGCAAAAGCAAATATAAGATAAGGAGACATAGAAGTGGGGGAATAACTTTAAGTGACATGACACATCATCAAGTTGACTATCATGTCATCAATTTTTTTATCTCAAATAGGATGGAATAAAATTGCGAAAAAAGACCAATTTTAATATAACGGACCAAAGTTTCGATAAACATTTTCTTTAAGAAATCAAAAATATGTTTCATATTGATTTTGATGTCCACCACCGATAGAAAAAGTTAGGTGTTCAATTTTTTTTAATAATTAAAAATACATTTTTATCGGTTCAAAATAAACTAATAAAAAATTATAAAAACTTTATATAAAAATTTTAAAATTGTCACCGCACCTTTGTTTTCACATTGATTACTTATTTAACCTAGAGTATTTATCATTTAAAAATATATTTTTTTGACTAATTGGGTGCTTTTGCAAAGTAACGTTAGCTTAATTATTTAAATCAGAGTATTTTTTTTATATTTTCTTCATTAATTTTGTAATATATTTTAATTTTTAAATTTTCATTAGCTTCATTGTTTTTATGTATCGGATCACAACAATTACAAATAGATAATAAATTGTAGGAAGGGTTAAAGTTGAGTTGTTATTTTATCTTAGATACATGTATTAAATCCATGTTAATTTCTTATAGGATTCTATGTATATTTTTTAGGTTGTTATTTGAATTATTATTTTCTATTGAAATGGTTATAATATTAAATGATGGGTGAAAGTTGTGAGAAGATAAAAAGTTGGTTTTAAAAAATAAAATTAAATGTTTTTCAAACGATTATATAGTTATTAATAGTCAAAACAGAGTGTGTGGTAGTAATTCAAAAATAAGGTTTTTTTTAAATTAGGGGATAATATCAAATTTATTACTACAAGAATATATATGAATGTCAAATTTTTAAAATAATATATCAAATTTTAATAATTCTCATGTATACAGTTTCAAACTTAATATTTTGACATCTTGATAATCCAATGTCATCTTGATATAAATTTGAAGTACATGATTGTTACACTAAAGAGTCCAGAGTCAAGACTAAAAAGGAAATGACATCTTATTTGTGTTGTGGATCCATGTCATCTTGGCTAAGTGAGTAAAAACATGATCAATGAATCAAGGCAATTAAGCATATTTTTGGTAATTCGTGTATATATCGCATTCTTAGAAAGAATAAGCATAAAAAACGTATCTCCAATTTAGAGTGTTTGGCAAACATGCGTGTTTTGGATATGAGACGCAAAAGCAAATATAAGATAAGGAGACATTGAAGTGGGGGAATAACTTTAAGTGACATGACACATCTTCAAGTTGACTATCATGTCATCAATTTTTTATCTCAATTAGGAAGGAATAAAATTCCGAAAAATGACCAATTTTAATATAACGGACCAAAGTTTCGATTAACATTTTCTTTAAGAAATCAAAAATATGTTTCATATTGATTTTGATGTCCACCACCGATAGAAAAAGTTAGGTGTTGAAATTTTTTTTAATAATTAAAAAATATATTTTTTATCGGTTCAAAATAAACTGATAAAAATTTATAAAAACTTTATATAAAAATTTTAAAATTGTCACCGCACCTTTGTTTTCACATTGATTACTTATTTAACCTAGAGTATTTATCATTTAAAAATATATTTTTTTTACTAATTGGGTGCTTTTGCAATGTGACGTTAGCTTAATTATTTAAATCAGGGTATTTTTTTATTTATATTTGCTTCATTTATTTTGTAATATATTTTAATTTTTAAATTTTCATTAGCTTCATTGTTTTTATGTATCGGATCACAACAATTACAAATAGATAATAAATTGTAGGAAGGGTTAAAGTTGAGTTGTTATTTTATCTTAGATACATGTATTAAATCCATGTTAATTTCTTATAGGATTCTATGTATATTTTTTAGGTTGTTATTTGAATTATTATTTTCTATTGAAATGGTTATAATATTAAATAATGGGTGAAAGTTGTGAGAAGATAAAAAGTTGGTTTTAAAAAATAAAATTAAATGTTTTCCAAACTATTATATAGTGATTAATAGTCAAAACAGAGTGCGTGGTAGTAATTCAAAAATAAGTTTTTTTTTTTTTAAATTAGGGGATAATATCAAATTTATTACTACAAGAATATATATGAATGTCAAATTTTTTAAATAATATATCAAATTTTAATAATTCTCATGTATACAGTTTCAAACTTAATATTTTGACATCTTGATAATCCAATGTCATCTAGATATAAATTTGAAGTACATGATTGTTACACTAAAGAGTCCAGAGTCAAGACTAAAAAGGAAATGACATCTTATTTGTGTTGTGGTTCCGTGTCATCTTGGCTAAGTGAGTAAAAACATGATCAATGAATCAAGGCAATTAAGCATATTTTTGGTAATTCGTGTATATATCGCATTCTTAGAAAGAATAAGCATAAAAAACGTATCTCCAATTTAGAGTGTTTGGCAAACATGCGTGTTTTGGATATGAGACGCAAAAGCAAATATAAGATAAGGAGACATTGAAGTGGGGGAATAACTTTAAGTGACATGACACATCTTCAAGTTGACTATCATGTCATCAATTTTTTATCTCAATTAGGAAGGAATAAAATTCCGAAAAATGACCAATTTTAATATAACGGACCAAAGTTTCGATTAACATTTTCTTTAAGAAATCAAAAATATGTTTCATATTGATTTTGATGTCCACCACCGATAGAAAAAGTTAGGTGTTCACATTTTTTTTAATAATTAAAAATATATTTTTTATCGGTTCAAAATAAACTGATAAAAATTTATAAAAACTTTATATAAAAATTTTAAAATTGTCACCGCACCTTTGTTTTCACATTGATTACTTATTTAACCTAGAGTATTTATCATTTAAAAATATATTTTTTTTACTAATTGGGTGCTTTTGCAATGTGACGTTAGCTTAATTATTTAAATCAGGGTATTTTTTTATTTATATTTGCTTCATTTATTTTGTAATATATTTTAATTTTTAAATTTTCATTAGCTTCATTGTTTTTATGTATCGGATCACAACAATTACAAATAGATAATAAATTGTAGGAAGGGTTAAAGTTGAGTTGTTATTTTATCTTAGATACATGTATTAAATCCATGTTAATTTCTTATAGGATTCTATGTATATTTTTTAGGTTGTTATTTGAATTATTATTTTCTATTGAAATGGTTATAATATTAAATGATGGGTGAAAGTTGTGAGAAGATAAAAAGTTGGTTTTAAAAAATAAAATTAAATGTTTTCCAAACTATTATATAGTGATTAATAGTCAAAACAGAGTGCGTGGTAGTAATTCAAAAATAAGTTTTTTTTTTTTTAAATTAGGGGATAATATCAAATTTATTACTACAAGAATATATATGAATGTCAAATTTTTAAAATAATATATCAAATTTTAATAATTCTCATGTATACCGTTTCAAACTTAATATTTTGACATCTTGATAATCCAATGTCATCTTGATATAAATTTGAAGTACATGATTGTTACACTAAAGAGTCCAGAGTCAAGACTAAAAAGGAAATGACATCTTATCTGTGTTGTGGATCCGTGTCATCTTGGCTAAGTGTGTAAAAACATGATCAATGAATCAAGGTAATTAAGCATATTTTTGGTAATTCATTTGGAGTGTATATATCGCATTCTTAGAAAGAATAAGCATAAAAAACGTATCTCCAATTTAGAGTGTTTGGCAAACATGCGTGTTTTGCATATGAGACGCAAAAGCAAATATAAGATAAGGAGACATAGAAGTGGGGGAATAACTTTAAGTGACATGACACATCATCAAGTTGACTATCCTGTCATCAATTTTTTTATCTCAAATAGGATGGAATAAAATTGCGAAAAAAGACCAATTTTAATATAACGGACCAAAGTTTCGATAAACATTTTCTTTAAGAAATCAAAAATATGTTTCATATTGATTTTGATGTCCACCACCGATAGAAAAAGTTAGGTGTTCAATTTTTTTTAATAATTAAAAATACATTTTTATCGGTCCAAAATAAACTAATAAAAAATTATAAAAACTTTATATAAAAATTTTAAAATTGTCACCGCACCTTTGTTTTCACATTGATTACTTATTTAACCTAGAGTATTTATCATTTAAAAATATATTTTTTTGACTAATTGGGTGCTTTTGCAATGTAACGTTAGCTTAATTATTTAAATCAGAGTATTTTTTTTTATATTTGCTTCATTAATTTTGTAATATATTTTAATTTTTAAATTTTCATTAGCTTCATTGTTTTTATGTATCGGATCACAACAATTACAAATAGATAATAAATTGTAGGAAGGGTTAAAGTTGAGTTGTTATTTTATCTTAGATACATGTATTAAATCCATGTTAATTTCTTATAGGATTCTATGTATATTTTTTAGGTTGTTATTTGAATTATTATTTTCTATTGAAATGGTTATAATATTAAATGATGGGTGAAAGTTGTGAGAAGATAAAAAGTTGGTTTTAAAAAATAAAATTAAACGTTTTTCAAACGATTATATAGTGATTAATAGTCAAAACAGAGTGTGTGGTAGTAATTCAAAAATAAGGTTTTTTTTTAAATTAGGGGATAATATCAAATTTATTACTATAAGAATATATATGAATGTCAAATTTTTAAAATAATATATCAAATTTTAATAATTCTCATGTATACAGTTTCAAACTTAATATTTTGACATCTTGATAATCCAATGTCATCTTGATATAAATTTGAAGTACATGATTGTTACACTAAAGAGTCCAGAGTCAAGACTAAAAAGGAAATGACATCTTATTTGTGTTGTGGATCCGTGTCATCTTGGCTAAGTGAGTAAAAACATGATCAATGAATCAAGGCAATTAAGCATATTTTTGGTAATTCGTGTATATATCGCATTCTTAGAAAGAATAAGCATAAAAAACGTATCTCCAATTTAGAGTGTTTGGCAAACATGCGTGTTTTGGATATGAGACGCAAAAGCAAATATAAGATAAGGAGACATTGAAGTGGGGGAATAACTTTAAGTGACATGACACATCTTCAAGTTGACTATCATGTCATCAATTTTTTATCTCAATTAGGAAGGAATAAAATTCCGAAAAATGACCAATTTTAATATAACGGACCAAAGTTTCGATTAACATTTTCTTTAAGAAATCAAAAATATGTTTCATATTGATTTTGATGTCCACCACCGATAGAAAAAGTTAGGTGTTCAAATTTTTTTTAATAATTAAAAATATATTTTTTATCGGTTCAAAATAAACTGATAAAAATTTATAAAAACTTTATATAAAAATTTTAAAATTGTCACCGCACCTTTGTTTTCACATTGATTACTTATTTAACCTAGAGTATTTATCATTTAAAAATATATATTTTTTACTAATTGGGTGCTTTTGCAATGTGACGTTAGCTTAATTATTTAAATCAGGGTATTTTTTTATTTATATTTGCTTCATTTATTTTGTAATATATTTTAATTTTTAAATTTTCATTAGCTTCATTGTTTTTATGTATCGGATCACAACAATTACAAATAGATAATAAATTGTAGGAAGGGTTAAAGTTGAGTTGTTATTTTATCTTAGATACATGTATTAAATCCATGTTAATTTCTTATAGGATTCTATGTATATTTTTTAGGTTGTTATTTGAATTATTATTTTCTATTGAAATGGTTATAATATTAAATGATGGGTGAAAGTTGTGAGAAGATAAAAAGTTGGTTTTAAAAAATAAAATTAAATGTTTTCCAAAGTATTACATAGTGATTAATAGTCAAAACAGAGTGCGTGGTAGTAATTCAAAAATAAGTTTTTTTTTTTTAAATTAGGGGATAATATCAAATTTATTACTACAAGAATATATATGAATGTCAAATTTTTAAAATAATATATCAAATTTTAATAATTATCATGTATACCGTTTCAAACTTAATATTTTGACATCTTGATAATCCAATGTCATCTTGATATAAATTTGAAGTACATGATTGTTACACTAAAGAGTCCAGAGTCAAGACTAAAAAGGAAATGACATCTTATCTGTGTTGTGGATCCGTGTCATCTTGGCTAAGTGTGTAAAAACATGATCAATGAATCAAGGTAATTAAGCATATTTTTGGTAATTCATTTGGAGTGTATATATCGCATTCTTAGAAAGAATAAGCATAAAAAACGTATCTCCAATTTAGAGTGTTTGGCAAACATGCGTGTTTTGCCTATGAGACGCAAAAGCAAATATAAGATAAGGAGACATAGAAGTGGGGGAATAACTTTAAGTGACATGACACATCATCAAGTTGACTATCATGTCATCAATTTTTTTATCTCAAATAGGATGGAATAAAATTGCGAAAAAAGACCAATTTTAATATAACGGACCAAAGTTTCGATAAACATTTTCTTTAAGAAATCAAAAATATGTTTCATATTGATTTTGATGTCCACCACCGATAGAAAAAGTTAGGTGTTCAATTTTTTTTAATAATTAAAAATACATTTTTATCGGTCCAAAATAAACTAATAAAAAATTATAAAAACTTTATATAAAAATTTTAAAATTGTCACCGCACCTTTGTTTTCACATTGATTACTTATTTAACCTAGAGTATTTATCATTTAAAAATATATTTTTTTGACTAATTGGGTGCTTTTGCAATGTAACGTTAGCTTAATTATTTAAATCAGAGTATTTTTTTTTATATTTGCTTCATTAATTTTGTAATATATTTTAATTTTTAAATTTTCATTAGCTTCATTGTTTTTATGTATCGGATCACAACAATTACAAATAGATAATAAATTGTAGGAAGGGTTAAAGTTGAGTTGTTATTTTATCTTAGATACATGTATTAAATCCATGTTAATTTCTTATAGGATTCTATGTATATTTTTTAGGTTGTTATTTGAATTATTATTTTCTATTGAAATGGTTATAATATTAAATGATGGGTGAAAGTTGTGAGAAGATAAAAAGTTGGTTTTAAAAAATAAAATTAAATGTTTTTCAAACGATTATATAGTGATTAATAGTCAAAACAGAGTGTGTGGTAGTAATTCAAAAATAAGGTTTTTTTTTTAAATTAGGGGATAATATCAAATTTATTACTACAAGAATATATATGAATGTCAAATTTTTAAAATAATATATCAAATTTTAATAATTCTCATGTATACAGTTTCAAGCTTAATATTTTGACATCTTGATAATCCAATGTCATCTTGATATAAATTTGAAGTACATGATTGTTACACTAAAGAGTCCAGAGTCAAGACTAAAAAGGAAATGACATCTTATTTGTGTTATGGATCCGTGTCATCTTGGCTAAGTGAGTAAAAACATGATCAATGAATCAAGGCAATTAAGCATATTTTTGGTAATTCGTGTATATATCACATTCTTAGAAAGAATAAGCATAAAAAACGTATCTCCAATTTAGAGTGTTTGGCAAACATGCGTGTTTTGGATATGAGACGCAAAAGCAAATATAAGATAAGGAGACATTGAAGTGGGGGAATAACTTTAAGTGACATGACACATCTTCAAGTTGACTATCATGTCATCAATTTTTTATCTCAATTAGGAAGGAATAAAATTCCGAAAAATGACCAATTTTAATATAACGGACCAAAGTTTCGATTAACATTTTCTTTAAGAAATCAAAAATATGTTTCATATTGATTTTGATGTCCACCACCGATAGAAAAAGTTAGGTGTTCAAATTTTTTTTAATAATTAAAAATATATTTTTTATCGGTTCAAAATAAACTGATAAAAATTTATAAAAACTTTATATAAAAATTTTAAAATTGTCACCGCACCTTTGTTTTCACATTGATTACTTATTTAACCTAGAGTATTTATCATTTAAAAATATATTTTTTTTACTAATTGGGTGCTTTTGCAATGTGACGTTAGCTTAATTATTTAAATCAGGGTATTTTTTTATTTATATTTGCTTCATTTATTTTGTAATATATTTTAATTTTTAAATTTTCATTAGCTTCATTGTTTTTATGTATCGGATCACAACAATTACAAATAGATAATAAATTGTAGGAAGGGTTAAAGTTGAGTTGTTATTTTATCTTAGATACATGTATTAAATCCATGTTAATTTCTTATAGGATTCTATGTATATTTTTTAGGTTGTTATTTGAATTATTATTTTCTATTGAAATGGTTATAATATTAAATGATGGGTGAAAGTTGTGAGAAGATAAAAAGTTGGTTTTAAAAAATAAAATTAAATGTTTTCCAAACTATTATATAGTGATTAATAGTCAAAACAGAGTGCGTGGTAGTAATTCAAAAATAAGTTTTTTTTTTTAAATTACGGGATAATATCAAATTTATTACTACAAGAATATATATGAATGTCAAATTTTTAAAATAATATATCAAATTTTAATAATTCTCATGTATACCGTTTCAAACTTAATATTTTGACATCTTGATAATCCAATGTCATCTTGATATAAATTTGAAGTACATGATTGTTACACTAAAGAGTCCAGAGTCAAGACTAAAAAGGAAATGACATCTTATCTGTGTTGTGGATCCGTGTCATCTTGGCTAAGTGTGTAAAAACATGATCAATGAATCAAGGTAATTAAGCATATTTTTGGTAATTCATTTGGAGTGTATATATCGCATTCTTAGAAAGAATAAGCATAAAAAACGTATCTCCAATTTAGAGTGTTTGGCAAACATGCGTGTTTTGCCTATGAGACGCAAAAGCAAATATAAGATAAGGAGACATAGAAGTGGGGGAATAACTTTAAGTGACATGACACATCATCAAGTTGACTATCATGTCATCAATTTTTTTATCTCAAATAGGATGGAATAAAATTGCGAAAAAAGACCAATTTTAATATAACGGACCAAAGTTTCGATAAACATTTTCTTTAAGAAATCAAAAATATGTTTCATATTGATTTTGATGTCCACCACCGATAGAAAAAGTTAGGTGTTCAATTTTTTTTAATAATTAAAAATACATTTTTATCGGTCCAAAATAAACTAATAAAAAATTATAAAAACTTTATATAAAAATTTTAAAATTGTCACCGCACCTTTGTTTTCACATTGATTACTTATTTAACCTAGAGTATTTATCATTTAAAAATATATTTTTTTGACTAATTGGGTGCTTTTGCAATGTAACGTTAGCTTAATTATTTAAATCAGAGTATTTTTTTTTATATTTGCTTCATTAATTTTGTAATATATTTTAATTTTTAAATTTTCATTAGCTTCATTGTTTTTATGTATCGGATCACAACAATTACAAATAGATAATAAATTGTAGGAAGGGTTAAAGTTGAGTTGTTATTTTATCTTAGATACATGTATTAAATCCATGTTAATTTCTTATAGGATTCTATGTATATTTTTTAGGTTGTTATTTGAATTATTATTTTCTATTGAAATGGTTATAATATTAAATGATGGGTGAAAGTTGTGAGAAGATAAAAAGTTGGTTTTAAAAAATAAAATTAAATGTTTTTCAAACGATTATATAGTGATTAATAGTCAAAACAGAGTGTGTGGTAGTAATTCAAAAATAAGGTTTTTTTTAAATTAGGGGATAATATCAAATTTATTACTACAAGAATATATATGAATGTCAAATTTTTAAAATAATATATCAAATTTTAATAATTCTCATGTATACAGTTTCAAACTTAATATTTTGACATCTTGATAATCCAATGTCATCTTGATATAAATTTGAAGTACATGATTGTTACACTAAAGAGTCCAGAGTCAAGACTAAAAAGGAAATGACATCTTATCTGTGTTGTGGATCCGTGTCATCTTGGCTAAGTGTGTAAAAACATGATCAATGAATCAAGGTAATTAAGCATATTTTTGGTAATTCATTTGGAGTGTATATATCGCATTCTTAGAAAGAATAAGCATAAAAAACGTATCTCCAATTTAGAGTGTTTGGCAAACATGCGTGTTTTGCATATGAGACGCAAAAGCAAATATAAGATAAGGAGACATAGAAGTGGGGGAATAACTTTAAGTGACATGACACATCATCAAGTTGACTATCCTGTCATCAATTTTTTTATCTCAAATAGGATGGAATAAAATTGCAAAAAAAGACCAATTTTAATATAACGGACCAAAGTTTCGATAAACATTTTCTTTAAGAAATCAAAAATATGTTTCATATTGATTTTGATGTCCACCACCGATAGAAAAAGTTAGGTGTTCAATTTTTTTTAATAATTAAAAATACATTTTTATCGGTTCAAAATAAACTAATAAAAAATTATAAAAACTTTATATAAAAATTTTAAAATTGTCACCGCACCTTTGTTTTCACATTGATTACTTATTTAACCTAGAGTATTTATCATTTAAAAATATATATTTTTGACTAATTGGGTGCTTTTGCAAAGTAACGTTAGCTTAATTATTTAAATCAGAGTATTTTTTTTATATTTGCTTCATTAATTTTGTAATATATTTTAATTTTTAAATTTTCATTAGCTTCATTGTTTTTATGTATCGGATCACAACAATTACAAATAGATAATAAATTGTAGGAAGGGTTAAAGTTGAGTTGTTATTTTATCTTAGAT
The DNA here is from genome assembly GCA_022829125.1 of Lathyrus tuberosus. Classification (NCBI taxonomy): domain Eukaryota; kingdom Viridiplantae; phylum Streptophyta; class Magnoliopsida; order Fabales; family Fabaceae; genus Lathyrus; species Lathyrus tuberosus. Next base: position 4,492,574 of record JALAZF010000204.1, read on the forward strand.
ACATGTATTAAATCCATGTTAATTTCTTATAGGATTCTATGTATATTTTTTAGGTTGTTATTTGAATTATTATTTTCTATTGAAATGGTTATAATATTAAATGATGGGTGAAAGTTGTGAGAAGATAAAAAGTTGGTTTTAAAAAATAAAATTAAATGTTTTCCAAACTATTATATAGTGATTAATAGTCAAAACAGAGTGCGTGGTAGTAATTCAAAAATAAGTTTTTTTTTTTTAAATTAGGGGATAATATCAAATTTATTACTACAAGAATATATATGAATGTCAAATTTTTAAAATAATATATCAAATTTTAATAATTCTCATGTATACCGTTTCAAACTTAATATTTTGACATCTTGATAATCCAATGTCATCTTGATATAAATTTGAAGTACATGATTGTTACACTAAAGAGTCCAGAGTCAAGACTAAAAAGGAAATGACATCTTATCTGTGTTGTGGATCCGTGTCATCTTGGCTAAGTGTGTAAAAACATGATCAATGAATCAAGGTAATTAAGCATATTTTTGGTAATTCATTTGGAGTGTATATATCGCATTCTTAGAAAGAATAAGCATAAAAAACGTATCTCCAATTTAGAGTGTTTGGCAAACATGCGTGTTTTGCATATGAGACGCAAAAGCAAATATAAGATAAGGAGACATAGAAGTGGGGGAATAACTTTAAGTGACATGACACATCATCAAGTTGACTATCATGTCATCAATTTTTTTATCTCAAATAGGATGGAATAAAATTGCGAAAAAAGACCAATTTTAATATAACGGACCAAAGTTTCAATAAACATTTTCTTTAAGAAATCAAAAATATGTTTCATATTGATTTTGATGTCCACCACCGATAGAAAAAGTTAGGTGTTCAATTTTTTTTAATAATTAAAAATACATTTTTATCGGTTCAAAATAAACTAATAAAAAATTATAAAAACTTTATATAAAAATTTTAAAATTGTCACCGCACCTTTGTTTTCACATTGATTACTTATTTAACCTAGAGTATTTATCATTTAAAAATATATTTTTTTGACTAATTGGGTGCTTTTGCAAAGTAACGTTAGCTTAATTATTTAAATCAGAGTATTTTTTTTATATTTGCTTCATTAATTTTGTAATATATTTTAATTTTTAAATTTTCATTAGCTTCATTGTTTTTATGTATCGGATCACAACAATTACAAATAGATAATAAATTGTAGGAAGGGTTAAAGTTGAGTTGTTATTTTATCTTAGATACATGTATTAAATCCATGTTAATTTCTTATAGGATTCTATGTATATTTTTTAGGTTGTTATTTGAATTATTATTTTCTATTGAAATGGTTATAATATTAAATGATGGGTGAAAGTTGTGAGAAGATAAAAAGTTGGTTTTAAAAAATAAAATTAAATGTTTTTCAAACGATTATATAGTGATTAATAGTCAAAACAGAGTGTGTGGTAGTAATTCAAAAATAAGGTTTTTTTTAAATTAGGGGATAATATCAAATTTATTACTAGAAGAATATATATGAATGTCAAATTTTTAAAATAATATATCAAATTTTAATAATTCTCATGTATACAGTTTCAAACTTAATATTTTGACATCTTGATAATCCAATGTCATCTTGATATAAATTTGAAGTACATGATTGTTACACTAAAGAGTCCAGAGTCAAGACTAAAAAGGAAATGACATCTTATTTGTGTTGTGGATCCGTGTCATCTTGGCTAAGTGAGTAAAAACATGATCAATGAATCAAGGCAATTAAGCATATTTTTGGTAATTCGTGTATATATCGCATTCTTAGAAAGAATAAGCATAAAAAACGTATCTCCAATTTAGAGTGTTTGGCAAACATGCGTGTTTTGGATATGAGACGCAAAAGCAAATATAAGATAAGGAGACATTGAAGTGGGGGAATAACTTTTAGTGACATGACACATCTTCAAGTTGACTATCATGTCATCAATTTTTTATCTCAATTAGGAAGGAATAAAATTCCGAAAAATGACCAATTTTAATATAACGGACCAAAGTTTCGATTAACATTTTCTTTAAGAAATCAAAAATATGTTTCATATTGATTTTGATGTCCACCACCGATAAAAAAAGTTAGGTGTTCAAATTTTTTTTAATAATTAAAAATATATTTTTTATCGGTTCAAAATAAACTGATAAAAATTTATAAAAACTTTATATAAAAATTTTAAAATTGTCACCGCACCTTTGTTTTCACATTGATTACTTATTTAACCTAGAGTATTTATCATTTAAAATTTTTTTTTTTTACTAATTGGGTGCTTTTGCAATGTGACGTTAGCTTAATTATTTAAATCAGGGTATTTTTTTATTTATATTTGCTTCATTTATTTTGTAATATATTTTAATTTTTAAATTTTCATTAGCTTCATTGTTTTTATGTATCGGATCACAACAATTACAAATAGATAATAAATTGTAGGAAGGGTTAAAGTTGAGTTGTTATTTTATCTTAGATACATGTATTAAATCCATGTTAATTTCTTATAGGATTCTATGTATATTTTTTAGGTTGTTATTTGAATTATTATTTTCTATTGAAATGGTTATAATATTAAATGATGGGTGAAAGTTGTGAGAAGATAAAAAGTTGGTTTTAAAAAATAAAATTAAATGTTTTCCAAACTATTATATAGTGATTAATAGTCAAAACAGAGTGCGTGGTAGTAATTCAAAAATAAGTTTTTTTTTTTTTAAATTAGGGGATAATATCAAATTTATTACTACAAGAATATATATGAATGTCAAATTTTTAAAATAATATATCAAATTTTAATAATTCTCATGTATACCGTTTCAAACTTAATATTTTGACATCTTGATAATCCAATGTCATCTTGATATAAATTTGAAGTACATGATTGTTACACTAAAGAGTCCAGAGTCAAGACTAAAAAGGAAATGACATCTTATCTGTGTTATGGATCCGTGTCATCTTGGCTAAGTGTGTAAAAACATCATCAATGAATCAAGGTAATTAAGCATATTTTTGGTAATTCATTTGGAGTGTATATATCGCATTCTTAGAAAGAATAAGCATAAAAAACGTATCTCCAATTTAGAGTGTTTGGCAAACATGCGTGTTTTGCCTATGAGACGCAAAAGCAAATATAAGATAAGGAGACATAGAAGTGGGGGAATAACTTTAAGTGACATGACACATCATCAAGTTGACTATCATGTCATCAATTTTTTTATCTCAAATAGGTTGGAATAAAATTGCGAAAAAAGACCAATTTTAATATAACGGACCAAAGTTTCGATAAACATTTTCTTTAAGAAATCAAAAATATGTTTCATATTGATTTTGATGTCCACCACCGATAGAAAAAGTTAGGTGTTCAATTTTTTTTAATAATTAAAAATACATTTTTATCGGTCCAAAATAAACTAATAAAAAACTATAAAAACTTTATATAAAAATTTTAAAATTGTCACCGCACCTTTGTTTTCACATTGATTACTTATTTAACCTAGAGTATTTATCATTTAAAAATATATTTTTTTGACTAATTGGGTGCTTTTGCAATGTAACGTTAGCTTAATTATTTAAATCAGAGTATTTTTTTTTTATATTTGCTTCATTAATTTTGTAATATATTTTAATTTTTAAATTTTCATTAGCTTCATTGTTTTTATGTATCGGATCACAACAATTACAAATAGATAATAAATTGTAGGAAGGGTTAAAGTTGAGTTGTTATTTTATCTTAGATACATGTATTAAATCCATGTTAATTTCTTATAGGATTCTATGTATATTTTTTAGGTTGTTATTTGAATTATTATTTTCTATTGAAATGGTTATAATATTAAATGATGGGTGAAAGTTGTGAGAAGATAAAAAGTTGGTTTTAAAAAATAAAATTAAACGTTTTTCAAACGATTATATAGTGATTAATAGTCAAAACAGAGTGTGTGGTAGTAATTCAAAAATAAGGTTTTTTTTTAAATTAGGGGATAATATCAAATTTATTACTATAAGAATATATATGAATGTCAAATTTTTAAAATAATATATCAAATTTTAATAATTCTCATGTATACAGTTTCAAACTTAATATTTTGACATCTTGATAATCCAATGTCATCTTGATATAAATTTGAAGTACATGATTGTTACACTAAAGAGTCCAGAGTCAAGACTAAAAAGGAAATGACATCTTATTTGTGTTGTGGATCCGTGTCATCTTGGCTAAGTGAGTAAAAACATGATCAATGAATCAAGGCAATTAAGCATATTTTTGGTAATTCGTGTATATATCGCATTCTTAGAAAGAATAAGCATAAAAAACGTATCTCCAATTTAGAGTGTTTGGCAAACATGCGTGTTTTGGATATGAGACGCAAAAGCAAATATAAGATAAGGAGACATTGAAGTGGGGGAATAACTTTAAGTGACATGACACATCTTCAAGTTGACTATCATGTCATCAATTTTTTATCTCAATTAGGAAGGAATAAAATTCCGAAAAATGACCAATTTTAATATAACGGACCAAAGTTTCGATTAACATTTTCTTTAAGAAATCAAAAATATGTTTCATATTGATTTTGATGTCCACCACCGATAAAAAAAGTTAGGTGTTCAAATTTTTTTTAATAATTAAAAATATATTTTTTATCGGTTCAAAATAAACTGATAAAAATTTATAAAAACTTTATATAAAAATTTTAAAATTGTCACCGCACCTTTGTTTTCACATTGATTACTTATTTAACCTAGAGTATTTATCATTTAAAAATTTTTTTTTTTACTAATTGGGTGCTTTTGCAATGTGACGTTAGCTTAATTATTTAAATCAGGGTATTTTTTTATTTATATTTGCTTCATTTATTTTGTAATATATTTTAATTTTTAAATTTTCATTAGCTTCATTGTTTTTATGTATCGGATCACAACAATTACAAATAGATAATAAATTGTAGGAAGGGTTAAAGTTGAGTTGTTATTTTATCTTAGATACATGTATTAAATCCATGTTAATTTCTTATAGGATTCTATGTATATTTTTTAGGTTGTTATTTGAATTATTATTTTCTATTGAAATGGTTATAATATTAAATGATGGGTGAAAGTTGTGAGAAGATAAAAAGTTGGTTTTAAAAAATAAAATTAAATGTTTTCCAAACTATTATATAGTGATTAATAGTCAAAACAGAGTGCGTGGTAGTAATTCAAAAATAAGTTTTTTTTTTTTTAAATTAGGGGATAATATCAAATTTATTACTACAAGAATATATATGAATGTCAAATTTTTAAAATAATATATCAAATTTTAATAATTCTCATGTATACCGTTTCAAACTTAATATTTTGACATCTTGATAATCCAATGTCATCTTGATATAAATTTGAAGTACATGATTGTTACACTAAAGAGTCCAGAGTCAAGACTAAAAAGGAAATGACATCTTATCTATGTTGTGGATCCGTGTCATCTTGGCTAAGTGAGTAAAAACATGATCAATAAATCAAGGCAATTAAGCATATTTTTGGTAATTCGTGTATATATCGCATTCTTAGAAAGAATAAGCATAAAAACGTATCTCCAATTTAGAGTGTTTGGCAAACATGCGTGTTTTGGATATGAGACGCAAAAGCAAATATAAGATAAGGAGACATTGAAGTGGGGGAATAACTTTAAGTGACATGACACATCTTCAAGTTGACTATCATGTCATCAATTTTTTATCTCAATTAGGAAGGAATAAAATTCCGAAAAATGACCAATTTTAATATAACGGACCAAAGTTTCGATTAACATTTTCTTTAAGAAATCAAAAATATGTTTCATATTGATTTTGATGTCCACCACCGATTGAAAAAGTTAGGTGTTCAAATTTTTTTTAATAATAAAAAATATATTTTTTATCGGTTCAAAATAAACTGATAAAAATTTATAAAAACTTTATATAAAAATTTTAAAATTGTCACCGCACCTTTGTTTTCACATTGATTACTTATTTAACCTAGAGTATTTATCATTTAAAAATATATTTGTTTGACTAATTGGGTGCTTTTGCAATGTAACGTTAGCTTAATTATTTAAATCAGAGTATTTTTTTTATATTTGCTTCATTAATTTTGTAATATATTTTAATTTTTAAATTTTCATTAGCTTCATTGTTTTTATGTATCGGATCACAACAATTATAAATAGATAACAAATTGTAGGAAGGGTTAAAGTTGAGTTGTTATTTTATCTTAGATACATGTATTAAATCCATGTTAATTTCTTATAGGATTCTATGTATATTTTTTAGGTTGTTATTTGAATTATTATTTTCTATTGAAATGGTTATAATATTAAATGATGGGTGAAAGTTGTGAGAAGATAAAAAGTTGGTTTTAAAAAATAAAATTAAATGTTTTCCAAAGTATTACATAGTGATTAATAGTCAAAACAGAGTGCGTGGTAGTAATTCAAAAATAAGTTTTTTTTTTTAAATTAGGGGATAATATCAAATTTATTACTACAAGAATATATATGAATGTCAAATTTTTAAAATAATATATCAAATTTTAATAATTCTCATGTATACCGTTTCAAACTTAATATTTTGACATCTTGATAATCCAATGTCATCTTGATATAAATTTGAAGTACATGATTGTTACACTAAAGAGTCCAGAGTCAAGACTAAAAAGGAAATGACATCTTATCTATGTTGTGGATCCGTGTCATCTTGGCTAAGTGAGTAAAAACATGATCAATAAATCAAGGCAATTAAGCATATTTTTGGTAATTCGTGTATATATCGCATTCTTAGAAAGAATAAGCATAAAAACGTATCTCCAATTTAGAGTGTTTGGCAAACATGCGTGTTTTGGATATGAGACGCAAAAGCAAATATAAGATAAGGAGACATTGAAGTGGGGGAATAACTTTAAGTGACATGACACATCTTCAAGTTGACTATCATGTCATCAATTTTTTATCTCAATTAGGAAGGAATAAAATTCCGAAAAATGACCAATTTTAATATAACGGACCAAAGTTTCGATTAACATTTTCTTTAAGAAATCAAAAATATGTTTCATATTGATTTTGATGTCCACCACCGATTGAAAAAGTTAGGTGTTCAAATTTTTTTTAATAATTAAAAATATATTTTTTATCGGTTCAAAATAAACTGATAAAAATTTATAAAAACTTTATATAAAAATTTTAAAACTGTCACCGCACCTTTGTTTTCACATTGATTACTTATTTAACCTAGAGTATTTATCATTTAAAAATATATTTTTTTTTACTAATTGGGTGCTTTTGCAATGTGACGTTAGCTTAATTATTTAAATCAGGGTATTTTTTTATTTATATTTGCTTCATTTATTTTGTAATATATTTTAATTTTTAAATTTTCATTAGCTTCATTGTTTTTATGTATCGGATCACAACAATTACAAATAGATAATAAATTGTAGGAAGGGTTAAAGTTGAGTTGTTATTTTATCTTAGATACATGTATTAAATCCATGTTAATTTCTTATAGGATTCTATGTATATTTTTTAGGTTGTTATTTGAATTATTATTTTCTATTGAAATGGTTATAATATTAAATGATGGGTGAAAGTTGTGAGAAGATAAAAAGTTGGTTTTAAAAAATAAAATTAAATGTTTTTCAAACGATTATATAGTGATTAATAGTCAAAACAGAGTGTGTGGTAGTAATTCAAAAATAAGGTTTTTTTTAAATTAGGGGATAATATCAAATTTATTACTACAAGAATATATATGAATGTCAAATTTTTAAAATAATATATCAAATTTTAATATTTCTCATGTATACAGTTTCAAACTTAATATTTTGACATCTTGATAATCCAATGTCATCTTGATATAAATTTGAAGTACATGATTGTTACACTAAAGAGTCCAGAGTCAAGACTAAAAAGGAAATGACATCTTATTTGTGTTGTGGATCCGTGTCATCTTGGCTAAGTGTGTAAAAACATGATCAATGAATCAAGGTAATTAAGCATATTTTTGGTAATTCATTTGGAGTGTATATATCGCATTCTTAGAAAGAATAAGCATAAAAAACGTATCTCCAATTTAGAGTGTTTGGCAAACATGCGTGTTTTGCCTATGAGATGCAAAAGCAAATATAAGATAAGGAGACATAAAAGTGGGGGAATAACTTTAAGTGACATGACACATCATCAAGTTGACTATCATGTCGTCAATTTTTTTATCTCAAATAGGATGGAATAAAATTGCGAAAAAAGACCAATTTTAATATAACGGACCAAAGTTTCGATAAACATTTTCTTTAAGAAATCAAAAATATGTTTCATATTGATTTTGATGTCCACCACCGATAGAAAAAGTTAGGTGTTCAATTTTTTTTAATAATTAAAAATACATTTTTATCGGTCCAAAATAAACTAATAAAAAATTAGAAAAACTTTATATAAAAATTTTAAAATTGTCACCGCACCTTTGTTTTCACATTGATTACTTATTTAACCTAGAGTATTTATCATTTAAAAATATATTTTTTTGACTAATTGGGTGCTTTTGCAATGTAACGTTAGCTTAATTATTTAAATCAGAGTATTTTTTTTATATTTGCTTCATTAATTTTGTAATATATTTTAATTTTTAAATTTTCATTAGCTTCATTGTTTTTATGTATCGGATCACAACAATTACAAATAGATAATAAATTGTAGGAAGGGTTAAAGTTGAGTTGTTATTTTATCTTAGATACATGTATTAAATCCATGTTAATTTCTTATAGGATTCTATGTATATTTTTTAGGTTGTTATTTGAATTATTATTTTCTATTGAAATGGTTATAATATTAAATGATGGGTGAAAGTTGTGAGAAGATAAAAAGTTGGTTTTAAAAAATAAAATTAAATGTTTTTCAAACGATTATATAGTGATTAATAGTCAAAACAGAGTGTGTGGTAGTAATTCAAAAATAAGGTTTTTTTTAAATTAGGGGATAATATCAAATTTATTACTACAAGAATATATATGAATGTCAAATTTTTTAAATAATATATCAAATTTTAATAATTCTCATGTATACAGTTTCAAACTTAATATTTTGACATCTTGATAATCCAATGTCATCTTGATATAAATTTGAAGTACATGATTGTTACACTAAAGAGTCCAGAGTCAAGACTAAAAAGGAAATGACATCTTATTTGTGTTGTGGATCCGTGTCATCTTGGCTAAGTGAGTAAAAACATGATCAATGAATCAAGGCAATTAAGCATATTTTTGGTAATTCGTGTATATATCGCATTCTTAGAAAGAATAAGCATAAAAAACGTATCTCCAATTTAGAGTGTTTGGCAAACATGCGTGTTTTGGATATGAGACGCAAAAGCAAATATAAGATAAGGAGACATGGAAGTGGGGGAATAACTTTAAGTGACATGACACATCTTCAAGTTGACTATCATGTCATCAATTTTTTATCTCAATTAGGAAGGAATAAAATTCCGAAAAATGACCAATTTTAATATAACGGACCAAAGTTTCGATTAACATTTTCTATAAGAAATCAAAAATATGTTTCATATTGATTTTGATGTCCACCACCGATAGAAAAAGTTAGGTGTTCAAATTTTTTTTAATAATTAAAAATATATTTTTTATCGGTTCAAAATAAACTGATAAAAATTTATAAAAACTTTATATAAAAATTTTAAAATTGTCACCGCACCTTTGTTTTCACATTGATTACTTATTTAACCTAGAGTATTTATCATTTAAAAATATATTTTTTTTACTAATTGGGTGCTTTTGCAATGTGACGTTAGCTTAATTATTTAAATCAGGGTATTTTTTTATTTATATTTGCTTCATTTATTTTGTAATATATTTTAATTTTTAAATTTTCATTAGCTTCATTGTTTTTATGTATCGGATCACAACAATTACAAATAGATAATAAATTGTAGGAAGGGTTAAAGTTGAGTTGTTATTTTATCTTAGATACATGTATTAAATCCATGTTAATTTCTTATAGGATTCTATTTATATTTTTTAGGTTGTTATTTGAATTATTATTTTCTATTGAAATGGTTATAATATTAAAAGATGGGTGAAAGTTGTGAGAAGATAAAAAGTTGGTTTTAAAAAATAAAATTAAATGTTTTTCAAACGTTTATATAGTGATTAATAGTCAAAACAGAGTGTGTGGTAGTAATTCAAAAATAAGGTTTTTTTTAAATTAGGGGATAATATCAAATTTATTACTACAAGAATATATATGAATGTCAAATTTTTAAAATAATATATCAAATTTTAATAATTCTCATGTATACAATTTCAAACTTAATATTTTGACATCTTGATAATCCAATGTCATCTTGATATAAATTTGAAGTACATGATTGTTACACTAAAGAGTCCAGAGTCAAGACTAAAAAGGAAATGACATCTTATTTGTGTTGTGGATCCGTGTCATCTTGGCTAAGTGAGTAAAAACATGATCAATGAATCAAGGCAATTAAGCATATTTTTGGTAATTCGTGTATATATCGCATTCTTAGAAAGAATAAGCATAAAAAACGTATCTCCAATTTAGAGTGTTTGGCAAACATGCGTGTTTTGGATATGAGACGCAAAAGCAAATATAAGATAAGGAGACATTGAAGTGGGGGAATAACTTTAAGTGACATGACACATCTTCAAGTTGACTATCATGTCATCAATTTTTTATCTCAATTAGGAAGGAATAAAATTCCGAAAAATGACCAATTTTAATATAACGGACCAAAGTTTCGATTAACATTTTCTTTAAGAAATCAAAAATATGTTTCATATTGATTTTGATGTCCACCACCGATAGAAAAAGTTAGGTGTTCAAATTTTTTTTAATAATTAAAAATATATTTTTTATCGGTTCAAAATAAACTGATAAAAATATATAAAAACTTTATTTAAAAATTTTAAAATTGTCACCGCACCTTTGTTTTCACATTGATTACTTATTTAACCTAGAGTATTTATCATTTAAAAATATATTTTTTTTACTAATTGGGTGCTTTTGCAATGTGACGTTAGCTTAATTATTTAAATCAGGGTATTTTTTTATTTATATTTGCTTCATTAATTTTGTAATATATTTTAATTTTTAAATTTTCATTAGCTTCATTGTTTTTATGTATCGGATCACAACAATTACAAATAGATAATAAATTGTAGGAAGGGTTAAAGTTGAGTTGTTATTTTATCTTAGATACATGTATTAAATCCAGGTTAATTTCTTATAGGATTCTATGTATATTTTTTAGGTTGTTATTTGAATTATTATTTTCTATTGAAATGGTTATAATATTAAATGATGGGTGAAAGTTGTGAGAAGATAAAAAGTTGGTTTTAAAAAATAAAATTAAATGTTTTCCAAAGTATTATATAGTGATTAATAGTCAAAACAGAGTGCGTGGTAGTAATTCAAAAATAAGTTTTTTTTTTTTAAATTAGGGGATAATATCAAATTTATTACTACAAGAATATATATGAATGTCAAATTTTTAAAATAATATATCAAATTTTAATAATTCTCATGTATACCGTTTCAAACTTAATATTTTGACATCTTGATAATCCAATGTCATTTTGATATAAATTTGAAGTACATGATTGTTACACTAAAGAGTCCAGAGTCAAGACTAAAAAGGAAATGACATCTTAGCTGTGTTGTGGATCCGTGTCATCTTGGCTAAGTGTGTAAAAACATGATCAATGAATCAAGGTAATTAAGCATTTTTTTGGTAATTCATTTGGAGTGTATATATCGCATTCTTAGAAAGAATAAGCATAAAAAACGTATCTCCAATTTAGAGTGTTTGGCAAACATGCGTGTTTTGCCTATGAGACGCAAAAGCAAATATAAGATAAGGAGACATAGAAGTGGGGGAATAACTTTAAGTGACATGACACATCATCAAGTTAACTATCATGTCATCAATTTTTTTATCTCAAATAGGATGGAATAAAATTGCGAAAAAAGACCAATTTTAATATAACGGACCAAAGTTTCGATAAACATTTTCTTTAAGAAATAAAAAATATGTTTCATATTGATTTTGATGTCCACCACCGATAGAAAAAGTTAGGTGTTCAATTTTTTTTAATAATTAAAAATACATTTTTATCGGTTCAAAATAAACTAATAAAAAATTATAAAAACTATATATAAAAATTTTAAAATTGTCACCGCACCTTTGTTTTCACATTGAATACTTATTTAACCTAGAGTATTTATCATTTAAAAATATATTTGTTTGACTAATTGGGTGCTTTTGCAATGTAACGTTAGCTTAATTATTTAAATCAGAGTATTTTTTTTATATTTGCTTCATTAATTTTGTAATATATTTTAATTTTTAAATTTTCATTAGCTTCATTGTTTTTATGTATCGGATCACAACAATTACAAATAGATAACAAATTGTAGGAAGGGTTAAAGTTGAGTTGTTATTTTATCTTAGATACATGTATTAAATCCATGTTAATTTCTTATAGGATTCTATGTATATTTTTTAGGTTGTTATTTGAATTATTATTTTCTATTGAAATGGTTATAATATTAAATGATGGGTGAAAGTTGTGAGAAGATAAAAAGTTGGTTTTAAAAAATAAAATTAAATGTTTTTCAAACGATTATATAGTGATTAATAGTCAAAACAGAGTGTGTGGTAGTAATTCAAAAATAAGGTTTTTTTTAAATTAGGGGATAATATCAAATTTATTACTACAAGAATATATATGAATGTCAAATTTTTAAAATAATATATCAAATTTTAATAATTCTCATGTATACAGTTTCAAACTTAATATTTTGACATCTTGATAATCCAATGTCATCTTGATATAAATTTGAAGTACATGATTGTTACACTAAAGAGTCCAGAGTCAAGACTAAAAAGGAAATGACATCTTATTTGTGTTGTGGATCCGTGTCATCTTGGCTAAGTGAGTAAAAACATGATCAATGAATCAAGGCAATTAAGCATATTTTTGGTAATTCGTGTATATATCGCATTCTTAGAAAGAATAAGCATAAAAAACGTATCTCCAATTTAGAGTGTTTGGCAAACATGCGTGTTTTGGATATGAGACGCAAAAGCAAATATAAGATAAGGAGACATTGAAGTGGGGGAATAACTTTAAGTGACATGACACATCTTCAAGTTGACTATCATGTCATCAATTTTTTATCTCAATTAGGAAGGAATAAAATTCCGAAAAATGACCAATTTTAATATAACGGACCAAAGTTTCGATTAACATTTTCTTTAAGAAATCAAAAATATGTTTCATATTGATTTTGATGTCCACCACCGATAGAAAAAGTTAGGTGTTCAAATTTTTTTTAATAATTAAAAATATATTTTTTATCGGTTCAAAATAAACTGATAAAAATTTATAAAAACTTTATATAAAAATTTTAAAATTGTCACCGCACCTTTGTTTTCACATTGATTACTTATTTAACCTAGAGTATTTATCATTTAAAAATATATTTTTTTTACTAATTGGGTGCTTTTGCAATGTGACGTTAGCTTAATTATTTAAATCAGGGTATTTTTTTATTTATATTTGCTTCATTTATTTTGTAATATATTTTAATTTTTAAATTTTCATTAGCTTCATTGTTTTTATGTATCGGATCACAACAATTACAAATAGATAATAAATTGTAGGAAGGGTTAAAGTTGAGTTGTTATTTTATCTTAGATACATGTATTAAATCCATGTTAATTTCTTATAGGATTCTATGTATATTTTTTAGGTTGTTATTTGAATTATTATTTTCTATTGAATTGGTTATAATATTAAATGATGGGTGAAAGTTGTGAGAAGATAAAAAGTTGGTTTTAAAAAATAAAATTAAATGTTTTCCAAACTATTATATAGTGATTAATAGTCAAAACAGAGTGCGTGGTAGTAATTCAAAAATAAGTTTTTTTTTTTAAATTAGGGGATAATATCAAATTTATTACTACAAGAATATATATGAATGTCAAATTTTTAAAATAATATATCAAATTTTAATAATTCTCATGTATACCGTTTCAAACTTAATATTTTGACATCTTGATAATCCAATGTCATCTTGATATAAATTTGAAGTACATGATTGTTACACTAAAGAGTCCAGAGTCAAGACTAAAAAGGAAATGACATCTTATCTGTGTTGTGGATCCGTGTCATCTTGGCTAAGTGTGTAAAAACATGATCAATGAATCAAGGTAATTAAGCATATTTTTGGTAATTCATTTGGAGTGTATATATCGCATTCTTAGAAAGAATAAGCATAAATAACGTATCTCCAATTTAGAGTGTTTGGCAAACATGCGTGTTTTGCCTATGAGACGCAAAAGCAAATATAAGATAAGGAGACATAGAAGTGGGGGAATAACTTTAAGTGACATGACACATCATCAAGTTGACTATCATGTCATCAATTTTTTTATCTCAAATAGGATGGAATAAAATTGCGAAAAAAGACCAATTTTAATATAACGGACCAAAGTTTCGATAAACATTTTCTTTAAGAAATCAAAAATATGTTTCATATTGATTTTGATGTCCACCACCGATAGAAAAAGTTAGGTGTTCAATTTTTTTTAATAATTAAAAATACATTTTTATCGGTCCAAAATAAACTAATAAAAAATTCTAAAAACTTTATATAAAAATTTTAAAATTGTCACCGCACCTTTGTTTTCACATTGATTACTTATTTAACCTAGAGTATTTATCATTTAAAAATATATTTTTTTGACTAATTGGGTGCTTTTGCAATGTAACGTTAGCTTAATTATTTAAATCAGAGTATTTTTTTTTATATTTGCTTCATTAATTTTGTAATATATTTTAATTTTTAAATTTTCATTAGCTTCATTGTTTTTATGTATCGGATCACAACAATTACAAATAGATAATAAATTGTAGGAAGGGTTAAAGTTGAGTTGTTATTTTATCTTAGATACATGTATTAAATCCATGTTAATTTCTTATAGGATTCTATGTATATTTTTTAGGTTGTTATTTGAATTATTATTTTCTATTGAAATGGTTATAATATTAAATGATGGGTGAAAGTTGTGAGAAGATAAAAAGTTGGTTTTAAAAAATAAAATTAAATGTTTTTCAAACGATTATATAGTGATTAATAGTCAAAACAGAGTGTGTGGTAGTAATTCAAAAATAAGGTTTTTTTTAAATTAGGGGATAATATCAAATTTATTACTACAAGAATATATATGAATGTCAAATTTTTAAAATAATATATCAAATTTTAATAATTCTCATGTATACAGTTTCAAACTTAATATTTTGACATCTTGATAATCCAATGTCATCTTGATATAAATTTGAAGTACATGATTGTTACACTAAAGAGTCCAGAGTCAAGACTAAAAAGGAAATGACATCTTATTTGTGTTGTGGATCCGTGTCATCTTGGCTAAGTGAGTAAAAACATGATCAATGAATCAAGGCAATTAAGCATATTTTTGGTAATTCGTGTATATATCGCATTCTTAGAAAGAATAAGCATAAAAAACGTATCTCCAATTTAGAGTGTTTGGCAAACATGCGTGTTTTGGATATGAGACGCAAAAGCAAATATAAGATAAGGAGACATTGAAGTGGGGGAATAACTTTAAGTGACATGACACATCTTCAAGTTGACTATCATGTCATCAATTTTTTATCTCAATTAGGAAGGAATAAAATTCCGAAAAATGACCAATTTTAATATAACGGACCAAAGTTTCGATTAACATTTTCTTTAAGAAATCAAAAATATGTTTCATATTGATTTTGATGTCCACCACCGATAGAAAAAGTTAGGTGTTGAAATTTTTTTTAATAATTAAAAATATATTTTTTATCGGTTCAAAATAAACTGATAAAAATTTATAAAAACTTTATATAAAAATTTTAAAATTGTCACCGCACCTTTGTTTTCACATTGATTACTTATTTAACCTAGAGTATTTATCATTTAAAAATATATTTTTTTTACTAATTGGGTGCTTTTGCAATGTGACGTTAGCTTAATTATTTAAATCAGGGTATTTTTTTATTTATATTTGCTTCATTTATTTTGTAATATATTTTAATTTTTAAATTTTCATTAGCTTCATTGTTTTTATGTATCGGATCACAACAATTACAAATAGATAATAAATTGTAGGAAGGGTTAAAGTTGAGTTGTTATTTTATCTTAGATACATGTATTAAATCCATGTTAATTTCTTATAGGATTCTATGTATATTTTTTAGGTTGTTATTTGAATTATTATTTTCTATTGAAATGGTTATAATATTAAATGATGGGTGAAAGTTGTGAGAAGATAAAAAGTTGGTTTTAAAAAATAAAATTAAATGTTTTCCAAACTATTATATAGTGATTAATAGTCAAAACAGAGTGCGTGGTAGTAATTCAAAAATAAGTTTTTTTTTTTTAAATTAGGGGATAATATCAAATTTATTACTACAAGAATATATATGAATGTCAAATTTTTAAAATAATATATCAAATTTTAATAATTCTCATGTATACCGTTTCAAACTTAATATTTTGACATCTTGATAATCCAATGTCATCTTGATATAAATTTGAAGTACATGATTGTTACACTAAAGAGTCCAGAGTCAAGACTAAAAAGGAAATGACATCTTATCTGTGTTGTGGATCCGTGTCATCTTGGCTAAGTGTGTAAAAACATGATCAATGAATCAAGGTAATTAAGCATATTTTTGGTAATTCATTTGGAGTGTATATATCGCATTCTTAGAAAGAATAAGCATAAATAACGTATCTCCAATTTAGAGTGTTTGGCAAACATGCGTGTTTTGCCTATGAGACGCAAAAGCAAATATAAGATAAGGAGACATAGAAGTGGGGGAATAACTTTAAGTGACATGACACATCATCAAGTTGACTATCATGTCATCAATTTTTTTATCTCAAATAGGATGGAATAAAATTGCGAAAAAAGACCAATTTTAATATAACGGACCAAAGTTTCGATAAACATTTTCTTTAAGAAATCAAAAATATGTTTCATATTGATTTTGATGTCCACCACCGATAGAAAAAGTTAGGTGTTCAATTTTTTTTAATAATTAAAAATACATTTTTATCGGTCCAAAATAAACTAATAAAAAATTATAAAAACTTTATATAAAAATTTTAAAATTGTCACCGCACCTTTGTTTTCACATTGATTACTTATTTAACCTAGAGTATTTATCATTTAAAAATATATTTTTTTGACTAATTGGGTGCTTTTGCAATGTAACGTTAGCTTAATTATTTAAATCAGAGTATTTTTTTTTATATTTGCTTCATTAATTTTGTAATATATTTTAATTTTTAAATTTTCATTAGCTTCATTGTTTTTATGTATCGGATCACAACAATTACAAATAGATAATAAATTGTAGGAAGGGTTAAAGTTGAGTTGTTATTTTATCTTAGATACATGTATTAAATCCATGTTAATTTCTTATAGGATTCTATGTATATTTTTTAGGTTGTTATTTGAATTATTATTTTCTATTGAAATGGTTATAATATTAAATGATGGGTGAAAGTTGTGAGAAGATAAAAAGTTGGTTTTAAAAAATAAAATTAAATGTTTTTCAAACGATTATATAGTGATTAATAGTCAAAACAGAGTGTGTGGTAGTAATTCAAAAATAAGGTTTTTTTTAAATTAGGGGATAATATCAAATTTATTACTACAAGAATATATATGAATGTCAAATTTTTAAAATAATATATCAAATTTTAATAATTCTCATGTATACAGTTTCAAACTTAATATTTTGACATCTTGATAATCCAATGTCATCTTGATATAAATTTGAAGTACATGATTGTTACACTAAAGAGTCCAGAGTCAAGACTAAAAAGGAAATGACATCTTATTTGTGTTGTGGATCCGTGTCATCTTGGCTAAGTGAGTAAAAACATGATCAATGAATCAAGGCAATTAAGCATATTTTTGGTAATTCGTGTATATATCGCATTCTTAGAAAGAATAAGCATAAAAAACGTATCTCCAATTTAGAGTGTTTGGCAAACATGCGTGTTTTGGATATGAGACGCAAAAGCAAATATAAGATAAGGAGACATTGAAGTGGGGGAATAACTTTAAGTGACATGACACATCTTCAAGTTGACTATCATGTCATCAATTTTTTATCTCAATTAGGAAGGAATAAAATTCCGAAAAATGACCAATTTTAATATAACGGACCAAAGTTTCGATTAACATTTTCTTTAAGAAATCAAAAATATGTTTCATATTGATTTTGATGTCCACCACCGATAGAAAAAGTTAGGTGTTCAAATTTTTTTTAATAATTAAAAATATATTTTTTATCGGTTCAAAATAAACTGATAAAAATTTATAAAAACTTTATATAAAAATTTTAAAATTGTCACCGCACCTTTGTTTTCACATTGATTACTTATTTAACCTAGAGTATTTATCATTTAAAAATATATTTTTTTTACTAATTGGGTGCTTTTGCAATGTGACGTTAGCTTAATTATTTAAATCAGGGTATTTTTTTATTTATATTTGCTTCATTTATTTTGTAATATATTTTAATTTTTAAATTTTCATTAGCTTCATTGTTTTTATGTATCGGATCACAACAATTACAAATAGATAATAAATTGTAGGAAGGGTTAAAGTTGAGTTGTTATTTTATCTTAGATACATGTATTAAATCCATGTTAATTTCTTATAGGATTCTATGTATATTTTTTAGGTTGTTATTTGAATTATTATTTTCTATTGAAATGGTTATAATATTAAATGATGGGTGAAAGTTGTGAGAAGATAAAAAGTTGGTTTTAAAAAATAAAATTAAATGTTTTCCAAACTATTATATAGTGATTAATAGTCAAAACAGAGTGCGTGGTAGTAATTCAAAAATAAGTTTTTTTTTTTTAAATTAGGGGATAATATCAAATTTATTACTACAAGAATATATATGAATGTCAAATTTTTAAAATAATATATCAAATTTTAATAATTCTCATTATACCGTTTCAAACTTAATATTTTGACATCTTGATAATCCAATGTCATCTTGATATAAATTTGAAGTACATGATTGTTACACTAAAGAGTCCAGAGTCAAGACTAAAAAGGAAATGACATCTTATCTGTGTTGTGGATCCGTGTCATCTTGGCTAAGTGTGTAAAAACATGATCAATGAATCAAGGTAATTAAGCATATTTTTGGTAATTCATTTGGAGTGTATATATCGCATTCTTAGAAAGAATAAGCATAAATAACGTATCTCCAATTTAGAGTGTTTGGCAAACATGCGTGTTTTGCCTATGAGACGCAAAAGCAAATATAAGATAAGGAGACATAGAAGTGGGGGAATAACTTTAAGTGACATGACACATCATCAAGTTGACTATCATGTCATCAATTTTTTTATCTCAAATAGGATGGAATAAAATTGCGAAAAAAGACCAATTTTAATATAACGGACCAAAGTTTCGATAAACATTTTCTTTAAGAAATCAAAAATATGTTTCATATTGATTTTGATGTCCACCACCGATAGAAAAAGTTAGGTGTTCAATTTTTTTTAATAATTAAAAATACATTTTTATCGGTCCAAAATAAACTAATAAAAAATTATAAAAACTTTATATAAAAATTTTAAAATTGTCACCGCACCTTTGTTTTCACATTGATTACTTATTTAACCTAGAGTATTTATCATTTAAAAATATATTTTTTTGACTAATTGGGTGCTTTTGCAATGTAACGTTAGCTTAATTATTTAAATCAGAGTATTTTTTTTTATATTTGCTTCATTAATTTTGTAATATATTTTAATTTTTAAATTTTCATTAGCTTCATTGTTTTTATGTATCGGATCACAACAATTACAAATAGATAATAAATTGTAGGAAGGGTTAAAGTTGAGTTGTTATTTTATCTTAGATACATGTATTAAATCCATGTTAATTTCTTATAGGATTCTATGTATATTTTTTAGGTTGTTATTTGAATTATTATTTTCTATTGAAATGGTTATAATATTAAATGATGGGTGAAAGTTGTGAGAAGATAAAAAGTTGGTTTTAAAAAATAAAATTAAATGTTTTTCAAACGATTATATAGTGATTAATAGTCAAAACAGAGTGTGTGGTAGTAATTCAAAAATAAGGTTTTTTTTAAATTAGGGGATAATATCAAATTTATTACTACAAGAATATATATGAATGTCAAATTTTTAAAATAATATATCAAATTTTAATAATTCTCATGTATACAGTTTCAAACTTAATATTTTGACATCTTGATAATCCAATGTCATCTTGATATAAATTTGAAGTACATGATTGTTACACTAAAGAGTCCAGAGTCAAGACTAAAAAGGAAATGACATCTTATTTGTGTTGTGGATCCGTGTCATCTTGGCTAAGTGAGTAAAAACATGATCAATGAATCAAGGCAATTAAGCATATTTTTGGTAATTCGTGTATATATCGCATTCTTAGAAAGAATAAGCATAAAAAACGTATCTCCAATTTAGAGTGTTTGGCAAACATGCGTGTTTTGGATATGAGACGCAAAAGCAAATATAAGATAAGGAGACATTGAAGTGGGGGAATAACTTTAAGTGACATGACACATCTTCAAGTTGACTATCATGTCATCAATTTTTTATCTCAATTAGGAAGGAATAAAATTCCGAAAAATGACCAATTTTAATATAACGGACGAAAGTTTCGATTAACATTTTCTTTAAGAAATCAAAAATATGTTTCATATTGATTTTGATGTCCACCACCGATAGAAAAAGTTAGGTGTTCAAATTTTTTTTAATAATTAAAAATATATTTTTTATCGGTTCAAAATAAACTGATAAAAATTTATAAAAACTTTATATAAACATTTTAAAATTGTCACCGCACCTTTGTTTTCACATTGATTACTTATTTAACCTAGAGTATTTATCATTTAAAAATATATTTTTTTTACTAATTGGGTGCTTTTGCAATGTGACGTTAGCTTAATTATTTAAATCAGGGTATTTTTTTATTTATATTTGCTTCATTTATTTTGTAATATATTTTAATTTTTAAATTTTCATTAGCTTCATTGTTTTTATGTATCGGATCACAACAATTACAAATAGATAATAAATTGTAGGAAGGGTTAAAGTTGAGTTGTTATTTTATCTTAGATACATGTATTAAATCCATGTTAATTTCTTATAGGATTCTATGTATATTTTTTAGGTTGTTATTTGAATTATTATTTTCTATTGAAATGGTTATAATATTAAATGATGGGTGAAAGTTGTGAGAAGATAAAAAGTTGGTTTTAAAAAATAAAATTAAATGTTTTCCAAACTATTATATAGTGATTAATAGTCAAAACAGAGTGCGTGGTAGTAATTCAAAAATAAGTTTTTTTTTTTTAAATTAGGGGATAATATCAAATTTATTACTACAAGAATATATATGAATGTCAAATTTTTAAAATAATATATCAAATTTTAATAATTCTCATGTATACCGTTTCAAACTTAATATTTTGACATCTTGATAATCCAATGTCATCTTGATATAAATTTGAAGTACATGATTGTTACACTAAAGAGTCCAGAGTCAAGACTAAAAAGGAAATGACATCTTATCTGTGTTGTGGATCCGTGTCATCTTGGCTAAGTGTGTAAAAACATGATCAATGAATCAAGGTAATTAAGCATATTTTTGGTAATTCATTTGGAGTGTATATATCGCATTCTTAGAAAGAATAAGCATAAATAACGTATCTCCAATTTAGAGTGTTTGGCAAACATGCGTGTTTTGCCTATGAGACGCAAAAGCAAATATAAGATAAGGAGACATAGAAGTGGGGGAATAACTTTAAGTGACATGACACATCATCAAGTTGACTATCATGTCATCAATTTTTTTTATCTCAAATAGGATGGAATAAAATTGCGAAAAAAGACCAATTTTAATATAATGGACCAAAGTTTCGATAAACATTTTCTTTAAGAAATCAAAAATATGTTTCATATTGATTTTGATGTCCACCACCGATAGAAAAAGTTAGGTGTTCAATTTTTTTTTATAATTAAAAATACATTTTTATCGGTCCAAAATAAACTAATAAAAAATTATAAAAACTTTATATAAAAATTTTAAAATTGTTACCGCACCTTTGTTTTCACATTGATTACTTATTTAACCTAGAGTATTTATCATTTAAAAATATATTTTTTTGACTAATTGGGTGCTTTTGCAATGTAACGTTAGCTTAATTATTTAAATCAGAGTATTTTTTTTTATATTTGCTTCATTAATTTTGTAATATATTTTAATTTTTAAATTTTCATTAGCTTCATTGTTTTTATGTATCGGATCACAACAATTACAAATAGATAATAAATTGTAGGAAGGGTTAAAGTTGAGTTGTTATTTTATCTTAGATACATGTATTAAATCCATGTTAATTTCTTATAGGATTCTATGTATATTTTTTAGGTTGTTATTTGAATTATTATTTTCTATTGAAATGGTTATAATATTAAATGATGGGTGAAAGTTGTGAGAAGATAAAAAGTTGGTTTTAAAAAATAAAATTAAATGTTTTTCAAACGATTATATAGTGATTAATAGTCAAAACAGAGTGTGTGGTAGTAATTCAAAAATAAGGTTTTTTTTAAATTAGGGGATAATATCAAATTTATTACTACAAGAATATATATGAATGTCAAATTTTTAAAATAATATATCAAATTTTAATAATTCTCATGTATACAGTTTCAAACTTAATATTTTGACATCTTGATAATCCAATGTCATCTTGATATAAATTTGAAGTACATGATTGTTACACTAAAGAGTCCAGAGTCAAGACTAAAAAGGAAATGACATCTTATTTGTGTTGTGGATCCGTGTCATCTTGGCTAAGTGAGTAAAAACATGATCAATGAATCAAGGCAATTAAGCATATTTTTGGTAATTCGTGTATATATCGCATTCTTAGAAAGAATAAGCATAAAAAACGTATCTCCAATTTAGAGTGTTTGGCAAACATGCGTGTTTTGGATATGAGACGCAAAAGCAAATATAAGATAAGGAGACATTGAAGTGGGGGAATAACTTTAAGTGACATGACACATCTTCAAGTTGACTATCATGTCATCAATTTTTTATCTCAATTAGGAAGGAATAAAATTCCGAAAAATGACCAATTTTAATATAACGGACCAAAGTTTCGATTAACATTTTCTTTAAGAAATCAAAAATATGTTTCATATTGATTTTGATGTCCACCACCGATAGAAAAAGTTAGGTGTTCAAATTTTTTTTAATAATTAAAAATATATTTTTTATCGGTTCAAAATAAACTGATAAAAATTTATAAAAACTTTATATAAACATTTTAAAATTGTCACCGCACCTTTGTTTTCACATTGATTACTTATTTAACCTAGAGTATTTATCATTTAAAAATATATTTTTTTTACTAATTGGGTGCTTTTGCAATGTGACGTTAGCTTAATTATTTAAATCAGGGTATTTTTTTATTTATATTTGTTTCATTTATTTTGTAATATATTTTAATTTTTAAATTTTCATTAGCTTCATTGTTTTTATGTATCGGATCACAACAATTACAAATAGATAATAAATTGTAGGAAGGGTTAAAGTTGAGTTGTTATTTTATCTTAGATACATGTATTAAATCCATGTTAATTTCTTATAGGATTCTATGTATATTTTTTAGGTTGTTATTTGAATTATTATTTTCTATTGAAATGGTTATAATATTAAATGATGGGTGAAAGTTGTGAGAAGATAAAAAGTTGGTTTTAAAAAATAAAATTAAATGTTTTCCAAACTATTATATAGTGATTAATAGTCAAAACAGAGTGCGTGGTAGTAATTCAAAAATAAGTTTTTTTTTTTTAAATTAGGGGATAATATCAAATTTATTACTACAAGAATATATATGAATGTCAAATTTTTAAAATAATATATCAAATTTTAATAATTCTCATGTATACCGTTTCAAACTTAATATTTTGACATCTTGATAATCCAATGTCATCTTGATATAAATTTGAAGTACATGATTGTTACACTAAAGAGTCCAGAGTCAAGACTAAAAAGGAAATGACATCTTATCTGTGTTGTGGATCCGTGTCATCTTGGCTAAGTGTGTAAAAACATGATCAATGAATCAAGGTAATTAAGCATATTTTTGGTAATTCATTTGGAGTGTATATATCGCATTCTTAGAAAGAATAAGCATAAATAACGTATCTCCAATTTAGAGTGTTTGGCAAACATGCGTGTTTTGCCTATGAGACGCAAAAGCAAATATAAGATAAGGAGACATAGAAGTGGGGGAATAACTTTAAGTGACATGACACATCATCAAGTTGACTATCATGTCATCAATTTTTTTTATCTCAAATAGGATGGAATAAAATTGCGAAAAAAGACCAATTTTAATATAATGGACCAAAGTTTCGATAAACATTTTCTTTAAGAAATCAAAAATATGTTTCATATTGATTTTGATGTCCACCACCGATAGAAAAAGTTAGGTGTTCAATTTTTTTTTATAATTAAAAATACATTTTTATCGGTCCAAAATAAACTAATAAAAAATTATAAAAACTTTATATAAAAATTTTAAAATTGTTACCGCACCTTTGTTTTCACATTGATTACTTATTTAACCTAGAGTATTTATCATTTAAAAATATATTTTTTTGACTAATTGGGTGCTTTTGCAATGTAACGTTAGCTTAATTATTTAAATCAGAGTATTTTTTTTTATATTTGCTTCATTAATTTTGTAATATATTTTAATTTTTAAATTTTCATTAGCTTCATTGTTTTTATGTATCGGATCACAACAATTACAAATAGATAATAAATTGTAGGAAGGGTTAAAGTTGAGTTGTTATTTTATCTTAGATACATGTATTAAATCCATGTTAATTTCTTATAGGATTCTATGTATATTTTTTAGGTTGTTATTTGAATTATTATTTTCTATTGAAATGGTTATAATATTAAATGATGGGTGAAAGTTGTGAGAAGATAAAAAGTTGGTTTTAAAAAATAAAATTAAATGTTTTCCAAACTATTATATAGTGATTAATAGTCAAAACAGAGTGCGTGGTAGTAATTCAAAAATAAGTTTTTTTTTTAAATTAGGGGATAATATCAAATTTATTACTACAAGAATATATATGAATGTCAAATTTTTAAAATAATATATCAAATTTTAATAATTCTCATGTATACCGTTTCAAACTTAATATTTTGACATCTTGATAATCCAATGTCATCTTGATATAAATTTGAAGTACATGATTGTTACACTAAAGAGTCCAGAGTCAAGACTAAAAAGGAAATGACATCTTATCTGTGTTGTGGATCCGTGTCATCTTGGCTAAGTGTGTAAAAACATGATCAATGAATCAAGGTAATTAAGCATATTTTTGGTAATTCATTTGGAGTGTATATATCGCATTCTTAGAAAGAATAAGCATAAAAAACGTATCTCCAATTTAGAGTGTTTGGCAAACATGCGTGTTTTGCCTATGAGACGCAAAAGCAAATATAAGATAAGGAGACATAGAAGTGGGGGAATAACTTTAAGTGACATGACACATCATCAAGTTGACTATCATGTCATCAATTTTTTTTATCTCAAATAGGATGGAATAAAATTGCGAAAAAAGACCAATTTTAATATAATGGACCAAAGTTTCGATAAACATTTTCTTTAAGAAATCAAAAATATGTTTCATATTGATTTTGATGTCCACCACCGGTAGAAAAAGTTAGGTGTTCAAATTTTTTTTAATAATTAAAAATATATTTTTTATCGGTTCAAAATAAACTGATAAAAATTTATAAAAACTTTATATAAACATTTTAAAATTGTCACCGCACCTTTGTTTTCACATTGATTACTTATTTAACCTAGAGTATTTATCATTTAAAAATATATTTTTTTTACTAATTGGGTGCTTTTGCAATGTGACGTTAGCTTAATTATTTAAATCAGGGTATTTTTTTATTTATATTTGTTTCATTTATTTTGTAATATATTTTAATTTTTAAATTTTCATTAGCTTCATTGTTTTTATGTATCGGATCACAACAATTACAAATAGATAATAAATTGTAGGAAGGGTTAAAGTTGAGTTGTTATTTTATCTTAGATACATGTATTAAATCCATGTTAATTTCTTATAGGATTCTATGTATATTTTTTAGGTTGTTATTTGAATTATTATTTTCTATTGAAATGGTTATAATATTAAATGATGGGTGAAAGTTGTGAGAAGATAAAAAGTTGGTTTTAAAAAATAAAATTAAATGTTTTCCAAACTATTATATAGTGATTAATAGTCAAAACAGAGTGCGTGGTAGTAATTCAAAAATAAGTTTTTTTTTTTTAAATTAGGGGATAATATCAAATTTATTACTACAAGAATATATATGAATGTCAAATTTTTAAAATAATATATCAAATTTTAATAATTCTCATGTATACCGTTTCAAACTTAATATTTTGACATCTTGATAATCCAATGTCATCTTGATATAAATTTGAAGTACATGATTGTTACACTAAAGAGTCCAGAGTCAAGACTAAAAAGGAAATGACATCTTATCTGTGTTGTGGATCCGTGTCATCTTGGCTAAGTGTGTAAAAACATGATCAATGAATCAAGGTAATTAAGCATATTTTTGGTAATTCATTTGGAGTGTATATATCGCATTCTTAGAAAGAATAAGCATAAATAACGTATCTCCAATTTAGAGTGTTTGGCAAACATGCGTGTTTTGCCTATGAGACGCAAAAGCAAATATAAGATAAGGAGACATAGAAGTGGGGGAATAACTTTAAGTGACATGACACATCATCAAGTTGACTATCATGTCATCAATTTTTTTTATCTCAAATAGGATGGAATAAAATTGCGAAAAAAGACCAATTTTAATATAATGGACCAAAGTTTCGATAAACATTTTCTTTAAGAAATCAAAAATATGTTTCATATTGATTTTGATGTCCACCACCGATAGAAAAAGTTAGGTGTTCAATTTATTTTTATAATTAAAAATACATTTTTATCGGTCCAAAATAAACTAATAAAAAATTATAAAAACTTTATATAAAAATTTTAAAATTGTTACCGCACCTTTGTTTTCACATTGATTACTTATTTAACCTAGAGTATTTATCATTTAAAAATATATTTTTTTGACTAATTGGGTGCTTTTGCAATGTAACGTTAGCTTAATTATTTAAATCAGAGTATTTTTTTTTATATTTGCTTCATTAATTTTGTAATATATTTTAATTTTTAAATTTTCATTAGCTTCATTGTTTTTATGTATCGGATCACAACAATTACAAATAGATAATAAATTGTAGGAAGGGTTAAAGTTGAGTTGTTATTTTATCTTAGATACATGTATTAAATCCATGTTAATTTCTTATAGGATTCTATGTATATTTTTTAGGTTGTTATTTGAATTATTATTTTCTATTGAAATGGTTATAATATTAAATGATGGGTGAAAGTTGTGAGAAGATAAAAAGTTGGTTTTAAAAAATAAAATTAAATGTTTTCCAAACTATTATATAGTGATTAATAGTCAAAACAGAGTGCGTGGTAGTAATTCAAAAATAAGTTTTTTTTTTAAATTAGGGGATAATATCAAATTTATTACTACAAGAATATATATGAATGTCAAATTTTTAAAATAATATATCAAATTTTAATAATTCTCATGTATACCGTTTCAAACTTAATATTTTGACATCTTGATAATCCAATGTCATCTTGATATAAATTTGAAGTACATGATTGTTACACTAAAGAGTCCAGAGTCAAGACTAAAAAGGAAATGACATCTTATCTGTGTTGTGGATCCGTGTCATCTTGGCTAAGTGTGTAAAAACATGATCAATGAATCAAGGTAATTAAGCATATTTTTGGTAATTCATTTGGAGTGTATATATCGCATTCTTAGAAAGAATAAGCATAAAAAACGTATCTCCAATTTAGAGTGTTTGGCAAACATGCGTGTTTTGCCTATGAGACGCAAAAGCAAATATAAGATAAGGAGACATAGAAGTGGGGGAATAACTTTAAGTGACATGACACATCATCAAGTTGACTATCATGTCATCAATTTTTTTTATCTCAAATAGGATGGAATAAAATTGCGAAAAAAGACCAATTTTAATATAATGGACCAAAGTTTCGATAAACATTTTCTTTAAGAAATCAAAAATATGTTTCATATTGATTTTGATGTCCACCACCGATAGAAAAAGTTAGGTGTTCAATTTTTTTTTATAATTAAAAATACATTTTTATCGGTCCAAAATAAACTAATAAAAAATTATAAAAACTTTATATAAAAATTTTAAAATTGTTACCGCACCTTTGTTTTCACATTGATTACTTATTTAACCTAGAGTATTTATCATTTAAAAATATATTTTTTTGACTAATTGGGTGCTTTTGCAATGTAACGTTAGCTTAATTATTTAAATCAGAGTATTTTTTTTTATATTTGCTTCATTAATTTTGTAATATATTTTAATTTTTAAATTTTCATTAGCTTCATTGTTTTTATGTATCGGATCACAACAATTACAAATAGATAATAAATTGTAGGAAGGGTTAAAGTTGAGTTGTTATTTTATCTTAGATACATGTATTAAATCCATGTTAATTTCTTATAGGATTCTATGTATATTTTTTAGGTTGTTATTTGAATTATTATTTTCTATTGAAATGGTTATAATATTAAATGATGGGTGAAAGTTGTGAGAAGATAAAAAGTTGGTTTTAAAAAATAAAATTAAATGTTTTCCAAACTATTATATAGTGATTAATAGTCAAAACAGAGTGCGTGGTAGTAATTCAAAAATAAGTTTTTTTTTTAAATTAGGGGATAATATCAAATTTATTACTACAAGAATATATATGAATGTCAAATTTTTAAAATAATATATCAAATTTTAATAATTCTCATGTATACCGTTTCAAACTTAATATTTTGACATCTTGATAATCCAATGTCATCTTGATATAAATTTGAAGTACATGATTGTTACACTAAAGAGTCCAGAGTCAAGACTAAAAAGGAAATGACATCTTATCTGTGTTGTGGATCCGTGTCATCTTGGCTAAGTGTGTAAAAACATGATCAATGAATCAAGGTAATTAAGCATATTTTTGGTAATTCATTTGGAGTGTATATATCGCATTCTTAGAAAGAATAAGCATAAATAACGTATCTTCAATTTAGAGTGTTTGGCAAACATGCGTGTTTTGCCTATGAGACGCAAAAGCAAATATAAGATAAGGAGACATAGAAGTGGGGGAATAACTTTAAGTGACATGACACATCATCAAGTTGACTATCATGTCATCAATTTTTTTATCTCAAATAGGATGGAATAAAATTGCGAAAAAAGACCAATTTTAATATAACGGACCAAAGTTTCGATAAACATTTTCTTTAAGAAATCAAAAATATGTTTCATATTGATTTTGATGTCCACCACCGATAGAAAAAGTTAGGTGTTCAATTTTTTTTAATAATTAAAAATACATTTTTATCGGTCCAAAATAAACTAATAAAAAATTATAAAAACTTTATATAAAAATTTTAAAATTGTCACCGCACCTTTGTTTTCACATTGATTACTTATTTAACCTAGAGTATTTATCATTTAAAAATATATTTTTTTGACTAATTGGGTGCTTTTGCAATGTAACGTTAGCTTAATTATTTAAATCAGAGTATTTTTTTTTATATTTGCTTCATTAATTTTGTAATATATTTTAATTTTTAAATTTTCATTAGCTTCATTGTTTTTATGTATCGGATCACAACAATTACAAATAGATAATAAATTGTAGGAAGGGTTAAAGTTGAGTTGTTATTTTATCTTAGATACATGTATTAAATCCATGTTAATTTCTTATAGGATTCTATGTATATTTTTTAGGTTGTTATTTGAATTATTATTTTCTATTGAAATGGTTATAATATTAAATGATGGGTGAAAGTTGTGAGAAGATAAAAAGTTGGTTTTAAAAAATAAAATTAAATGTTTTTCAAACGATTATATAGTGATTAATAGTCAAAACAGAGTGTGTGGTAGTAATTCAAAAATAAGGTTTTTTTTAAATTAGGGGATAATATCAAATTTATTACTACAAGAATATATATGAATGTCAAATTTTTAAAATAATATATCAAATTTTAATAATTCTCATGTATACAGTTTCAAACTTAATATTTTGACATCTTGATAATCCAATGTCATCTTGATATAAATTTGAAGTACATGATTGTTACACTAAAGAGTCCAGAGTCAAGACTAAAAAGGAAATGACATCTTATTTGTGTTGTGGATCCGTGTCATCTTGGCTAAGTGAGTAAAAACATGATCAATGAATCAAGGCAATTAAGCATATTTTTGGTAATTCGTGTATATATCGCATTCTTAGAAAGAATAAGCATAAAAAACGTATCTCCAATTTAGAGTGTTTGGCAAACATGCGTGTTTTGGATATGAGACGCAAAAGCAAATATAAGATAAGGAGACATTGAAGTGGGGGAATAACTTTAAGTGACATGACACATCTTCAAGTTGACTATCATGTCATCAATTTTTTATCTCAATTAGGAAGGAATAAAATTCCGAAAAATGACCAATTTTAATATAACGGACCAAAGTTTCGATTAACATTTTCTTTAAGAAATCAAAAATATGTTTCATATTGATTTTGATGTCCACCACCGATAGAAAAAGTTAGGTGTTCAAATTTTTTTTAATAATTAAAAATATATTTTTTATCGGTTCAAAATAAACTGATAAAAATTTATAAAAACTTTATATAAAAATTTTAAAATTGTCACCGCACCTTTGTTTTCACATTGATTACTTATTTAACCTAGAGTATTTATCATTTAAAAATATATTTTTTTTACTAATTGGGTGCTTTTGCAATGTGACGTTAGCTTAATTATTTAAATCAGGGTATTTTTTTATTTATATTTGCTTCCTTTATTTTGTAATATATTTTAATTTTTAAATTTTCATTAGCTTCATTGTTTTTATGTATCGGATCACAACAATTACAAATAGATAATAAATTGTAGGAAGGGTTAAAGTTGAGTTGTTATTTTATCTTAGATACATGTATTAAATCCATGTTAATTTCTTATAGGATTCTATGTATATTTTTTAGGTTGTTATTTGAATTATTATTTTCTATTGAAATGGTTATAATATTAAATGATGGGTGAAAGTTGTGAGAAGATAAAAAGTTGGTTTTAAAAAATAAAATTAAATGTTTTCCAAACTATTATATAGTGATTAATAGTCAAAACAGAGTGCGTGGTAGTAATTCAAAAATAAGTTTTTTTTTTAAATTAGGGGATAATATCAAATTTATTACTACAAGAATATATATGAATGTCAAATTTTTAAAATAATATATCAAATTTTAATAATTCTCATGTATACCGTTTCAAACTTAATATTTTGACATCTTGATAATCCAATGTCATCTTGATATAAATTTGAAGTACATGATTGTTACACTAAAGAGTCCAGAGTCAAGACTAAAAAGGAAATGACATCTTATCTGTGTTGTGGATCCGTGTCATCTTGGCTAAGTGTGTAAAAACATGATCAATGAATCAAGGTAATTAAGCATATTTTTGGTAATTCATTTGGAGTGTATATATCGCATTCTTAGAAAGAATAAGCATAAAAAACGTATCTCCAATTTAGAGTGTTTGGCAAACATGCGTGTTTTGCCTATGAGACGCAAAAGCAAATATAAGATAAGGAGACATAGAAGTGGGGGAATAACTTTAAGTGACATGACACATCATCAAGTTGACTATCATGTCATCAATTTTTTTTATCTCAAATAGGATGGAATAAAATTGCGAAAAAAGACCAATTTTAATATAATGGACCAAAGTTTCGATAAACATTTTCTTTAAGAAATCAAAAATATGTTTCATATTGATTTTGATGTCCACCACCGATAGAAAAAGTTAGGTGTTCAATTTTTTTTTATAATTAAAAATACATTTTTATCGGTCCAAAATAAACTAATAAAAAATTATAAAAACTTTATATAAAAATTTTAAAATTGTTACCGCACCTTTGTTTTCACATTGATTACTTATTTAACCTAGAGTATTTATCATTTAAAAATATATTTTTTTGACTAATTGGGTGCTTTTGCAATGTAACGTTAGCTTAATTATTTAAATCAGAGTATTTTTTTTTATATTTGCTTCATTAATTTTGTAATATATTTTAATTTTTAAATTTTCATTAGCTTCATTGTTTTTATGTATCGGATCACAACAATTACAAATAGATAATAAATTGTAGGAAGGGTTAAAGTTGAGTTGTTATTTTATCTTAGATACATTTATTAAATCCATGTTAATTTCTTATAGGATTCTATGTATATTTTTTAGGTTGTTATTTGAATTATTATTTTATATTGAAATGGTTATAATATTAAATGATGGGTGAAAGTTGTGAGAAGATAAAAAGTTGGTTTTAAAAAATAAAATTAAATGTTTTTCAAACGATTATATAGTGATTAATAGTCAAAACAGAGTGTGTGGTAGTAATTCAAAAATAAGGTTTTTTTTAAATTAGGGGATAATATCAAATTTATTACTACAAGAATATATATGAATGTCAAATTTTTAAAATAATATATCAAATTTTAATAATTCTCATGTATACAGTTTCAAACTTAATATTTTGACATCTTGATAATCCAATGTCATCTTGATATAAATTTGAAGTACATGATTGTTACACTAAAGAGTCCAGAGTCAAGACTAAAAAGGAAATGACATCTTATTTGTGTTGTGGATCCGTGTCATCTTGGCTAAGTGAGTAAAAACATGATCAATGAATCAAGGCAATTAAGCATATTTTTGGTAATTCGTGTATATATCGCATTCTTAGAAAGAATAAGCATAAAAAACGTATCTCCAATTTAGAGTGTTTGGCAAACATGCGTGTTTTGGATATGAGACGCAAAAGCAAATATAAGATAAGGAGACATTGAAGTGGGGGAATAACTTTAAGTGACATGACACATCTTCAAGTTGACAATCATGTCATCAATTTTTTATCTCAATTAGGAAGGAATAAAATTCCGAAAAATGACCAATTTTAATATAACGGACCAAAGTTTCGATTAACATTTTCTTTAAGAAATCAAAAATATGTTTCATATTGATTTTGATGTCCACCACCGATAGAAAAAGTTAGGTGTTCAAATTTTTTTTAATAATTAAAAATATATTTTTTATCGGTTCAAAATAAACTGATAAAAATTTATAAAAACTTTATATAAAAATTTTAAAATTGTCACCGCACCTTTGTTTTCACATTGATTACTTATTTAACCTAGAGTATTTATCATTTAAAAATATATTTTTTTTACTAATTGGGTGCTTTTGCAATGTGACGTTAGCTTAATTATTTAAATCAGGGTATTTTTTTATTTATATTTGCTTCATTTATTTTGTAATATATTTTAATTTTTAAATTTTCATTAGCTTCATTGTTTTTATGTATCGGATCACAACAATTACAAATAGATAATAAATTGTAGGAAGGGTTAAAGTTGAGTTGTTATTTTATCTTAGATACATTATTAAATCCATGTTAACTTCTTATAGGATTCTATGTATATTTTTTAGGTTGTTATTTGAATTATTATTTTCTATTGAAATGGTTATAATATTAAATGATGGGTGAAAGTTGTGAGAAGATAAAAAGTTGGTTTTAAAAAATAAAATTAAATGTTTTCCAAACTATTATATAGTGATTAATAGTCATAACAGAGTGCGTGGTAGTAATTCAAAAATAAGTTTTTTTTTTTAAATTAGGGGATAATATCAAATTTATTACTACAAGAATATATATGAATGTCAAATTTTTAAAATAATATATCAAATTTTAATAATTCTCATGTATACCGTTTCAAACTTAATATTTTGACATCTTGATAATCCAATGTCATCTTGATATAAATTTGAAGTACATGATGGTTACACTAAAGAGTCCAGAGTCAAGACTAAAAAGGAAATGACATCTTATCTGTGTTGTGGATCCGTGTCATCTTGGCTAAGTGTGTAAAAACATGATCAATGAATCAAGGTAATTAAGCATATTTTTGGTAATTCATTTGGAGTGTATATATCGCATTCTTAGAAAGAATAAGCATAAAAAACGTATCTCCAATTTAGAGTGTTTGGCAAACATGCGTGTTTTGCCTATGAGACGCAAAAGCAAATATAAGATAAGGAGACATAGAAGTGGGGGAATAACTTTAAGTGACATGACACATCATCAAGTTGACTATCATGTCATCAATTTTTTTATCTCAAATAGGATGGAATAAAATTGCGAAAAAAGACCAATTTTAATATAATGGACCAAAGTTTCGATAAACATTTTCTTTAAGAAATCAAAAATATGTTTCATATTGATTTTGATGTCCACCACCGATAGAAAAAGTTAGGTGTTCAATTTTTTTTAATAATTAAAAATACATTTTTATCGGTCCAAAATAAACTAATAAAAAATTATAAAAACTTTATATAAAAATTTTAAAATTGTTACCGCACCTTTGTTTTCACATTGATTACTTATTTAACCTAGAGTATTTATCATTTAAAAATATATTTTTTTGACTAATTGGGTGCTTTTGCAATGTAACGTTAGCTTAATTATTTAAATCAGAGTATTTTTTTTTATATTTGCTTCATTAATTTTGTAATATATTTTAATTTTTAAATTTTCATTAGCTTCATTGTTTTTATGTATCGGATCACAACAATTAAAATAGATAATAAATTGTAGGAAGGGTTAAAGTTGAGTTGTTATTTTATCTTAGATACATGTATTAAATCCATGTTAATTTCTTATAGGATTCTATGTATATTTTTTAGGTTGTTATTTGAATTATTATTTTCTATTGAAATGGTTATAATATTAAATGATGGGTGAAAGTTGTGAGAAGATAAAAAGTTGGTTTTAAAAAATAAAATTAAATGTTTTTCAAACGATTATATAGTGATTAATAGTCAAAACAGAGTGTGTGGTAGTAATTCAAAAATAAGGTTTTTTTAAAATTAGGGGATAATATCAAATTTATTACTACAAGAATATATATGAATGTCAAATTTTTAAAATAATATATCAAATTTTAATAATTCTCATGTATACAGTTTCAAACTTAATATTTTGACATCTTGATAATCCAATGTCATCTTGATATAAATTTGAACTACATGATTGTTACACTAAAGAGTCCAGAGTCAAGGCTAAAAAGGAAATGACATCTTATTTGTGTTGTGGATCCGTGTCATCTTGGCTAAGTGAGTAAAAACATGATCAATGAATCAAGGCAATTAAGCATATTTTTGGTAATTCATGTATATATCGCATTCTTAGAAAGAATAAGCATAAAAAACGTATCTCCAATTTAGAGTGTTTGGCAAACATGCGTGTTTTGGATATGAGACGCAAAAGCAAATATAAGATAAGGAGACATTGAAGTGGGGGAATAACTTTAAGTGACATGACACATCTTCAAGTTGACTATCATGTCATCAATTTTTTATCTCAATTAGGAAGGAATAAAATTCCGAAAAATGACCAATTTTAATATAACGGACCAAAGTTTCGATTAACAATTTCTTTAAGAAATCAAAAATATGTTTCATATTGATTTTGATGTCCACCACCGATAGAAAAAGTTAGGTGTTCAAATTTTTTTTAATAATTAAAAATATATTTTTTATCGGTTCAAAATAAACTGATAAAAATTTATAAAAACTTTATATAAAAATTTTAAAATTGTCACCGCACCTTTGTTTTCACATTGATTACTTATTTAACCTAGAGTATTTATCATTTAAAAATATATTTTTTTTACTAATTGGGTGCTTTTGCAATGTGACGTTAGCTTAATTATTTAAATCAGGGTATTTTTTTATTTATATTTGCTTCCTTTATTTTGTAATATATTTTAATTTTTAAATTTTCATTAGCTTCATTGTTTTTATGTATCGGATCACAACAATTACAAATAGATAATAAATTGTAGGAAGGGTTAAAGTTGAGTTGTTATTTTATCTTAGATACATGTATTAAATCCATGTTAATTTCTTATAGGATTCTATGTATATTTTTTAGGTTGTTATTTGAATTATTATTTTCTATTGAAATGGTTATAATATTAAATGATGGGTGAAAGTTGTGAGAAGATAAAAAGTTGGTATTAAAAAATAAAATTAAATGTTTTCCAAACTATTATATAGTGATTAATAGTCAAAACAGAGTGCGTGGTAGTAATTCAAAAATAAGGTTTTTTTTAAATTAGGGGATGTAATACCCCATAATTTTGTGAACATTTTGGATAATATTATTATGATCAACTGGGTTCCGGTGTACTCTGAGCAATTATTGGATAAAGTAATTAGAGTAAACTGGCGAACTCGGAATTGATTAGATTAATATTATTTAACTTGGAGTTTTATTAATTGGTGCAATTGAGATAATTTGGATAATTAGTAGTATTACCAATTAATGTTTCTCATGTCTATTTTTTCTTTTCCTTTTCCTTATTTGAAAAAGATAGAAAACTTGGAGAAAGAAAAGGAAAGGAAGGAAAAAGGAAGGGAAAAGAAGAGGAAAATTCTCAAGAGCTCAAGGACTTGAATCGTCAACCCATCTTCATCTTTTCATCTCAGCTTCACCCTCCTCATCTTGTAATCCAGGTGGGTTCTAGTTAGATTCTTTAGAGTATAGTTTTATTGAGTTTAGAGTTGGTTTTGATATTGTGAGAAATGAGTAATTTTCCAATAGAATCATAATCTAACTGCTGGAATTCAATATTTGACTGTGTAGTATACTGGTTATTATGTTTATAACATGTTTTGGTGTGTTTTGATTGGGAAAAATGGAATTTTGCGGTTGAATTTGAGAAACTAGTAGCAGAACTTTACTGCAGGAAAAATTCTGGGTTTCCTCTGCCCATACGCGTATCACGCAAGGCATACGCGTATTGAGTTGGGCAATACGCGTATGGCAATCAAGGATTTTAGGCGTTACGCGTATGGGAAGGGGCAATACGCGTATGGTTTTAGGTAATGCGCGTATTAGAGTTTTAAATGGCATTTTGAAGGAAAATCAGTCTCTGCCCATACGCGTATCACTTCGGGCAATACGCGTATGGTTGGGCGAGTGAGAAAGGCAATACGCGTATGGCTTAGGGCAATACGCGTACGGCCAGGAGGGTGCAGAATTGGGGTTTTTCGCGATACCATTTCTCGTTATGTCCATAATTTTGACTCGTTTATCCGTGTTTAACATTCTTGATATCGTTGGACAGCTAACAAAATGTACTTTCTTATTAAAATGGTTTTAAGATTGTTGGCCGATTTAATTATGTCGGGATTTTGGAATAGTGTCGTTTTGTCGACTTTTATCGTTTAATGGTGTGTAATTGTTGTTGATTAGGTTTACATGTTAAAATACGAAATAGGTAGAGTGAGGAACATTACCATAAACAATGTCGGAAAGTGTGAATTGTCATAGTGACAACGCTCGCGCATGAAAGGCCGAGGCGTGTGTCTAGAAATCATAAACCAGTTTATCTTACGGTGTAGTTTCATGAGACTCGAGCACCTCCTCTGAAACGTATTCACAACTACTTGGCAGGTTTGATTCCCGCGTGTAGTACGAATGGAACCTATATGGTAAAGAGACTTGTGATGGTTAACAGGCTATGAGAAGTGACGGTTCACGGTTAACAGGCCGATGATCCCGAATCCATTTCGTATGCCAAGTAACTACAAGGATCCATGACTCGGGTCATCTTCTAGACGTAGAAGCGGACGGGAAAAGGGGATGCCTTGGTACGGTTATTGATTAGTGAGATTCTTGAGTTAATAGGCTCAGGACGTACTTTGGTACTAGTGTGAGTTAACAGGCTCACGAGTGTAGATACATTTTTAGTGTGTGTACTCATAGTCACTTCCCTTCCCTTTGACTTGAGTTAGGTTTATTAGAACCTTGTAAAGCCGAGAGGACTTTAAGATAGAGAACTCACTGAGATTTGATGTATCTCACCCCACTGTTGTTGTTTACATCACAGGTACTGCAGGTTCCGCAAAGGGTAAGGATAAGGTTGTGTGATTATCCTTACTTATCTGATGGCTTTGCTTCCGTTGTGGAGTCTTTGAGATCATTATTGATCTAGTTCTTAGTATTTATCTTTGGAACATCTTATAGATATACTATGCCATAGTTTTTTGTGTTAGGCTCTTTGGGCATGTATATGTATAATGTGTTTACTAGGAACTTATTCTATATTTCAGTACCAAAAGTGGAATTCATGTATAATATATGCTTTGATGTATGTATATATATATATATGGGCGTTACAGTTGGTATCCGAGCAGGTCGTATCCTCGACCTAGCCATGAAATAGAATAAGTTTTCTTTCCGTTTCATACGCGGCGTGTCGCCATTGGTCTTGCATGTTATATTTATGGTATTGAGTCTGATCAACTTAATCCTATCTGTATGAAATTCAGGAACATGGCTGACAGGCACAGAAATAACTGTGGTAGACCAAAAACCACTCCAGCAGGGACTAATCCGCCAGGTGACGAAGGGAATGCCCCTTTATACCAATTTATGCAACAGATGCAACAACAGCAGATTAAGATTGTGCAGCAATTGGTACAGCAAATGGCTGGTGGCGTGCATCCTCCAGTGGTGGTTCCTGAGGCTGCAGGGGGAACCTTTAGGGATTTCATTCGTATGAATCCTCCGGAATTCCAGGGAGGGTTAGATCCAGTAAAGGCTCATGAATGGATATCAGGTATGGAACGGATTTTCCTAATAGTTCAGTGCAGTGAGGAAAACAAGGTGGTCTTCACTTCTCACTTGTTGAAGGGTCCTGCCATGAGGTGGTGGGAGAGCGCTTCAGCCTTAATGACAATTCAAGAGGTACCAAAGGTATGGGAGCAGTTTAAGATAACTTTTATGGAGAAATATTTTCCAAGTTCCTTGAGGTCTCAGAAGGAATTCGAGTTTCAACAATTGAGACAGGCAACTTGACTGTGGCTTCTTATGCGGAAAAGTTCGAGGTTATGGCT
This sequence comes from Lathyrus tuberosus, assembly GCA_022829125.1. Lineage (NCBI taxonomy): Eukaryota > Viridiplantae > Streptophyta > Magnoliopsida > Fabales > Fabaceae > Lathyrus > Lathyrus tuberosus. The sequence goes on from JALAZF010000204.1 coordinate 4,531,919, forward strand.
GCTTATTCTAGACAGGCTATGTATGCTCCTGATGAGAGGTGTAAGATTGATCAGTTTCTGTTTGGTTTAAGGGCTGAAATTTTACATAGCGTATCTCAGAGAGAATTCACTAGCTATGCCGAATTGTTAAGACAGTGTTATGTGGCTGAGCATAGTTTGAAAAAGGTACAAATGGAAGGAGATTTGAGTATGATGAATCAAAGTGATCGAGGGAGACCGAATCAATAAGTTAGACCAAGGCAGCAATCATTCAAAGGGAAGCAAGTTCAGAGTTCTAGGACTAGTGTGCCTCCGGTATACCGTACTTGTGGAAAGAATCATTATAGTAGGTGCAGTTTGGAGGGAATAAGGTGTTATCGGTGTAATAAGGTGGGCCATATATCGAGGGATTGTCCTCAGGGTAGGAATCAGACACAAGGGAAGAATACCGGCCGAGTGTATACCTTGGATGCGAGGAAAGCAAAGAATGACAACTCCTTGATTGCGGGTACGTGTTTCGTAAATGGACATCCTTGTTTTGTTTTATTTGATTGTGGGGCAACGCATTCTTTTGTGTCCACGCGATGTGTGAAGCGACTTGGGTTGCAAGTTGTTCCTTTGTTTCCTCCTATGGTGGTTACTATCGCCATGGATGAGATTGTTGAAACACCGTTGATGTGTGAAAATTGTGTATTATCAGTGAATGAAAGAGTTTTCCAGATTGACCATATATGTTTACCGCTTAAGAAAGTGGATGTTGTTCTGGGAATGGATTGGCTTTCCGCTAATTCGGTGTTTATTGGGTGTGAGGAAAAGTTGATCATTATTCCATCCGATGAGGCTACTCCGAAGGATGTGTTAACTACTATTTTAGAAGGTACGGTTGGAATGATTAATTTCTTGTTTGAGGAGGAAAAGTCTGTTCTTTTGATTATTACTAAGGAGGAGAGTAGTAACATCCAAGTTTTGAGTATTCTGGTAGTTTATGACTTTCCTGAAGTTTTCCCCGAGGATATCACTTCTCTTCCTCCGGAGCGGGAAGTGGAATTCTCTATTGACCTGATACCGGGAACGGCTCCAATATCCGTTTCTCCGTATAGGATGTCACCACTTGAATTAAGAGAATTAAAGGATCAATTGGAAGAATTGTTAGCTAAGCATTTCGTTCGACCCAGTGTTTCGCCCTGGGGAGCTCTAGTGTTATTGGTAAAGAAAAAGGATGGTGGAATGCGGTTGTGTATTGATTACCGTCAGCTGAATAAGGTCACCATCAAGAACAAATACCCATTACCAAGGATAGACGGCCTGTTAGATCAATTGAAAGGAGCCTTTGTGTTCTCGAAGATTGATTTACGGTCGGGTTATCATCAGATTCGTGTGAAGAGTTCAGATGTACCAAAGACCGCGTTTAGAACCCGTAATGGTCATTATGAATTTTTGGTGATGCCTTTCGGTGTGACAAATGCTCCGGCAGTTTTCATGGATTATATGAACCGGATATTCAAACCTTACTTGGACCAATTTGTGGTGATTTTCATTGATGACATTCTTATTTATTCTCGTGATCCTCAAGAGCACGGAGAACACCTAAGAATTGTTTTATCCATCTTACAAGAGAAGCAACTTTTTGCTAAGTTAAGTAAGTGTGAGTTTTGGATGCCTGAGGTTAATTTTCTCGGTCATGTCATATCCCAGGGAGGTGTAGCGGTCGATCCATTAAAAGTTGAAGCAGTGATTAATTGGGAGAGACCGAAGAATGCTTCTGAAGTTAGAAGTTTCTTGGGATTGGCTGGGTACCACAGAAGGTTTATCAAGGGATTTTCGCAACTGGCTTTACCATTGACAAGACTTACTCGGAAGGATTATTCGTATGAGTGGGATTTGGCTTGTGAAAGAAGTTTTAGGAGTTTGAAGGAGAGATTGACGACCGCTCCTGTTTTGGTTATTCCTGATTCTAGCAAGTCGTATGAGGTATATTGTGATGCATCGAAGAAGGGATTAGGCGGTGTGTTAATGCAGGAGGGACATGTAGTGGCTTATGCTTCACGACAGTTGAAAGTCCATGAAGAGAATTACCCAACACATGATTTGGAGTTGGTGGCAGTTGTATTTACTTTGAAAGTGTGGCGTCACTATTTGTATGGTGTACGTTTTGAGATGTTTAGCGACCACAAGAGCTTAAAGTACTTATTTAATCAGAAAGAGTTGAACATGCGTCAGAGGAGATGGATGGAATATTTGAAGGATTATGACTTGGAGTTAAAATACCATCCGGGTAAAGCAAATAAGGTGGCAGATGCATTGAGTAGGAAGGTGTTGCATAATGTCGAGTTGATGATGTTAGAGTATACCTTAATGGAAAAGTTTAGAGATCTAAATCTTCAATTTAACTAGACTCCAAATTGTGTAATTATGGGGAATTTGAATGTCTCTTCTACTCTTAGGGAAGAAATCCAGCAAGAGCAAGGGTTAGACGAGAAGTTACAGGAAGTGTTATTGCAACCGGGTTTTGTGCGAGCTACCGACGGAACTATTTTGTTTAACCAAAGGATTTGTGTTCCGGATAACACGGAGTTAAAATGAAGGATTTTGGAAGAAGCGCATAAGGGTGCTTTTACTATACATCCGGGGTCTTCAAAGATGTATCAAGATTTAAAGAGGAACTATTGGTGGCCCGGGATGAAAAAGGATATTGCGGTGTATGTGTCGAAATATGCGGTGTGCCAACAAGTGAAGATTGAGCACCAAAGGTCGGGTGGCTAATTACAACCTTTAGAAATTTCGATGTGGAAATGGGATAGTATTTCGATGGACTTCGCGGTGGGATTACCCCGTGCGCAAGGTGGTTATAATTCGATTTGGGTAATTGTGGACTGGTTAACGAAATCCGCTCATTTCTTAGCTGTGAAGACTACCTACAAGGCGAGTCATCTCGCAAGGTTGTTCATTTCAGAAATAGTGAGATTGCATGGTATTCCTACTAGTATCGTTTCGGATAGAGATCCAAAGTTTACTTCCAAATTTTGGAGAGCTTTTCAACAAGCCATGGGAACAAGGTTATGTTTGAGCACGTCGAATCATCCGCAAATGGATGGTAAGACGGAACGGACAATACAAACTATGGAGGACATGTTGAGAGATTGTGTACTTGAAAGTGGAGGAAATTGGATAGAACTTTTGTCGTTGATCGAATTCTCTTATAATAACAGTTATCATGAAAGTATTGGTATGGCACCTTATGAGGCGTTACATGGTAGGAAGTGTAGAACGCCATTGTGTTGGGCGGAGGTTGGCGACGATAGAATTCTGGGACCCGAGATTATTCACGAGACCACAGAAAAGATTAGAATGATTCGTGGAAAAGTTAAACAAGCCCAAGATCGTCAGAAAAGCTATGCGGACAATCGTAGGAGACCGTTGGAGTTTGATGAGGGGGATCATGTATTTTTGAAGGTTACTCCGAGATTGAGATTGAAAGGACCATTTAAATCGCGGAAGTTAAGCCCAAGATACGTGGGACCGTATCAAATCTTAGAAAGAATTGGAGAAGTAGCTTACAGATTAGCCTTACCGCCTTCTCTGTCAGAGATGCACGACGTTTTTCATGTGTCTCAGCTACAAAAATTTGTCCCAGATCCTCTTCTGCCAATTTTACCAGATACAATTGAGATAGAAGCCGATTTGACATTTGAGCCTCAACCGAGTCGTATCTCGGGAAGAGAAGCTAAGGTGTTAAGGAATAAGGAGATTCCTCTTGTTAAGGTCCAGTGGGATGAGACGCATCCGGGCGATGCAACTTGGGAATTGGAATCGGTGATGCGGGAGGTCTATCCTCATCTTTTCAGGTAATTGTTTTAAATTCGAGGGCAAATTTCTATTTAAGGGGGGAGGATGTAATACCCCATAATTTTGTGAACAGTTTGGATAATATTATTATGATCAACTGGGTTCCAGTGTACTCTGAGCAATTATTGGATAAAGTAATTAGAGTAAACTGGCGAACTCGGAATTGATTAGATTAATATTATTTAACTTGGAGTTTTATTAATTGGTGCAATTGAGATAATTTGGATAATTAGTAGTATTACCAATTAATGTTTCTCATGTCTATTTTTTCTTTTCCTTTTCCTTATTTGAAAAAGATAGAAAACTTGGTGAAAGAAAAGGAAAGGAAGGAAAAAGGAAGGGAAAAGAAGAGGAAAATACTCAAGACCTCTAGGACTTGAATCGTCAACCCATCTTCATCTTTTCATCTCAGCTTCACCCTCCTCATCTTGTAATCCAGGTGGGTTCTAGTTAGATACTTTAGAGTATAGTTTTATTGAGTTTAGAGTTAGTTTTGATATTGTGAGAAATGAGTAATTTTGCAATAGAATCATAATCTAACTGCTGGAATTCGATATTTGACTGTGTAGTATACTGGTTATTATGTTTATAACATCTTTTGGTGTATTTTGATTGGGAAAAATGGAATTTTGGGGTTGAATTTGAGAAACCCGTAGCAGAACTTTTATACAGGAAAAATTATGGGTTTCCTATGCCCATACGTGTATCACGCAAGGCATACGCGTATTGAGTTGGGCAATACGCGTATGGCAATGAAGGATTTTAGGCGTTACGCGTATGGGAGGGGGCAATACGTGTATGGTTTGAGGTAATACGCGTATTGGAGTTTTAAATGGAATTTTGAAGGAAAATCAGTCTCTGCCCATACGCGTATCACTTCGGGCAATACGCGTATGGTTGGGCGAGTGAGCAAGGCAATACGCGTATGGCTTAGGGAAATACACGTACGGCCAGGAGGGTGCAGAATTGGGGTTTTTCGCGATACCATTTCTCGTTATGTCCATAACTTTTGACTCGTTTATCCGTGTTTAACATTCTTGATATAGTTGGACAGCTAACAAAATGTACTTTCTTATTAAAATGGTTTTAAGATTGTTGGCCGATTTAATTATGTCGGGATTTTGGAATAGTGTCGTTTTGTCGACTTTTATCATTTAATGGTGTGTAATTGTTGTTGATTAGGTATGCATGTTAAAATACGAAATAGGTAGAGTGAGGAACATTACCATAAACAATGTCGGAAAGTGTGAATTGTCATAGTGACAACGCTCGCGCATGAAAGGCCGAGGCGTGTGTCTAGAAATCATAAACCAGTTTATCTTACGGTGTAGTTTCATGAGACTCGAGCACCTCCTCTGAAACGTATGCACAACTACTTGGCAGGTTTGATTCCCGCGTGTAGTATGAATGGAACCTATATGGTAAAGAGACTTGTGATGGTTAACAGGCCATGAGAAGTGACGGTTCACGGTTAACAGGCCGATGATCCCGAATCCATTTCGTATGCCAAGTAACTACAAGGATCCATGACTCGGGTCGTCTTCTAGACGTAGAAGCGGACGGGAAAAGGGGATGCCTTGGTACGGTTATTGATTAGTGAGATTCTTGAGTTAACAGGCTCAGGACGTACTTTGGTACTAGTGTGAGTTAACAGGCTCACGAGTGTAGATACATTTTTAGTGTGTGTACTCATAGTCACTTCCCTTCCCTTTGACTTGAGTTAGGTTTATTAGAACCTTGTAAAGCCGAGAGGACTTTAAGATAGAGAACTCACTGAGATTTGATGTATCTCACCCCACTGTTGTTGTTTACATCACAGGTACTGCAGGTTCCGTAAAGGGTAAGGATAAGGCTGTGTGATTATCCTTACTTATCTGATGGCTTTGCTTCCGTTGTGGAGTCTTTGAGATCATTATTGATCTTGTTCTTAGTATTTATCTTTGGAACATCTTGTAGATTTACTATGTCGTAGTTTTTTGTGTTAGGCTCTTTGGGCATGTATATGTATAATGTGTTTACTAGGAACTTATTCTATATTTCAGTACCAAAAGTGGAATTCATGTATAATATATGCTTTGATGTATGTATATATATATATATATATATATGGGCATTACAGGGGATAATATCAAATTTATTACTACAAGAATATATATGAATGTCAAATTTTTAAAATAATATATCAAATTTTAATAATTCTCATGTATACCGTTTCAAACTTAATATTTTGACATCTTGATAATCCAATGTCATCTTGATATAAATTTGAAGTACATGATTGTTACACTAAAGAGTCTAGAGTCAAGACTAAAAAGGAAATGACATCTTATCTGTGTTGTGGATCCGTGTCATCTTGGCTAAGTGTGTAAAAACATGATCAATGAATCATGGTAATTAAGCATACTTTTGGTAATTCATTTGGAGTGTATATATCGCATTCTTAGAAAGAATAAGCATAAACAACGTATCTCCAATTTAGAGTGTTTGGCAAACATGCGTGTTTTGGCTATGAGACGCAAAAGCAAATATAAGATAAGGAGACATTGAAGTGGGGGAATAACTTTATGTAATACCCCATATTATCTAATTGCTCAATTGGATATCAGATGAGATCAGATGAGTATCTATGTGGCATGCTTGACATGAGTTGTCCATCATTTTCGTGGTACCGTGTGATGGTGGTGTGTTGAATTTTGCTTATGGACGAATTAAGTAGGAGTGGTGGTAGAAACCATATAATGTCGTTATTATTGGCTTTCATCTAAAGTAGTTGTATAAGCAGAGAACGAAGTACCCCGCTGAGGTATTGTCGTGCGACTACGTCGGAATTTGAAATTTTACCTTGTCACTTGGTTGGAGTGTGTAATCTGCACGTTTTAACTTTGTTCTGTTTTACCTTGAGTGGATCATGGTTGGTGAATGTTATATAAGTCCAGGAGCCATGGGTTGGGAATGGTATTCCAAGATCGAGCAAGACGAATTGATGGTTTTGGGTAGGGATGACTTTGAATTAAACAAAATTGGTCATTTTCAGCTTCCGCAGCAGTGTTAACCGATCAACACGTGCATGGAAAGTGTTTTACGTTGAATTTTGAGGAGTTAACGGATTAATCTCAGTCGGGTAATCGATTAACATAAGTGTAAATTTTGAAATCCCTGGGGAACCATCATCGATGTTTTGTTACCTTTGTTGCTCCAAGTGGAGAGTATTGTGTAAATGGAAAACGGGATGGTAAGTAAAGGAAAGACAAATTTGTGTTTTGAAATCGGAACTTGTGGAAGGGTGTTACTTAGTCGGTCATCTGTTTAGATGACAAAAGAATTTGACTTCGAGGAAGTAATCTTGTGAGTTTGTGTTGAGTATGAGAAAGCCTTGAGTGCGAAGTCAGAAAATACTCACGAGGTGTTGACCTCACAAGGAATATTGCGGTGTTGAATTATGGTGCTAGTAAGGTTCGAGTGGTTGGTCAGAGTTTAGTAATCGTTAACTTCCGTGGGTTCACGGTATTGGATTTAGACTCCGTGAGAGTGGTACCAGTTATGTACAGTTGTGTTTTACCTAGAGAAGGAAGTTTGAAACTTATCTTTCCAAGTATGAGTAAGAATTAGAAGTTCCGAAGTTAAGCATATAACTTGGATCGTTTATGAATCGGAACAAATGAGGAAAAATGGATTCAATGGGAAATCGTGGCATCTCCTTTGGGGATGTGTGTACGTGTGGAGTGTTGTATGTGGATTGGGGAGTAGTATGGAAACTCACCATTTCTCTTAGAATGGTTTAAGTTTTGATAAGTGGTGACTCGCATCTGATTGAAGCTTCGTGATGGTGTTATGTAATATTAGTTGAGAACTCGTACCAACGACAAACCTTGAGGGAGTCAGAACCCCGTAGAAGAATCAGTTTGGAATGTGGTAACCAGATCCGGAGGTTGTTAAACTGTTTTGGATATATTATTTCGAGTTTAGAATGGATTTGGAGTTGTGAATGTTATGGTTGTAGCAGTGTAACTCTTGCGTCTCTATAATCTGGAGAGTGTTTGACCGATGATATAATATTGTGTGTTGGCAAAGAAATTGTTCTACCATAGGACGTCAGTAAGTTTCTGGTGCCATTGGTTAGTAAGGACCCTAATGGATAAGGGTATTCCTCCGCAGACTGTTAGCTACTTGGTAATGCTTAAAATTTGTAATGCTCTACTGTTAAGATTAATTACGCAGTGGAATGTGACAAATGAAAGAGTTGGTCAGAATGGTGGGGATTTGGAAGATTGTTACTTGTAAGGATGGAAATAAGAAGATCTTGTTCTAAGTGGATTACCTTTTGGTGTGATACGACAGGAAGGAAATATGGGAGTTAGTAAGTACAATGTACAGCATCAGACCAGATGGAACTGGTAAAGAAGTCGTCTAAATATTAATGAAGTGGTTTTGGACGTTGAAAGTTATGGAAATATAAATCGTCGTTAACTGCATGAAGTTAAGAGATCACTGAATTACATCGGGAAGATGTGTTAAGTGTTGTTGTTCTAACTTGAGATAAGATGTTACGGTCTTGTGGTGAGTCGGTAGAGGAATGTAGAATGGTGCATTCTTTCTGAAATAAGATACGACTAAGTGTTTTAGTAAGGAAACAACAGATGAATTTGGGAAGGAAAAGTTTGAAGTTACCCAATATTAGAACAAGAGTATGATTAAACACGTGAAGTTGTTAAATTGTGAAAGTATGGATTTTTGGTCTGTGGAATCAAGTTGGAATTGGAATGCGTCAGAAAGATTAACAGAAGTAAAGTTGAGTGTGGAACTAAGACAATGATGCAAGTTATGATTATTGCCGAATAGAGGAAATTCGGGGGCGAATTTCAATTTAAGGGGGGAGAGTGTAATACCCCATATTATCTAATTGCTCAATTGGATATTAGATGAGATCAGATGAGTATCTATGTGCTCTATCTTTGGTATATTGGATTAATGGAATCCTCTAAGTACTTTAAGTATTGACATTTGGGATCAATAGAGCAACTGTTGAACTCTGAAGAGATCAATTATTTCAATTCACGAAAGGATTTTAAGGTAACTTTAATAATTGATCAATTTAGTTGAGACGATAAAATATCAATTAGAGATATTTTACCCTATTGGAATTATATTATATAATAAGCATTATATATATATATATATATATATATATATATATATATATATATATATATATATATATATATATATATATATATATATATATATATATATGTAAAGAAAGAAAAAGAGAAAGATAGAAAGAAGAAGGAGGAAAAGAGGAAAGAAGAGAAAGAGGGAAAAAGCCATGGATGAAGAAGAAAAGCTTGTGGATCATCTTCATCGATTCATCATCTTCTCCAAACTCCTCTTCGATTATCAGGTGGGTTCTAGTTAGACACTCTAAGTTCTAGAAATAGATGTGTGGAACTTAGGTTAGAATTGAGAGAAAATGATTAAACGGATAATCGATGAAATCTAACGGATGAAACGTGATATAAAATGTGTGGAATACTTGTTGTATGATTGGATTATGTTCTGGTATGATTTGGATGAGTCTTGGTTGAAGGAATGTTGGGTTTTGGCCCAAGTGGCCCATAACAGCGCTGCTGGAAAACCCAGTTTTCGCAGGTTTGCACTGCGAGTCCCCTAGCGAAGGGGAAAGCGAACATTCGCTGGTTGTTCGCACGGCGAAGGTGAAGGCGAACATTCGCCAGAGATTCGCCAGAGGTTCGCACTGCGAACATTACCCTGTTTAGGTTCTGCCATGGTTCGTTAGACGTTCGCACTGCGAATGGGACAACGAACCCAGTGTATTTAGGCATTCGCTGGGAGCTTCGCACTGCGAATGAGAAAGCGAGCATTCGCTGGCTGCTTCGCATTGCGAATATAGCAGATCCTCTAACTTGTTTCTTTCATAACTTTTGATCCCTAACTCGGATCCGTAACTCGGATCGGATCGGGACGTTCTTGGGTATGATGTGGGATATTTCATTTAGTGGAAAATGAAGGAGAGTAATGTTTTGCAAAATGTTGAAATTGACATCTTTTGGATCGTAAATCCGATCGAGGCATATTTATAGCCGATGTAAAGTTGTGGAGATATCCTACGGGATAAGAATGAGAATATTGATTCGATACCCGATTAAATGAATCGGAATAAACCTACGTATTATGTTAACTATGTAAATGTGAAAAGTGATGTTTTATGTGATGTGTGATTATATGTGTTTACTTGTAATATTTGTGATTGTACCATGTCTATCTAATTGTAAATTGTGAATGAAAGGAATATGCATGTTTAAAATATGAATTAGGAAGAGTGAGGGAACTTTACCCCAAAACCTAATGATATGATTCTAGGTTGTGACTAGGATTGATAATTAATCTAGATGGCGATGCTCGTGCATTCTATGTAGATGTGCATCCTTGTCGAGTAATGGTCTAGAGGAGAGAGAGACACTAGTATGGAACATGTGTGTGAACCTTTATGGTTTGTGAGAAGGCATTATGACCTTGTGATTGACTAATACAATCATGTTTGTGTGTGAGATCACGTAATCGTAACCAGTTATCTTGTGAGTGCGTTTCATGGGTCTCGAGCTCCTCTGAAACATGTGCACAACTACTTGGCAGGTTTAATTCCCGCGTGCAGTACGAATGGCGCTCTGGGAGCGTATGCTTGTGACGGTATAAGGCCCGTGTGAAGTGACGGTTCATAATGGTAAAAGGCCCGTAGAACCCGAATCCATTCGTATGTCAATGCAGTGATGAAGTGGAGTATTGGAAATCCATTGTTGAAATGAATGGATTAAATGTTAATGTTCTGACATCAGAACAAGATGGAATCATTAAAATAATAGAATCTATTCCAGACAATGCCTTGAAAAGGAAAATGTTAGAAACGTTAATAGGAGAAACTTCTAGAATAGAAGAAGTTCCAAAAATTTTGGAAGCTCCTTATCAATTTAGTGAAGTCTTATCTAGATTTCAGAATACCAATATCAAGGAAAATCCAGTTTCAATCAATGATTTGAAACATGAGATAAATCAACTAAAATCTGAAATGGTTCAGATGAAAAAGGATAACAATGGCCTATCCACAAGAATTACTTTCTTGGGAAACAATGTGAAAATACCTTCTAATGAAACCCTAACTAATAATAATATTAATTGGGGAGAGAAGTCTAGTTATGTTACCCTCCTTGACCAGGTTATTTCACAAAAATGGTTTGTGAAAATTACTTTGGTAATTAGTAAACAGTATATTTTAGAGAATGAGATAGCTCTCGTTGATAGCGGAGCTGGCCTTAATTGCCTCCAAGAAGGAATAATCCCAACCAAATATTTTGATAAGAAAACCCAGTCTCTTACCCATGCTGGTGGAGATAAACTACAAGTTAATTATAAAATTAACAATGCTTATGTTTGTACTAAGCAAATATGCTTACCAACCCATTTCATCTCAGTCAAAAATATGACACATAGAATCATATTGGGTACACCTTTTCTTCATCAACTTATGCCAATTAGTATCAGTCCTAAAGGAATTGTTACTAAAATAAATGGTCAAGAAATTATCTTTGAATTTATAACTGTTCAACAAACCAGACTGATCAATGAGATCAAAGATAGTCTGTTAGGTAAAAAGAAACAAATTTGTTTCTTACAAGAAGAAATTCAGTTGCTAAATATTAAAGAGCAACTCAACCAAAAAAGAATACAATCTCAAATCAAATTGATTGAGGAATAATTCAAACTAGAAGTTTGCAATGATCTTCCCAATGCATTTTGGGACAGAAAGAAGCATATTATTGCTTTACCCTATGAGGATGGCTTTAATGAAAGCCTAATCCCTACTAAAGCCAAACCGGCTCAAATGAACCAAGAATATTTGGAATTATGTAAGAAGGAAATTGATTCTCTCTTACAGAAAGGTCTTATTAGACCATCTAAATCTCCTTAGAGTTGTATTGCATATTAGGTTAACAAAAATGCAGAGAAGGAGCGAGGAGTTCCAAGACTAGTTATAAATTACAAACCCCTTAATAAGGTCTTAAAATGGATCAGGTATCCAATTCCTAACAAAAAATATTTGTTAGATAGATTAAGTGAATCTGCTATATTTTCAAAATTTGATATGAAATCTGGATACTGGAAAATCCAGATAAAAGAAGCAGATAGATATAAAACTGCTTTTACTGTCCCTTTTGGACATTATGAATGGAATGTTCTTCCATTTGGGCTCAAGAATGCCCCTTCTGAATTCCAGAACATAATGAATGACATATTCATTCCTTATACAGAATTTTGTATCGTTTATATAGATGATGTTTTAGTATTTTCTAAAACCATTGAACAGCATATTAAGCATTTGAAGATATTCAAGGGATTAATCAAACATAACAGGTTAGTCATATCTGCCCCTAAAATGAAACTCTTTCAAACAAAAGTGAGATTTTTGGGTCATGAAATTGACCAGGGAACAATCATCCCCATAGAAAGAAGTATTGAGATTGCATCTAAATTTCCAGATGTAATTTCTGACAAAACTCAGTTACAAAGATTTCCTGGCAGCCTGAATTATATTTTAGATTATTATAAAGATCTGGCTAAAGACACTGCTATCTTATATGATAGACTGAGGAAAAATCCTGGTCCTTGGACTGAGCAACATACTCAGGCCATGAGACGTATTAAGGATAAGGTTAAAACCTTACCCTGTCTTTCATTAGCCAATCCTAAATATTTTAAGATTGTGGAAACAGATGCCTCTAATGTAGGTAATGGAGGTATCTTAAAACAGGTTATACCTGATACAAATAAACAAGTCCTAGTCAGGTTTACTTCAGGGAAATGTAACCCTACTCAGGAAAAATATGCCACTATTAAGAAAGAAATACTTTTTATTATAAAATGTATCTCTAAATTTCAAGATGATTTATTAAACCAGAAATTTCTGTTAAGAATAGATTGTAGCTCTGCTAAATCTATTATAGAAAAAGATGTCAAGAATCTTGTGTCTAAACAAATATTTGCAAATTGGCAATCCCAATTATCTGTATTTGATTTTGATATTGAATATATAAAAGGTGAAAATAATTCACTTGCTGACTTTTTAACTCGTGAATTTTTACAGGGTTAACTATGTCAACCTTCTCCCGAGGGAGAGGCCGAAGAGGCGGCATAACCAGAGGACAGAGTAGCAATATGCCACTCTTTGCTCAAGAGAACCTTTCTCTAATAGGAGATTGGACCCAGGTTACAACCCATTGGGCTAGACAACAAGGTTGAGATATGCCTCAGCATCAAATTGATGCTTCTCAAACAAAAGTATCTTATAAAGATACTATTACTACAGAAGAAAATCAAATTATTGATTACTTAGAAAATCCCGTAACAGAAATTCTGATGTATGTTGAGAATGAAGACATTATGCTTTTCCCAAACAATGCTTGGGCAATCAAAGAGAGATACCTAGAATCCAGAGGTTATGCAGGTCTCTATGCTAAACCCCGTCCAAATTTGGAACTTTTGTTAATAATAACAAAATCTGTGGAAGTCACCCACCACTACCAAAATAACAATCCAGAGAGTTTCATAAACTTCAGCAAATGCCATATCAGACGTGTTTTATCTCCTAAGGAGTGGGGATTAAACCCCAACAATGATAGGGCTATAAAAATTGATGAAGGTAAATATATTTACTTCAATTACTGGGATTATGTCAAAGCATTCACCCAAGCTTTTTATTACCAAAACCCTAAGAATAAACATTCGTGGTTTTTCACCATTAATCCAGAAATTCTGGAAAAGCCAATATCAAGTTGGTTTTATCACTGGTGGATTAAATTTGGTCCATCACTAGAAATTCTACCAGAAGAAACTATGAGCTTATACGCCCCTTGGTGCGAAAATAGCCCACTAACTATGAACAATATTCTCATAGTGGGACAATGTCCATTGATCTTCTTCACAAAATTCCAAATCCCGTGGATATGGAGATAGAGTTTAAAAATCTCCAAAGACAGATTTAATATCCCCATTATAGAAAGACAATTCTTCTATAAATGGTGGAATAAAATGGATAAGGAAGACATCAAGGTCAAGATAGCAGCAATTAAGGCTGCAATCCAAGAAGACAAGTCTGAGGGTGTAGTGGAACAAAGTTCCCAGAATATGTCAATGACATCATTAAAAAATTATTTCCAGAATAAATTTCCTCAAGAATCTGAAGAGGAAATCATGGTCAGAACACTTGATCACATGAAGAAACAATTTTTCAAGGCCTTTCCTTCGACAAGCAAAGATGATATGTCAGTATCCTCAAAAGATTCTATGGATACTAGTTTTCTTGCAGGAGAATCCCAAGAGGAAGAAGAACCTACCCCAGAAGATTTTTGGGATTCTATGATTCAGGCAATGAGTCAGCAGGCCAGGTCACAACAAACAAGAACAGACAAAGGCAAAGGTCCGGCTCAGCAATAGGACCTATCAGATAAGGGTGAAAGTCACTCTCAGCTTTAATAAAGCTATCCTCCGTTATGAAAGGTTGCTTTCAGCTTTTATAAAGTTGTCTCCCACAATGCCATGGGTCAACATCAATGATGAAGACGTTTTGTTTTTCCTTTTTTGTTTGTTGTACTTTTTCAAAAATGATTTCGGTCGATGGGGCCCACAATAGCGCACCCGAGGAAGCTTTTTGACTTTTGTAATTTTATTTTGTTCTGTTGTAATCATTTTATTTTGCTTTTACCGGAACTATAGGTGACCGGTTTTCCCTTTTTTTCCTTTATAAGGAAATCTGAGTTTCCTCTCGTACTCAGAACTTGTTTTTCAGTTTCAAATATATTTCAGTTTTTCAGGTTACTCTGAATCCTCTTCTTTCATTTACTTGCAAAGGTAGATTGTATGTGCAACTAATTTTGTTGTAAGTAAATTGTATGTGCAACTAATTTTGTTGTAAGTAAATTGTATGTGCAACTAATTTTGTTGTTGTGGCCAAGATGATTAATCCATATAAGTCATAAACATATTATTTTCATATACAATAAACCTGGATATAGTCTATCATAAACAACATGTTTTTAGGGTTTTCCAAACTAAAAATGGTTTTAGGTGATTCCTGTTGTTTCATCGTTTTGTTTCCCAGTGAGGGGTTGTGTTGAGATGAACTTAAAAGGAATTTTTTTTGCATAAAACCATTGGATATCATAGATTTAGGCTTAGTCCTTCTATCCCTTCGGGTTGATAGTTGAAACACCTTGGTGTTTGCTATGATAACTAATGAGATGTTGTTAGAATGATAAATTATATCCATGAATATTGTAGATGTTAATTTATATTTATGATTTGTATGAAGTAATTATCTTGTCACAACACTTTTCAATTATGAATTCTGAAGATCAGAATGATAATAATAATAATCTTGTTAAACATGAATCTGTTGAAGATTATCCAACAGAGTTGGATCAACTTAATAAATGGACTATTCCATCTGTTTCCCCAAATAAAATATATAATTTTGGAAAGATAGATATTCTATCCAGACTTGCATTCAAAAACCTTGAACAAACTGTTCAAATCTCAGGAAATAAACAGACTATGAATCTGTTAACTTATAAAGATCTACTTCCTTATAGAAAGAAGTACAATTATGTCCATATTGGACTTATCCAAATAGCAGTTAAGCCCTTAACTTTGTTAGGCCTAAATGCTAGCCTTGTAGGATATCTGCGAGATGGCAGATGTGAGGATTTTAAACAATCTCTGGCAGCCATGGTGGAAACAAGTCTGTGTCATGGTCCTGTCTATTTTGAAATATCACACAATTTAATTTTGTCTATGACAGATAGAAACATATTAAAAACTTTAGAGTTAACCATTCATACTAATGGTTATAATTTTAAACCTGGAAGTGAAATTATGGCTGTCTGCTATAGGGTTTATTATAAGGTTCTGACGTCCCTCAAACCTAATGCCAAACAGCTAACCTTCTCTGGAACTACAACACTAGTCCAGACCAATCTTTTAACCTCTAAGGTGGCAACCAATAGGTTAATTAAATGGGATGAAATTAATTTCCCAGAAACATGGTCCTTACCTAATGCTTTGGAACCTAAACCTATCCTAAATCAGGATATAGACCAAATTCTCCAAACCCAATCAGGGGACTTGGAAATAAGTTTCACACCAAAAAGGATTGTTAGAATCCCTAGGTCTGTCTCCCACTCTGGTAGATATTCTACTAATTCTGTAAATGAATTCTACACTGCTAATGACCAATTACCTAGCAGATGTTCAACCTCTCAACTCAAGGAGGAAATTGAAGCGGTTGAGAATATTAAAATAAGTAATAACCAAATACCTTATGGAATTTACCATAACCCTACAGGTAGGAAATCCCCTACTGAATCTGACATGAATTTTTCATTATGAATAGATACGACTATTCAGAAGGAAGTTGTTGGAGGAAACTCATCAATGATGAGTTTATGACCAACATGCAGAATTTAGAGCATGGTTTTATAATAAATTCTCTATAGGAGAAATCAGAGAAATAAAAGAAATCAATTATACCTATTTGGACGTTGTCCAAGATTTCATCACATTTCCTAGATGGTTTCTAGAACAATATGTTAAAAGACTGGAAATTGACATAATGGTCCTCCAGAAACCTTGGGACACTGGAAAAGAAATTGTTAATTCACCATTTCCTCCCAGCCAATCTATACAAATAAGCCCCAACATAGAAGCCACAGCTTTTTTAAGTCTTCAAAGGTTGAATATAACCAAGCAACGATCAGGGAGATCAATGCTATAATCAAATCTCAAAACTACACTAATGCTTATTTAGTTTGTGTTGGAGATCAATTAATTTCCATGGAAAATGATTTAGCGTCATTAAGAAGCCTAATTGAAGAACAAATGGCTCAACAAAAAATGTTGATGGAAGCCTTGCAAAAATCCAAACAACCTGAAACTCAGGAACCTAAGGATATTCCCTTAATCCAACCACCTATTCCTATTACGAATTTTAAGATGGAAAGTAATAGTGAAGAATTTCTAAAAGCCTTAGATCAGAAATTAAAAGAAATAAATCTTTCTGTTATATCATAATCATATTCTGATATTGAAGACTCTGAAAATGTGGATGAACTTGCAAATATGTTTGCAAATATCAACATAAACAAGGAAGAAACCATAAACCCTGTTTATGCTCCTAGATCAGTAGAAAAATATTACTACCACAGACCTTCACCTCAGGATCTGCTCTATGAGGAGCCAGAAACCTACCAGAATTCCTACTCTGGCAAAGCTATATATGAATGGAACATAGATGGTTTAAATGACAATCAAATCCTTGACATGATTCATAGGATGATCATGTATTCCACTGTCTGTAAACAACAAGGAAATTCAGACAGTACTATTGCCACATTTATAACAACTGGTTTTGTTGGCCAACTAAGAGGATGGTGGGATCATTATCTCACAGATACTCAAAAGAAGGAAATCTTAACCCATAAGAAAATGGTTAAGATTGAAACTACTACTAGCACTTCCCTAGTTACCGGAGGTACCCCTGTTGGAACTACAGGAGAAGAAGATGATGTTTATACTTTGTGCCTCATAGTCTTACAACATTTTGTAGGAACAAATATGCTCATAGCAGAAAAAATTAATACTCTTTTACAGAACCTCGGATGCCCTTCCTTAGGACATTTTAGGTGGTACAAAGATACTTTTCTCTCAAGAGTCTATCAACTCAATAACTCCAATTCACCACATTGGAAGTCTAAGTTTGTGGATGGTCTTCCACACTTCTTTGCTGAGAAAATCAAACAAAGTCTGAGAAATAAGAATGATGGGATTAGTATCAATTATGATCACCTGACTTATGGTGAAATTATATGCTGCCGCATTAATGAAGGTTTATCATTATGCAATGATATTAAGCTTAAAAATCAGCTTAAGAAACAGAAGAAAACAGAAAAGCATCAATTAGGTGATTTATGTGAACAGTTTGCTTATGATATAGGAAAATCCTCTAAGCCCAATAGAGAAAAGTAAAAACAGAAAAAGTCTAAACCTTATAAGGATTTTAAAAGAAAACCTTTCAAAAAAAATCCTTCCAAGAAACAATATGTAACGCCCCAGTTTTTGTCAGTTTTATTTAATCGAGTCTATTTGATTATTTTATTATTATATTGTTTTATTTTTTACTTTTATTTGGCAATATATTATTTTTCATCACTGGTGATGTTTTATCGCGTTTTGAGAGCGTTCGCAAGATATTTGAGCTGAGGGGTATTTTGGTCTTTTGGGGGGTTAGATATTTGTTATTATATAAATAGAAAGAAAGAGAGAAAAGAAAGTGAGAGAAAAAAAAAGAGAAAGAAAAGGAGAAGAAAAAGAGAAAAGAAGAGGAAGAGAAGAAAAAGGGGGAGAAGAGGAAAATCATCAAAATCAATGCTTGGACTTCGATTAATCGGGTAAGGGTGAGAAGTTTCGATTATATTTCGATTGTATATGTATATGTATGTGTGGTTTGTGTTTGTTTGGTTGAAATATATACTTTTGCTTATTGGTTGGATTGAAGAACAAATGTGTAGAATCAATGTTTTAACGGTTAGAATTTGGAATAGATTGTGTAGAATAGCCGAGTAATGTTTGGGTTTAATCGGGAATACTCGTTGGTATGATTTAGGGAGTTTTGGATTGAGTTATATGGTTTTGTGGGAATTAGGGCAATAATGATAAAATGGTGAGAAATCGATGTTTTCAAGGTTGGAATGGGGAATAAATTGCGTATTATAGTCGGGTGATGATATGATTTACTCGAGTAAGCTTGTTGGTATGTTTCCATAGGTGTTGATTGAGTTTTGGAGTGTGAATGTATTGATAACTTTATGTTTCAAAATATTTCAAAAAATGGAAAATGTGTTGGATGGTCTTTTAATGGTGAGAATATTGTAGTACGCTGAATTCTGAGATTACAGCTTTTTACGGAATCAAAATCGGAGGTCCGGAAGGCTACCGACGATGAAAAATGCAATTTCTGGGCCCTGACACGGCCCGTGTCACACAACACGGGTGGCCGTGTCAGCCCACTGACTATGGAAGGTGGAAACGTGAAAAAAGGTGAAATTTGGGATCACAAAACGGGTGGCCGTGTCAGCCCTGCTGTAGGTTTTTCTTTCAAAATTGTTTCGATCGTAACTTTTGAACCGTAAGTCCGTTTTGACCCCCGTTCGAAGCGTTGGAAAGCTAATAAAATATTCTTTCTGTTAAAAATGGTTTGGAGGGTAAAATATGATTTAATTAATTCGTGTTTTTGAACAATAGTCGGGTTGTCGGGTTTTTATCGCGTACAATGGGTGCGATTGATGTGTTGTCATGCTATATTCTTTTGATATGTAACGTGTGGCTTGTGTGCCGTTATATGATGTGAATATACATGATGGAATATTGTGATGATGGTTTGTGGTTGGTGGTGAAATGCATTGTTTATATGAAATTCAATGTATGTTGTGTGGTGACTTTATGGTTTGAAATGCATTGTTTGAATTGATTTACAATGCATGAGTGTGATGATGTTGATTAATTCATATGGTTGAATTGTGAATGTATATAGATTGTATGTGATTGTATGAGATGAATGCATGAATATATTGTGAATATGTATGCATTTCAAGAATGTCTTGAGTCATTTTGTATGTAAAGCATAATGATGTGCATTCTTGTGTTAAGTGATTCTAATGAGAATCCATTGTAACGTCGTGTGCCTATGTGAGGTGTGAGCGATGATTACAAACAATTGTGTGCCTATGTGAGGTGTGAGCAATCCAAATGTATTGTTTATGTGAAATTCCAATGTATGTGGTTGGTGGCCTTTATGGTTGAAATGCATTGTTTGAATTGTTGTCAATGCATGAATAAGGATGATGAGTTGAAATATATGCATGATTATGGTTGCATATATGTGTGAAGATGCATTTGATTGTCATGAGTTCTTGGGTGGCAAGCATCATGATATGCATCTTGTAATATCGTGTGCCCATGTGGGGTGTGAGCGACGGATTGGTTCCAGAGGGAATCCGCTATAACGTCGTGTGCCCATGTGGGGTGTGAGCGATGATTATAGACGATTGTGTGCCTAGGTGAGGTGTGAGCAATCGGATTGTGTGCCTAGGTGAGGTGTGAGCAATCCATAAACATTGTGTGCATATGTGAGGTGTGAGCAATGGGTGAACATCGTTGGCCCGACGGGGTGTTACTTCTAGTAACAAGCGATGGCTCCAGCAGAGTTCCTGAGTGAACTAGTGATGAGGAATGATGGAGTCGGTACCGCATATGCATTTGCATAGAGTCGTTGGGTCGGTCTCTTTGCATCTGCATGAATTATGATTGCATTGTTTATATGTGGAAAATCATGATTTAATTGATTATGTGTGAGGCATTGTGATATGCATTTGTGATAAAGGTATAGTGCATGATTAATATGTAATTGGGAATAGAGTAATTATGTGATTGAGCTTGTGATAGCATTTGTGAATTGATGTGCAGTCGTGTTAAATGCATTGAATTATGAATGATATGTTTTGTGTATAAACATATGCATTATGTGTGAATATGTGATTATGTCAGTATAATTGATATATGCTATATTTTGTGGTGATGTGGTGGTGTGGTTCCATATGTCATAATCGTGGTTGGATTATGTGTGATATGTTTTGTATTTGTGGCGTGCTATATGTGTTTAATATGTGATGGTATGGGTGAGTTGATTTATACATGTGTTTGAATGTGTGTTTACATCTTATTATGCAATCGTGATTTTAGTTGTTATTTCTCACCCTTCTGCTGTGGTTTATTGCTCTATGAGGCAATTGCAGATTAGTGTCTTGGAGGATTTTGTGGAGATTAGTCCTCCGTTCTTTGTCGTCTGTCTGCTCTGATACGTAGCACGAGAGTCGGGGAACGATTATGTTATATATGTATATAATTGTGGAATATATTTTTGTATTACTTTTGTATGTGTACTTTGACGGTATAAACCATTTATTTTGTAAAACAAGTCGGTTATGGATTTTCCGCTTTATTCCATAATTGACATTTCCTTTATTATGGAAAAAGTTTCCCCTTTGGGAGTACTCTATTTTATGCTATGTATCAAATGTATGAGCAGGGATGAAGTTTTGTTTATTTAAATGTGACATCCTTATTTCTGTAGGATAAAAAATAAATTTTTAGTTACTCTGATTTTATTTATGTATTATTTATTCGCGATGGGAATTCGGGTGTTACATTAGTGGTATCAGAGCAGGTCGGTCCGTCCGGCCAAGTTGTTGAGTCAGTTGAGTACTGTCATTGTTGTTTGTCCCTTAGTATGTGATATGTGTGTGGAACACAGTCGGTGCTTTCTAATTTTTCTAATCCTTTGTCTTCAGGATTGAGAATGAGATAAGTGGGGGAGGAGCTGGTACTTCTCCAAGTTGCTTCAGGTGGAGCATTGGCTCAGTGTGCCGTTGGTTGCAAGAGTGTAAGTGTTGTTTGGACCATGTTGGTTCCCGGTTTAAGAGGGGACGCGGAGGTAAGGTTTATGTCAACTAAGGATTTGTGCCTTAGGTTGTTTTGTGCACAGGATGCAAGAAATGCTATTATAGTTTGGTAAAGATGGTTTATGCCCCATCATGATTGTCGGCTGTCTATTGACAAATTGAGGAACTGATCACCCTTAATCTCTTGTTGATAGTAGACGGGAATTATGTTGGATGGAATGGACGGGTCTTTCCGGCTTTGATAGTATGTGCAATGGATTGTTTGGAATTTAAAGAAATGGTTACGGATTGTTTTGATGAGTCGATGAAGATTACTATATTGGAAGATGAGACGGATTAGAGGTTTTGGTATGTTGCTCCATTTGGGAAGTCATTGAGAGAGAACGATTGGGTATCGTTAATGGTTGTTCTCAGAGAGTAAAGTGTGAACTCAAATTGGACGAAGGTGAGGAATTGAGGTTTGGATCTGCTAAGTAAGTAGAAGAACTTTTAGGAAGTGAAACTCAGATGTTTGTCATGTTTGTGATGATAGTGTTCTAGAAATTGGCAGAAAGACCACAGTGAGGGGCTGCCAGTTGTGCGTGATTTTCAGACGTATTTCCGAATGGAATCTTGGATGTTAGCATTAGAAGTACCCGGACTGATAGAGCAGTTGGAAGATTTACTGGAAAGGAGAATTGTGAGGCCAAGTGTGTCGTCTTGGAGGGCTCCAGTATTGTTAGTAACAAAAAGGAAGGATGATTGAGCGGAATAACAAGCATGATGTGTATAAGGGTATTGAGACTATGGAAAGCCAAACTTAGAGTTCTGGTGAGGTTTGGAGTCTTTGGAATTGTAGAGCATTAAGGGAAATTTTGAGAGAACCCTTAGGTGTGGATGTAATATTTAAGAGTTCTTTTTGGTTGGTCGTTGATACATGTTGGAATTTGTGGAATTGGACATTTCAGGATGGAAGTGTTAGGTGAAAGGTTTAGATATTATCCATGGGCTACTATGTAGATGGATGTTTTGGTTATATGGTCGATTTGGGAATCGTAGCATGGATGTAATAAGGTTGTGTGACAAGGATGTTTGGTATTCTGGTTTTGTTGATGTTGTTGAGACGATGTGGTGTCGTGGAACTTGTGTTCTTGTCTGTGTTGTTGCCTCGTTCCTATCGTGTTGGTTCGAGTGCGAGTAGCTAATTCCTGTGTGGGGAGTTAGGGGAGTGTTACCTAGGGTGAGGGTAACGATCTTGTTGTGTTTCGGTTCAAGAGTGAACCTGTGTGTTGGTATCGTGGTTTTCCTTGAGTTGTGAGTTGGTCGTCAAGTGCATTGTATGGGCTTTGCATCTTGTCGTTGTAGTTGTCATCTGTGTCGTGTCATTGTGTAGTCACTGTTAGCAAGGTGGGTTGTCAGTTGTACTATTCGTGGTGTGCTCTTTTTTTTAGGCCTGATGCTTTGTTGGTCGGATGTGAGAGTCGTATCCGTTGTTGTGAGTATCGGTTATATTTTCGAGGACGAAAATGTCTAAGTGGGGGAGAGTTGTAACGCCCCAGTTTTTGTCAGTTTTATTTAATCGAGTCTATTTGATTATTTTATTATTATATTATATTATTTTTTACTTTTATTTGGCAACATATAATTTTTCATCACTGGTGATGTTTTATCGCGTTTTGAGAGCGTTTGCGAGATATTTGAGTTGAGGGGTATTTTGGTCTTTTTGGGGGTTAGATATTTGTTATTATATAAATAGAAAGAAAGAGAGAAAAGAAAGTGAGAGAAAAAGAAGAGAAAGAAAAGGAGAAGAAAAAGAGAAAAGAAGAGGAAGAGAAGAAAAAGAGGGAGAAGAGGAAAATCATCAAAATCAATGCTTGGACTTCGATGAATCGGGTAAGGGTGAGAAGTTTCGATTATATTTCGATTGTATATGTATATGTATGTGTGGTTTGTGTTTGTTTGGTTGAAATATATACTTTTGCTTATTGGTTGGATTGAAGAACAAATGTGTAGAATCGATGTTTTAACGGTTAGAATTTGGAATAGATTGTGTAGAATAGCCGAGTAATGTTTGGGTTTAATCGGGAATACTCGTTGGTATGATTTAGGGAGTTTTGGATTGAGTTATATGGTTTTGTGGGAATTAGGGCAATAATGATGAAATGGTGAGAAATCGATGTTTTCACGATTGGAATGGGGAATAAATTGCGTAGTATAGTCGGGTGATGATATGATTTACTCGGGTAAGCTTGTTGGTATGTTTCCATAGGTGTTGATTGAGTTTTGGAGTGTGAATGTATTGATAACTTTATGTTTCAAAATATTTCAAAAAATGGAAAATGTGTTGGATGGTCTTTTAATGTGAGAATATTGTAGTACGCTGAATTCTGAGATCACAGCTTTTTACGGAATCGAAATCAGAGGTCCGGAAGGCTTCTGACGATGAAAAATGCAATTTCTGGGCCCTGACACGGCCCGTGTCACACAACACGGGTGGCCGTGTCAGCCCACTGACTATGGAGGGTGGAAACGTGAAAAAAGGTGAAATTTGGGATTTTGGGTGACACGGGCCGTGTCCCACA
Source organism: Lathyrus tuberosus (assembly GCA_022829125.1). Lineage (NCBI taxonomy): Eukaryota > Viridiplantae > Streptophyta > Magnoliopsida > Fabales > Fabaceae > Lathyrus > Lathyrus tuberosus. Next base: position 4,555,884 of record JALAZF010000204.1, read on the forward strand.
ACACGGGTGGCCGTGTCAGCCCTGCTGTAGGTTTTTCTTTCAAAATTGTTTCGATCGTAACTTTTGAACCGTAAGTCCGTTTTGACCCCCGTTCGAAGCGTTGGAAAGCTAATAAAATATTCTTTCTGTTAAAAATGGTTTGGAGGGTAAAAGATGATTTAATTCATTCATGTTTTTGAAAAATAGTCGGGTTGTCGGGTTTTTATCGCGTACAATGGGTGCGATTGATGTGTTGTCATGCTATATGCTTTTGATATGTAACGTGTAGCTTGTGTGCCGTTATATGATGTGAATATACATGATGGAATGTTGTGATGATGGTTTGTGGTTGGTGGTGAAATGCATTGTTTATATGAAATTCAATGTATGTTGTGTGGTGACCTTTATGGTTTGAAATGCATTGTTTGAATTGATTTGCAATGCATGAGTGTGATGATGTTGATTAATTCATATGGTTGAATTGTGAATCTATATAGATTGTATGTGATTGTATGAGATGAATGCATGAATATATTGTGAATATGTATGCATTTCAAGAATGTCTTGAGTCATTTTGTATGTAAAGCATAATGATGTGCATTCTTGTGTTGAGTGATTCTAATGAGAATCCGTTGTAACGTTGTGTGCCTATGTGAGGTGTGAACAAACAATTGTGTGCCTATGTGAGGTGTGAGCAATCCAAATGTATTGTTTATGTGAAATTCCAATGTATGTGGTTGGTGGCCTTTATGGTTGAAATGCATTGTTTGAATTATTGTCAATGCATGAATAAGGATGATTAGTTGAAATATATGCATGATTATGGTTGCATATATGTGTGAAGATGCATTTGATTGTCATGAGTTCTTGGGTGTCAAGCATCATGATATGCATCTTGTAATGTCGTGTGCCCATGTGGGGTGTGAGCGACGGATTGGTTCCAGAGGGAATCCGCTATAACGTCGTGTGCCCATGTGGGGTGTGAGCGATGATTATAGACGATTGTTTGCCTAGGTGAGGTGTGAGCAATCAGATTGTGTGCCTAGGTGAGGTGTGAGCAATCCATAAACATTGTGTGCCTATGTGAGGTGTGAGCAATGGGTGAACATCGTTGGCCCGACGGGGTGTTACTTCTAGTAACAAGCGATGGTTCTAGCAGAGTTCCTGAGTGAACTAGTGATGAGGAATGATGGAGTCGGTACCGCATATGCATTTGCATAGAGTCGTTGGGTCGGTCTCTTTGCATCTGCATGAATTATGATTGCATTGTTTATATGTGGAAAATCATGATTTAATTGATTATGTGTGAGGCATTGTGATATGCATTTGTGATAAAGGTATAGTGCATGATTAATATGCAATTGGGAATGGAGTAATTATGTGATTGAGTTTGTGATAGCATTTGTGAATTGATGTGCAGTCGTGTTAAATGCATTGAATTATGAATGATATGTTTTGTGTATAAACATATGCATTATGTGTGGATATGTGATTATGTCAGTATAATTGATATATGCTATATTTTGTGGTGATGTGGTGGTGTGGTTCCATATGTCATAATCGTGGTTGGATTATGTGTGATATGTTTTGTATTTGTGGCATGCTATATGTGTTTAGTATGTGATGGTATGGGTGAGTTGATTTATACATGTGTTTGAATGTGTGTTTGCATATTATTATGCAATCGTGATTTTAGTTGTTATTTCTCACCCTTCTGCTATGGTTTATTGCTCTATGAGGCAATTGCAGATTAGTGTCTTGGAGGCTTTTGTGGAGATTAGTCCTCCGTCCTTTGTCGTTTGTCTGCTCTGATACGTAGCACGGGAGTCGGGGAACGATTATGTTATATATGTATATAATTGTGGAATATATTTTTGTATTACTTTTGTATGTGTACTTTGACGGTATAAACCATTTATTTTGTAAAACAAGTCGGTTATGGATTTTCCGCTTTATTCCATAATTGACATCTCCTTTATTATGGAAAAAGTTTCCCCTTTGGGAGTACTCTATTTTATGCTATGTATCAAATGTATGAGCAGGGATGAAGTTTTGTTTATTTAAATGTGACATCCTTATTTCTGTCGGAAAAAAAATAAATTTTTAGTTACTCTGATTTTATTTATGTATTATTTATTCGCGATGGGAATTCGGGTGTTACACAATACCCTAGCAAATCTGCTAAATCCAAACCCTACCAACCTAAGGAAAAGCGTAAAGCTAAAAAGATGGACATTATATGCCACAAATGTGGTAAGAATGGCCATTATGCTAACCAATGTTGGACCAAGAAAGCCCTTCATGAAATTGAGGATGAAGAGCTTAGAAACAAACTAGAAAAAGTCTTATTAATAGACACTGAATCCAGTTCTAGCACTTCTGATGAAGATGAATTAGGAATTTTATATAATTCTGATACTGAAGATGAGAACTGTGACAACAATAAATGTCAATGCAGTGATGAAGTGGAGTATTGGAAATCCATTGTTGAAATGAATGGATTAAATGTTAATGTTCTGACATCAGAACAAGATGGAATCATTAAAATAATAGAATCTATTCCAGACAATGCCCTGAAAAGGAAAATGTTAGAAACGTTAATAGGAGAAACTTCTATAAGAGAAGAAGTTCCAAAAAATTTGGAAGCTCCTTATCAATTTAGTGAAGTCTTATCTAGATTTCAGAATAAAAATATCAGGGAAAATCCAGTTTCAATCAATGATTTGAAACATGAGATAAATCAACTAAAATCTGAAATGGTTCAGATGAAAAAGGATAACAATGGCCTATCCACAAGAATTACTTTCTTGGAAAACAATGTGAAAATACCTTCTAATGAAACCCTAACTAATAATAATAATATTAATTGGGGAGAGAAGTCTAGTTATGTTACCCTCCTTGACCAGGTTACTTCAAAAAAATGGTTTGTGAAAATTACTTTGGTAATTAGTAAACAGTATATTTTAGAGAATGAGATAGCTCTCGTTGATAGCGGAGCTGACCTTAATTGCCTCCAAGAAGGAATAATCCCAACCAAATATTTTGATAAGACAACCCAGTCTCTTACCCATGCTGGTGGAGATAAACTACAAGTTAATTATAAAATTAATAATGCTTCTGTTTGTACTAAGCAAATATGCTTACCAACCCATTTCATCTCAGTCAAAAATATGACCCATAGAATCATATTGGGTACACCTTTTCTTCATCAACTTATGCCAATTAGTATCAGTCCTAAAGGAATTGTTACTAAAATAAATGGTCAAGGTAAAAAGAAACAAATTTGTTTCTTACAAGAAGAAATTCAGTTGCTAAATATTAAAGAGCAACTCAACCAAAAAAGAATACAATCTCAAAATAAATTGATTGAGGAACAATTTAAACTAGAAGTTTGCAATGATCTTCCCAATGCATTTTTGGACAGAAAGAAGCATATTATTGCTTTACCCTATGAGGATGGCTTTAATGAAATCCTAATCCCTACTAAAGCCAGACCGGCTCAAATGAACCAAGAATATTTGGAATTATGTAAGAAGGAAATTGATTCTCTCTTACAGAAAGGTCTTATTAGACCATCTAAATCTCCTTGGAGTTGTACTGCATTTTATGTTAACAAAAATGCAGAGAAGGAGCGAGGAGTTCCAAGACTAGTTATAAATTACAAACCCCTTAATAAGGTCTTAAAATGGATCAGGTATCCAATTCCTAACAAAAAATATTTGTTAGATAGATTAAGTGAATCTGCTATATTTTCAAAATTTGATATGAAATCTGGATACTGGCAAATCCAGATAAAAGAAGCAGATAGATATAAAACTGCTTTTACTGTCCCTTTTGGACATTATGAATGGAATGTTCTTCCATTTGGGCTCAAGAATGCCCCTTCTGAATTCCAGAACATAATGAATGACATATTCATTCCTTATACAGAATTTTGTATCATTTATATAGATGATGTTTTAGTATTTTCTAAAACCATTGAACAACATATTAAGCATTTATAGATATTCAAGGGATTAATCAAACATAACGTGTTAGTCATATCTGCCCCTAAAATGAAACTCTTTCAAACAAAAGTGAGATTTTTGGGTCATGAAATTGACCAGGGAACAATCATCCCCATAGAAAGAAGTATTGAGTTTGCATCTAAATTTCCAGATGTAATTTCTGACAAAACTCAGTTACAAAGATTTCTAGGCAGCCTGAATTATATTTCAGATTATTATAAAGATCTGGCTAAAGACACTGCTATCTTATATGATAGACTGAGGAAAAATCCTGGTCCTTGGACTGAGCAACATACTCAGGCCATGAGACGTATTAAGGATAGGGTTAAAACCTTACCCTGTCTTTCATTAGCCAATCCTAAATAGTTTAAGATTGTGGAAACGGATGCCTCTAATGTAGGTTATAGAGGTATCTTAAAACAGGTTATACCTGATACAAATAAACAAGTCCTAGTCAGGTTTACTTCAGGGAAATGAAACCCTACTCAAGCAAAATATGCCACTATTAAGAAAGAAATGCTTTCTATTATAAATGTATCTCTAAATTCCAAGATGATTTATTAAACCTGAAATTTCTGTTAAGAATAGATTGTAGCTCTGCTAAATCTATTATAGAAAAAGATGTCAAGAATCTTGTGTCTAAACAAATATTTGCAAATTGGCAATCCCAAATATCTGTATTTGATTTTGATATTGAATATATAAAAGGTGAAAATAATTCACTTGCTGACTTTTTAACTCGTGAATTTTTACAGGGTTAACTATGTCAACCTTCACCTGAGGGAGAGGCCGAAGAGGCGGCATAACCAGAGGACAGAGTAGCAATATGCCACTCTTTGCTCAAGAGAACCTTTCTCTAATAGGAGATTGGACCCAGGTTACAGCCCATAGGGCTAGACAACAAGGTAGAGATATGCCTCAGCATCAAATTGATGCTTCTCAAACAAAAGTATCTTATAAAGATACTATTACCACAGAAGAAAATCATATTATTGATTACTTAGAAAATCCCGTAACAGAAATTCTGATGTATGTGGAGAATGAAGACATTATGCTTTTCCCAAACAATGCTTGGGCAATCAAAGAGAGATACCTAGAATCTAGAGGTTATGCAGGTCTCTATGCTAAACCCCGTCCAAATTTGGAACTTTTGTTAATAATAACAAAATCTGTGGAAGTCACCCACCACTACCAAAATAACAATCCAGAGAGTTTCATAAACTTCAGCAAATGCCATATCAGACGTGTTTTATCTCCTAAGGAGTGGGGATTAAACCCCAACAATGATAGGGCTATAAAAATTGTTGAAGGTAAATATATTTACTTCAATTACTGGGATTATGTCCAAGCATTCATCCAAGTTTTTTATTACCAAAACCCTAAGAATAAACATTCGTGGTTTTTCACCATTAATCCAAAAATTCTGGAAAAGCCAATACCGAGTTGGTTTTATCACTGGTGGATTAAATTTGGTCCATCACTAGAAATTCTACCAGAAGAAATTATGAGCTTATACGCCCCTTGGTGCGAAAATAGCCCACTAACTATGAACAATATTCTCATAGTGGGACAATGTCAATTGATCTTCTTCACAAAATTCCAAATCCCGTGGATATGGAGATGGAGTTTAAAAGTCTCCAAAGACAGATTTAATATCCCCATTATAGAAAGACAATTCTTCTATAAATGGTGGAATAAAATGGATAAGGAAGACATCAAGGTCAAGATAGCAGCAATTAAGGCTACAATCCAAGAAGACAAGTCTGAGGGTGTAGTGGAACAAAGTTCCCAGAATATGTCAATGACATCATTAAAAAATTATTTCCAGAATAAATTTCCTCAAGAATCTGAAGAGGAAATCATGGTCAGAACAATTGATCACATGAAGAAACAATTTTTCAAGGCCTTTCCTTCGACAAGCAAAGATGATATGTCAGTATCCTCAAAAGATTCTATGGATACTAGTTTTCTTGCAGGAGAATATCAAGAGGAAGAAGAACCTACCCCAGAAGATTTTTGGGATTCTATGATTCAGGCAATGAGTCAGCAGGCCAGGTCACAACAAACAAGAACAGACAAAGGCAAAGGTCCGGCTCAGCAATAGGACCTATCAGATAAGGGTGAAAGTCACTCTCAGCTTTAATAAAGCTATCCTCCATTATGAAAGGTTGCTTTCAGCTTTTATAAAGCTGTCTCCCACAATGCCATGGGTCAACATCAATGATGAAGACGCTTTGTTTTTCCTTTTTTGTTTGTTGTACTTTTTCAAAAATGCTTTCGGTCGATGGGGCCCACAATAGTGCACCCGAGGAAGCTTTTTGACTTTTGTAATTTTATTTTGTTCTATTGTAATCATTTTATTTTGCTTTTACCGGAACTATAGGTGACCGGTTTTCCCTTTTTTTTTCTTTATAAGGAAATCTGAGTTTCCTCTTGTACTCAGAACTTGTTTTTTAGTTTCAAATATATTTCAGTTTTTCAGGTTACTCTGAATCCTCTTCTTTCATTTTACTTGCAAAGGTAGATAAGATCCCCCGCTGTGCTGTTGTACACTACTAGTTATAAGATCCTCGGGTGCGCTATTGCAGATTTCCTTATAAAGGAAAAAAAGGGAAAACCGGTCACCTATAGTTCCGGTAAAAGCAAAATAAAATGATTACAACAGAACAAAATAAAATTACAAAAGTCAAAAAGATTCCTCAGGTGCACTATTGTGGGCCCCATCGACCGAAAGCATTTTTGAAAAAGTACAACAAACAAAATAGGAAAAACAAAACGTCTTCATCATTGATGTTGACCCATGGCATTGTGGGAGACAGCTTTATAAAAGCTGAAAGCAACCTTTCATAATGGAGGATAGCTTTATTAAAGCTGAGAGTGACTTTCACCCTTATCTGATAGGTCCTATTGCTGAGCCGGACCTTTGCCTTTGTCTGTTCTTGTTTGTTGTGACCTGGCCTGCTGACTCATTGCCTGAATCATAGAATCCAAGAAATCTTCTGGGGTAGGTTCTTCTTCCTCTTGGGATTCACCTGCAAGAAAACTAGTATCCATAGAATCTTTTGAGGATACTGACATATCATCTTTGCTTGTCGAAGGAAAGGCCTTGAAAAATTATTTCTTCATGTGATCAAGTGCTCTGACCATGATTTCCTCTTCAGATTCTTGAGGAAATTTATTCTGGAAATAATTTTTTAATGATGTCATTGACATATTCTGGGAACTTTGTTCCACTACACCCTCAGACTTGTCTTTTTGGATTGCAGCCTTAATTGCTGCTATCTTGACCTTGATGTCTTCCTTATCCATTTTATTCCACCATTTATAGAAGAATTGTCTTTCTATAATGGGGATATTAAATCTGTCTTTGGAGATTTTTAAACTCCATCTCCATATCCATGGGATTTGGAATTTTGTGAAGAAGATCAAAGGACATTGTCCCACTATGAGAATATTGTTCATAGTTAGTGGGCTATTTTCGCACCAAGGGGCGTATAAGCTCATAATTTCTTCTGGTAGAATTTCTAGTGATGGACCAAATTTAATCCACCAGTGATAAAACCAACTTGGTATTGGCTTTTCCAGAATTTCTGGATTAATGGTGAAAAACCACGAATGTTTATTCTTAGGGTTTTGGTAATAAAAAGCTTGGGTGAATGCTTGGACATAATCCCAGTAATTAAAGTAAATATATTTACCTTCATCAAATTTTATAGCCTTATCATTGTTGGGGTTTAATCCCCACTCCTTAGGAGATAAAACACGTCTGATATGGCATTTGTTGAAGTTTATGAAACTCTCTGGATTGTTATTTTGGTAGTGGTGGGTGACTTCCACAGATTTTGTTATTATTAACAAAAGTTCCAAATTTGGACGGGGTTTAGCATAGAGACCTGCATAACCTCTGGATTCTAGGTATCTCTCTTTGATTGCCCAAGCATTGTTTGGGAAAAGCATAATGTCTTCATTCTCCACATACATCAGAATTTCTGTTACGGGATTTTCTAAGTAATCAATAATTTGATTTTCTTCTGTGGTAATAGTATCTTTATAAGATACTTTTGTTTGAGAAGCATCAATTTGATGTTGAGGCATATCTCTACCTTGTTGTCTAGCCCTATGGGCTGTAACCTGGGTCCAATCTCCTATTAGAGAAAGGTTCTCTTGAGCAAAGAGTGGCATATTGCTACTCTCTCCTCTGGTTATGCCGCCTCTTCGGCCTCTCCCTCGGGAGAAGGTTGACATAGTTAACCCTGTAAAAATTCACGAGTTAAAAAGTCAGCAAGTGAATTATTTTCACCTTTTATATATTCAATATCAAAATCAAATACAGATAATTGGGATTGCCAATTTGCAAATATTTGTTTAGACACAAGATTCTTGACATCTTTTTCTATAATAGATTTAGCAGAGCTACAATCTATTCTTAACAGAAATTTCTGGTTTAATAAATCATCTTGGAATTTAGAGATACATTTTATAATAGAAAGCATTTCTTTCTTAATAGTGGCAAATTTTGCCTGAGTAGGGTTCCATTTCCCTGAAGTAAACCTGACTAGGACTTGTTTATTTGTATCAGGTATAACCTGTTTTAAGATACCTCCATAACCTACATTAGAGGCATCTGTTTCCACAATCTTAAAATATTTAGGATTGGCTAATGAAAGACAGGGTAAGGTTTTAACCCTATCCCTAATACGTCTCATGGCCTGAGTATGTTGCTCAGTCCAAGGACCAGGATTTTTCCTCAGTCTATCATATAAGATAGCAGTGTCTTTAGCCAGATCTTTATAATAATCTGAAATATAATTCAGGCTGCCTAGAAATCTTTGTAACTGAGTTTTGTCAGAAATTACATCTGGAAATTTAGATGCAAACTCAATACTTCTTTCTATGGGGATGATTGTTCCCTGGTCAATTTCATGACCCAAAAATCTCACTTTTGTTTGAAAGAGTTTCATTTTAGGGGCAGATATGACTAACCCGTTATGTTTGATTAATCCCTTGAATATCTTCAAATGCTTAATATGATGTTCAATGGTTTTAGAAAATACTAAAACATCATCTATATAAACGATACAAAATTCTGTATAAGGAATGAATATGTCATTCATTATGTTCTGGAATTCAGAAGGGGCATTCTTGAGCCCAAATGGAAGAACATTCCATTCATAATGTCCAAAAGGGACAGTAAAAGCAGTTTTATATCTATCTGCTTCTTTTATCTGGATTTGCCAGTATCCAGATTTCATATCAAATTTTGAAAATATAGCAGATTCACTTAATCTATCAAACAAATCTTTTTTGTTAGGAATTGGATACCTGGTCCATTTTAAGACCTCGTTAAGGGGTTTGTAATTTATAACTAGTCTTGGAACTCCTCGCTCCTTCTCTGCATTTTTGTTAACATAAAATGCAGTACAACTCCAAGGAGATTTAAATGGTCTAATAAGACCTTTCTGTAAGAGAGAATCAATTTCCTTCTTACATAATTCCAAATATTCTTGGTTCATTTGAGCCGGTCTGGCTTTAGTTGGGATTAGGCTTTCATTAAAGCCATCCTCATAGGGTAAAGCAATAATATGCTTCTTTTGTCCCAAAATGCATTGGGAAGATCATTGCAAACTTCTAGTTTGAATTGTTCCTCAATCAATTTGATATGAGATTGTATTATTTTTTGGTTGAGTTGCTCTTTAATATTTAGCAACTGAATTTCTTCTTGTAAGAAACAAATTTGTTTCTTTTTACCTAACAGACTATATTTGATCTCATTGATCAGTCTGGTTTGTGGAACAGTTATAAATTCAAAGATAATTTCTTGACCATTTATTTTAGTAACAATTCCTTTAGGACTAATACTAATTGGCATAAGTTGATGAAGAAAAGGTGTACCCAATATGATTCTATGGGTCATATTTTTGACTGAGATGAAATGGGTTGGTAAGCATATTTGCTTAGTACAAACATAAGCATTGTTAATTTTATAATTAACTTGTAGTTTATCTCCACCAGCATGGGTAAGAGACTGGGTTGTCTTATCAAAATATTTGGTTGGGATTATTCCTTCTTGGAGGCAATTAAGGCCACCTCCGCTATCAACGAGAGCTATCTCATTCTCTAAAATATACTGTTTACTAATTACCAAAGTAATTTTCACAAACCATTTTTGTGAAGTAACCTGGTCAAGGAGGGTAACATAACTAGACTTCTCTCCCCAATTAATATTATTATTAGTTAGGGTTTCATTAGAAGGTATTTTCACATTGTTTTCCAAGAAAGTCATTCTTGTGGATAGGCCATTGTTATCCTTTTTCATCTGAACCATTTCAGATTTTAGTTGATTTATCTCATGTTTCAAATCATTGATTGAAACTGGATTTTCCCTGATATTGGTATTCTGAAATCTAGATAAGACTTCACTAAATTGATAAGGAGCTTCCAAAAATTTTGGAACTTCTTCTCTTCTAGAAGTTTCTCCTATTAACGTTTCTAACATTTTCCTTTTCAGGGCATTGTCTGGAATAGATTCTATTATTTTAATGATTCCATCTTGTTCTGATGTCAGAACATTAACATTTAATCCATTCATTTCAACAATGGATTTCCAATACTCCACTTCATCACTGCATTGACATTTATTGTTGTCACAGTTCTCATCTTCAGTATCAGAATTATATAAAATTCCTAATTCATCTTCATCAGAAGTGCTAGAACTGGATTCAGTGTCTATTAATAAGACTTTTTCTAGTTTGTTTCTAAGCTCTTCATCCTCAATTTCATGAAGGGCTTTCTTGGTCCAACATTGGTTAGCATAATGGCCATTCTTACCATATTTGTGACATATAATGTCCATCTTTTTAGCTTTACGCTTTTCCTTAGGTTGGTAGGGTTTGGATTTAGCAGATTTGCTAGGGTATTGTTTCTTGGAAGGATTTTTCTTGAAAGGTTTTCTTTTAAAATCCTTATAAGGTTTAGACTTTTTCTGTTTTTGCTTTTCTCTATTGGGCTTAGAGGATTTGCCTATATCATAAGCAAATTGTTCACAGAAATCACCTAATTGATGCTTTTCTGTTTTCTTCTGTTTCTTAAGCTGATTTCTAAGCTTAATATCATTGCATAATGATAAAACCTTCATTACTGCAGCAACATATAATTTGACCATAAGTCAGGTGATCATAATTGATATTAATCCCATCATTCTTATTTCTCATACTTTGTCTGATTTTCTCAGCAAAGAAGTGTGGAAGACCATCCACAAACTTAGACTTCCAATGTGGTGAATTGGAGTTATTGAGTTGATAGACTCTTGAGAGAAAAGTATCTTTTTACCACCTAAAATGTCCTAAGGAAGGGCATCTGAGGTTCTGTAAAAGAGTATTAATTTTTTCTGCTGTGGGCATATTTGTTCCTACAAAATGTTGTAAGACTGTGAGGCACAAAGTATAAACATCATCTTCTTCTCCTGTAGTTCCAACAGGGGTACCTCCGGTAACTAGGGAAGTGCTAGTAGTAGTTTCAATCTTAACCATTTTCTTATGGGTTAAGATTTCCTTCTTTTGAGTATCTGTGAGATAATGATCCCACCATCCTCTTAGTTGGCCAACAAAACCAGTTGTTATAAATGTGGCAATAGTACTGTCTGAATTTCCTTGTTGTTTACAAACAGTGGAATACATGATCATCCTATGAATCATGTCAAGGATTTGTTTGTCGTTTAAACCATCTATGTTCCATTCATAGATAGCTTTGCCAGAGTAGGAATTCTGGTAGGTTTCTGGCTCCTCATAGAGCAGATCCTGAGGTGAAGGTCTGTGGTAGTAATATTTTTCTACTGGTCTAGGAGCATAAACAGGGTTTATGGTTTCTTCCTTGTTTATGTTGATATTTGCAAACATATTTGCAAGTTCATCCACATTTTCAGAGTCTTCAATATCAGAATATGATTCTGATATAACAGAAAGATTTATTTCTTTTAATTTCTGATCTAAGGCTTTTAGAAATTCTTCACTGTTACTTTCCATCTTAAAATTCGTAATAGGAATAGGTGGTTGGATTAAGGGAATATCCTTAGGTTCCTGAGTTTCAGGTTGTTTGGATTTTTGCAAGGCTTCCATCAACATTTTTTATTGAGCCATTTGTTCTTCAATTAGGCTTCTTAATGACGCTAAATCATTTTCCATGGAAATTAATTGATCTCCAACACAAACTAAATAAGCATTAGTGTAGTTTTGAGATTTAATTATAGCATTGATCTCCCTGATCGTTGCTTGGTTATATTCAACCTTTTGAAGACTTAAAAAAGTTGTGGCTTCTATGTTGGGACTTATTTGTATAGATTGGCTGGGAGGAAATGGTGAATTAACAATTTCTTTTCCAGTGTCCCAAGGTTTCTGGAGGACCATTATGTCACTTTCCAGTCTTTTAACATATTGTTCTAGAAACCATCTAGGAAATGTGATGAAATCTTGGACAGCGTCCAAATAGGTATAATTGATTTCTTTTATTTCTCTGATTTCTCCTATAGAGAATTTATTATAAAACCATGCTCTAAATTCTGCATGTTTAGGGGTCATAAACTCATCATTGATGAGTTTCCTCCAACAACTTCCTTCTGAATAGTCGTATTTATTCATAATGAAAAATTCATGTCAGATTCAGTAGGGGATTTCCTACCTGTAGGGTTATGGTAAATTCCATAAGGTATTTGGTTATTACTTATTTTAATATTCTCAACCGCTTCAATTTCCTCCTTGAGTTGAGAGGTTGAACATCTGCTAGGTAATTGGTCATTAGCAGTGTAGAATTCATTTACAGAATTGGTAGAATATCTACCAGAGTGGGAGATAGACCTAGGGATTCTAACAATCCTTTTTGGTGTGAAACTTATTTCCAACTCCCCTGATTGGGTTTGGAGAATTTGGTCTATATCCTGATTTAGGATAGGTTTAGGTTCCAAAGCATTAGGTAAGGACCATGTTTTTGGGAAATTAATTTCATCCCATTTAATTAACCTATTGGTTGCCACCTTAGAGGTTAAAAGATTGGTATGGACTAGTGTTGTAGTTCCAGGGAAGGTTAGCTGTTTGGCATTAGGTTTGAGGGACGTCAGAACCTTATAATAAACCCTATAGCAAACAGCCATAATTTCACTTCCAGGTTTAAAATTATAACCATTAGTATGAATGGTTAACTCTAAAGCTTTTAATATGTTTCTATCTGTCATAGACAAACTTAAATTGGGTGATATTTCAAAATAGACAGGACCATGACACAGACTTGTTTCCACCATGGCTGCTAGAGATTATTTAAAATCCTCACATCTGCCATCTCGCAGATATCCTACAAGGCTAACATTTAGGCCTAACAAAGTTAAGGGCTTAACTGCTATTTGGATAAGTCCAATATGGACATAATTGTACTTCTTTCTATAAGGAAGTAGATCTTTATAAGTTAACAGATTCATAGTCTGTTTATTTCCTGAGATTTGAACAGTTTGTTCAAGGTTTTTGACTGCAAGTCTGGATAGAATATCTATCTTTCCAAAATTATATATTTTATTTGGGAAAACAGATGGAATAGTCCATTTATTAAGTTGATCCAACTCTGTTGGATAAATCTTCAACAGATTCATGTTTAACAAGATTATTATTATTATCATTCTGATCTTCAGAATTCATAATTGAAAAGTGTTGTGACAAGATAATTACTTCATACAAATCATAAATATAAATTAACATCTACAATATTCATGGATATAATTTATCATTCTAACAACATCTCATTAGTTATCATAGCAAACACCAAGGTGTTTCAACTATCAACCCGAAGGGATAGAAGGACTAAGCCTAAATCTTTGATATCCAATGGTTTTATGCAAAAAAAAATTCCTTTTAAGTTCATCTCAACACAACCCCTCACTAGGAAACAAAACGTTGAAACAACAGGAATCACCTAAAACCATTTTTAGTTTGGAAAATCCTAAAAACATGTTGTTTATGATAGATTATATCCAGGTTTATTGTATATGAAAATAATATGTTTATGACTTATATGGATTAATCATCTTGGCCACAACAACAAAATTAGTTGCACATACAATTTACTTACAAAAACAAGGCGATGATATATATATATATATATATATATATATATATATATATATAACAAATATAAAAAAAAGGGAAAAAATGGAAAGAGAAAGAAAAAGAGAGAGAGCGAAATGAGAGGAAATAAAAAGGGGCTGGGGGATTCGAACCCAGGCACAAACACACTTTGGACCAACCCTGCTACCAAGAGGCCACATGGGGCGCGTTCATTTACAAAGTGCAACTAAAATATAATATATGAAAATGAATTCAAAAACTCAAAACACGCTCGAACATCAGCTTCATCTTCAACCTCAAGACATCCAATTTCAAAAATGTGAATTTTTTATTAACGAGGAATCCAAATATGCATTCGTATTTCATTTCTTTTACCTACAACTCAAGAATTTTAGACATTACCAAAAGAACCTTAATTCTTAAAATAAAAATTAAATAACGTATATGTACAATCAATCAACAATAGCTTAGGGCTTTTATTCCTTACATTATGGCAAACAAAATGTATCTTAAATGAATGCAAATGGTGCTCACATCATGGATTTTAGAAAGTCAAAAAGCTTACCTATTGGAGAGTGTCCAATGCGCCTCTAAAGTTACTCCAAATGAAGGATGATGATGTTTTTAGCTTCAATGAACTCCCAGAAAGATGTTAGAATGCTCAACTTTCCCAGAAATGCTTTCAATCCTACTGCTCGAATCAACTTGTAATGGAAAAATGTGAATAGTGATTTTGATGTTGGGGGTATTAAAAGTCAAGTTTGATGGTTTGGATGAGTTCTATGATGTATTTGGAAAGTGTTTGAAGTGTTTGAATGAAAGGAAAATGCAAGAACAAAGAGATTCAAAACTTTGGTTTCTTGGTCAACAATGGTGGCTTATGAAGTTTGAGTTTTGGTTTGGGATGGAATGAAGGGTTATAATGTGTTTCAGCAAGTCATGTGAGGCCTTTGTGATGTGTTTGAGTGAAAAAAGTGAGGGTTAGATGGTTGTGATGAGTTTTGGCGGTGGTGGTTTTGTGAAAAATGTGAAGAACACTCAAAGATGTTTCAAGTGTTCTTGCTTGCTATGTTGAGGTTTTTGATGCTTTTGTTATGTGTTTGTAAATGATGAATGAGGCTCTATTTATAGTGAAATTAATCTGATGAAAGGATCCAATTTTGGATAAATTAAGATCATGATCCAATGGATATTGTCACTTTAGCATAAAGTTGATGCAAGTACATTTGAGCTATGCTTTTGGTGCAGCCCCTAAGTTGACATTCTGAGCAATCACTCTTGGTTGGATAAGCTATCTTGGATGTTAAGATGAACTACATAATTTTTGGAAAAGGTTTGGATCAAAAGTTGAATTTATGTGATGCATAACATTCAATTCACTATGGACCATTGGAGTGAACTTTTGCCCTTTGATTTAAGATCATCCTCCCACAAATTTGGTACCATTCTAGAGATCTCATGGGATACTACATGTTTTTTGTTGATTACATGTCTTGGAAATGCTTGGAAAGTTGGAAAAAGGTATCCTAAACTCGTGTGACCAAACTGACTAGGGATTTGGCAAAATTCTGGTCCATTTGGAACTAGGTTGATCATGACAAAACCTCAACTTTGGACAATCATAACTTTTAATTGGTGAGGGTTTTTGGATCCATTCTTTCACCAAAATGAAGTATGAAATATGGTCTTTAATTGTATCTATCAAGCATCAAAAGAGGTGGCTTGAATTGTTCACAAGAAATCCTCAAAGTCATGCACTTGACCATGCTGAAAACTTAGAAAAATTTCTAAGTGTTTTAGTTTTCAAACAATTTGAAACTCCAACTTTGAACATCAATAACTTCCAATCCAAGAAAGATTTTGGCTTTCAATTTTCACCAATTTGTAGTATCAAATGCCATCTTTCAAAGTAACTATCAAGTGTATCGATTGAATGGTTGAGGAAGAAGCTACACTCTTGGAAAGTAGATCATTTGACCATGAGGATTTGTACTTAGAAAAATTTCCAAAACCCTAATTTCTTCAATTCTTGATCTTTGAATTATTTATTTGATTTAAGTTGATCAAACTCAATCATCCTTCATATTTCCGTGATCCTTGACTTGTGGAGTCCATGTTTGACCAAAAATCTCAAAAGTCAAACTTTTACTTTGATCAACAGTTGACTTTTCTCAATTTAACTATAATTCTTCAATTATCAATGAATCAAGCTTCTTGAACCAATCCAAACATATGAATAGACTAAGATGATGTAATTGAGGCCTTTGAACCATTTCTTGAAGTGTGAGATCATGCCTTCGTCAAAAAAGTCAACTCATGGTTGATTTTGGTCAAAACTCTAATTTGGTGTATCAGATGACTTGTAGCTTGGTGAACTTGAGTTGATGGAATTTTGCACTTGGTTGTGGATGAAAGAAGTCTCTTGATCATGTTGAAGATTTGAAGGCTTGGGATGTTGAGGACCACACAAATCCTTGATTGATCAACTGTTTGAACTTCTTGGTGCCAAAGTCCTAACTTGTGATCAAAGCAAGACACATATTTTTGTATTTTCAATGGGGTTAGAGATGAATAAAGACACATATGATATGGTTGATGTCATGCAAAAAAATGATGCAAATCAGGTGGAATCTTAGGGTTGCAAATTAGGGTGTGACACGTCTTAAACCTTGAGAATCATTCAATTCTCATTATATCTTGCCTGTTTCATTCACTTCACACCTTTAACACTCAAAATTCCAACAAATCATTTCCATTTTTCTTTTCATTTTCCCTCATTCCTCTTCAAAGACCCTACTTCACTCGAACTCACCAAAATTCGGAATTTTCACTTGCTTGTGGTGTGCTATCACTTCTTTGTATGTTTCTGTGATTGTGTGTCTTGGTTAAGTGTGTGGGTGTTCAAAAATATCTCATACTCATTCACTTTTTATTCAAACACTTCATTAAACATCTGGTGTGCACACTTTGTTTACATATTTTCCATGGCTCCTAAGCTCTCCAAGACCAAAGCTGATGCTAAAGGTAAAAATAAGGCAACTACCTCTGCTATTGCTACGGAAAATCCATTTGCTTTGATTTCAACCAAGTAGGTCAAGGATTTTGGGCTAAAACTTCAAAACCGACTTGTTGCAAAATAATATATGTGGAAGCCGATTACGGTTGGTTGTTTAGATATACCAGATGTTGGTAAGCTTGTTAAGCATCAATAGATTGACTATTTCTTACAGCTTGCTCACGATTATAATGAGGACCGCATTCGTGTATTCTACTCTGAGTTACATGATAAGTAAGGTTCACGCTTTAAGTTTTCTATAGGTACAAGGTTTATCAGTTTACAAATGATCTGTGGAAATCCTTATTTGTTATTATTGTGGTTGATGGCGATGTTTATGATGAGGCTGACACGTTGGTGACAAATGGCAATACTCATGTCAACTTTGATTGGGGTATTCATGTGAATGAGCTGCTCAAAGCCCCTCATGTCGAGGATTGTTATGATCATATTTCCACTGGTGTCATACCCCAAATTTGTCCTACCCTTTCATCTAAATCTTATGGCTTAGGCTTTTCATTCTCATCATATGCATACCCTCCATTAGGGCATCTTAAACACATCTTGCATTCATCAGCATAAGCTTGTTACTTGGATCAGTGGTCATGGAGAACCAGGGTTTCACATAGTGCATTATGGTTTCATTCTCTTTCGCAGGTTTGTTTCAAATGGATATACAAAGATCATGGAGTTAGGGTTTGTCCCTTGTGCTTGGGGTTATTAGATGGATCCTCAAAGTTTGGCTATACAATCATCAGGAGCATCTTCTGGTACTCATCATCATCATCAGTGATCAGGGTTTATTTCCCTGATCATATGGCTGTTAAGAAAGGATGGGATCAAAACGTTTAAGGCATTGGGTACAAGAAGATTGGGAATCCGTTCATGCAGGATTGACTTGTTGGTGACCTGGTCAAGTGATTCATCATTTCAATCTGAAGTTCAGTTTCAATTCAGAAACACCTCCAATGACTTTGACATTGTTACTGGATTTTCACATTTCCATTAGCTAAGATCGCATTATGCTGATGACTAGGTTTGTTGTTAATGGAATTCAATTTCTTTTAACAATAAATTTAGTTATTTATAATGTCCTCCTATGGAATGTTTGAGTTGTGATCCACTCTTCGTAAACCATTTAAATCTACTCAATATCCATTTCAAAACCAATTATCCAATTCATATCCAAACTAAATCTAGTTTTAATTCCATACCCAATATCATCTTAAACTATTTCTTTACCCATTTTTTTAAACCACAATTAAACCAAAACCAAACCAACATCAAAATCCAAATTAAATCTCAAAGTTCATTTTCAAATCCATTTTTAAACCAATTTCAAATATCCGGTTTTTAAGTCCATGCCGAATATCCAAAGCCACGATTCAACCAAAATCCATATCCAAAATTATAAAAAAAAAACAATATCCTACCATACATTACAAACCAACCCTATGCATATTGCAGAGTTTCATGGAGATAAGTTTTCTCATGACAGGATTCCAGCTCCTGTACTCATTGCATTGCACTGGAAGAAATCCCGACGGCATCTCTGTTCTACCACACAGCATCTGTCAAAAGAGTAGTCTCTGCTGCTAATCACGGGCAATGTCGTGAACGTATTTGTGAGCAATAAAGTCTCTGCGCAAGTGATATCCGACCAAGAAAAAACAACTGCTTTGTTGATGCAACCATGGTTTTCCGTAAACTTCAGCATCATAGCTGAACTGTGCATAGTGAGACTCAAGTTGATTACTGCAAAACTCAGTGGAAACTACAAAACATAAGAACCAGGGGGTCAAGTATTGTTTGTCAGTTCATCAATAAAACAAACTTTCATAGTTAATTCTAACACATTTCAATTCCCAAGTCACAACCATTTCACGCATTGCAGTAATATATTGAAGTTAATGCAAAATTTGAGTCTCATTTGAATAAGTTCACCAATATTGATTCATGGTTCACCAATTAAACCAACTAGCAAATTAACATACACAATTCACTCAAGGACTAATGTTACACTGCTGATTCTATCTGACACCCAAAAGGTTTCTGTGGACACGTTAGTGAAGAGGGCATATGAGAATTGAATACATGTTATTGAATATGACGGCAAGTCCCTGTCAAATTACAATCAAAACAGGACTGTGGGGACAACCTTCAATGGATGATGGCATGACAGATGGAGGGTGTCATCCTGGTACAATCACCATATCTTCGATGCAGCCACAAAATGTCGAAAGGTGGAACCTAATTCTGCTCTTCAGCGGTGTATTCTCCGTGGATGTCGTTTAGCGTATACGTGACTGGCGTGCTCTGCTAGACAGCTGCCTTTGTCTCCTTTTGCTAATATATATTGAAGGGAGCACCTTTCTTTAAATGAATTTTGTTCGACTGCCGCACTTCTATGTGTCTTCTACTTGACTCCAGCTAGTTACAAGGCTGCCGCTCTACATTTCACAGTGCATCCACCTCTAAGTCATTTATGAGGATGGCCGAATAATGCACGATGTTGTGTGTAAAAAGCACACAATGTTCAAGAAGTGTCAAAGTACAATGCAGGTGGTAGCTATGGCAGAAATTGTGGTATACGTGACCACCTATGACTCCTCGAATGACTCCACGTCATCTATAAAAGAAAATATAACACTGCATAAATAAAGGACATGACCCAAAATTCACACAACACATTAAACTCAACTACACCTGCACTGCCAATTCTACAACAGACTACAACCTTCTAGCATTAGGACGCAAGAGCTTCGCTGTTCTGTCTACAACCGTCAAACGCGATACCATTGTTGTCCCTAACAGGAATGACGAGGGAGTTCAGATGACACAACCTTGCATTCTTATGACACAAAATGGAAATAATGTAAATAATATAAACCAAAGAGTGTTGTAAGTGGCACAAAAGCACATGATAATTCTTAACACAGACCAGAACAACGTGAAGGTAAGAGGAAGATGACATAAGAGGACCGTACCAGGAATAATAGGAGGCAATGATCTTCTGCGACCATTCCTATCAGAACTGTATCATTCAATTGGTTCCAAGGCTGGTCTTGATCATGATATGTTCGCCATGATGTCGGGGGAAAACTAAAGCTATGATCTCTGTGGTATTCGATCACGCTGAACGTGGAGAGGTGCATCCAAACCCTTGGACGACAACATTGGTGTCAATGGCTAATCAAGGAATGTGGAATTAAGGTTCAGCCATATGGGAAGGCCGATATTTTGGCACAACCTATTCTTGAGGAAGGGTGATGATTGTTCCCGAATATGAGCGATCCATATCTCAAACAAAGATCTGCAAAAGAAGAACCACCAGTTCAAGCCACCACAGAGTGTATTACCGATACTTCGGAGGTTTTCTCGTTGACACGGTTATGGTGTTGCTGCTATTACACTATTCCCTCATCACTTGACATTCAACAGTTTACCGTCTAACATCCAACATCTTCGTTGTAAGACCAACTCGGAAGCATTGAACTTTGTTCCTACATGTCAGCAACAAAAAGTAAATAAGTAACAAATAATCTCACAACAGCATAGCCAATGTCACTGCCATACCTACTTCACTAACTGTCACAACTAAGTCCTCACAAGTTATTCACAAACATTTCATTATTAATACACTAACCATGGTTCACAACTCCCATAACCTACTGAACAATGACTAACTTTCAACCACATTCCGACTAACTCAAAAGTCCAGCTGACAAACCATAACTAACTAACCAACTTTCCATAAAAGTAACTAACCTATAAAAGTAACCAACTTTCCATAAAACTAACTTTCCAATTTTTCTAACCGGCTTTCACTTGGATTTCTAAACCTACCCTTGAATTTTCACCCTCCATAAATCAGTAACTTTCACAAGCCAATTTAACCGCAAACATTGAGTATTTGGTTCCATTAGCAATTAACCTCGCCCATCCTCACCATAATTCCTAACTAATGGAATCAGATTCACAACATTTTTAACTAACCCACCCTAATTTCCAATCACCTATAACTGTCATAACTAATTTCATAACAGTCCTAACCAACTTCAAAAAACAGTTACAACTCTCCTAACTAACTTAAACAGAATTTCAAAACCGCCCCAATTGTCTAACTAACCAATAACTAACTTCTAACACACATAACCAATTCAGTTAATGATCAATCTATTTAAGCTTTCACCATCCTCAATTTAAGAAAAAACGATCATTCTTGCACTCACCCTCTCAATTTCCATCTTCACTTCTCCTCTCTCAAATTCATCTTCAATTCACCTCTTCTTCACTTACTCTTCATTCTCACTTCATCATTCAAAAACTCCTAACTGTTCCATCAGCTTCACACCATTATTTTTCCCTCCCATTTTCAAACCTCTCTGAACCTTCTTCATCTTCCCAAACTCTCTGCATTCTCTTCTCTCACTCTCTTCCCTAACCTCACCTCACCTCACGCACCATCAAAAAACACCATTGAAGCTCATCACTAGAGCTTCAATTTGGTGGGTGCTAAACCTCCATTTTCATCTACACTCTCTCAAGCAGCAACACACACCGATTCAACATCAAGAACGCAACACAAAACCTACAGACTACCACGCATTACAGAAGAAGAAGAAGAAATTGAAAAGTAGAAGAGGGAGTCACCAAGAAGAGAAGGGAGAGGTTCAAATACCTGGACGTCATCATCAACCTCGCCGAAATCTTCAAAGCCGCCGCCGTTGAGGTAGATTCTCATTCACTTTCTTCTTTCGCGCATTCCCCGATATCGCCATGTAGAGAATGATGAAACGGAGCCTTCCCCCAAGGTTACGCGACCTGAGGCTCCATTGATTTCGCGTAATCGTAGTCTTCGTCCCTAGGGTTCACGGTTCCCTTTCGCTCGACCCTTCCATTAGCTTAGGCATTAGAAGTTGCTATTTGGGGATTCGTAGAGAACGTTCTGCGACAAGTATTATGAGGTATTTATTTGATCGTTTATGACTCCGCCGCCGCCGGAGGCGATTCACGGCGCGGCGGGAGAACGGTGAGTGAACGAAGGTGAGAAAGAGAAAATTGTTGAACCTCTGCCTCGTTTTCCCTTAGTGTGTGTTTCAAGTGAGAAGTCCACCATAGATACGGCTCACTTGGGGTGTACGGTGCACACCCAATCTCAACCACCCATCGTGATTACCATTGGGGACGGATACATCTGACGGCTGGGAGGGGTCTGGTTTTGAGCGCATCTGGGCCGTTAATCCAGATCCAATGGATCTGGGGTGCATGTAAGAGTTTCAATACATTTCAGTAGATTTTATTCATTTAGGATAGATTTTATTAGGTTTTTTAAATATTAAGGTCTCTTTGTTTTTTTTTAGTTTCTTTTTATGATTTTTTGCAGAATTTTTAATAGCTAAGTACTTAGAAATTAGCTAATTACTTAAAAATTATATAATTACTAAGAGATTATATGTTACTAATTGCATGAAAAATTTTATAATTGTTTAGATTTTGTGGTGTTACTTTGTGGAATTTTGTGATATTTCATAGAATTTTGACTATAATTCTTTATTGAAATTTCTACATACTTCACTAAAATTTTACAACATGCTTCTTTCTAATTTTGTGAATTAGCTTAGTGAGTCTTGATAATCATTTGTGGCATTCTTCATTTTGTTCACATGATTGGAGTGATTTTAACATGTTGATTTGTCGATTTTTAGCCTTTGTCTTTAAGTAATTTCATACCTCATTTAGATCCATTTTATTCATGATTCTCACATTCATCCATGGTTACGTCATACTAACTATTCTACCTTCTTTTGTGAGGTAACTTGAGGACTTCTCACTTTTGGATATTTAGAACGTTAATCGCTTCATTGTACTGTTATGGTTTATACCTCTTATCTCCACTTATTACTTTCATGCCTTAGATTAGGTATTTCCCCCCTTGGTGGGTTCCTTATGCTTCCCCACTCCCATTAAAGTGTAATAGCTTAGGACTTTACATTCTTGTTGCTTGCTTAATTGTTAAGAAAGATAAAATTGAAAGCGTTTAGAAAAAAAATTTCAAAACAAAAAAAGACAAATAAAAACTTGATTCAACGTCAAGCCATTTTTGAACTTGTTAAATGGAATGCTTATCTCACTTCATATTAGGACTTTCCTACATCTCTCATCTCTACCTACACCCAATCCATTCCATCAATAATAAGCAAGCCTTGCATGTACTAACCCTTGTAAGTCGATCGCCTTGTGCATCGCCATCAACCTCCATCAACTCTCACCACCCATCTCTTTCTCATCTCACCTTTCATAATTCAAGAACATCAACCACTTGGTCCAACGCCAAGTCACTTTTTTTTTCAAACCATTTTCACAAAAACTTGGGAGAAAAGGGAATGGAGTGTACGTACTTGTGCACCCCATTTCTCAAGTACTTGGGTTGTTGGCCCTGATTGGCTAGGGACCCAACGCTTGTCTTCCTTTCAAAAAACACTTAATAACAACAAGAGTTTAATTTGGTCCTATTAGGGCAAAAAGGGAGTGGTTGGGATACCATCGTCCCCTCAACTCTCGAGTATTCGATTGTAGGCCGTACTTAGCCTAGCCTATGATGGGATACTCGTCTCCCTCTAAGTACCTACAATTAGACTCGCCTCACATCTTTCAAAATAAACATTTTCCCTAAAAGCAACTTCACCAATCAAATGTGACATCTTGCCTCGAGGGCGAAAATCAAAACCTTTTCAAAAGGGCATGTTATTTCCATTCTATCGTAACACAGGCTAAAGCATAAGTCTCCTTACGTGCGAGCGGCAAAACCTATTGCTAGGATGTGAACGTTAACATCGCCCACTAAAAACAACAAACCCACAATCATTTAGTCCCACGAACTACGGAAGCTCTGATTCTTCATTGGTCAATGGAGATACGTAGGCACAAGATTGCGAGATCTTGGCGAGCTACCTTCCCCCACTTCCACCCGTAGTCCTCCGAACTACGGAAGCTCTGATTGTTCATTTCACAGCGAAGATACGTAGGCACAAGGGCCCTAATCCTTGGCAAGCATACTAATTTAAAACCCCTTTATTTCTTCCTTTAGCAAGTAACCTTTAGATAAACGACACCTATTCACGCATAAACAAACGAGATGGTTCCCATCGAGTATGATGGATGCGAGGGGTGCTAACACCTTCCCCTTGCATAATCGACTTCCGAACCCGAATTTGGTTGCGAGACCATGTTCAACACCTTTTAGGGGTTTTATCGATATTTTCCCTTTCTTCGGAATAAATAAAGTTCGGCGGCGACTCTGTATTTTTCGCATAGCGGTAACTAGCCAATTGAAGATGGTGCCAAGGAGTTTGCTTTGGGTGGTGTCTCAAATATTGCAACCAAAGAATGGCGCATTCTCGAGGATTGACTTTGCAGAAATTCATCTAGTCTATATTATCTTGCACAAGATCAAAATTAATTGGCCTCACTACTTTGTATCTCACATGTTCCCGGTCAAAGAATGTAAAAGAGGGACGTCACTATGTTATGCCTCTATGATAGCTAAGATTTTGAACTACTTCGACATTGGTATGTCGAATCTTACCTATAAATCTCCTGCTGATCTCAAGAGTTTTCTCAATGTACCCTAACAAAGATGAACTATTTTTGGGATATCAAATGTCGGGCGTACTATCTTTGATTGGGTAAGCATGGCAAGAAGATTTACAAATTTGGTGATCCTGCCGAATTTGGTGATGATGCAGATGAAGCTCATATGGATGATGAGTAAGCTTTGTAGGTTTCTAATGATATTCTTGAGGGAGATGATCATGGTATCAGTGTTGGTACTGGTTTTACTAATACTTTCTCTATCATGATGATGCTTCAAATATCAAAATGAGGCAAGACGAGAGGTATGCGGAGGAGTATAGAAGGCGAGATATCTTTGAAGCTAATCAAGAAGAGAGAATTCGTCTGATGCAATAACATATGTCTGCTTAGGATTTAAACTTTGAGACTTTTGTTGCATATGTGACATAAAGTCTTATGTATATGCGGAGTGATATGAATGATAATCATGATATTGTTTTAGCAAGGATTAATCACTTGATCTCGGCCCAAAAAGATGATTTTGGTCATTATGAACGAGTTTAGCACGAGATGTGTGAGTTTTTAGATTATCACTATGGAAATGACAGACAAGGTTGGTTTAGGAGTATAAGACTAGTGCCTAGAAGACATGGAAGAAGATAAAGTGTTGGATGAAATGTTGTGATGCTGTCTTGGACTGTGTCTTTTGGTCTCATATGTCATCATGCATTTTGTTTAGTCTTATCTTATGTCCTTATCCATTGTTGTTTTGTTTGGTTTGTTTTTGATGTGGTTTATGTATTCCTAATCTTACCTACTTGGTTGAATTTAAGACAATGATTGGGAAATGGTTATTGTGTTGAATGATTAAAGTGTAATATTGGTGTGTTTATTAGTCTTGTGAATTATCATGTATGTTAGATATATGTGAGTGCATGTCTTATCTTTGCAAATTGCCTCTGTATAGCATATTGTATATGTGAACCGTGTATCTATGTGATAGTGCTAATAGCTTGCATTGTCTCTTTTTGATGTTGTCAAAGGGGGAGAAGAACCTGCAGCTATGAAATTATAATGCACATATTGTGGGGGAGCCTTCATGAACAAGAAACGTGTCGGCTCAAGTTTTTCCATCATAAAAAAGGGGGAGTATGTGAGTGCAACTTTTCATTAGATGTATTTTGAATGATGTCAAAACTAGGATTCTTTAGCATTTATGTACACTGGACGGTATCATCTGAGTCTAGCTGTGCATTATAGTGTTAGGAAGCATGTCAACATGTTAGAAACGGTTTAGAAAACATTCAAGCATCAAGAGATGGTTTTAAGCATGTTTAGAAAAAATTCAAGCATCAAGAAATGGTTTTAAGCATCAAAAAGTTTGTTTTGTGTGTGAAAAACACCCTATAGGTTGACACATACGATTATAGGTCGACCTAAAGAAGAATTTTGTCAGCTCAAGTTGACACATAGAATGCATAATGTTATACCCTAATTTTTAACCCTAAGATCCCACCTTCATTTGCATCATTTGCATGGCATCAACCACCTTTTGTGTGTGTTTTATGTTTTACTAACCCCTTTTGAAAATACAAAATATGTCTTGCTTTGCTTTGATTACAAGGTAGGGTTTTTGCATCAAGGAGTTCAAGTGGTTGATCAATCAAAGTTTAGTGTGATCCCCAACATCTCAAGTTCCTCTACCCCTTCATGGTGATCAAGGGTTTCCCACTATCATTAATCAAGATTGAGTGTGCATCAATTCAAGCTCACCAGGTTGCAATTCATCAAGTGCTCCAAATTAGGATTTTAGTCAAAGTCAGCTTAGGGTTGACTTTTTGATCAAGACATAATCTCATGGCTTAGAATAGGATTCAAAGGCTTCAAGAACATCTTTGTGTTTCATTCATGTGTTTAAATTGGCTCAATAAGTTTGATTTGATGACATTTGAAAGGTTTTGGTTCAACTAATGAAAAGTCAATAGATGCTCAAAGTCAAAGTTTGACTTTTGGAATTTTTGGTCAATTATGGACTTCTCAAGTCAAAGATCATGGAAATGTGAAAAATGATTGATTTTGACCAAGTCAAATCAAGGAAGTCAAGAAAAGATCAAGAATTGTCAAAATTAGGGTTTTTGAATATCCCTAATTATAAAAATCCATGGTCAAATGGCCAACTTTCCAAGATTGTAACTTCTTCCTTAAGCAACCAATGGAAACACTTGATGGCTTCCTTAAAAGAGGGCATTTTATACTAAAAGTTAATGAAAATTAGAGGCCAAAAGCTTTCTTGAAGTGGAAGAAATTGGTGGCTAAAGTTGGAGTTTCAAGCTATTGCAAGATTCAAAATACTTAGAATTTTTTCTAAGTATTTAACTTTTTCAAGTGCATGACTTTGTGGCCAATTTGTGAGCAGTCCAATAGTCCAATTGAAACAATTGAGGGCTGAATTTAAAGATCATACTTCCTACTTCACCATGGTGGAAAATTTGAGATCAATAGCTTTCATGAGATGGAAGATATTGAAGGGAAAAGTTGGGAATTTATGTTGATGAACATTGGTATGATGGGCCAAATTTTTTCTAAGTATTGGTCAGCTTGTTGTACACGAATTGAGGGCCATTTTTAGCATATTTCCAAGCCTTTACTCATCTTATCATGAACATGAAAGTTGTTCCTTTATGCACCAGCTTTACAAAGACCCCATATTTGTGCAATGTTGACCCCTACACAAAGGACAAAAGTCTGTCCCAACTATCCAACCTGATCAACTTTTGGCATGTTGTGTAAAAATCACTTTTGGTCAAAACTTGCTAGCTAAGTTTCTCATGTTGCTACAACAGATTTCTGATGCATCAAATCTAACTACACAAGTTACGAAGAGAGATGAATATGTCCAATACATGACAAAACCTAAGCCATAGTACATGTCATTTTTTCCATTTTCATGATGTATCCATAACATGACAAACATAAAAACCAAGAATTAGAGACAAAGCAAACATCAAACCTATTTCAAATGCTCTTCATAAGCATTTGAGAGGGGATAGCAGAAGAGAATTTCATCAAAACTTTAAAACTCCATAAGAGAAAAAATTCAAATCTGCCAATCCTTTGAGTTTTCTTCCATTTTTGCTTCATCAATACCTTCCATATGACACACATAATCTTCTGTATGCACAAGATCACCACTGAAATCACTTAAACCACCATTTCCAAACCTCATTTTTCCACTTTGCAACTTGATTTGGAGGGAGCAGTTTAGAAGGTTCCAAGGAGATTTGAAGACATCCTCACAATCCTGGGACATCAAGAAAGCTAAAGGAGTAGTTATCTCATCTTTGCAAGGCCATTTCAAGGGAGCACGACCTCACCTTACTAGGTACATTTTCATGTTTCCATTCTCACACCTGTGGTTACCTTTTGAATTGTTTCTTGTTACTACTTTATTCATGTTGATATGTTGATTAAAAGCCCTCTGCTCATGGCCATTGATTGTGTTCGAACGTGACTTAATTTTATTTTCATAAACTAGGGTTTATCTGGGTTTGTGTGAAATTCTTGATGTAAAGTAGAAATAAATGAAAACCAAGATGATATTTGAGTTCCTTGTTAAATTCTGAGTAAAACCATATACTCATTTGTCGTGTTTAGTTCGTATTTTGAAAAATCACATTTTTGAATTTCTTGAGTTATTAAACGTTCAGAGGTTGAGGATGAAGCCTTCATTCGCATATATATATATATATATATATATATATATATATATTATTGAAGCGAATAACTAACAGGGCCTTATGGCCTGGCCTGGTGGTTAGAATGTTTAGTTAGTCACCTCAGGGGCGCGGGTTCAATACACTGCGCCCCCTCCCTTATTTTTAATGACATGTTTTCTCCTATTTTTGCTTCCTTTCCCATTTTCCTTCATATTTTTCTTTCCCTTTTCTTATTCCTTGTTATTTCTTTTTAATTTCTTTCATTTTCCTTCAATTTTTTTATCACATTCACATATTTAAAAACAAAAAAAAAACATTTTTATTTTATCTTCTAAATATTTATTTATTTTATCATTTTGTATCTTATATTAAAAGTCTAAAAATGTTTCATTTGTACCTGTTTTCATATGGTCATATGATTTATTGTATATCCCTTAGCTTGACATGGTTTCTTGATGGATTATAGTTGACCTTTTCTTTCACATGTTTTTGTGATAAATTCCATGGTTGTGATACATTCTTGGTTATTACTTTTTTTTATTTATAAGTTAGTGTTTGAGGTATGATACTTGTATGTCTTTCATGTGATGGTTACTTGATTTTTGGTCATGCCTTAAGCTTGGTACTTGATAATGATGTATCCGTGTGATGTTTGTGCCTTGAATCTTACTTCATTTAAGATGACTTAACTTGTTTGTTTTGAATGATGATCTTTGGCTTGTATTGATAATGTTTGCACCATTGGCTTGATGATTCCATAATGTGCATGGTTAGGGTTTTGTTTGAGGTTTCTTGAGATACCTTGTCTTGTAAGTTTATGTTGGATACATGCTTTGATACTTGATTTACACATGTATTATTACTTGTTTATGAGCTTAACCTTTGACATTTGAAGACTTTGTTTTGTGTTCCTTGGATGTTATCTTCATGATGTATAACTTGTTTGACATTCATTTGTGGCTTTTGAGTCTTTGTGAATTGCTTATGTTTGAATCCAAGGGAAGGGTTTATGGTTGACTTTGTTGTCATGTGCATGTGCATTGCATTTCTTTTTCTTTTTTCACCCATTATGTGATTATTGCTTACCTTAGATTGTTTACCCTTAGATTGTTTACCTTAGATTGTTTGCCTTAGATTATTTACCCTTAGATTGTTTACCTTAGATTGTTTACCTTAGGTTGTTTACTCTTAGGTTTTTCACCCTTAGATGATTCACTACTAGGTCTCCCTTTTTCTAACTTAAATCTTTTCATAAGAAACCATGACATTAGGTCATTGACTTTTCAAACCTTTTTCCTAATAAATACTTCAAGACATCTTAAGCATATTAAAACTTTTTCATAAGATTAAAAGACATAAACCACATTCAAAACCTTTTGCCATTTGGCTTTTCACTTTAAAACCTTTTCTTAAGAAAGATTAGACACAAGTCATCCCTAGTTGAGATGTAATTCTCCTACCCCTGACATTGTTGAGAAAGTTGTTGACTCTTTTCCACTTGAGAGAGGTATGAGGCATACTTGTTGATTTTATATCCAAGTTGGATCCATTCTCTCATTGTGAAGAAAAGATCCATCTTCCACATGTTTGTGGTGGATTAGTTGCGTATTCTCCTTAAGATGGCAACTTGTATATTCTTTATTAAAATCCACCATAACAAATCCCTTTCTTTTTATACCTCGAACTACAAGGTTTTGATCCTTTGTTGGTACATAGGCACAAGACTTTATGTCTTGCCAAACACCAAAACAATAAAAAACACTTCTCTTCTCATCTCCTAATCTTTTTCAGCAAACAATTTTAACCTAACACAAATAGTTCATGAGGTTCCTATAGGATACTATAAATACTTAGGGTGCTAGTACCTTCCCTTAGTATAACCAATCCCCGTACCTTAGATCTCTTCTCTTGCTTAGATTTTAGTTTTACTTTATGATTTGCATGTTTACTTTGGGTTTATTCGTTATTTTCCCCTTCCCTTAGAAAAATAAAAGATCGGTGGTGACATCTGATTTTGTGAATCTCGCTAATTGATAGTTATGGTCTCCGATTATTCTCCGCGATAGAAATGGCAACTTCACTAGGGAAAACCCCAAGAGGGTTAAACCTAACTTGTTATTATTTGTGTTATTATTATTTGATGTTTATTTTGTTTCCTGATTTTGGGTATTTGTAGGTGACTTATGAGAGGTGAGATAAGTCCTAACCCGGACTTGAGTACACAATATGATAGGATTGTAGTATAATCAAAAGTTACATGTCAGGAGTAATCGTGAACATGATTAACATATCATATAACCACACTCAGTGGAAGCCCCTTTGATGGTAGAATTTGTCATTACGAGTAGTCGTAATGGCTTTATTATTGTCGACCTGGGAGTACGAGAAGCTGAGCACCTTAGAACCCAATAACCCCTCCTATCCTTTTTAGGATGTAGTGAGGTGATTATCCAGGTGTAGACCTGAGGTAGTTGATACAAGATACTACACTTAGACGAGTTTCTCTTGAGAATATTCTTGGCCCGCGCAAGTAGTTGTGCAAGTCGATAATATCCGAAAGATGGATCAATGACTCTGGGAACCTTTTAGAACCTTGTTCTACAGGCACATTAAAACCATAGTACATACCTTGTGGGATGTTTGTACCCATGGCTCCATGCTCGTGACGTCGAACCTTTGAACCCCATATGTTTGTAACCTTGTTTGTGGTTGATGCATAGACATGCATTCATGCATCCATGAAAACTCTTTCTGGATTGGTTTCAAGGAACTTAGATGTCTTTTCTTTGTAAACATCATATGTATCATTATCATGGATTTTGGAAGGAGAAATACTAAGAAGTATAGCTTTAAGAATCCTGATCTGACAGAGTTAAGAAAGTTAGGATCCATGGTATCTAGTCCTGAGGATTTTAGAGTTCGTTATGGGAAGCTTTTGGGTATTCTGAATACCAAGATTGAAGATGGAGTTCTTGGCACCATTGTGCAGTTTTATGACCCTCTCTATCATTGCTTCACGTTCCCCGATTACCAGCTTATTCCCACTTTGGAGGAGTATTCGTATTGGGTTGGTTTTCCAGTATCAGACAAGACGAAAAAGAGTAGAAATGAGCACGCCATATATTATTTGAGTAAGAAATTCACAGATTGTGAGTCTCGATACTCTATGCTCGAAAAGAACTGTTGTGCCTTAACTTGGGTTGCCCGTCGTCTCCGCCAGTACATGCTTAATCACACTACTTGGTTGATTTCCAAGATGGATCCAATTAAGTACATCTTTGAAAAGCCTGCCTTGACCAGAAGAATTGCTCGATGGAAAATGTTGTTATCAGAGTACGATATAGAGTACCACACTCAGAAGGTAATCAAAGGGAGTGCCCTAACTGATCATTTGGCTCATCAACTGATCGAGGACTATCAGTCTATCAAGTTTGATTTCCCATATGAAGACGTGATGTATTTGAAGGCAAAGGATTGTGAAGAGCCATTACCTGATGAAAGGCCAGAGCCAGGATCTCGTTGGGTTTGATATTCAATGGGGCTTTTATGGCTTACGAAAATGGAATTGGGGCAATCATTGTTACTCCTCAAGGTTCCCATATTCCTTTTACCGCAAGGTTGACATTCGAATGTACAAATAATATGGCTAAATATGAAGCTTGCATCATGGGCCTTGAAGAAGTTATCAACTTGAAGATCAAAATTTTGGATGTGTATGGGAACTTAGCTTTTGTGGTCAATCAAATCAAGGGAGAATGGGAAACTCGCCAACATGGATTGATTCCTTATAGAGACTATGCAAGAAGGCTGCTCACTTTCTTCAACAAAGTTGAATTGCATCATATTCCCCGTGATGAAAACCAAATAGCAGATGCTTTGGCAACCTTGCCCTCCATGATTGTTCTGGATCGGTGGAATGATGTTCCTAAAATTGATGTTATGCATCTTGACAGGCCTACACATGTATTTGTAGTGGAAGAGGTCACTGATGATAAACCTTGGTACCACGACATTGAATGTTTTCTCTGAAGACAAGAATACCCATTTTGGGCATCGAACAAAGATAAGAAGACTCTGAGAAGGTTGGCTGGCAACTATTTCTTGAATAATGATGTGTTGTACAAGAGAAACTTTGACATGGTCTTGCTCAGATGTGTGGACAAACGCGAAGCAGACATGTTGATGATAGAGATTCATAAAGAATCCTTTGGTACCCATGCCAATGGACATGCAATGGCAAAGAAACTATTGAGATCAGGTTACTATTGGATGACGATGGAATCTGACTGCTGCAAATATGTGAAGAAATTCCACAAGTGTCAAATCTATGCTGACAATATTCATATGCCTCCAACTCTTCTCAATGCCATCTCTTCTCCATGGCATTTCTCTATGTGGGGAATTGACATGATTGGCATGATAGAGCCTAAAGCTTAAAATGGACATCGCTTCATTTTGGTGGCCATTGATTACTTTACTAAGTGGGTAGAAGGTGCCTCGTATGCAAATGTCACCAAGCAAGTGGTAGTCCGATTTATCAAAAATCAACTTATCTGTCATTATGGTGTTCCAAGCAAGATCATCATTAACAATGGATCAAACTTGAATAACAAAATGATGAAAGAGATGTGTGAAGAATTCAAGATTGAACACCATAACTCTTACCCCTATAGACCAAAGATGAATGGTGTTGTTGAAGCTGCCAACAAGAATATCAAGAAGATCATCCAGAAGATGGTAGTGACTTACAAGAACTGGCATGAGATGCTCCCATTTTCTCTACATGGGTATTGAACCTCTGTCCACACATCAACAGGGGCAACCCCTTTCTCTCTGGTATATGGTATGGAAGCAGTGCTCCCCATGGAAGTTGAAATTTCTTCAATGAGGGTCTTGATGGAGGCTAAGTTAGCCGATCTGAATGGTGTCAGAATAGGTGCGACCAACTGAATATGATCGAAGAAAAGAGAATGACGGCTTTATGTCATGGTCAATTGTACCAACAAAGAATGAAGAAAGCTTTTGACAAGAAGGTCTGACCTCGCGAATTCAGAGAAGGCGACCTCGTGCTCAAGAAGATCCAGTCTTTTATTACCGATTCTAGGGGCAAGTTGACTCCTAACTATGATGGCCCGTATATTGTAAAGAAAGCCTTCTCTGGCGATGCATTAATTCTTACAACTATGGATGGTGAGGAGATCACTCCCCCTGTGAATATTGATGCAGTCAAGAAATACTTTGCCTAAAAGAACAAAAAGAACAGCTCACTAATTTGAAAACCCGAAAGGGCGACTTAGGAAAAAATGAGTGTCTCGGTGGACTGAAAACAAGAAAGGGCAGTCCAAGAAAAAATTAGAGACAAACAGAAAAAAAATTATCACGGTGGATTGAAAACCTGACAAGGAAATCTAGGAAAAAGTTATGGATTATGGCAAGTAACTGCATCAGGCCTAACTGGATTGTTGAAAGCAACCTCGACCGTCAAAGAGTTCTCAATTAAATCATCAGAAGCTCAAACGCATGTGGAATTCAAAGTTGTTAGGGAGAATAGTGATCATTGTATTTTAATGTAGCATTTTCCCTTTATTTATCATTTTCCAACTTTATAATGATCCATATAGTCAAGCCATTTGCGGATTACCATTCAATTAATAAACTTTGGGCCTTTATCCATTTGTTTGCAATTCTTATTTTTATTTCTATCTTGAAAATTTTCCTTTTACTTTTGATAGAAATTCTTGAAACAAAAGTTAAAATATTTACTCTTACTTTTGAAAAATGTGTGTGTGTTTTACTCTGATTTGTGAACACAAAAAAGGGACATCAACAGTTATTCCGAAAACGGTTAAATCTCAAAATGCAGAACTATGTTGTTCTTGTGATATGCCTAAGTCTTTACTCCAGGTAGCTATGACATGTTTGGTGAGTGACCTAGGAGTTCCCTAGTAGGTTTCTTATGAGCTTAGTACTCCCCAGCGAAGTATTAAGCCTGAATTCCCAACTAAGCTTTGATTCAAGAATCCCAATTTCCCTAGTTGGATGTGTTTCTTTTTGCTAGCAGGATATTCATCTTATCCCCTGTGAAGTCTTAAGCCTGGTATCCCCAGCTACAACTTTGATTCAAGTTTCTCCAATTGTGGGTGGTCCCTTCCCCGATGGATCTTTCTTTCCCTTAAAGCAGAGTTCATGTTGTTATCCCTCAGTGGATCTTTGATGATAGAAGATTATTTTTGGTTATCCCCAAGTGAAGTATGTTCCTCTCCCCAGAGAGATTGGAGCCTTGAAGCAGGACTTTGTTCCATCTGTGGCTTTTAATTCATCCCTAGTGATGTTTCCATCTTGTTGAGATTGGTTGAGTATCCTGTTGTGTTGTGATGTTTATTTCATCTTCAGTTTATCTTTTCGTATATTTTTGTCAGCATTAAACATATACATGACATACATTCATTCAGACACACATACATGATTCATGTGCATTTCACATTTTCGTGATGTTGTTTACATAATTCACATTGGTTGTGTTTATCCCCAGGTGACTTTATTTTTCATCTCTCCCAACAGAGTTGTCAGCCTTAAGCAGAAAGTGTACATCCTTTCTAATCCCTCATCGAGTTTATTCCTCATGGAAGATTTTGCTTTAGCTTTCCTTTCCATCCCAGGATAGGATAAATCCCCGGTTGAGTTTATTCCTCATCGGGTAGAGTCTTGTTTAACTATTTCTCTCCAGTTTATTCCTGGATTGAGCTTGGTCTCTGACAATTCTGATTTTTAATCTCTCTAGGCTATTAAAACCCAGATTGAGAGTGCATTTATTTCGCACCTTTGAATACTTTGTCTCCCCAAGAAGAATCTGTTTATGGTTCCCCATTGAAGACAAACCTTTACTCCCCAACAGTGTTATTGTAACACTCTCTTAGAATTTATACCTAACAACAAGTGGTAGTCTCTTTATTTGAGAAGCTTGTTTATCCCCGAATTTCCTTTTGGATGGAAAATTCCAGCCTCTTTTCAGGACAGTTTGTCTATCCCCAATGAAGTTACCAGCATATAAATTTTTCTTCCATTAAATGGCATCTCTCCGGAAGTCACTTCAGAGAAGTTTGTTGAAGATTACGACAAGTGTTTCATCAAATGGCATCTCTACAAAAGTCCCATCAGAGATTTTTGTTGAAGATTACCACAAGTGTTTCATCCAATGGCATCTCTTCAGAAGTCCCGTCAGAGAAGTTTGTTGAAGATTTTCACAAGTGTCTTTCTCTTTATTTGAGATGACTTGTTATAAAAAAATTATCTACTCCAATTCATTTTTTTGTTGTTAAACTACAGCTAGTAACAATCTCCCCCAGTGAGTTCGTTATCAAAATTACTCTTCCATCAAATGGAATCTCTCCAAAAAAGTCTCGAAGAGAAGTTTGGTGAAGCTTTATTTTCCATCAAATGGCATCTCTCTGAAAAAGTATCGAAGGGAAGTTTGGTGAAGCTTTATTTTCCATCAAATAGCATCTGTCCAAAAAAGTCTCGAAGGGAAGTTTGGTGAAGCTTTATTTTCCATCAAATGGCATCTCTCTTAAAAAGTTTCAAAGGGAAGTTTGGTGAAGCCTTGTTTTTCCAGCAAATGGCTTCTCTTTGGAAAAGTCTTGCAGAGAATTTTGTTGTGAAATTTATCTAACCTGCCTGTATCTCTTCTGAAGATCCCCGATAGAGTTATTGATTCATAATTCCTAGCAAATTGCAGTCCCTTTAGCGGAGACAGTTTGTATTGGGTCCTTTTTCAAGTGGAAGACTTGATTAAAGAAGAAACTGAGACCTGTTTGTGGCTTATGACCCGAAGCGTGGGGAGGTTTACATTACCCTTTTCAAATAGAAGACTTGATTAAAGAAGAAACTGAGACCTGCTCATGGCTTATAACCCAAAGTTAGGGGAGGTTTACATTACCCTTTTCAAGTGGAAGACTTGATTAAAGAAGAAATTGAGACCTGATCGTGGCTTATAACCCGAAGCGTGGGGAGGTTTACATTACCCTTTTCAAGTGGAAGACTTGATTATAGAAGAAACTGAGACTCGTTCGTGGCTTATGACCTGAGTCGTGGGGAGGTTTATTATCCTTTCAAATAAATTATTTAATTACAGAAAAAGCTGAACCTTATTCCAATAGTGGAGGCTCGATATTATTCAATTTTCAGAGTTGTGATCTCATCCTTTGTGTAGTGTCAATCTTTCCCTAGTAGAGTTGGAACCTTTTCCCCAGTAATTCATCTCCTGTGGTATCATCCCCCACAAAATCCTCGTCTTGCACTCATATCATATCATATCATAAGCATCTTTGTGGCATCTTAGGGTCCAAATATTGTGCATGTTTGTATTTAAGTCTCTCTGATCACATCGAGACAAAGATTTCAATCTTCGTATCTCAGGATAGAAGAAACTTAAATAGGGGCATCTGTCATACCCATATTTTTAACCCTAAGATCCCACCTTCATTTGTGTCATTTACATGGCATCAACTAACCTTTTGTGTGTGTTTTATGTTTTACTAACCCCTTTTGAAAATACAAAATATGTCTTGCTTTGCTTTGATTACAAGGTAGGGTCTTTGCTTCAAGGAGTTCAAGTGGTTGATCAGTCAAAGTTTAGTGTGATCCCTAACATATCAAGTCCCTTTACCCCTTCATGGTGATCAAGAGTTTCCCAACATCATTAATCAAGATTGAGTGTGCATCAATTCAAGTTCACCATGTTCCAATTCATCAAGTGCTCCAATTTTGGGTTTTGGTCAAAGTCAGCTTAGGGTTGAATTTTTTATCAAGACATTATCTCATGGCTTGGAACATGATTCAAAGGCTTCAAGAACATATTTGTGGTTCATTCATGTGTTTAAATTGGCTCAAGAAGTTTGATTTTTGACAATTGAAAGGTTTTGGTTCAACTGATGAAAAGTCAATAAATGCTCAAAGTCAAAGTTTAACTTTTGGAATTTTTGGTCAATTATGGACTTCTCAAGTCAAAGATCATGGAAATGTGAAAAATGATTGAGTTTGATCAATTCAAATCAAGGAAGTCAAGAAAAGATCCAGAATTGTCAAAATTAGGGTTCTTGAAATTTCCCTAAGTACAAAAATCCATGATCAAATGACCAATTTTCCAAGATTGTAACTTCTTCTTCAAGCAACCAATGGAAACACTTGAGGGCTTCCTTAAAAGAGGGCATTTTATACTACAAGTTGATGAAAATTAGAGTCCAAAAGCTTTCTTGAAGTGGAAGAAATTGGTGGCTAAAGTTGGAGTTTCAAGCTATTGCAAGATTCAAAATACTTAGAATTTTTTCTAAGTGTTTAACCTTTTCAAGTTCATGACTTTGTGGCCAATTTGTGAGCAATTCAAGAGTCCAATTTCAACACTTGTGGGCTGCATTTAAAGATCATACTTCCTACTTCACCATGGTGGAAAATTTCAGATCAAAAGCTCTCTTGAGATGGAAGATATTGAAGGCCAAAGTTGGGAATTTATGTTGATGAACATTGGCATGATGGGCCAAATTTTTTTCTAAGTATTGGTCAGCTTGTTGTACATGAATTGAGGGCCATTTTTCTCATCTTTCCAAGCCTCTACTTAGCTTATCATGAACATGAATGTTGTTCCTTTATGCATCAGCTTTACAAAGATGCCATATTTGTGCAACGTTGACCCCTACACAAAGGACAATCCAACCTAGTCAACTTTTGGCATGTTGTGTAAAAATCACTTTTGGTCCAAACTTGCTAGCTAAGTTTCTCATACTGCTACAAATGATTTCTGATGCATCAAATCCGACTACAGAAGCCAAGAAGAGAGTTGAATATGTCTAATACATGACAAAACCTAAGCCATAATACTTGTCATTTTTTCCATTTTCATGATGAATCCATAACATGACAAACTCAAAAACCAGGAATCAAAAACAAAGCAGGCATCAAACCTATTTCAAATGCTCTTCATAAGCATTTGAGAGGGGATAGAATCAAGGAGGAAGCAAGCAAAGTAGAAGAGCATTTCATCAAAACTTCAAAAACTCCATAAGAGCAAAAATTGAATCTGCCAATCCTTTGAGTTTCTTCCATTTTTGCTTCATCACTACCTTCCATAAAACACACATAATCTTATGTATGCACAAGATCACCATTGAAATCACTTAAACCACCATTTCCAAACCTCATTTTTCCACTTTGCAACTTGACTTGGAGGGAGCAATTTAGAAGGTTCCAAGGAGATTTGAAGATATCCTCACAATCTTGAGACATCAAGGAAGCTAAAGGAGTAGTTATCTCATCTCTGCAAGGTCATTTCAAGGGAGCACGACCTCACCTTACTAGGTACATTTTAATGTTTCCATTCTCACACTTGTGGTTACCTTTTGAACTGTTTCTTGTTACTACTTTATTCATGTTGATATGCTGATTAAAAACCCTCTGCTTATGGCCATTGATTGTGTTCATACGTGATTTAATTTTATTTTTATAAACTAGGGTTTATCTGGTTTTGTGTGAAATTCTTGATGTAGAGTGGAAATAAATGAAATCCAAGATAATATTTGAGTTCCTTGTTAAATTCTAAGTAAAACCATATATTCATTTGTCGTGTTTGGTTAGTATTTTGAAAAATTACATTTTTGAATTCCTTGAGTTATTGAACGTTCAGAGGTTGAAGATGAAGCCTCCATTCGCGCCTTTTCTTTTTTTGAATGTTTTATATATATATTTTTATTTAAGTGAATAATTGACAAGGCCTTATGGTCTGACCTGGTGGTTAGAATATTTTGTTAGTCACCTCAGGAGCGTGGGTTCAATACCCAGGGCCCCCTCCCTTATTTTTAATGACATGTTTTCTCCTATTTTTGCTTCCTTTCCGGTTTTACTTCTTTATTTTCTTTCCCTTTTCTTCTTCCTTTTAAATTCTTTCCTTTTCCTTCAATTTATTTATCATATCCACATATTTAAAAACCAAAAAAAAACATTTTTATTTTATCTTTTAAATATTTTTTTATTTTATCATTTTGTATCTTATATTAAAAGTCTAAAAATGTTTCATTTGTTGTTGTTTTCATTTGGTCATATGATTTATTCTATATCCCTTTGCTTGACATGGTTTCTTGATGGATTATGGTTGACCTTTTCTTTCACATATTTTAGTGATAAATGCCATGGTTGTGATACATTCTTCGTTATTAAATTTGTTTTGATTTATAAGTTACTCCTTGGGGTATGATACTTGTATGCTTTTCATGTGATGGTTACTTGACTTTCGGTCATGCCTTAAGCTTGATATTTGACGATGATGTATCCATGTGGTGTTTTTGCCTTGAATCTTACTTCATTTAAGATGACTTGACTTGTTTGTTTTGAATGATGATCGTTGGCATGTATTGATAACCTTTGCACCATTGGCTTGATGATTCCATAATGTGCAAGATTAGGGTTTTATTTGAGGTTGCTTAAGATACCTTGTCTTGTGAGTTTATGTTGGATACATGCTTTGATACTTGCTTTAAACATGTATTATTACTTTTTTATGAGCTTAGCCTTTGACATTTGAAGACTTTGTTTTGTGTTCCTTGGATGTTATCTTCATGATGTATAACTTGTTTCACATTCATTTCTGGCTTTTGGATCTTTGTGATTTGCTTATGTTTGAATCCAAGGGAAGGGTTTATGGTTAACTTTGTTGTCATGTGCATGTGCATTGCATTTCTTTTGAATTTTTCACCCATTATGTGATTATTGCTTACCTTAGATTGTTTACCCTTAGATTGTTTACCTTAAGTTATTTACTCTTAGGTTGTTCACCCTTAGATGATTCACTACTAGGTCTCCCTTTTTCTAACTTAAATCTTTTCATAAGAAGCCTTGACATTAGGTCATTAACTTTTCAAACCTTTTTCCTAATAAATACTTCTAGACATCTTAAGCATATTAAAACTTTTTCATAAGATTAAAAGACACAAACCACATTCAAAACCTTTTTCCAGTTGTCTTTTCACTTTAAAACATTTTCTTAAGAAATATTAGACATGAGTCATCCCTAGTTGAGATGTAATTCTCCTGCACCATGACATTGTTAAGAAAGATGTTGATTCTTTTCCACTTGAGAGGTATGAACCATACTTGTAGATTCTATATCCAAGTTGGAGCTCTTCTCTCATTGTGAAGCAAAGATCCTGTGAGGGCAAGGTTTCTTCTTACTATGTTTTAATGATGTCAAAACTAGGATATTTCGTACTTGTGTATTTTGGATGGTATCACCTTGTCTAAGCCATGCATTCATCTTTTACAAACGTCCATAAAGATCTGTATACATGTATTTCGACATATAGGATCATACACTTTGTCAAAAATGGGTTTTGAGTCAGTTTTAAAGCCTTAAGTCGACTCACATAGGTCATAGGTCGACTCAAAATGAAGAGAAATGGTTTTTGGAACTTCCTACCATGCTTGCGTCGACCCACGACTCCTATAGGTCAACGCACACTGTCAAACAAACGTTTGAAAGTTTTCTTCCTTGCATGCGTCGATGCATGGCCTGCTGTAAGTCGACGCATGGACCCCTTTTGTGTGCAGTTTTGATTTATGTCTTGCTCAGGTCGACTCACAGCTCCTATAGGTCGACCTCTCGCGCGTATTCACCCATTTTTCTGTGTCTTTATGTTCCCAAACTCAATTTTTCTGTTACTCATTCATGTACATATATATTATCATATGCATCACTTTAAAAAACAAGAAGAAAATTGAAAGATACATTGTTTGCTCTTCATCTTCACTCTCAGAACTACATTCATCAATAATCACACATAATCATCTTTATTAATTGTGCTTTGTCAAAAGTGATAACGTCCAAACGTAGGATTTGTAAATTAAGTTTGGATAGAGATTCAATCGAATTTTCTTCAATAAAACTATTGGGGTTTTGCATAAATCTTTGCATTACAGATTCAGCCGAGTGAAAGCCTTGAAGAACAGTGGGTTCGGTCAAGGGAGTAACGGTAACTGGAGGATTATTTTGAAAGATTTGGGGTGAAACATCTTGCGATCGAAATCATCCAAGTGAAAGACTTGAAGAACAGAAGGTTCGTTCAAGTGAGTAACGGTAACCAGAGGATTGTTCTAAGTGTTTGATGTTCTTGATTCAGCTGGAATCAAGGGGAGAGAAATGGTTAGATTCAACTTCAACAATTGGGTTAGATTGTTGGTTAGCTAGGACTTCTCTTGTATTGAATATTGCACACAGATATTATACATATCTCAATTCTATTTTTAGAATTAGGGACAGACGTACCCGAAGCAAAGACAAAAGGGGAACTGCCTAAATAAATTGGGTGTCGTTCTCTCTCTCTCTCTCTCTCTCTCTCTCTCTCTCTCTCTCTCTCTCTCTCTCTCTCTCTCTATCTATCTATCTATCTATCTCTTTACTTTTATATTGTTGAAGTTTGTGCGAAATCAATTGTTAGCAATATTTTGATTGATTTGTAGTGTTTTAAACTATTGTGAAAAAACCATTGCAATCACTTTGATTGCAAGTGTGAAAAATTTTGCACTACAAATTCAAAGGAAATTTGACTAGGTGTGTTTCGCATGCCAAGTGTTTGACATATTGATAGCACACAAATTGCTCACTACTACAAAACGCTAAAACAACAACGCCAGGCTT
The DNA here is from genome assembly GCA_022829125.1 of Lathyrus tuberosus. Lineage (NCBI taxonomy): Eukaryota > Viridiplantae > Streptophyta > Magnoliopsida > Fabales > Fabaceae > Lathyrus > Lathyrus tuberosus. The sequence continues at coordinate 4,597,997 of JALAZF010000204.1, forward strand.
ACAACGCATCCTTTTACGCCATTGTAATAGGTTAAAAAATTTGCGCCCAGGCATAAGCTGGGGTATAAACAGTCATTTAATGATGGTTGACTTAAACCACCGTAGTAATAAATAAAATGTAGCAAGCTTCGATTCCCTGCAACTACATTTTTTCCATTTGTAGAGTACATTTAGCGTGTGTCACTTAAGTCTATTATTTAAAAAATAAATTGTAAATGATTTTACAACGGTTAAGATGAACAACCGTAGTAATAAATGAAATGTAACAAGCTTCAATTCCCTTCAACACATTTTTTCCATTTTTAGGATACATTTAGCGTGTGTCACTTAAGATTCCACTACGGTTTGTTTCTCCAACCGAGATTAAAAGCTTTACTGATAAATTAAAACAAAACTTATTCTGTATTTCTTTCATAAGACGCCCTAATCAAACAAGTGAGCCAGAGACGCCCTAACCTTTACCCTCTTCGTATCCATTCATTTGGAGCTCAAATATTGACCGTCTTCATTCATTTGCTTCTTCAGCTTCGAAGTAAGGTACTCTTCAACATCTTCATTCCTTTTTTCTTGGTTTATGCTCAAATATTAACCGTCTTCATTCATTTACTTCTTCAGCTTCGAAGAAGGTACTCTTCAACATCTTCATTCCTTTTTTCTTGGTTTATGCTCAAATATTGACCGTCTTCATTCATTTGCTTCTTCAGCTTCGAAGTAAGGTACTCTTCAACATCTTCATTCCTTTTTTCTTGGTTTATGCTCAAATATTGACCGTCTTCATTCATTTGCTTCTTCAGCTTCGAAGTAAGGTACTCTTCAACATCTTCATTCCTTTTTTCTTGGTTTATGCTCAAATATTGACCGTCTTCGTTCATTTGATTCTTCATATTCGACGTATGGTACTGTTCAACATCTTCATTCCTTACGTTCATTTGATTAAAGCTTCGAAGTACGGTATTCTTTAATATCTTCATTCCTTTTTTCTTTGTTCATATTGTATATGCTCAAGTCAGAATGAGATGTTTCATATGCTTTACGTTTAGTATGAGAGTACATCTTCATTGATTTTTTCTTTGTTCATATTGTATATGCATATGCTTGAGTTTTTGGATTAGATTTTGGTGTGTCATTCACATTATTATACATGTATAAATTTCAGAAGTTGTAATGGATCGTAGTTGGATGAAAGCCAATAGATTAGGTCCAATTTATGAGAATGTAGTTTGTGAATTCCTTGAATACGCTGATAAACATCTTCCCGACAATAATGGTATCTTTTATTGTCCTTGTGTTGTTTGCGCAAATATCAAAAAGGGTACAAAGAAAGAAATACAAAATCACCTTTGTTGTGATGGTATATGTCAAAATTATATAATATGGACGTGGCATGGTGAGGTGGATAATAAGGAAAGTCGGGCGTCACAAAGTTAAAGAGTGGAGGAAGATGAATATATGGAAGATCAACTAGAGGATATGTTCCATGATATTGGAGAATCTTCTTTTATGAATGCTCATATTTATGATAATTTATGTAGTGATAAAGACACCCCTTTATATAAGGGATGCACAGAGTTCACACGATTATCGGCGGTGTTAAAGTTGTTTAATCTAAATTCAACTTTAATGGAGAGCAAGAGTTTGGTGAGGCTCCTAAACCTTTAATCGGGGATGAAGTTTATCAACGGCAGGAACACATTAATGTTGTCTTTGGGAAGAGAGAAAAAGAAAAAGGTGGGAAGAGCGAAAAAGAAAAAGGTGGGAAGAGAGGAAAAGAAAAAGGGGCATTTGCGAAAAATATATGGAAAAAGAGGTCCATCTTCTTTGATCTTCCATATTGGTCAAGTCTTGATGTTAGACATTGTCTTAATGTGATGCACGTGGAGAAAAATGTGTGTGATAGTTTGATTGACACACTTCTAAACATTTTGGGCAAGACTAAAAATAGTAAGACTTCTCGTCTTGATATGGAGAAGATGGGTATACGAAAACAGTTGGCTCCAATAGAGAAAGGAAAAAGAACTTATCTGCCTCCAGCATGTCACACTCTATCTAAAAAGGAAAAGAAGATGTTCTGCGAGTGTTTGCAAGGTATTAAAGTTTCGCAAGGTTACTCATCAAACATCAAGAAACTTGTATCAATGAAATATCTCAAGTTAATTGGTTTAAAATCTCATGATTGTCATGTATTGATGACAGTCTCGTTATAATTGATCCAACGAGACTGTGTTTATTCTTCAATGCCATATGTAATAAAGTTCTTGATTTCAAAAAATTGGATGAATTAGAAGATGAGGCTGCCATAATCTTGTGTCAATTGGAGATGTATTTTCCGCCATCATTTTTTGACATTATGGTTCACTTACTTGTTCATCTCATAAGAGAAATCAGAATTTGTGGTCTAGTTTATTTAAGGTGGATGTATCCAATAGAGCGATATATGAATATCTTTAAAGGATATACGAAGAATCATCACCGACCGGAAGCTTCAATTGTTGAAAGGTACATTACAGAAGAAGCTGTTGAGTTTTGTATAAACTATTTGTCGGATGCAGATTCTATAGGAATTCCAAAGTCTCGTCATGCTGACACAGACGGAAGAGTTATTCAAGGTCTAAATGTTAGGTTAATGGCTCGGGATGTAGTTATTCAATCACATTTCTATATATTGAGTAATATAGATGAGGTTCAACCTTTCATAGATACTCACGAAAGACTTTTGATGAAAAAATATCCCCGAATGAGTGACAAGTTGTTGTTGATAGAGCATAACAATAGATTCATGGATTGGTTTAATAAAAGTGTATCTAATGATCATAGTGCATCCGAGATACTTAAATGGTTGTCGTACGAGCCAAAATTTGTGTCATTACCTGGAGTGTATACGACATTGGTCATTATACCTTTTATATAAAATCAAAAGATGATCGTAGTACAATGCAAAATAGTGGGGTTATAGTTGAAGCCGAATCGATGTATTTCTCTAGTTCGAAAGATAAGAATCCGGTATTGGCAACTACCGCGTTTTATGGTGTCATTGATGAGATTTGGGAGATTGATTATGTTATTCTCAAAGTGGCTTTATTTAAATGCAAGTGGGTTCCCAATAATAGTAATGGTGTAGACATTGATGACTTATTTTCACCTGGGTCGACCTTGGCAAGGCATCTTTTAATACAGAACCATTCATCATGGCTTCTCAGGCAAAACAAGTTTTCCATGTTACCGATCCATCGGACATATCGAGGAAATGGTCAATCGTTCTCTAAGCAAAATACATTCCTCTTAGTGATGAAAGTCTTGATATTTCGTCCACACCTTCTTACACAACACAAGTTCCTACCTCATATGATGAAGTTGATGGAGATGTCGTGCATGCTATACGACTCGATCATGAAGAAGGCATATGGGAAAATTAGCAAGTACGTAATTTATTATTTATTCATAATATATTAATTGTATGTTATAGTTTAGAAGTATTTTTACTAACAAGTATAATTATTTGAAATCATAGGTATTTTGAGTCCAGACACCAGGCCAAGAGACAAGACACCAAGAGACAAGATACCAATACACCAAGTTACAATTATGTGAAGTTATGTAATGTGTGTAAACTGTAATATGGTATATGTGATATTTTATTTATGTAGGTACGTTGTTTGTTCTGATATACTGTAATGTGGTATATGTGATATTATGAATATGATACAATTAATATTATTATTAAAACTTTATCACAAAATGTGAATTGTATTTTTCTGTTGTGCTATGATATGGAGAACAATAATACAGGTAAAAAAATAGGATTAATTATAAAAGCAGGATCATATTTGTTAATTTTGCAGAAACTTTAATGACGGTTATGTTTCATAACCGTTATAATATCTAGCATGTTGTCCAGGAAAAAATAAATATCAAAACTGCGCTGCTGGGAATCGAACCGCGGACAATTATTTTTATTACAACGGTGTATTGTAAAATCCGTTGTGATAGTTAGCGCGCTTTCCAGTTTATTACAACGCCTACTAGGCCGTGGTTGTAAGTATCATATATACAACGACAATCTACATAACAACGCCCTCGCCCACGTCATTATATGTCATTCCCAACCGTTGTTAAATGGGTTTTTCGTAGTAGTGGTTTGTTAAATTGTCCATTCAAATTTTATCCTCTATTAAGCATTGGAAACTGGTTCACTTTAAGTGGTCTTTATTTGAATTGTGGATTGGGAACCTTATTGATTCTACTATCTCATCAAGATTATTCCATTCGGTTTCGCATATTCGGTCTTTCCAATAACGGTTCGTTTAGACGAGTTTCGATCCGAGGCCGCTTTCGCATATCTTTAAAAACAATTTTTGAAGTGCAAATTATTAAAAATTAGTGATCTGTTCAACCCCCCCTTCTAGATCAGTGCCATCTTCTAACATATCCATCTTCCACATGTTTGTGGTGGATTAGTTGAGTATTCTCCTTAAGATGACAACTTGTCTCTTCTTCATTAAAATCCACCATAACAAACCCCTTTCTTTTTATACCCCGAACTACGAGGTTTTGATCCTTTATTGGTACGTAGGCACAAGACTTTATGTCTTGCCAAATACAAAAACAATAAAAAACACTTTTTTTCTCATCTCCCCAATCTATTTCAGCAAACACTTTTAACCTAACACAAATAGTTCAAGAGGTTCCTATAGGATACTATGGATACTTAGGGTGCTAGTACCTTCCCTTAGTATAACCAACCCCTGTACCTTAGATCTCTTCTCTTGCTTAGATTTTAGTTTTACTTTATGTTTTGCATGTTTACTTTGGGTTTATTCATTCTTTTCCCCTTCCTTTGAAAAAATAAAACATCGGTGGTGACATCTGATTTTGTGAGTCTAGCTAATTGATAACTATGGTCTCTGATTCTTCACTGCGACACATAGGTTGACACGCATGCTTCAATATTGAAGCATGTAGGCTTTGTCCATGTGCTCACTCCTATAGGTCGACTCAAGAACTTTATAGGTCGACACATGACTTTGATAGGTCGACCTATAAACTAAAAATCTTGATTTTTTGCATTATTTTCTATTCCTTTTGCACTCATTTTGCTTGATACTTGCATACATATATATACTTGATACATGCATCATTTCTAGTTCTTGAGTAAACCTATACGAAATCGGGATTTCAAAGCATTCTTATCATCTTCAACCTCTCTTCTATGTATATACATAATCAAACTACACATAATCATATTTTGGTTGGGTGATCATCTAGATTAGAGTTGATAATGTCCAATTAGGTTGTTGTACCATTGATATTGGGTTGGGAACTTTGAGGATTTCAAATAAGAAAATTGATCTGGGGTTTTCCTTCAAGATTGTTGAGGATTTGAAGGTTTTAGACAAGATTACGCAATTCGGATCCGATCGAGTGAAAGCCTTGGGACAAGGGGTGCCTTGCAAGGGAGTAGCGTGAGAGGTGGATCGTGTTGGTAAATCTTGGGTTTCAACAAGTGTGCGCTTAGGATTAATTTGACCGAGTGAAAACCTTAAGACAAGGAGTGTCTTGCAAGTTAGTAGCAAGAACTGGTGAATTAAAGCGGCATTGTTAGTTACTTGATAAATCTTTGATCAAGGGTTTTGGAGGTGGTAGAATCAATAACAAACCTAGAGTTTGTAGGGTTAGAGTTCTTCATCTCTTGTATACACACATTTGCAAAGTAAGATATAGGCTTAATTGCAACTTTGGTCCCTCTATTTTGACTTTTTTTTACTTTTGATCCCTCCATTTTAAAAATCACGTTTTTAGTCCCTTTTTTAAGTTTTGTTTTGGATTTTAGTCCCTTGACCAATTTAAGAATAATTTTTTATGATATGGCGCTTGTTTTGATGATGTGTCAATTTCTATTTGTACAAATATATTTCCACCTCATATTAATTCATTTATAATTAAATACTTTCATTTCATTTAATTTCAATTCAATTATTCTTCTAAATAATAAGTAATTAAAAATAAGTATTCAATTGAATAATAAATAATTTCAATTCAATTCAATTTGGGAATAAAACATTGAACAAATATTGAACTTGTTTTCCCTAATGGGGAATCTAAAAATCTTCGTCAAACTTTCATCAAACCAAATCCTTAAACTCCATCAAACTCTACGACCTTGCTATTCCTCCAACTTCAAACCCTATATGCTCCTTCCACGAACACGCCCTATTCCGACTATGAATTTGGGACATTCGTGAGGCAGGTTCCACCATTAATGTATTATTGTCAGAACGTCGGTTGATAAATCAATAAAGGTTTAGGATGTTAGGAGTTTTAGGGTTCTGATTTCAGTTCTTAACAGGCATGGGTATGCTGTTAGAAAGGTGAAATTTTTGTCATACATGTGGAATTTGATGATGTCGTGTTCTTATGATATGTCTATTTGTGTTTGGGATTTCATGAGTGTTCTTGCCAAAGAACTTATTGCTAGTACTGGTTAGTATGAACTTACTGGTTGGTGTGAACTTGCTTATGTTTCAATAGGTTTTTTGAGTTATAAGATTCAATGCTTGGTGGATCTCTCTTGTTGTATCAATGTTGAGTAGGAATATATGTGATTTCAAGGAACCCATAAATATATGAATTGGGAAAAAGATGAACCCATAGATATAAGAAGAATGAGAACAAGTTCAATCTCTTTAATATTTTATCTATTCTGATTTTTAATTACTTATTATTTATAAGAATAATTGAATTGAAATAAATTAAATGAAATGAAAGAATATAATTATAAATGAATTAAAATGAGGTGGACATATATTTAAACAAATATAAATTGACACATCATCAAAACAAACGCCACATCATCAAAAATTATTCCCAAATTGGTTGGGGGACTAAAATCCAAAACAAAACTTTAAAAAGGGACTAAAAACGTGGTTTTTAAAATTGGGGGATCAAAACTCAAAAAAAGTCAAAATAGGGGGACCAAAGTTGTAATTAAGCCTAAGATATATTATAATATCTCAAATCAAATTCGAATTGAGGGCAGACGTACCCATAGTGAGGCCGATTACGGAACTGCCTAAATGTAATACCCCGTATTATTGAAATGCTCAATGGGATATCAGATGAGTGTCTATGTGCTCTATCTTTGGTAAATTGGATTAATGAAATCCTCTAAGTGCTCTAAGTATTGTTAAGTGGGACCAATAGAGCAACTGGTGAACTCTGAAGAGATCTGTTATTTTATTAAAGAGAGTATATTATGGTAACTCTAATAATCGATCAATTGGTGTAAGACGATAAAATATCAATTGGAGATATTTTACACTGTTGGAATTATATTATATATATATATATATATATATGTGTGTGTGTGTGTGTGTGTGTGTGTGTGTCTGTGTGTGTGTGTGTGTGGTAAGAGAAAGAAAAGAAATAGAAAGAAGAAAAACAGAAAAAAGAAGAGAAGAGGAAAAGAGAGGAAAAAGGGAGAAGAAGAAAAAACCATTGAAGAAGAAGAAAAGTTTATGGATCATCTTCAAGATTCGTCATCTTCTTCAACCTCCTCTTCGATTATCAGGTGGGTTCTAGTTAGACACTTTAAGTTTTAGAAATAAGTTGTTTTAGAACTTAGGTTAGATTGAGAGAAAATGCTTAAATTGCTAATCAATGGAATCTAACGGATGAAATGCGATATAAAATGTGTAATATAGTCGGGTCATGTGTAGAAATAATCGACAATACTTATTGTGGTGTTGGGATCTGTTTTGAATGAGTTTGGATAGGTTTGGTATCAGGAAAAACAAGTTTTTATGCTTCTGGAACAGGGTTAATCGATTAACCATAGGGTTAATCGATTAACAGGTGGAAAATGGTGTTTTACGTGACATTTAGACTGGTTAACCGGTTAACCATTTGGTTAACCGATTAACACTGTAACTTTTTGGAAAAATACTTTAAAAATCCATAACTTTTGATCCGTAACTCGGATTGACGCACGATCGGAAGCGTTGGAAAGCTATTTCAATGCTCTTTGTGATGGTGAGGTAGAAAGATGGTTATATGCCATGGATTGATAAGAAAAATATAGAAATGTAATGTTTACAAAAATGTATAAATGTTAAAATATGGAATTTGTGTGAAATGTTTGAAGATCCATATCCTTTGGATCGTAAATCTTATCAAGGCATAATTATATCCGTTGGAAATCTGTGAAAGTATCCTACGGGATAAAAGTGAAAAGTATTGATTACGATACCCGATTAAATGAATCGGAGGGAACCCGAAAGGGGTGTTTTATGTGATGTGTGATTATATGTGTTTACGTGTAATATTTGTGTTATGACATATCTATCTAATTATTGTTAAGTATGAATGAGAGAATATGCCAATGATGTATGTTATATATATATATATATATATATATATATATATATATATATATATATATATATATATATATATATATATATATATATGTTGTTTAAATGCGATTAAGCGATAACATGTTTAAAAGACTATAACAGAAAGAGTGAGAAAACTTACCCGAAAACAAACATTAGGATCCTAGAGATGTAACTAGGACTTAGTAAAGGGTTTAAAGAGCAATGCTTATGCATCGATACTAGAAGAGTGTCTTTGATAAGTAGTTGTCAGTGGAGGATTGTAATTCCTCCGGTTTGTGTGAGTATCCCTTAATAAATATTAGTGACCCGTGTCGAGATCCTCTGGTGTAGGATGGTCGGGGAAAGTATTTATTAAGTATCGTATCCCCTAATAAATATTAGTGGCCCGTGTTGAAGTGCTCCTTGTGTGGGCTGGCCGGGGAAAGTATTTATTAGGGTTATCCCTTAATAAATATTAGTGACCCGTGTTGAAGTGCTTCGTGTGCGGGCTGGCCGGGGAAAGTATTTATTAAGTAAGTAACCGTGACCCGTGTTGAAGTACTCCTTGTGTGGGCTGGCCGGGGAAAGTTACTTAGTGGATGGTACCGTGACCCGTGTTGTAGTGCCTTTTATGGGTTGGCCGGGGAAAGTACCGTAGGGAGTGGTATTAGTGACCCGTGTTGTAGTGCCTTTTATGGGCTGGCCGGGGAAAGTACCATTGGTAGATAATTAGTGACCCATGTTGAAGTGCTCCTTGTGTGGGTTGGTCGGGGAAAGTTATCTGTGTTAAGGATCCGTGACCCATGTTTAATCTCCTTGAGAGAGATGGTCGGGGAAAGACTCCTTACCTAGTTGTCGTTGTGTGCGTATTGCGATGTTTTCTCTAGTCAGAAATGTTTGAACTCAAGGTCTAATTCCCTTCCCCTTGACTTGAGTTAGGATTGGCTAGCCTTGTAAAGCCAAGAGAATCTATAAGATAGGGAACTCACTGAGATTTGATGTATCTCACCCCACTATAGTTGCTATATTTCAGGTGTGGGTTGCAGGTTTGATTTACAAGTGGAGCGATGCTTGGATGTTTCAAGAGAAGCTTGACTTTAGTATTTCCGTTGTGTATCATTTTGTTGTATACAATTGAGGATATTGTATATTATTCTTAGATTTTTTTATTTTTGGCTAGTTTCCATGTCTTGTGCCATAGATTGTGTTTATGTTTTAGAAATGGGCAAGTATGTGAATTACGCCATTAGACACTTATGATGGTGTCAGTACCAAATAAAATGTTTGTATTGTATTATTCTAGATATATATTATACAGGGCATTACATTTGGTATCAGAGTAGGTCGTGTCCTCGACCTAGCCTTGAAACATCATAAGTAAATCTATTCCTGCCTCTTAAGTGTGTCTTGCCAGCATGACTCTTAATATCATACTATGTAGTGTTGGGCCTGATCAACCTAATACTATGTATGTGATAGGTAGAATCATGGTTGAGCGACCACGAGGATTCCGTAGTGTTGTCGGAACTTGTGTTGTGAGGGTAGGCTCAAGCCAAGAGTTAGTAGTAAGGAGTTTTGGTCAGCTCAGTTGAGTTTTAGTAGAAGTTGTGATTTGGGTAACATGGAATTGAAGAGTGGTGTTGTTCAAACTAATCCTTTGGATCAGTAGAGTCCGAAGGTTAAGGACATTTATCGGACGATTGGTTAGGGTATTGAGGAATATGTAAATTGCTAGTGGAGTTGGATTGACCACTAGTACGGATAAGGATTTCAAGAAATCTCATTCCGTGAAAAAGAAAAGTTGTTTGTGGAATGTGTGACATAAGGTTCGGAAGTAAGATAAGTATTGGTGTTTCGGTTTCTAAGGTCGCTATGGTATCTTGAATGGACGAGAGTACCTTAAGGAATGTGTTCGGAACAATATCTTCCGACTGGTTAAAAGTCGAGGGTTAAGGAAGTTCGGCTTTCATGGGAACCTAGAGTAGTAGAGAAATGTGTGAAGGAACACAAGGATGTGTTACATGCTTCAAGTGAAACAAGTGTGCGCCGAACGAAGAGTAGGAGATGAGTTGTGTATCTTCAGTTATGTAGAGAGATTAAGTTCAAGATACTACATTAGGATTTTCGGTCTTCAGTACGAGACCAATTTGGAAATTAAAATTTGTTAACTTGCCCAAGGAACAATATAAGGTATTGTGTTGGAGAAAGAATGAACTTCATTTAGTAACGGAAAATGCAGTGATACGGACCGGAAGAAGTTTGTATTAAGAAACAGAGTAAGTACCTTGGATTCAAGGAAATCTTAGTAAGATGGTTTTATGTTTGGACCTAAGAGGATTACAATGGAGAGCGGAGTAAACGAGATTTGGAAAACAGTATGTTATGAGGAAGTGACTAAGGAACGTATTTTGGACGAATGTGCAACAGAGTTATTAAATTGTTGTTGAAGCTAAAATTAAGGAAGTGTAATCCAAGATGATTCATCCACGTGAACCCTAATAGTATGAGCTGAACTGAAGAAGTTACACCTTGGTATTAAGAACAAGCGTAGTAGTAGCACCGTAGTCACAAGTGTACGTGATGGATTCTTATTCTTGAGATAAGTGTGAAGGAACGTACTTTGTGGGATAGTGAGCATTGTATTTTAAGAAGTAAGATTGTGGTAAAATGACGAGAAGCAAATCAGGACTTATTATGGACTTAAGTGTAAGTGTGGTGTACAATGGATAGTGGAGAGTAAGGAATTCCGGTTGATGTATACGTAGTGATGGAAAGGTTCTTGAAGAGGATGCATTGCCCCGGTTTATTTTCATGTATAGAGAAACTTATGTATTTGAGAATGATTGTAATTTTCGGAATCTACCTTTTGTTGGACTAAGGACGTTGTTGTATTACTTCTCTCCAAAGAAATTTAAGTGAGAGGATAAGGTTGTATGCTTGACATGATATGTCCATCGCTTTTGCAGTATCGTATAATGGTTTAGTGTTGGGTTTTGCTTATGGACGAATCAAGTAAGAGTTGTGGCTAAAACCCTAGAATGTCGTCATGATAGACTTCCCGCTAGTGTAGTTGTATGAGCAAGGAATGAACTATTCCGCAGAGGATTTGTCGTGTGACCACGTCAAAATTGGGAATTTTGTCTTGTCACTTGGTTGGAGTGTGCCGTCGACTTTGTCAGTTTTACCTTGAGTGGATCATGGTTAGTGGATGTTATACAAGTTAAGGAGTCGCGAGTTGGAAAATGATATTTCAAGTTAGAACAAATCGGATTTATGGTTTGAGTATGGATGGCTTTGAACTAAGAGGAAAACTGATTTTAGATTCTGCAGCAGTGTTAACCGATTAACCAATGGGTTTAACCGATTAACACGTGCAAGGGAGGTGTTTTTGCACTGAATTTTGAGGAGTTAACCGATTAGCTCAAATGGTTAATCGATTAACGTGTATGCAAATTGTAAAATCCCTTAGGAACCATCATCTGCATTTTGTTACCTTATGTTGCTCCGAATGGAGAGTATTGTGTGAATGGAAAATGGAATTGCAAGTAAATGAAAGACGGATTTGTGTTTTGAAATCGTAACTTCTGGAAAGGTGTTGCATAGTTGACCACTTGTTCAGACGACGAGGGAGTTTGACTTTTGGGAATGTAATCTTGTGAATTGTGTTGAGTATGAGAAATGTCATAAGTGTATTACTGTTGAAAGCCTTGAGGGCGAAGTTAGAATGCGCACAAAGTCCTTATCTTACAAGGAATGTTTTAGTGTTAGTGAGGTATAAACGGTTGGTTCGAGTTAGTAATTGTCAACTCCGTGCGTTCATGGTATCGAATTTAGACTCCGTGAGAGCAGTACTAGTTGTGTACAGTTGTGTTTTACCCAGAGAAGGAAATTTGAAAGTTATCTTTCCAAGTACGAGTAAGAATTGGGTGTTCCGAAGTTAAGTATGTAACTTGGATCGTTTATGGACAAAACGATGGAGAGATGAGGATTTAATTGGGAAACATGGTATGGACTTCGACAGCGTATGTGTGTGTAGAGTGTTGTTGTGAATTGGTGAGTGGTATGGAAAACTCACAATTGTGCTTTGGATGGTTTAAGTTTGATAAGTGGTGACTCGCATATGATTGTAGTTCTATGTTGGTGTTACGTTGATATTGGATGAGATCTCGTGTCAACAAGGAACCTTGAGTAAGTCGAAAAAACCCGTAAGAAGAATTATTATGGAATGTGGTAACCAGAGCCGAAGGTTGCTAAACTACTTTTGGATGAATTATTCGAGTTTTGAATGAATTTGGAGTTATACATGTTATGGTTGTAGCAATGTAACTCTTGTGTCTTTATCGTCTGGAGAGTGTTGGACAGATGTTAAGATATTGTGTGTTGGCGAGGAAATTGTTCTACCATAAGACGTCAACAAGTTTCTTGTACCGTTGATTAGTAAGGATCCCAGTGGATAAGTGTGTTTCTCCGTGGACTGTCAGCTACGTGGTAGTGCTTAAGAAATTGTGGTGTTCCACTGTTAGGATTTGAGTTGCGCAGTGGAGAGTGACAAATGAAAGAGTTCAGTCGGATTAATAAGAATCAGATGGATGGTTACTTATAAGAATAATAAATAAATAAGGAAATCATGTTTTAAGAGTGTTACCTTTTGGGTGTGACACGAAAGAAAGGAAATATCGGATTTAATGATTACAATGTTTAGTATCAGACCAGAAGGAACTGGTAAGGAAGTCGTCGACTAGATATGAAGTGGTTCGAATGCTAAAGGATTTATGAAAGGATAGTTGTCGGTAATTGTATAAAGGAAAGAAATCATCGAATTACCTCACGAGAATTTGATGAGTGTTTATTGTCCCAATTTGAGATAAGGTGTTACAGTTTTGTTTTGTGACTCGGTAGAGGAATGTAGAATGGTACATTCTTTCTGAAGTAAGATGCGACTAAGTGCTTTGTAAGGAACAATAGAGGAATTATGGAAGGGCAAGGTTAGAAGTTAACTCGATATTGGAACAAAAGTATAATTAAGGACGTGACGTTTGGTAAGTCGTGAAAATAAGGATTTTTGGTCTGTGAAGTTAACTTGGAATTGGAATACGTCAGAATTTGAACGGAAGTAAAGTTAAGTGTGGATCTAAGACATTGATACAAGTTGGGGTTATTGTCGAGTAGAGGAAATTCGGGGACGAATTTCAATTTAAGGGGGGGAGAGTATAATACCCCCGTATTATTGAAATGCTCAATGGGATATCAGATGAGATCAAATGAGTGTCTATGTGCTCTATATTTGGTAAATTGGATTAATGAAATCCTCTAAGTATTGTTAAGTGGGACCAATAGAGCAACTGGTGAACTCTGAAGAGATCAGTTATTTTATTAAAGAGAGTATATTATGGTAACTATAATAATCGATCAATTGGTGTAAGACGATAAAATATCAATTGGAGATATTTTACACTGTTGGAATTATATATATATGTGTGTGTGTGTGTGTGTGTGTGTGTGTGTGTGTGTGTGTGTGTGTGTGTGTGTGTGTGTGTATGTATGTGTGTATGTGTGTATGTGTGTGTGTGTGGGGAGGGGGGGGGGGGTGTAAGAGAAAGAAAAGAAATAGAAAGAAGAAGAAACCATGGAAGAAGAAGAAAATTTTATGGATCATCTTCAAGATTCGTCATCTTCTTCAACCTCCTCTTCGATTATCAGGTGGGTTCTAGTTAGACACTTTAAGTTCTAGAAATAAGTTGTTTTAGAACTTAGGTTAGATTGAGAGAAAATGCTTAAATTGCTAATCAATGGAATCTAACGGATGAAATGCGATATAAAATGCGTAATATAGTCGGGTCATGTGTAGAAATAATCGATAATACTTATTGTGGTGTTGGGATATGTTTTGAATGAGTTTGGATAGGTTTGGTATCAAGAAAAACAGGTTTTTATGCTTCTGGAACAGGGTTAATCGATTAACCATAGGTTTAATCGATTAACAGGTGGAAAATGGTGTTTTACGTGACATTTAGACTGGTTAACCGGTTAACCATTTGGTTAACCGATTAACACTGTAACTTTTTGGAAAAATACTTTAAAAATCCATAACTTTTGATCCGTAACTCGGATTGACGCACGGTCGGAAGCGTTGGAAAGCTATTTCAATGCTCTTTGTGATGGTGAGGTAAAAAGATGGTTATATGCCATGGATTGATAAGAAAAATATAGAAATGTAATGTTTACAAAAATGTATAAATGTTAAAAAATGGAATTTGTGTGAAATGTTTGAAGATCCATATCCTTTGGATCATAAATCCGATCGAGGCATAATTATATCCGTTGGAAATCTGTGAAAGTATCCTATGGGATAAAAGTGAAAAGTATTGATTACGATACCCGATTAAATTAATCGGAGGGAACCCGAAAGGAGTGTTTTATGTGATGTGTGATTATATGTGTTTACGTGTAATATTTGTGTTATGACATATCTATCTAATTATTGTTAAGTATGAATGAGAGAATATGCCAATGATGTATGTTATATATATATATATATATATATATATATATATATATATATATATATATATATATATATATATGTTGTTTAAATGCGATTAAGCGATAACATGTTTAAAAGACTATAACAGTTAATGTTTACAAAAATGTATAAATGTTAAAAAATGGAATTTGTGTGAAATGTTTGAAGATCCATATCCTTTAGATCGTAAATCCGATCGAGGCATAATTATATCCGTTGGAAATCTGTGAGAGTATCCTACGGGATAAAAGTGAAAAGTATTGATTACAATACCCGATTAAATGAATCGGAGGGAACCCGAAAGGAGTGTTTTATGTGATGTGTGATTATATGTGTTTACGTGTAATATTTGTGTTATGACATATCTATCTAATTATTGTTAAGTATGAATGAGAGAATATGCCAATGATATATATATATATATATATATATATATATATATATATATATATATATATATATATATATATATATATGTTGTTTAAATGCGATTAAGCGATAACATGTTTAAAAGACTATAACAGAAAGAGTGAGAAAACTTCCCCGAAAACAAACATTAGGATCCTAGAGATGTAACTAGGACTTAGTAAAGGGTTTAAAGAGCAATGCTTATGCATCGATACTAGAAGAGTGTCTTTGATAAGTAGTTGTCAGTGGAGGATTGTAATTCCTCCGGTTTGTGTGAGTATCCCTTAATAAATATTAGTGACCCGTGTCGAGATCCTCTGGTGTAGGATGGCCGGGGAAAGTATTTATTAAGTATCGTATCCCCTAATAAATATTAGTGACCCGTGTTGAAGTGCTCCTTGTGTGGGCTGGCCGGGGAAAGTATTTATTAGGGTTATCCCTTAATAAATATTAGTGACCCGTGTTGAAGTGCTCCGTTTGCGGGCTGGCCGGGGAAAATATTTATTAAGTAAGTAACCGTGACCCGTGTTGAAGTGCTCCTTGTGTGGGCTGGCCGGGGAAAGTTACTTAGTGGATGGTACTGTGACCCGTGTTGTAGTGCCTTTTATGGGCTGGCTGGGGAAAGTACCGTAGGGAGTGGTATTAGTGACCCGTGTTGTAGTGCCTTTTATGGGCTGGCCGGGGAAAGTACCATTGGTAGATAATTAGTGGCCCGTGTTGAAGTGCTCCTTGTGTGGGTTGGTCGGAGAAAGTTATCTGCGTTAAGGATCCGTGACCCGTGTTTAATCTCCTTGAGCGAGATGGCCGGGGAAAGATTCCTTAACTAGTTGTCGTTGTGTGCGTCTTGCGATGTTTTCTCTAGTCAGAAATGTTTGAACTCAAGGTCTAATTCCCTTCCCCTTGACTTGAGTTAGGATTGGCTAGAACCTTGTAAAGCCGAGAGAATATATAAGATAGGGAACTCACTGAGATTTGATGTATCTCACCCCACTATAGTTGCTATATTTCAGGTGTGGGTTGCAGGTTTGATTTACAAGTGGAGCGATGCTTGGATGTTTCAAGAGAAGCTTGACTTTAGTATTTCCGATGTGTATCATTTTGTTGTATACAATTGAGGATATTGTATATTATTCTTAGATTTTTTTTTATTTTTGGCTAGCTTCCATGTCTTGTGCCATAGATTGTGTTTATGTTTTAGAAATAGGCAAGTATGTGAATTACGCCATTAGGCACTTATGATGGTGTCAGTACCAAATAAATTGCTTGTATTGTATCATTCTAGATATATATTATACAGGGCATTACACTAAACAAATCCTTGTGTACTCTCTCTCTCTCTCTCTCTCTCTCTCTCTCTCTCTCTCTCTCTCTCTCTCTCTTTCTCTCTTTTTCTCTCTCTCTCTCTCTCTCTTTTTTAATTTTCTGTTCGCAAATTATTGAATTCTTTGTTTGTTTGATCAACTAGTTTTAGAATTATGTTTTATCAAATTTTGAAATAGTTTTTGTTGATATAATTATAATTTGTTTAATTGTGATTGATTTTTAAGATCAACAAAACAAAACAAATTTTCAAACGATATCGATTGCCACAAGGTATTTGATAAATTACTTTATTGTGTTTTTATGTGTTTTGATCATTGGGAATAAGCTCTACGTATAGATTTGCATTCAATTGTTTGAGATTAATAGTTGTTGAATAATTTGTGTTCATTATCATACGTTTGTGCACCTTTACGCATATCTGAGCTTTTTGATAGAGGTTCGGTTATACAATTTGATTCGGGTTGTTTCCGTTGCGCCATAAAAAAAAATTTAACTTGTGATTTATTCAACCCCTCCCCCCCCCCCCCCCCCCCCCCCCCTCAGCCTATCGTCTAACACATCCTTCTGAGACGACAAAGGTGCCCATCCTTCTAAGGCAGACGCTCCGACTACAACAGGGGTTTCTCTGCAGACGGCTACTAAGGCGCCTTCTACGCATGATATGGAGATTACTCCTCTGAGTCTAAGATGTTTTTCTTAACACATGACCCTATTTATATGACTTTGATTTTATTATGAACCACACAAAATAGTCGATGCAATCACATCCGTACAAAACTGTAAGCAAAATCACAAGTGTTCAATTAACACTACCTAATTTTTACTTGACCCACTAAAAATCCGGTAATTGAAAGTTGATTTAAAAAAACCGCTACTTGCATTACCAAATATTTCACCTTTAATCAAAAAATTCAATAAAAACCAGTCATTTTAAAATAACCGATTCATAACCTATCGGTTTTTTTTTAAATATTCAGTAAACCGAATATTTCAGATACATTACCGAATATTTTAATTTGTACTGGATTTTTTATATGTTCAATCGAATTTTTTGTCCAGATTTTTTGATAAAACTTTAACAAGGATAACATGATATTATAAAAATATGTGGGAGTGCGATTAATAAATAAGGGATTACAGGAAAAAATCTCAATATACCGGTATATTGAAATTTAAATGCTGAAGAGTTATAGCAAGAAAACGACAAAGCTAAAAATATGGGGTTTGCTTAACTACTTCAATTATTTGTTATATCTATTACAGGCAAAATTTAGACAATTATGATGAGAAATGAGCCGAATAGATAAGAAAACGTGATCCTTAGGTAACTAAACAAATTCCGCAAGCAAAAAGAAATTGTCTACCAAAGCCTGCTATATCAACCATCATATCCTGTAGATGTAAAAATGGCGCAATTTAAAAAGACTTGCCGTTTATCATCATCTGGTAAAACAAAAAGCTCTGCTAAAGAATTTGGCAACTAAGTTGATCTTTGCCCTATCTGTATCTGTATAGTTTATAAAATCCAATTTGCTACTTTAGTATTAGGTTCCCTTTTTAGCCTTCCCTCTGCATTTGGTGGTTGCAACAATGTTGGTGCGTCTATCAACATTACAAGATTCCCATGGTTCATGGTTCCCACAAAGTTCAGAGTCAAGGGAAATAACCAATTTCTCGTGATCTGACAAGACAGCTTCTTCCCATCCTGCATCAAAATTGCTTCTATTAGGAAAAACAAATTAAAGATCAAGCCAGATAGGAACAAGCAAGTTTAATGACAAGTAGTAGCAATGCTTACTTTGTGCAAGAAAGTCTCGAGCAGCCTGAATCGAAAACTTTAACTTTACTGGATCTACTCTACTCTCTGTGTTGGAAACATTGTTTTCAAAACCACTTCCATCACTACAAATCCTTGACAAGTTCTGACAAACTCCATTTCTATTAACATCATCATCTTCCAAGCCACCACTTTGAACTGGAAATGGATCTTCTTTAGTTTGAAATCGACTAACTGCTGTGGAAGGTTTAACCATTGACTGATTATTTTCAGTAGCACGTAAATTAGGTTTCTTTGGTTTATTCTGAGAACTATTTGGCTTCTTCACCATATTCTCAATCAAACACTTTTGGTGAATTGCCACCACATTTTCAATCAAACATTTTTCTTGAGATGCCACCATATTACCCTCTGATTGGCTGCAGTTGGCAAGATTGACAGATATAGATCCTATCATAACTTCATGATCCTTTACAAGGCCAGGTTCAGTCTTTGTTACGGTTTTTAAAACCATCCTGTTAACGTCAGGTTTCGGCTTTCCATGCCATGCTTTACCAGCATTAGATGTACCATCTTCCTTCTGACCATGGCGGGTTCCATATTTCTGAATGACTTCAGGATTTGAAATAGGAGGATTCTTGTTTGTAAGCTGATCACTGGCAGTGCGTTGGGAGAATTTTGGCAGCTGGTGCCATCTTGCAAAATGATCAAGTTCACGTTGTGACTGTCGAATATTCAGATCAGCACCAAAATCATGTCCTGGCTGGGTATCCCCATTTTTTCCTTCATTGATGTCAGGGAATTGAAGAGGTACATGTGGAGTGTTCTTTGCAGACTCCACTGGATTTTGAGCTTCAAAATCACATGTATCCAAAGATGTTTCTGCCGGTGATACAGTCTTCATTGTACTGTCAACATTCTCTTTAGTGTCTACCTCATGCTTGTTTCTTTGTTCCTTAGCCTTCTGTTCTTTTTGCCTAAGCTTTTTCTGGCGTTTCCTCATCAAAATCTCAGCTTGTCTATAAACGTAGGGTAAATAAATAAGGTGTTCAACGATAAACAAATGTATCTCATGTACTTTTTTCTAAACAAATGTTCAAGACACACCTGAAGTTTAGTAGCCCAGTTTATTTTATTTATAATAAGAAATGAAATCTAAGAAAATAAAATGAAAATCACTGCAGAAGCATTGTACGATCTGATTTTAATTTGTGACAAGCTAGAAATACTATAGGATATGTCAAAATTCTAAACAGACTTATTTTAAATTTAATTCCAAAATTAGTCTTTTATAGTATTACTCAAACTCAACCTGGTAGGGTACCTTTTCTGGGCAGCTTCTTCCTCCTCAACCAATTGCTTCTGGCACCTCAGTGCTTCAGCATCCTTGTCAGCAAGCCCTGCCTTAACCTAAATGAAACAATCAGCATATAAGGTTTTGTAGTTTCTGAGGAAGTTAATTCTTGACATTTGGTTCCATTAGCACCTTCACAGCAAGATCATAATTTCAAATACACCGAAAAAACACATGTTGAATCCATGGGTTAATTATTGAAAGAAGACGGGTTTCAAGGCTGATGCTATAATAGGGATTTGGATTTTATATAGTGTTACAATGTGAAAATCACCTTATAGATGAAATAATCCTTTTGAAGCAAAATTATGAGAAGCACTGTGTTAGTGTTAGGTAATTGGTTTGGGCCTAAGCCCAACAAATGTGTCCAATAGAGGAATGAGTTATATTTGCTGATGTGACTAGTTGGTTAGAGGGAAATGATAGTTATATAAAGGATAGGGATAGAAGAGAGAAGGCACTGAAAATTATTCAGATAGGAACAGTTTTGGTTTGGGCAGAGAGAGAATTTGCTCTAGGATTGCAAGGTTCATCTTCTGTAATAGTTATTGTTTTTCCATTAATAATACAGTTTCTTTTCCTCTTGAATTTGGGTTCCTAACATTAGTCCAACCTACCAGATCTCGAGATGAAGCCAGGGAATTGCTAATGCCGGATAACTGTCTAAAACTACTGGATAACTTCTGTATAACTGCCCGAAACTGCTGGATAGCTGCTGAGAACTGCCATATAACTGCCCAAAACTGCGGAATAACTATCGGAAACTGCCAGGTAACTTTCGGAAACTGTCGGATAACTGTCGGAAACCGTTGTAAACAGCCTGATAACTACACGGAGAGCTAGCAATGTAAAACGTTTGGACTATGAAGAGGGAATTGCCAGATTTTATGGGGACAGATCCTGTTGGCTGGATCTCTGCAACTGAAAGGTTCTTTGAGAAGAACAAAATTCATTCTGATGATAAGTTACATGATAAGTTGCAGTGTGCATTCATGAGCATGGAAGATGAAGGAGTGATGCTGCTATGGTTTTATTATTGGTTTGAGGAGAATCCAGATGCTGACTGGAATTCATTTTCTATTGCTATGATCAGAGAATTTGGAGCACAAATGGTGCAAAATCAAGAATCAAAGCCGAAACGGTGGTAGGTGACAGAAACACGACGAACCAATGTTAGAGGAGATGAACTTCAGTGTTGAACAAGAAGCAAAAGGTTATACAAAAAGTTGAATCTGACTCCAAAGAGATTGCTGATACAGCGATAGAAACAGATTACCGAAAACAAGCAACAAAAACAACGTTTAACGGAAGAATGAATGAGATGCAAAGAAGAATGGAGCAGGCCTTTGCTATTGGGCTAGCTCCGTTGCCGGAGCCACCGGACACCGACCTTCATGTGGTGGCTAACGAGATTCAAATAATCCAGGCGGGTGTTCTCGAACTCCGACCCCCACCGTAACTGCGTTTTCTCGAACTCCGACCCCCACCGTAACTGCAAAACGCAGATTCTCTCATACTCGGATCTCTTCAAGCTCTGATCAGCAAGGAAGGAAAGAGGGGTTCCATGGGTTGCTCAACTTTGTATTTGACAGAGGCAAGTTTTTGTGCCGGGGAAAGATTTGGCAGCAAGATGCAATATCTCAGCCTTGAGGTCAAGGCTGTTTTTCAAGGGGTGGGTATTGTTAGGTAATTGGTTTGGGCCTAAGCCCAACAAATGTGTCCAATAGAGGAATGAGTTATATTTGCTGATGTGGCTAGTTGGTTAGAGGGAAATGATAGTTATATAAAGGATAGGGATAGCACGAGAGAAGGCACTGAAAATTATTCAGATAGGAACCGTATTGGTTTGGGCAGAGAGAGAATTGTCTGTTCTCTGAGGAGCCTTGCTCTGGGATTGCAGGGTTCATCTTCTGTAATAGTTACTGTTTTTACATTAATAATTCAATTTCTTCTCCTCTTGAATTTGGGTTCCTAACACACTGTATTTGTAGAAATTCTGTATTTCTTATTGAGTTTGTACATAATAGAATAGGATATATATAGCCTAGGGAGTACAAGTAACTAAAGAAACTAATTAAGTCCTAATTAACTCAAATTAATTCCTATATACAAGAATGGAAATATTCTATATGGCTGTGTAAATAAGTATAAATGTATTTATATAATACAGCTATACAATCTGCATTGCTGTCCCTTATTAATGGTTGCATAGCTGTGCCTTAATGGTTGCAAATCAGCAACCAACACTCCCCCTCAAGTTGGGTCATAGATGTCTATCATGCCCAGCTTGAATCTTAAGTTTTCATAGTTGGTTCTAGGAAGTGCCTTGGTCAAGATATCAGCTATTTGATGCCTTGAGGGTGTGTGCTGAAGGGAAATTAATCCGTTGTCAATCTTCTCCTTGATAAAATGTCTATCAATTTCTACATGCTTTGTCCTGTCGTGTTGCACAGGATTTTTAGCAATACTTATGGCAGCTTTGTTGTCGCACAATAGACTTACTTCATGGTAAGTATGAACTTGCAGTTCCGCAAGCATCCTTTGGAGCCACATCCCTTCACAAATCCCATGAGCCATTGACCTAAATTCTGCTTCAGCACTGCTTCTTGCAACCACAGATTGTTTCTTGCTTCTCCATGTCACTAAATTGCCCCATACAAATGAGCAATACCCACTAGTTGATCTTCTATCAGTTACTGAGCCAGCCCAATCTGCATCTGTGAATATTTCTATTTTCCTGCTTGTGTCCTTTTTGAAATGCAGCCCCTTCCCTGGTGCCTTTTTGAGATACTGTAAAATACGGTTAACTGCTTTCATGTGAGTCTTTTCGGGTTCGTTCATGTAGCGGCTAGCCATGCTGACAGAAAAACCAATATCTGGCCGTGTATGGGTTAGGTAGATAAGTCTCCCAACCAGTCTTTGATACATCTCTTTATCAACGGGTGGACTCTCTTTTTCCTCTCCTATTTTCACATTAGATTCCATAGGGGTGTCTGCTGGCCGACATCCTAACATTCCCGTTTCTTGAAGTAAATCAAGAGTATATTTCCTTTGAGACAAATAAATTCCAAATTTTGATCGTGCCACTTCCATTCCAAGAAAATACCTTAACTGACCAAGGTCTTTAACTTCAAATTCCTTAGCTAGTAACAATTTTAACCCTTCAATTCCAGTATAGTTATCACCAGTAATAATAATGTCGTCTACATAAACAATGAAGATGGTTACCTTGCCTTCCTCCGAATGCTTTAAGAACATTGTGTGGTCTGTTTGACATTGAGAGAAACCATGCATCCTAACCACTCGGGTAAGCCTGTCAAACCAAGCCCGTGGGGATTGCTTGAGCCCGTATAGTGATCTTTTGAGCTTACATACCTTGCCCGAGTTTTCTGACGTCTCAAGTCCAGGTGGTATTCTCATGTAAACATCTTCTTCAAGTTCACCATTTAGGAAAGCATTTTTTATATCTAGCTGATGAAGTGGCCAATCCAAATTTACTGCCAAGGAAAGGAGAACACGGACTGAGTTTAATTTTGCTACTGGTGCAAAGGTCTCTTCATAATCCACCCCATAAGATTGAGTGAATCCTTTTGCCACCAATCGAGCTTTATACCTGTTCACACTCCCGTCAACATTATATTTCACCGAGAATATCCATTTGCATCCAACTGGCTTCTTTCCATCTGGAAGGTGACAGAGCTGCCATGTACCATTCTTTTCTAGTGCCTTTATTTCTTCCACAACCGCAGCCTTCCACTCTGGAACTAGGATAGCTTCATGGAAATTTTGAGAAATGTGGGTGTTGTCTACTGAGTTGATGAAATTTTTGTACTCCTGCGACAATTTTTCACTAAAAACATGGTTCCCAATTGGATGTTTGGTACAAGACCTCACTCCCTTTCTTATGGAAATAGGTAAGTTTAAGTTCTGTTCATAAGTGTCATTATCCAATAAATTAGAAGATTAGTCAATGCATTGTAATTTACCTTTGTGAGTAGGTTCAGAATCTGAATTTTGGGCAGAGCCTTGGTTCTGCTTCGGAAGAGTGCATGTTTCTACTTCCTTAAGAGTTTGAAGCTTGTTTTTCTTCCTTGTGTATACTTGTACTTCTTTTCTTCCACTTGTTGTCTTGGTAACATCAAGAGTGGTTGCTTGCTGGTCCAATTCAGGTTCAACCATTATTTGGGCAGATTCTGAATTTTTAGTAGTCTAGCCAGGTTTCGGTGGGTTAGAGTTTGGGACAGATTCTTGCGGGACAGATTCTGGTACAGTATCTAGAATGGTTTCTGGGACAGATTCGGGTACATTTTCTGGAACGGTTTTTGGGACAGATTCGGGTACATTTTCTGGAACAGTTTCTGGGACAGATTGCGGGACATATTTTGGTATAATAATTTCCCAAGGTTGGTGTTCATCAATTGTCACTTTCTCCCCCTGAATGGCAACCTTGGAATAAAAGGCATTCCCTTCATAAAATGTGACATCTATAGTGTGATAAATTCGTCTTTTCTGAGGACAATAACATTTATATCCTTTCTTGGTAGGAGAGTATCCCAAAAATATACATTTGATGGCTTTTGGGTCTAGCTTGTTGGGATTTGGTTTTTGATCATGTACAAATGCAGTACATCCAAAAATCTTTGGTGGGAGATTTGTGATGAGTTTGGTCGAAGGATAAAAGGACAAGAGGGTTTGGTGAGGTGTGCTTCGGTTGAGTGTTTTAGAGGGCATTCTATTTATTAGGTATGATGAAGAAAGAACTGCATCTCCCCAAAAATGGCTAGGTACATTCATGGACAACATAAAGGCTCGAGTGACTTCTAATAGGTGTTTATTTTTCCTCTCTGCTGTTCCATTTTGTTGGGGAGAATATGGACATGAAGTTTGGTGTACAATCCCATTTTTGACAAGGTATGTACCAAGGGTGTGGTGGAAGTACTCCCCTCCATTATCAGTTCTTAGAATTTGAATGTTGCTTTGAAATTGGGTTTGAACCATTTTATGGAAGTTCTCAAATATACCCCCTACCTCTGACTTTTCTTTCATGAGAAACACCCAAGTGACTCTTGTATGGTTATCAATAAAGGTGACAAACCACCTTGACCCAGTAATATTGCTCACTCGTGAAGGTCCCCACACGTCACTATGAATAAGGGTGAAAGGTTTAGATGGCTTATAAGGTTGTATGGAATAATGAGACTTGGTATGTTTGGCTAATTCGCACACTTCACGTTTGAAAAAACCAGAATCTTTATTAAATAATGATGGAAACATCTTTTTCAAATATATAAAATTTGGGTGTCCTAGGCGGTAATGCCATAACATTACATCATTCTCATTCTTTGATGAACACGTAAGGGCAGCCTTGTATGATCTTTTATTTTGTTCTTCAACTCTTAGGTAGTAAAGGCCTGCACTCTCCTCAGCATTGCCAATCATCTTCCCCGAATTCATATCCTGAAATTCGCACAAATTTGGTAAAAACTTAGCAGTACATCCCAAATTTTTGGTTAATTTACAGATAGACAACAAGCTGCAATTTAATTTTGGAACATGTAAAACTGAATCAAGAGTAATATCTTTAGTGATAATCACTGAACCTTTACCGGCCACTTTAGAGGTAGTACCATCTGCTATTCGAACAAAAGATCCATCTTGACAGGGGGTGTATTTGGTAAATACATTGATGTCCCCAGTCATGTGATCCGATGCGCCGAAATCAACAATCCATTGGTTTGTTTTCTGGTGATTAACATGAAGGGCAGTAGAAACATTACCTTTTTGGGCAAGAGTAGCAGTGGAAGAAGTACTAGTGTTTTGTATTGCTTGTTGCATCATTTTCTGCAACATCTCTATTTGTTCTTTGTTGAAAGGGCTTGCCTCTGCAGTACTTTTGGACTTGCTTTCATCAACAGTAGCAGCATATGCGCGTGTATCCTTGAATCGTGGTTTCAGATCCGTGGGTTTCCCGTGAAGCACCCAACATGTTTCCTTTGTATGTCCGGGACGCTTGCAGTGATCACACCATCCTCTACCTTTCTTTGGTGGACCTCTTGCTACAAGGGCAGAACCTTCAATGTTAGCACTTTGACTTCCCAGCATAACTTTTCTTCTACTTTCTTCCCTTCTTACTTCTGCAAATGCTTCACGAATGCTAGGGAGAGGTTTAGTTCCAAGAATCCTTCCCCTTACTTCATCTAAATTTTTATTTAGTCCTAATAAAAATTGATAGATTCTATCCTTCTCGATCAATTTTTTATAGATTTTTTCATCCTCCGGACACTTCCATTCTGTGTCAGCATAGATGTCGAGTTGCTGCCAATACTTTGTGAGTGTGTGATAGTACTCCGTTACTAGAGAGTCTCCTTGTTGAAGGTTATGTAAGAGACTTTTGATCTCAAATATGGCTGAAGTGTTATCCACATTTGAGTAGGTCTCCTTGGCTGCATTCCAGATTTCTGCAGCATTGCCATAATACATAAAATTTTCACCACACTCATTTGTCATGGAGTTGAGTAACCATGACATCACAAGACTGTTTTCAAGTTTCCACTTTGCATGGTTTGAATCAGTCTTTGCTGGCTGCTTAGCGTCGCCGGTGATGTAGTCTTCCTTTCCCTTTCCTTGGAGGAAGAGTCGGACAGATCTGGACCACTGTGTATAATTCTGTCCATTGAGCTTGTAACAAGTAATGAGAATTGTCTCATTATGACTGGTGGTGTTTCCAGTCGCTGCCTTTGGATCAGCATCTGAGATGCTTGAGCTGTTTGTTTTTTCCTCCATGGGAAAACCCTTTTTTTTTTTTTTTCCGGATCAGAACGGTAGCTCTGATACCATGTAGAAATTCTGTATTTCTTATTGAGTTTGTACATAATAGAATAGGATATATATAGCCTAGGGAGTACAAGTAACTAAAGAAACTAATTAAGTCCTAATTAACTCAAATTAATTCCTATATACAAGAATGGAAATATTCTATATGGCTGTGTAAATAAGTATAAATGTATTTATATAATACAGCTATACAATCTGCATTGCTGTCCCTTATTAATGGCTGCATAGCTGTGCCTTAATGGTTGCAGATCAGCAACCAACAGTATTAAGATAAGAAAAGGTGGGTGAGCTATGTGTGAACAAATTTTGAAGTGAAGAGAAACAATTACCAATATCTGTTCAAGCAAGAAGCTTGTACAAGCCACTATATTTTTTGGTTCAAGACCAATTTTTCCAGCCCCTCCAGGAAAAACACATTTTTGCACTGACAGTGTTGTCCCCAATAAAAATGTTCCTTCACTAGCATCATCAAGGATACTGAATAACTCCTGGGAAGGTATAGGAAAACTGGAAGGTTTGGGTTGAACAATGTCCTGAAAACAATTTTGATGTCTTGCCTTAATATACCAAGTTACACCTGTCAGAAAATTTAACAAGAAAAGCAAATTTATAATCCTGACTATATGCTGCTTACCAATAGGGCAGCGCCGGCCCTCAGATAACACGGAAGAAGAAAAAAGAATCCTTGTTTTTGAGCAAGAGTCATCAAAGCATGCAAAATCGAAGACCCTGGAACTTCCTAGAAAGCACAGTCAATGAAGAAAAACAAGATATGAAGATTACCTTATGTAATACAGGTAAAGCAACAAAAAAATAAAATTAAAAATAAGAGCTGAAATGAAGATAGAAACATAATGCTCTATCATATAGATCATATCTTAATTAAAATCATTGACCTCTTCTTTCTCAATAGTTTTTCTTAGCCTTCCTCTGCCTATAGGAATTGAGCTACCCCTTTGTATTAAATCTACATTTCTGCTCCTCGCGTGTCTAAACAACCAAGTCGGAATTCAACTGTCTTTTTATACGACAATGACTACCCCAAATCTATCTCTAACGCTCACACCAATCTTAGCTTGACTAATACTTCCACACATCTAGTACAACACTGTCATCTGCACTACACTAAGTTTACTGTCGTGTTGGCATTTTATTTTCAAACACGCATACAACAACATTGGTATTAGTATTAGAGTTGTAACCTGTACGATAGAACTTTTCTTTTAGCTTAAGCAACACCTTTATATCGCATAAAACACCCGAAGATCTTCTACATTTCATTCTGCCCACTTGAATGATTTACATTTTCCTCTATTTCTACATTATTTTGAACAAAACCTAAGATATTTAAACCATATAACTTGTGGTATAGTATGATCTCCTACTTTCACCTTTAAACAAGTTGTGATTTTCCTTTTGCTTTAATAGAGAATATGATCAGTCTTACTCCTATTTCACATTAATAGCCTAGACTTTATTTTCAGTTATATCTTAGGATATGAAAGATCAGTACGATCTTAGAATAAGCAAGGACAACCTTAATTTAATAGAATAGGAAAGGTCATCCTTAAATGTAGAACTTCAGTGTTCAACTCTTCTTGTATAAATAGAGCATCATGCTTCATTCCAAATTAATTAAAAACAGATTCACATTATACATATTTATGAATCTTTCATGGTATTCAGAGCTTTTTTCGCCACCACCGTGGCTTCATAGATCCTACATTTTCGTCTTCCGCTACAAGCTCGTCGTGTTTCTCTAATGGCGAGTTCGTCATCACCGGCGCTCTCACCTACGGCATCGAGTATTCCTTTCGCTACTTTCAACTACAAATTTATAGAAAAACTAGATGATAGGAGCTATCTAGTGTGGCTGCAGCAAGTTGAACCGGTGCTCCGAGCGCACCGTCTTCATCATTATTGTGTTGCTCCGCGAATTCATGACCAGTACTTATTCGAAGCAGATCGTCTTGCTGGTAACGTGAATCCTGCATTCACTACGTGGGAAGTGCAAGATCAATTGCTCCTCTCGTGGCTTCAATCGTCACTTTCTGCATCGCTTCTCCCTAGCGTCATTGGCTGCCGTCACACGAGGCAGCTTTGGGATCGGATTCACCAGAATTTCCATTCTAAAGTCAAGGCACAAGCACTGTTACTGAATTTCTTGACAAAACCAAGGAAATCTTCGATTCTCTAATGTCAATCGGTGAAATAGTTACTACGACTGAGCGATTGGATGTTATTCTCGAAGGATTACCTTCAGAATATGAATCTCTAATTACGCTTATTAACAGTAAGGTTGATTGGTTTGATCTTGATGAGATCGAAGCATTATTACATGCGCATGAACAACAAGTCGTCAAACAGAAAATTGTTGAAGAAGTTGCTTTGCTAAATGTAACTCAAGTAGCATCTTCAAGCAACCAGAATGTCACTCTTCAAGCAAACTACACTGCTGACACTCAGTCAAATGACAACTCTAAGTCTGAAAATGCTAATTCTAGACGTAATTTATATGGTGGTCGTGGTGGCTGTGGCAGCGGTCGTTTCGGTCGTGGTCGTGGTCGTGGCTTTGGCCGTGGAAATATTCAGTGCCAAGTTTGCTACAAGTATGGTCATGATGCATTCATTTGTAATTCCTATGGCAATTCCTATCAATATGGGAGACCTGCTTCTGCTTCTGCTGCTAATTACACTGCCAATGCTACGTCTCAACTACAGCAACCAGGTGCTTGGACCATGCCTGTGCCTTTAGGTCCTCCTGCCTTAGTTCCTCAAGCTATGTTTACCAATGCTACTAATCCTATTGCGCCCATTCCCTTCTTTGATACGGGTGCCACAAACAATGTGAGTTCTTAGCCAGCACCTAACAATACTGGAGTGCCTCCCCCTCCTCACCTAGAAAACGTCTTTCTGGGAAATGGCCTAGGTTTGCGTGTTCATTCCATTAGCTCTAAGTTTTTTCCATCTCCTATTAATCCTAAAATTCAATTGCATCTCAAAGATATTCTACATGATCTTTCAATCACTAAAGACCTAATTAGTGTTCACAAATTTGCTTATGATAATAATTGTTATTTCCAAATTCACCCATTTCACTATGTTGTGAAATCACAGGCTGATAATGCTCCTCTCCTTCAAGGTCCTGTAGCTTCCAGTGGTCTATATCCTCTAGATAATACCAGTTTCAAGTCTGTTTCATCTCTGAATAATGTTTCCCCTTCCCAAGTGAATTACACTGTATCACCTCTCACACTTTGGCATAATCAACTAGGACATCCTAGCTCTGTTACTCTAAATTATGTTAAGAAGATGTGTAATCTCACTACTATTCCA
Source organism: Lathyrus tuberosus (assembly GCA_022829125.1). Taxonomy (NCBI): domain Eukaryota; kingdom Viridiplantae; phylum Streptophyta; class Magnoliopsida; order Fabales; family Fabaceae; genus Lathyrus; species Lathyrus tuberosus. Next base: position 4,627,921 of record JALAZF010000204.1, read on the forward strand.
CGAAATAATATTGACTTTTGTGTTGCTTGTTGCATGGGAAAGTCTCACAAGTTACCTTCCCAACCTTCTAAAACTGTTTAAATTGAGTCTCTTCAACTTGTATATTGTGATTTGTGGGGTCCAACACCAATGGTGTCTTCTGTGGGGTATAAGTACTATGCGTCCTTTATTGATGCCTTCAGTCGTCATACATGGATATATTTTCTAAAAACAAAGGATGAAACATTGTCTAAATTTAAGGAATTTAAGAGTCTGGTTGAACTTCAAGTAAACACTAAGCTAAAGGCCATACAAGCAGATTGGGGTGAGTTTAGACCTTTCAAACAGTTCCTAGCTGATCTAGGCATTGTCCACCGACTTATTTGCCCTCACACTCACCATCAGAGTGGGGTTGTTGAAGTGAAACATAGAGATATTATTGAAAAAGGTTTGTCCTTGTTGTCTCAAGCTTCTCTTCCCTATCAGTTTTGGGATCATGCATTTCATACTACAGTTTATCTAATTAACAGGTTGTCTGCCTCACACTAATCTGATCCTTGTCCAAGTTTTGTTTAAAACACAGTCAAACTACGCTTTTCTCAAAGTGTTTGGTTGTGCCTGTTTTCCATTACTTAGACCCTACAACAATCATAAACTACATTTCAAGTCCTCAGAGTGTACCTTTCTTGGCTATTCACCATTGCATAAAGGCTACAAATGTCTTGATGCATCTGGAAGGCTATTCATCTCTAAAGATGTGTTGTTCAATGAGTCTGTATTTCCCTTTTAACTATCGCAAACTACCTTCACATTCCAACCCTATACCCCCTCCATACCCTTCACCTCTCCTCTTGGAGTCGTGTCTCCTGTTCCTATATCATTTATCCCACCCATTAGCCCAAACCCAATCCCAACTACCACACCTCAACTATACTCACCTGCTCCATCTCACCAGAGCTCTATTCACCTCACTGATAGTCACAGCTCCACCTCTCTACCATCTACAGCCTCCAGCACAATTGATCCCAATTCTCCTACCCCAAACCCCTCACCACCCACTCCCATTAATCACCATCCTATGATGACCCGTTCCAAAACTGGAAATCCTAGACCCTGTCAGTTTCCTACCCTGCTCTTAACCACTACAGAACCTACCACTGTCAAACAAGCCCTTACCTCACCTCAATGGACTCAATCAATGGAAACTGTGTATAATGCTCTTATGACAAACAACACTTGGACTCTAACTTCTCTACCCACTGGAAAAACTGTTGTAGGATGTAAATGGGTTTTTCGTGTCAAAGAGAACCCCGATGGCTCTGTGAACAAATACAAGGCAAGACTTGTAGCTAAGGGTTACCTTCAAAAGTATGTGTGCGATTACACAGAAACCTTCTCACCAGTTTTCAAGCACATCACTGTTCGAATTATTCTAACCATTGCCCTCACAAACAATTGACCTCTCAAGCAAATTGATGTGAACAATGTTTTTCTTAATGGCTATCTTGATGAGGATGTACACATGACTCAACCTCCTGGTTTTGTCTCCAGTGATGCCTCTCTGGTTTGTAAACTTAACAAAGCAATTTATGGGTTAAAACAAGTCCCAAGGGCATGGTATGATCGACTCACAAAAACATTGATTAATTTTGATTTTCAACAATGCAAGTGTGATCCTTCTTTGCTCATATTCACCAACAATGGTTGTTGCATCTACATGCTTATCTATGTCGATGATATTATACTCACTGGTTCCTCACCTACTATGATTCAGCAACTCATTACCAAACTAGACAGTGTTTTCTCTCTCAAACAACTAGGTGATCTAGACTATTTTCTTGGAATTGAGGTTAAGCGCACTTTCAATGGTAATTTACTGTTGTCTCAAGGAAAATATGTGAGAGATCTCCTGCAGAGAGCAGAGATGGATGGCTGCAAAAGTATTACTACACTTCTCCCTGCTGCAGTTAAACTCTCTAAAGTTGGTAGTGATTTCTTTGAAGATCCACCACTTTACAGAAGCATTGTAGGTGCTCTACAATATGTAGACGCTCAACTTCTGGTGCTTGTGTATTTTTGGGACCTAACTTCATCTCTTGGTGGTCTAAAAGGCAAACTCTTGTTGCCAAGTCATCTAATGAAGCAGAATATCGCAACCTTGCTCTTGCTGCCTCTGAAATTCTTTGGGTTCAATCGTTGCTTCAAGAATTGTGTTTTCCTATTCCTACTCATGTCATCTATTGTGATAATCAAAGTACAGTTGCTCTTAGCCACAACCCTGTGTTGCATTCAAGGACAAAGCATATGGAGTTAGACATATTCTTTGTCAGGGAAAAAGTACTCAACAAATCGCTGATAGTTGAACATGTTCCTGCACTGTTTCAAATTGCAGATATTCTCGTAAAATCTTTGACTCGTCCTCAGTTTTGTTTCCTTAGAGACAAACTCAGAGTGTCAAACACCACCGAGTTTGTGGGGGGAGTAATAGAGGATATGATGAGTCCTACTCCTATTTCACATTAATAGCCTAGACTTAATTTTCAATTATATCTTAGAATATGAAAGATCAGCACTATCTTAGAATAAGTAAGGTCAACCTTAATTTAATATAATAAAAAAGGTCATCCTTAAATGTAGAACTTGAATGTTCAACTCTTCTTGTATAAATAGAGCATCATGCTCCATTCCAAATCAATTAAAAACAGATTCACATTATACAAATTTTTGAATCTTTTATGCTAAATTGGCATTCAATATATTGTCTTCTACTCAAACGGAAGCCATATGCTTCTAAAGCATGTCGTCAAGTCTCTAACTTCTGCTTTATTTTCTTTCTTGTCTGTTCAAAATAGGTTTCTTTCATGGTGCTGTCTCTTGAATGTGCTCTGTAAGGACTTCTACGTCTAATGTAAAATGATATGAGCTTAAAGTTGACCCTTATTTTCTTTCTTGTCTGTCCAAAATAGGTTTCTTTCATGGTGTTGTCTCTTGAATGTGCTCTGTAAGGACTTCTACGTCTAATGTAAAATGATATGAGCTTAAAGTTGACCCTTGGTGCAGTCCTATATTTATAGGATAGCCATCATTAGAGCTGACTCGTGGTTTAGTCATTTTTACTGTTCATTTAAAAGTATATTGTGTTAAGATGACTTCACATCTTCCCTCTTTTTGCACTCTTAGGTTTGGAGCTTAACTGAAGCTCACAAAGTCCACTTATAAGGTGAGGGCAGCCCCTTACTTATAACAACTATTTAGGCCATATCACTATTTGTTCCGACTCCAAGTACATGGCACCACATTTTCAAAGTATTGTTCACTTTGAGTCTTGTATAAGTCCTCACGAGTCACGATTGTCTTTATAAAAGGTGCCTTAGTGGGTAGAGGAGTGTGAGTGTTTATAAACTGCCCTTAGCCTCAATTCTCAAGCAATAAGAGACTTTTCGATGAACCGAAACAATAGGCCCCTACTTAGCACACCAAAGTTCCGAATTCAATACCTCATAGTTTTGTCATTTGTAAAAGGCGTCTCAGTGGATTTACGAGTGCAAGTGTCTATAAACTACCCTTAGCCTCAATTCTCAAGAAATAAGTAACTATTTCTAGTGTACTAGACCAATAGCCTCCTAATCAAGGTTAAGCGGCCAAAAGTCTTGTAGCTTAGACCCTTACTTGGAGCGCCAATGTTCTGACCTCAAGTCTACAACAACATGCTTAGGAGATATTGTCTGCTTTGAACTTGTGTATGCCCTAACCGTTTTACTCCTTTGTAAAAGGTTTCTCGACTGATAGAGGAGTGTTGTTGTCGTTTATAAGCTACCCTCAGCCTCAAATTCGTAAATAATGTGGGACTGTTTGGTGTACCGGAAGTATCCAGCGTAGAACTCTCAACACTACCCAAGTCTAGACTATATATGGAGTGAAACCTTGGTGGCTTGATAACAAGTAGTCCAATGGGTCTAGAATAGCTCTGACAGTAACTTTGAGTTTGGGTTTGGTCTAACATAGCCCCACAAAACCAACTTGTAAGGTGTAAAGATCCCAAGCTTTATAAGCTCGTATTAGACGCCACCACTAGTCGCTATATGATTTGGCTTTTTCCAATAAACCCCTCATGCATACCACACTACAGGGATTAGTTTGTGGATAATATGGTGGGCAGCCCAACAATATACCTAGGATAAACTTCAATAGCAACTCAATATTTAGATTAGGCCAAACTCAAACTCAAATTCACAAAAACGAACTTGCAAGGTAAGGAGTGATCAAGCCTTATAAGATCTTATTATACACTATTTATATTTTAAAAGATGAAGAGTTTGTAAAACTCACATTCATAATTCGAATTCGCATTTGAAAAGGAACCTATCATCTTCCAAACACACCAATATGGATATTTTGTGTCATAATGAAAAGAATATGCATATAAGATAATAAAAAGTAATATAACTTATTCATGTAAGAGCAACAAGATTTTACCTCCAGCATCACATTTTCAAACGATACAACTTCCTTCGCCTCTTCTACCGAGAGCTATAAAAATTATGAATAAGAACACATCAAAATCACCAGCCCGGGTCATTCATATATGTATAATTCACAGTGATGAAATATTACCTTATCCCAATATGCCCCTAAAAGCTCCCTGGTTTTTGAAGTATCCTGAAATTTGTGAACAGCATAAAGAAAAATTGAGGGCAGCAAGGAAAAGAAACAAAAAAAGTGTTGTATAGGCATAGCATGAAGAAAATACAAAAGGGTAAATGTATGAACTAAGAGAAAGAATATGATAGAGATAGTTATACTTAAAGGATCAAAAGAAAACCTTATCAAGCTTTTTGAATCGGTGATGCACAGGTAAATGTCTTCTATAGTTAAGGGTGGAGCAGAACTCTTGAGAACACTTCTCACATTTATCCGTCGGAACCTTCAAAGGATAGAGAAAAGGCCAACCAGGATATTCTGTATGTACGAAAAATTCCTCTTAAGCTCATAGACGTTTGTTGAAAAGTTAAATGAGGGCTTTTGAAAAGTTGAGATGTAGAAGCTAGTGTTTTCTTATACCAGAAGCTATTGCTTAAAAAAAATCCGTCATTGCAAGATTCTTTTATTATTTCTTTCTAAGTAGAGTTATATACACCTGTAACAAGCCCAAAAATGAACTATGATACTGAAAAAGTAAACTCTCAATCCTGTACAGGCCAGCACAAAGGCGGCATTCAATGAAGCATGGACATGATATGAGTATCAGATACGATACATGTTTGATATGGCGATACGTATGCGATACGTCACTAATTGAATAATACTGGATACAATATGTTTAAGATAAGTATATAAATATTATAACAAAACAAAATACATAACACAATTTATAACACTGATAAATTTCAAATATTGTTATTGATAAGAAATTATGGAAAATAAAACCAATTTTGAAAAATGGTAACTGACTCCAAAGAATTAATTAGGATATTAAAGAGAATGAGCAGGAATGAAGGGTTATTAAAAAGGTGAATGGAGGGTCATTAAAAAGAAGAATCTGATAGATAAAAATAAAGTCACGTATCCGCACGAAGTATCGGAGGTGTATCGTCGCCATATCGGAATTTTTTTATTTACTTTTTAAATAAATGAATTCGGATACTCCTTTGATACGTATCAACGACGTATCGGTATGTATCGGATACAATTCGGCAGAGATTTTGACGTATCTGTGCTTCATTGGCGGCATTAGTCTAAATAAATACTTATAGCTCTGCTCAAGATCTTTTTAATTTGTTTCCGGACGGCTAGACACATTACATGGTTGGTGTACATTTTTCAATTCAATTAATGTCCAATGCATACAAATTTATATCCAAAGAATGATTTTGAACATGAAACCCCGAATATAAATTCAGACCTGGATAAACATTGCTAACACCCTGCGGATCAAAAGCATGAAGAAATGGAATCAACTGTCCTGGGCTGTCACTGACCCTTGGAAAATAAAAGAAAGGTTCTTTGCCAATTGCTTGTCTGATTATGGTTTCTATTCCATCTTCTGTTCTCATGACATCTGGAGTGTCAGAGGCCTTGAGTTTTGCAACTGACATCTACTTGAACAAAAGCTCACCAAGCAATTTTACTAGATTCCACTGCATAAAATATAAATTAATACTTGTAAATGGGTCATGTGGAAAGACGATGAAAATTTTCTTGTTAAAAACATTTGAATTTCTGGTAAACAAGTCAAAATTGTCAGTAGACAGTTAAAGGGAGGAAAGACAATGCTATTGATTTTTTTCTTTTCCCAAATTATTTACCCCGAAAAAAGGAGACACAATCCTGCAAATGACTTTATTTAAGCCAGGGAAATAACAGAATAAAACTCCACAAATGTATCTTTAAAAACTTACAAAAATGTTGGTAGAACAGTTCTTGTCCGGTACCTCTTTCTCTCAGAAGACTTGGGCCTCTGGTGAAAAGTTAGAATCTAATGTCAACATCAAACTACATAGCATAAGAACTAGAATATAATGGTACATCATATCAGATAGTCAATGTGCCATATGCAAAATCCGTATGATCTGGTCCCCATTCATCCTCCTACATAGGCACCACACACCATACTTTTATAGCAATTTCTGCGACGCCAAATGTAGGAAAATAAATTACAAACAATCAGTTGCAGATATACAGACTGCACTCATGAATTACCTTAACATATGACCAAGGCCTCAACATCTGACCCATTGTTAATGTTGAGTGTGGAACACACATGTCCATTTTAGAATAACTTGAGATTCTATGCAAATCACAAGGACTAAAAACAGGTTAAAATATGATCGAATGACTTAACAAAAAGACCAGATCATTACTTGTCTAACTTCGCCAAAATAAACAAAGGAATAAAGTAGATGTGAACTTTTTTTCCTTCTCTATATGATAGAAACAATTTATTCTGAAATTAGTGCACCATTATACCCTATGCTAAGGACGGCTTCAAATGCATAACTGTAATTGCCCAGAATCACTAAGTAAATTTACAATAAGGAAAATTCATCATTTCACCTATCGACAAGCTGGTTTATGTTTGGAATACCGTTGAAAAGCCCTATCGCACGTTTGAGCCCAAGCAATTATAAATTTCTTTTAGGGCAAACGTATATATTAGGGGTTTTCATCAGTAAACCAATCAGTGTTGTCGATGGCGGAGAGCAGTACATGGCGGAGAGCAGAATCCCGCCATACCAGTAGCTTTGCAGCGCCGTTATAGCGGATTATGGCAGAAAAACCCGCAATACAGGCATTGATCAGGATAACCAAGAATTAAGCTACAACTAAGAAAGCTAAACGCATGCATCAAACACAGTAAAACGATCTCACACAATCCAACAAAACTACAATGCATATTGTGAAAGCAGTAAATAATAAAATTGGAATGAAGTGATCTATCAGGTATTAGGAGAGTGATAGTGAATCACGTACCTGAGAGAAATAAGGAGAATGAAAATTCTTCGGCAGCGGCGACAATATGAGAGAAAAATGCGAGAAAAAATTGTTATGAAGAAGAGCATATAATAAAAATTGTAAGAATGTTCTTCATATTTAAATGAAGAAAATTAAATATTAAAAAAATAAATGTTTTTGTGAAATGAGTTGTAAAAATAAAATACCAACCTGTCCTAGGAAAAAAAATCTTATAATAATAATTAATAACTTTCTGTTTTTTCAATAATTTTTTTAAATAATGTTATTTAGTTTTTTCTAGAAAAAGAAAATTGAATTTGTCTTTTAAATACAATTTAGTTGATAGGAAAAAAAAATATATTAGTAAATTATTATATCACTTACTCATATTTAACTCGCACGGTTACAGAAAAATGGCGACTTCACTGGGGACTTAGGGATTTCATCCCCTAAAAGGATTAAGCTTGTCTTGCATATATATATTTGTGATTTTTGTTGTTGATATCACTTACTTGTTGTATTCATCCTATTTGTTTGGGCTCTCTGGTTGATCTCTATGAGTGAGACAAATCCTAACCCAGATTTGAGTGTACATAAATAAGATAGGACGTTGATATAATCAAAAGTTACATATCTGGAGTAATCCTACGCATGAGTGACATATGATATAATCACCCTCAGTGGAGGCCCCTTTGGAATTATTGATGACATGCGAGTAGTCGTAATGTCATTACTTTTTCCGACCTGGGAGCCTGCGAAGCTGAGGACCTTTAGTATCCTTTTACCCCCACTTGACTTTTTAGGATGTAGTGCGGTGATTATCCATGTGTAGACCTGAGATAGTTGATATGCAATACTACACTCAGACAAGTTTCTCTTGAGAATATTATTGATTCCTGAGTAGTCAGTGTGTCGATAATATCCGAAAGATGGACCTATGACTCTGGGAACCATATTAGAACATGTTCTACAAGTACAATAAAACCCTAGTACATGTTATTTTGGTTTGGTTAGACCCATGACTCCACGCTCGTGACGTCGAACCCTTGAACCCATATTTTTTTGTATATGTGTGCATCCATACATTCATACATTCATTCAAACATCATTTTCTAAAAAAACAAACAAAATTTTTCAAGGAACTTAAAACCTTTATGACAAATATCATAGGTTTTGAAACATGGATTTTGGGAAAAGAAATACCAAGAAGTACAATTTCAAAGATCCTGATACAACAGAATTGAGAAAGCTAGGTCATCTGATTTCTTGTCCGAGTAATTTTAGAAGAAGTTATGGAGGGCTCTTGGGTATTCTGAAGACCAACGTTGAAGAAGGAATTCTTGACACCCTTGTGCAATTTTATGATCCTCTTTACCACTGTTTCACATTTCCATATTATCAACTTACACCCACTTTGGGAAGACAAATTCCATACTGCAAGGACTGAAAGAAGAGAGTTAAAGAGGCAACTGAAAGAAAAAGACGACTTGATAGAAATCTTGGAGTGGCATGCTATGAAGAGAGAAGAAGAGAAGAAGAGTTTATTTTTATCGGATCATATTCCCCCTACCTCAGGTGCTTGGAAAAAGATCGTCGATCAACTTACAATGGAAAACACACAACTAAATAGGTAGAAGAAGAAGCAACAACATAGGGCAGGATCTTCGTCAACAAGATTTCTCTATGACCATATGATTAGCCTTATCATTTCTATTCTAGATCTTTTGAAGTTGTACTTTCATGGTTGTAATCCTTTGAATACATTAAATAAAATAAGATCTTTTTCAGTTATCCTGAGTGTTATCATTTCTTATAATATTTACGACATAATTGTTAAAAGTTCCTTGTAAAACAAAGTCAATTGCATTTTTGCACATCATACATCATGTAAGCATTTTTTCATTTTCACCAAAAACTTACACATGTTCTCACTTTGAAGCCAAACTGTCTCATTCATACAATACTCGGGTCAGTCGTCAGAAAAAGATGGACAAACTTGAGCAAGAAAACAGAGAACTTAGAGATGAAGTTACTACTCTTAAGGATAATATAGAGAGGCTCAGTAACATGGTAGACTCGTTGACTATTGCTCAAAATCAACCGTCAACTCCAATGTAAAGGACTGTCATCTCAGAAATCGTCTTTGCACCTGTCACATTTGTTGTCATGCCACAGTATTCCATGCCTCCTGGCTTTCCTTGGGGTATGCCTTTTGACTTTGTACCGGAGGGTTACAAACCTCCGGTCTCTGATGTAACACCCCCAATTAAATAAAACGATAACAAATAATCAGAGTATATATATATATATATATATATATATATATATATATATATATATATATATATATATATATATATCACATAAAAAGTTTGTCTGTCATATACAGAGTCATACATGTACAATCCAAAAGATATATATACATATACCCAATATCATAAACGATCTCCCCGACTACCCGGTGCTACATATCAGAGCCGACCGACAAAAGAATGAAGACCTAAGCTTCACAAAAAGACCTCCAGCATCTAATCTGCAATGCCTCATAGAGCATTTAAAATAGCAGAGGGGTGAGAAACACAATCATAATATAATTGCATACAATTATATAATAACACAAGAAAACACATGCAAACGTTCTCACCACAATTCACACCATAATTCAATCACAAAACAACACAACGCATATCTCATATATCCGTCACCAAGGCATATCAATCATGTTCAATACATTTATCACCAACATATATATATATATATTTCAACTCATCAATTTCATTCACAATTCCACACATAATCAATTCATTCATGATTCATGCAAATGCACAGAGACCGACGCAACGACTCTATGCAATGCAATGCGGTACCATCCATCCATCATCTCAACACTAGTTCACTCAGGATGTAATACCCCGTATTATCTAAATGCTCAATTGGATATCAGATGAGATCAGATGAGCATCTATGTGCTCTATCTTTGATTAATTGGATTTAGGGAATCCTCTAAGTACTTTAAGTATCGACATTTGGGATCAATAGAGCAACTAATGAACTCTGAAGAGATCAATTTATTATTAGTTCAAGAGAGACTTTTATGATAACTCTAATAATTGATCAATTGGTTGAGATGACAAAATATCAATTGGAGATATTTTACTCTATTGGATTATATTATATAATATTGGTTTATATATATATATTTGTTAAGAAAAGAAAAGAAGAAAAAAATATAGTAAAGGAAAAGAAGAGGAAAGGAAGAGAAAGAAGGGGAAAAGTTCAAGGAAGAAGAAGAAGCCATCATCATCATCATCTTCTTCAACCTCCTCTTCGATTATCATGTGGGTTCTAGATAGAAACTTAAGTTCTAGAGTTAGAGATGATTTTAGCTTAAGTTAGGGTTTATGAGAAATTGCTTAAATCGCTAATCGATGAAATTTAACGGTTAAAATGTGTTACAAACTGAGTAGTATAAGCTATATGAGTGTAGAATCATTTGTATTTGATTGTTGGATGTTTGGGTATGTTTTGGATTGGTTTTGAACCCAAGGGAACTCAGCTGTGCGCTGCAGAATTTCTGCATTTTCGCAGGTTCGCACTAGGAATCCCCTAGCGAAGGGGAAAGCGAGCATTCGCTGGCTATTCGCACGGCGGCGAGGGTGAGGGCGAACGTTCGCCAGAGGTTCGCAATGAGGACTTTACCTCGTTTTAGTTCTGCCTTGGTTCGCTGGGAACTTCGCACTGCGAATGGGGAAGCGAACATTCGTTGGAGCCTCGCAAAGCAAACATGACAGCTTTTCCGTTTTGTTTCCTTCATAACTTTTGATCCGTAACTCGGATCGGAACGTTCTTGGTGTCATTAGAAAGCTATGACGACCCTCTATCTGATAAAAAGTGAAAATCTTGGGTATGATGTGGGATATTTCATTTAGTGGAAAATGAAGGAAAGTAATGTTTTATGAAATGTTGGAATTGACATCTTTTGGATCGTAAATCCGATCGAGGCATAATTATAGCCGATGTAAAGCTGTGGAAATATCCTACGGGATAAGAGTAAGAAATATTGATTTGATACCTGATTAAATGAATCGGAGGAAACCTACGTATTAAATGTGAAAAGTGATGTTTTATGTGATGTGTGATTTTGTGTGTTTACTTGTAATATTTGTGATTATACCATGTTTATCTAATTGTGAATTGTGAATGAAAGATATATGCATGCTTAAAATGAATTAGGAAGAGTGAGGAAACTTTACCCCAAAACAATGGTATAATTCTAGGTTGTGAATAGAATTGTGATAGAAACTCTGGATGGCGATGCTCGTGCATTCATTGGCGAGTTCGGGCCTGGAGTAGATAACCTAGATGGCAAGGCTCGGGCACCTGATGTAGGAAGGTACATCCGTGATGAGATTGGTCTAGGAGAGAGTGAAACACTAGTATGGAACATGTTGAACTTTTGTGATTATGAGAAAAGGCGAATGTGGTCTTAAGGCATTTTGGCTTTGTGATTGTCGAATACAATCACGTTTGTGTGCGAGATCACGTAGTAATACAAACCTGCTCATAAAGATATGCAACAATCAGGTAGTAATACAAATAGAGGAACTCAGTTCCGCACACCCACTATTCAGGTACAGAATAAAAGCAGAAAATCTGCAACTGAAATCTCATATATATATATATATATATATATATATATATATATATATCACATAAAAAGTTTGTCTGTCATATACAGAGTCATACATGTACAATCCAAAAGATATATATACATATACCCAATATCATAAACGATCTCCCCGACTACCCGGTGCTACATATCAGAGCCGACCGATAAAAGAATGAAGACCTAAGCTTCACAAAAGACCTCCAGCATCTAATCTGCAATGCCTCATAGAGCATTTAAAACAGCAGAGGGGTGAAAAACACAATCATAATATAATTGCATACAATTATATAATAACACAAGAAAACACATGCAAACGTTCTCACCACAATTCACACCATAATTCAAACACAAAACAACACAACGCATATCTCATATATCTGTCACCAAGGCATATCAATCATGCTCAATACATTTATCACCAACATATATATATTTCAACTCATCAATTTCATTCATAATTCCACACATAATCAATCCATTCATGATTCATGCAAATGCACAGAGACCGACACAACGACTTTATGCAATGCAATGCGGTATCATCCATCCATCATCTCAACACTAGTTCACTCAGGAACTATTGGAATCATCGCTTGTTACACAGTGTAACTCCCCGTCGGGCAAATGATGTTCCCCGTCGCTTTCGGTCCTCTTGGTATAAGGCTCCTGACATTTATGGATCGCTTTCAGTCCTCTTTGTATAAGGCTCACGATCTGATCGCTTTCGGTCCTCTTTGTATAAGGCTCACGATCGTCTATAATCATCGCTTTCAATCCTCTTGGTATAAGGCTCACAATGTTATAGTGGATTCCCTCTGGAACCGTTTCGTCGCTCACACCCACTAGGGCACACGACATCACAAGAATGCATATCATGATGCTTGGCATACAATGACTCATGACATTCAAATGCACACATATATGCAACCATAATCATGCATTTACAACCAAACACAACACATTGCATTTACTTGCCCTTAGGCCACAAACCATCATCACAACATGTCATCACATGCATTCACATCATATAACATCACACAAGTCATACGATATCCATATCAAAAGCACATTGCACGCTACACATCAATTACCCACAATTACGACGGTAAAAGTCGACAAAACGACACTATTCCAAATTCCCGTCATAATTAAATCGGCCAACAGTCTCAAAACCATTTTAATAAGAAAGTACATCTCAATAGCTTTCCAACGATACCAAGAATGTTGAAAACGGATAATCGGAACACAAGTTATGGAACCAAAAAGAAAAGACATCGCGAAATGACAACATTCAGCACCCTCTCTGGTCATACGCGTATTGCCCTGAGCCATACGCGTAATGCCCAGCTCACTCGCCCATTCCATACGCGTATTGCCCAAAGTGATACGCGTATGGGCAGAGACCAAATTCTCCCCAAAAATTCCACTAAAAGCTCCATACGCGTAATGCCTCACACGTTACGCGTATTGCCTTGCCAGATACGCGTACCATTACGCAAATCAGCAGATGGCAGAGAAAAATGGATTTACATACGCGTATTGCCCAAAATTCCCCTTGCCATACGCGTATTGCCCTGCGTGTTACGCGTATGGGCAGCGAAACCCAGAATTTTCTGCAGAATTTTTCTGTTACGGGTTCACCCAAAATCAACCCCAAATCTCACCAAAACACCAGAAAATTACCAATTGAATACACAACAACACCTATCTAACATGTCTCAGCAATTAGGAACATCAAAACATAATTTCAGACACAATTTGAATCAATTTCCAACAATTTCAACATATTATGGTTTTGGGTTCTATATCCAATTTCAATCCAACAATCAACAAATACATACATACATAATCATACACAAGTATAAGATAATTGAGTTTCGCACCCTTACCCGATTAATCGTGTTTTCAAAAGTCGGTTGATTAGATTTCTTCCTTTCCAAGTTTTTCTCTCTTTTCTTCTTTTCTTTTCCTTCTTTCTCTTTTCCTTCTTCTCTTTTTCTTTCCTTTCTATTTTCTCTCTTTTTTTTCTCTTTAAATTCTAACTTAAGAAAATAAGTAAAATGACCAAAATACCCCTTCACTCAAATATCTCACAAACGCTCCCAAAACGCGATAAAACATAATCACGATGAAAAATAATATATTATCAAATAAAAGTCAAGAATAAAATAATATAATAATTAAAATAATTAAATCGACTCGATTAAATAAATCTAACAAAAATTGGGGCGTTACAACCCTCCCCCACTTAGAAATTTCCGTCCTCGAAAATATTACCTGAGACGAACAACTCTGGATACGACTCCCGCATCTGACTCTCCAACTCCCAAGTCAAATTGCCCTCAGCAGCGCCTCCCCACGCTACTTTCACAAGCGCAATATCCTTTCCTCTTAACCGCTTCAACTCGCGATCCAAAATCTTCACCGGTAATGCCTCAACCGTAAGGTTCTCCCTTACCTCAACTTCATCCATCGGAATCACATGCGACGGATCCGGAACATACTTCCAAAGCTGTGAAACATGGAACACATCATGCAAATTCAAAAGATTCGGTGGCAACGCCACCCGATAAGCCACAGCACCCACTCTCGCGGATATCTGATAAGGACCAATAAATCGAGAAGTAAGCTTCTTCGACTTTAAAGCCCTTCCAACACCTGTTACCGATGTAACTCTAAAAAATACATGATCGCCTTCTTGAAACTCAAGATCTTTCCTCCTTCGATCATGATAACTCTTTTGCCTACTCTAAGAAGCCTTCATTTCTCACGAATAAGTTTCACCTTTTTCGTAGTCTGTTGCACCAACTCCGGTCCAACCACCAAACTCTCACCAGATTCATGCCAACACAACGGTGTTCGACATCTCCTTCCATACAACGCTTCAAAAGGTGTCATTCCAATACTCGAATGGAAACTGTTGTTATACGTGAATTCCACCAACGCAAGATAACTATCCCAAGCACCACCTTGCTTAAGAACACACGCTCTCAGCAAATCTTCCAACGACAGAATAGTTCTCTCGGTCTGACCATCCGTCTGCGGATGATAAGCAAAACTCAATCTCAACTTGGAACCTAACACCTTTTGCAAACTTTCCCAAAATCTGGAAGTAAACCTCGGATCTCGATCCGAAACAATACTCAACGGAACACCATGTAATTTCACAATCACACTGATATAAATCTCAGCTAACCTCTCCAAAGAAAAACTGATGTCAATCGGAATGAAATGCGTCGATTTAGTCAGTCTATCCACAACTACCCAAATGGCATTATGTCCCCTCTATGTATTAGGCAACCCTGTCATAAAATCCATAGAAATGTTGTCTCATTTCCACTCGAGAATATCCAACAGTTGCAACAATCCACTAGGCTTCTGATGTTCTACCTTAGACTTCTGACACGTCAAACACGCATAAACAAACTGAGCCATATCCCTCTTCAATCCAGACCACCAAAAGATCTTCTTCAAATCTTGATACATCTTATTAGCTCCCGGATGTATACTCAAACTACTCCGGTGTCCTTCCTCTAAAATCATCTTTTTCAAATCCGAATCATCAGGAATACAAATTCTACCACGGAATCTCAAAACACCCTTATCATCCACTTCAAAGTCACCATTCACACTTTGATCTCCAACTGTCATCAAATCAACAAATTTCACATCCAACTTCTGTTTTTCGCTAACGGTTAACAGAAAATCATTAGTGACCTTTAACATACCAAGCCTCACGCTGTCAAATGTCAATTCACACACCAAACTCAAGTCTCTAAATGCTTCCAAAAGTTCCCACTCTTTAACCATCAAAGCGGACATATGCAAAGATTTCCGGCTTAACGCATCGGCTACCACATTAGCTTTACCAGGATGGTAATTCAAGCCAAAATCGTAGTCCTTCAAAAATTCCAACCATCTCCGTTGCCTCATATTCAATTCTTTCTGATCAAACAAGTATTTCAAACTTGTATGATCACTAAAGACTTCGAATCTTGCACCGTAGAGATAATGTCTCCAAATTTTCAACACAAAAACCACTGCCGCTAATTCCAAATTATGAGTAGGGCAATTTTTCTCATGAATCCTTAATTGCCTCAAAGCATAAGCCATAACCTTACCTTCTTGCATCAACACCCCACCTAAACTAATCAAAGACGCATCACAATACACCACAAACGGTTTAGTAGGATTCGGTAAGACCAAAATCGGAGTTGTAGTTAATCTTCTCTTCAGCTCACTAAAACTTTCCTCACACTGAATATCCCAAATGAACGCTTTACCTTTACAAGTCAACCGGGTCAAAGGAAGTGCTGGCTTAGAAAAACCTTCGATGAATCTTCGATAATAACCAGCTAAACCCAAAAAGCTTATAATTTCAGTAACAGATCTAGGAGCCTCCCATTGTAGAACTGCATCTACTTTAGATGGATCCACAGCAATACCATTACCTGAAATCATATGTCCAAGAAAACTCACTTCTGACAACCAGAACTCACACTTAGACAACTTGGCAAAAAGTCTCCTTTCCTTCAAAATTTGCAACACAACACGCAAATGCTCCGCATGCTCCTCCCGGGACTTAGAATAAATCAAGATGTCATTAATAAACACAACAACAAATTGATCCAAATGCTCATGGAAAATACGATTCATATACTCCATAAACACACCCGGCGCATTAGAAACCCTGAACGGTATCACAGAATATTCGTAATGACCGTACCGTGTCCTAAAAGCCGTCTTCTGAATATCTTCCTCTTTCACTCTAATCTGATGATACCCTGACCTCAAATCAATCTTACTAAACACACACGCACCTACCAACTGGTCCATCAGATCATCAATTCTCGGAAGAGGATACTTATTCTTAATCGTCACCTTATTCAGCTGGCGATAATCAATACACAATCGCATACTTCCATCTTTCTTTTTCACCAACAAAACTGGAGCACCCCAAGGCGACACACTCGGTCTCACAAACCTCTTTTCTAACAATTCATTCAACTGCTTCTTCAACTCAACCAACTCAGATGCCTACATACGATAAGGTGCCATAGATACATGTCTAGTACCAGGAACTAGATCTATAGAAAACTCCACCTCTCTCTCTGGCGGCACATCTGAAATATCCTCAGGAAACACCTCTGGAAAATCACACACCACTGGAAACACATCAAGTGCAACTTGACTATCCACTATCAACGATGCAAACAACCCAAACAACTGAGCTTCATCCGGCAAAAGTTTCTTCAACTCTTTGGTAGATAAGAAACTCGATTCCTCGTCTTCCTCAAGAAAAGGAAATCGCACCAACTTATGATAACAATCAATATGAACCTGATTGAACTGCAACCAGTTCATACCCAGAACCACATCTAAACCCTCCAACGGCAAACACACCAAATCCATCTTAAGATCTTTACCATAAAGGGTCAAAGGACAACTTAAACAAACCAAAGAAGTAGTTACCGACCCCATTGCTGGAGTATCAATAACCATTTCTCCACCCATCGAAGACAACAAAAGATTCAAACGCTTCACGCACTCAGACGAAATAAACGAATGAGTCGCTCCGGTATCAATAATAGCAACTAAGGGCGTACTATTAATAAAACAAGTACCTCTGATCAGACGGTCTGCACTAGTAGTCTGAGTCCCTGCCAATGCAAATACTTTCCCACCAGCTTGAGCTTGCTTTGGTTTCGAACACTTCGTACTAATATGACCAGGTTCACCACAGTTGAAACACTTCACCACATTCTTCTTACAATCAGCTGCGACATGTCCTATACCTCCACAATTTGAATACTCTCCCAGATTCTTCCTACATTCAAATTGACGATGTCCTAAGTCACCACACCTATAACATCTCAGAGAATTAGACATACCTCCCCCACTTGGCCTTTTATCATAATTAGCCCTTTGCTTACCCTTGTCAGCTGGTGTCACATAAGGACCACCACGAAATTGTTGCTTCCCTTTCCTTTCGTTCACACTCTTATAGTGAGTAGAACGAGCTTTGCTATCCTCCTCATAAATCCTACAACAATCCACCAAGTCTGAAAACCTCCTAATCCTTTGATAACCGATTGCCTGCTTGATCTCAGGACGCAATCCATTCTCAAACTTCACACACTTGGAAAACTCTGCAGTTGCTTCAGCATAATGTGGATAAAACTGAACAAGCTCCACAAACTTAGCAGTGTAATCAATAACAGACATATTACCTTGAGAACTCTATCTCTTTCTTTCCTCTTACGTCTTCAGGAAAATACTTCCTCAAAAACTCCCTGCTAAACACAGTCCAAGTGACCTCTTCATCTCCAGCTTCTAACACATGACGGTCACTAACCCACCAATCATCAGCCTCCTCCTGCAACATGTGAGTACCCAGTCTCACCTTATTTTCCTCAGCACAGTCCATCACTCGAAAGATTCTTTCAATCTCCTTAAGCCAAATCTGTGCACCATCAGGATCATGTCTCCCTTTGAAGACAGGCGGTTTGTTCTTCCTGAACTCACCATTCTCACCATCATTAGGTGCACCCTGCACAGCCCGAGCCATAGCTTGCATAGCAGCAGCCAAAGCAGCATCATTCCTACCAGCCATATTCTGTTCATATCCAATAACATCAACTATGGTTAAACAAACAACTCACCCAAACACAACGACCGACAAGGACTGGCACGAACTAACACAAACTGACACGGACTGGCTCTGATACCACTTAATGTAACACCCAAAATCTATACCCCTAATTAAATAAAACGATAACAAATAATCAGAGTATAATTAAAACATTCACGGCATAGACGAGAGCGTCACATCAAAAGGATTTAAAAACACACAATAAACCTGCTCATAAAGATATGCAACAATTAGGTAGTAATACAACAGAGGAACTCAGTTCTGCACACCCACTATTCAGGTACAAAATAAAAGTGGAAAATCTGCAACTGAAATCTCATATATATATCACATAAAAAGCTTGTTTGTCATATACAGAGTCATACATGTACAATCCAAAAGATATATGTACATATACCCAATATCATAAACGATCTTCCCGACTACCCGGTGCTACATATCAGAGCCGACCGACAAAAGAATAAAGACCTAAGCTTCACAAAAAGACCTCCAGCATCTAATCTGCAATGCCTCATAGAGCATTTAAAACAACAGAGGGGTGAGAAACACAATCATAATATAATTACATACAATTATATAATAACACAAGAAAACACATGCAAACGTTCTTACCACAATTCACACCATAATTCAAACACAAAACAACACAACACATATCTCATATATCTGTCACCAAGGCATATCAATCATGCTCTATACATTTATCACCAACATATATATATTTCAACTCATCAATTTCATTCACAATTCCATACATAATTAATCCATTCATGATTCATGCAAATGCATAGAGACCGACACAACGACTCTATGCAATGCAATGCGGTACCATCCATCCATCATCTCAACACTAGTTCATTCAGGAACTATTGGAATCATCGCTTGTTACATAGTGTAACTCCCTGTCGGGAAAATGATGTTCCCCGTCACTTTCGGTCCTCTTGGTATAAGGCACACGACGTTTATGGATCGCTGTCAGTCCTCTTTGTATAAGGCTCACGATCTGATCGCTTTCGGTCCTCTTTGTATAAGGCTCACGATCGTCTATAATCATCGCTTTCAGTCCTCTTGGTATAAGGCTCACGATGTTATAGCAGATTCCCTCTAGAACCGTTTCGTCGCTCACACCCACTAGGGCACACGACATCACAAGAATGCATATCACGATGCTTGGCATACAATGACTCATGACATTCAAATGCACACATATATGCAACCATAATCATGCATTTACAACCAAACACAACACATTGCATTTACTTGCCCTTAGGCCACAAACCATCATCACAACATGTCATCACATGCATTCACATCATATAACATCACACAAGTCATACGATATCCATATCAAAAGCACATTGCACGCTACACATCAATTACCCACAATTACGACGATAAAAGTCGACAAAATGACACTATTCCAAATTCCCAACATAATTAAATCGGCCAACAATCTCAAAACCATTTTAATAAGAAAGTACATCTCAATAGCTTTCCAACAATACCAAGAATGTTCAAAATGGATAATCGGAACACAAGTTATGGAACCATAAAGAAAAGACATCGCGAAATGACAACATTCAGCACCCTCTCTGGTCATACGCGTATTGCCCTGAGCCATACGCGTAATGCCCAGCTCACTCGCCTATTCCATATGCGTATTGCCCAAAGTGATACGCGTATGGGCAGAGACCAAATTCTCCCCAAAAATCCCACTAAAAGCTCCATACGCGTAATGCCTCACACGTTACACATATTGCCTTGCCAGATACGCGTACCATTACGTAAATCAGCAGATGGCCGAGAAAAATGGATTTCCATACGCGTATTTCCCAAAATTCCCCTTTCCATACGCGTATTGCCCAAACCAATACGCGTATTGCCCTGCGTGTTACGCGTATGGGCAGCGAAACCCAGAATTTTCTGCAGAATTTTTCTGCTACGGGTTCACCCAAAATCAACCCCAAATCTCACCAAAACACCAGAAAATTACCAATTGAATACACAACAACACCTATCTAACATGTCTCAGCAATTAGGAACATCAAAACATGATTTCAGACACAATTTAAATCAATTTCCAACAATTTCAACATATTATGGTTTTGGGTTATATATCCAATTTCAATCCAACAATCAATAAATACATACATACATAATCATACACAAGTATAAGATAATCGAGTTTCGCACCCTTACCCGATTAATCGTGTTTTCAAAAGTCGGTTGATTAGAATTCTTCCTTTCCAAGTTTTTCTCTCTTTTCTTCTTTTATTTTCCTTCTTTCTCTTTTTCTTCTTCTCTTTTTCTTTCCTTTCTATTTTCTCTCTTTTTTCTCTTTAAATTCTAACTTAAGAAAATAAGTAAAATGACCAAAATACCCCTTCACTCAAATATCTCGCAAACGCTCCCAAAACGCGATAAAACATAATCACGATGAAAAATAATATATTATCAAATAAAAGTCAAGAATAAAACAATATAATAATAAAAATAATTAAATCGACTCGATTAAATAAATCTAACAAAAACTGGGGCGTTACACCTGAAGCTTCAAATATCTCAACAATCATGACAACCCCACCTCCTGTGATACACACTACTCCATACATTGAAGAACATATCTTTCATGCTCTTCATAGTGAAACCATGGGAGTAGATGGCCGGTGGGATGAATTCCAAGATAAGTTCTCAAACCTGCAGAAAAAGATTAAGGCTCTCAAAGGACAAGACCTATTTGGGAAAAATGCAGCTGACTTTTGCTTAGTTCCAAATGTCAAGATACCACTTAAATTCAAAGTACCTGACTTTGAAAAGTACAAAGGGAATTCTTTCCCACAAAGCCATTTGGTTATCTATGCACAGAAAATGTCCACGCAAATAGACAATCAACAGCTACTAATTCACTACTTTCAGGATAGTCTAACCGGTGTCGCACTCAGATGGTACATGGGATTAGACACTGCAAGAATCCAAACTTTTGGTGATCTTGGCGAAGCCTTTGTGAAACAACACAAGTACAACCTGGATATGGCTCCTGACCAAGATCAACTCAGAGCTATGTCTCAAAAAGAAAAAGAAACTTTCAAAGAGTATGCTCAGAGATGGCGTGAAGCCACCCAAATTTGTCCTCCTATCAAAGAAAAGAAAATGACAAAGATATATTTAAAAACCCTAAACCCCTTCTACTACGACTGCATGATCTCCAGTGCACCTAATAACTTTACCAAAATTGTGAACATGGGGGTACGGTTGGAAGAAGCAATCCGAGAAGGACGATTAACCAAAGAGACGGAATCATCTAAAAGGCACGAAATTGGGTTCCTAAATAAAAAGTAATAGGATGTCAGCACTGTGTTGCAAAGCCAGTCAAGACGAAGATATCAACCACGACAGGTAGCAAATGTGTCTCCTGTTATCAATTCGACTCCAGCTCTAGCATACCAGCCACAAAATTCTCAACATTAGCATCAACATCAGCAACAACAACCACAGTATCAGCAAAGGCTGTAACAGCCTCTACAACAAGCTCGCTCGTAATACAATAACAACAACAATCGTGTTTAAATATCACCTGGATTTGACCCTATACCAATGTCATACGCAGATTTGTTCCCAGCGTTGTTGGCGAAAGGACATATTCAGACTAAATCTCCTCCAGTTCTCCCAAAAGACCCTCCTTATTGGTTCAAAGCTGACCAATTTTTCCCCTATCATCAGGGAGCACCAAAACATGGCATTGAGAACTGTTTTAGCTTAAAAGCTGATGTTCAACGACTTATCAAAAGCGACATTCTGTCTTTCAAAGACACTAATCCAAATGTTCAAGTGAACCCGCTACCTCAACATGGAGGAGCTTCTGTCAACATGGTATATGGATGCCTTGGTAGTTATAAGATCTATGACATTCTCCACTTAAGAAGAAACTTGGTAAAAATGCATGCAAGACATAGTAAGTGGGGTCTTGTAGATCCACATGATTACGCGGCATGCAGTGTTTGTGTTGTGAATAATCAAGAGTGCTACTTTGTACAAGCAGCCCTACAAGAACAAATGGACCAAGGCTGGATCCAAGAATACCGAATGAGGCTATACCAACCAATTAATATGGTACAAGGCTGTCCAGGAGAATATGCAATTTATAATATCAAATATATCAAGGAGTCATTAGTCAAATTTCACAAATGTTTGTACAAACTTGATTACTTTGGTCCTAATTGTCATACCCTAAATTTTGACCCTAAGACTTCACATCATTGTGCAAATCATCACCACAATATGGATGTAATTTCATACCTCACTAATCCTTTCTAAGATTGTTGAGTGTTCACCTTGACCAAGAATTAGGGTTTTTTAAGCCCTACAGAGGATTCAGGGAAAGGATCAATCAAGAATTGACATGATCTTCAACTTATCAAGCCTCTCAATCATTCATGAAGGACAAGAGGTCCTCAACATCAAGAATCAAGCACAAGGTTGCATCATTTCAAGTTTATCAAGCCTCAAGACCATCAGTGTCACCAAATTAGGGTTTTGGTCGACCAAGGCTTCCAGAGGGAAATTTTCATCTGGGTATGAGCCAAGACCTCAAGATATGTTTCAAGGACATCAAATACATCATATTATTCCATTCATATGATTGGATTGATTCAAAGAACTTGATTCATAAACAATGCAAAAATTCAAATCCATTTGAGCCACAAACTAGGGTTTTGATGAAAAGTCAACCATACCTTTGACTTTTGGCCAAGACATGATCTAAAACCTTGGGATATGATTCAAGACACTCAAATGTACCCTTGAAGTCCATTCATAAGTTTAAAATCACCTTGGGACATTCATTCATTGAAAATCAGGAATTAGGGTTTCTCTACACAGAATTCATCTGAGACCCAAAGTAAAAGTTTGACTTTTTGGCCAAAAATGTTAATCATGAACCATTATACAAGAAAACATGATCCATTGTTGCATTTGAACAAGATTTAATCAAGAAATCAAGGTTACTTGTAAAAAAGGCAATGTTGAGAAAGTGAAAATTTCACTAAGTTATAAAAAAAAAGTGTTTAGGTACCCAGCTTCCAAAATCCATAACTTTCAAACCAAGCAACCGTTTTCTTGGATCCAAAGCTCAAATGATAGATCTCATTACATTCTACAAAAGTGAAAAACTGATCCATGGTAAAAAAATGCTTGGATTTTAAGTTATGAAGTGATCAAAATCAAGAAAAGTATGAAATAAACTTCAACACTTAGTGAAATTCTGCCTAAGGTAAGATCAGTCAAAACATCAAAATGTGGAGGGATTTTTCACCATAATCCAAGATGAATCAAGTCCAATGGTGAACATCAAAGTTGAAGTACATCATCTCAGCTTTCAAAAGAGCCCAAGAGCATGAGATAACTCCATTTGAGCAAAGGGTTATGGAGGTCTCAATACACCTTGCTGCAAACTGTTTTACAAAATCAGTTTTGGTCATTTCTTGCACTACACAATTTTGAAGTCAAGTGCAATGATCATGATCATACCAATTCAATATAGATCAGAATGAGTCACCACAAACCTGCAAGATCAAGTGATGAGTCAAGAAGAATCACATTTGGAATGATGAAGCTTTGTCACATATGCCTTGAATTCAAAGTGCACTTATGTGCAATAGTGCACATTAAAGAAAGGTATTCTTTTCAGTCAAGATTCATTCATAAACAACAATAAAAACATCTGAGAAATGTGGAATTGGTCAAAAGTTGGCTATGCTACTTAGGAGTGACAATGTACCTTGGCATGGAAGTAATGGTATCTTGCCAAAAACATTGAATCAGTTCTTATCCTTCAAGCTATCACTATTCAGCCAAGACAAACTCATTTACCTATAAATAGAACTCATTTCTGATCATTCAAACCACACCAAAACAACACAACACTTGTTTTCTCTCATTTCTTTCTTTCACTTCATGTTTCAAAATTTTCAAAATTGAGAATCGTGTTTTCAAAACCAGAGCTTTTTGGCTCAAACTTTTGGTTCAAACACATCATTTACATCATGTATGAGTGATCCAAACACTTAAACATCATCTGTAACATCAAATTCATCAAGATCATAGTTCATCACAAGCAAGTTACAATTGGAGTCAAGCCCATCAATTCAGAAGGTTTCAATCCATTATTAGCACCTGAACACATTCCTTGAGGTGTAGGGAAGCTATCCAGGTCATCATTTCATATCTGTAACACCTACAACTGAGGATTCGATTTCCTCTTGCACAGGTAAGCCCGAACTTCCCAAACTCCATGAAACATGCATCATTTTTTATATTTCAAGTTACCAACATGTTTCTGCACTTATATAGAATGTTTTCACTCAATCAATTGCTATGTGGCATTTAATAATTCAACTTTCTTAAGCAAGAGTTAGTTTCCTTTTTGATTCCTCAGTGCAGTTTAGACCTTCTCTTGGAATTAAATTTCCTCAGCAAGAGTCAATCTCCACCTAAATTCCCCCAGCCTCCTCTTAGGCTTCATATAATGATTTCCCCAACCATCCTCAATCTTGGGCTTTGTACAAGATAGATATAATACTCCCCCAGTTGAGTCAGTTTTAAACTCTTTTCAGTTTCAACCTTGGGCTTTGATCAAGGCACAAAATTTAACATCCCCACAAATGAGACCATGTGTCCTCTCTGTAGAAGGATGTCTCCTCTATACATCACATTTCAAAATAAACAAATTAAAACTTTTTTTCCAGATAATTGATGTAAGTGGCACACTTGTTGATTCAAAATCTGAGCTGGAGTCTGACAATTCCATTGAGCAAGAATCTTGAAGCCTTGATACCATCTCATCACCTACAACATCTTGGTTTAAGAGGATTTTCATTCACTCCAGAGGAATTAGGGTTTCGAGCATTGATCAACATCTTCTGACTTTCAAGGCCAAAACTAAGGTTTTGCCTAAAATCAGTTTATTTCTAATTTTTTGGGCAAGATTTGATCTCATGGCTTTCTATGTGTTCTTAAGCATCTAGGATTGGAATATGGACCATCAATGTCTTTCACAAGGGTTTCAATTGGCCAGATGATTGAAAATCAGACAGATTGGGAATAAAGCCAACTGATCAAGGAAAAAGTCAACCCTTGACTTTTTTAGGTTAAACTCATGTTCATCATGTCCAATATGGTCAATGGGTGAGATTTGATCAAGAAATATCAAAGGGATCATGAAAAATCAAGAATTATGGAAAGTTACCCAATGTGGAAAGTTAGGGTTTTAGAAAATTTCCATTTTTAGAAAGTTTTGCATGGTTTGTAGCCAACTTCATGGCCTGTTTTCATCACGATGCAAGCTTCATTTCAATTTTTGTTAAACATGAAAGTTGTAGTGTGTAGTCCAAACTTTCCAACCATATAAAGAATGATCCATTTGGATTTCTAGATCAAAAGTTATGATCAATCAAAGTTGGGATCATTAAGTTGTTCAAATGAAAAACTTAGAATTTTTTTTAAGTTCTAAAAGTCAGTTTTGTGACCATGTTTTCAACACCAATTTCCATCATGTTCTAAGCCTTTTTTAAATCTGATTTTCACATGAAAGTTGTAGTATCGAGTGTCCTCTTTGATTTGGTACCAAGAACTTGCAGATTGGATCAATATTCATAAAGTTATGATGCTCCAAAGTCATGACCTCCAAGTTGTGAAACATGAAAAAACTTAGAAAATTTTCAACACTTTTGGCAGCTTGTAACATGTGACTTTCATGGCCATTTTACAAGGTGATCTAGACCTCCATTCCACTTATTTCCAACATAAAAAATGTTCTATTAAATACCCTTTTTCCAATGATACCAAGAATGGACAAAATGATTCAAAACTCACCAAGTTATTTTGCTTCAAAGTCACCACCATGAGTATGTTTCTCAAGTATGCAAGCCATGACATAATTCATTCAAGTTGCCAAGACAAAACCTTAGCATTGTTGTACCTAACCTCATGCGCATATGACCTCACATTTACCTTATTAAGCCATGCACACCCTTACATAATACATGCACACACCTCACAATTACTTTATAAGGCCATGAAAAACAAAAGGTGAGCTTAGCCTACAAGTTTTAATTGAACTAGCTCATGTTCATATCACACCTCATTATCATTACCATCATAATGTACCATGACAATAACCATGCATCACACTATGCATACAAACCTAACATAACCCGTGCCCCTTAACACTACTCTCATCATTTTCATCTTTTCACTACCATGCATAACAGAATGTTAACTAACTTTGGTTAATCACTAACTACACACTAACCACATATATAAGCTCCTAAACACACTAACCAATTCAGTTACATTTCATTCTCATAAAAAAACCAGATCAAAACTCCATTGGTAGAAAAATATTTTAGGGCTTCGAACTTGGCTCACCTTTGAAGCTTTCTCCATTCTTTTTTCACTCTCTTCATCATCACGCAGTGTTCTTCCTTCTGTATGCATCATTTGTGAACTAGAGTCACCATAACATTATTGACCAGTTTAACAACTTCATTATCAAGCCTCATTTTCAAGCAAGATTCAAGTGTTTCTGAGCATTTATTTTGTTCCAAAGGTAGATCACAAGACATAGCAGGAAGTTATCGGGTTTCTTGCACGTGGAAATTGAAACTCCGGCCAG
Organism: Lathyrus tuberosus; assembly: GCA_022829125.1. Taxonomy (NCBI): domain Eukaryota; kingdom Viridiplantae; phylum Streptophyta; class Magnoliopsida; order Fabales; family Fabaceae; genus Lathyrus; species Lathyrus tuberosus. The sequence goes on from JALAZF010000204.1 coordinate 4,655,344, forward strand.
GTTTGAATTTTTGAACTTTGAGGTATCATTATAGTGATTGAATAAGGTTTAGGGTCATATAACTTAGTTGCATCTGAAGTCCTATGTATATAGGCTCTGTTTGTGGTTAGAATAGGTTGAAACTTGAGATCTTGAAATTTCAGTTTTAAATTATCTTGTTCGTATGACATCATAGAGTAATCATATGGAATTTTTGAGCTTAGATTCAGACTCAGCACGAAAAAACGAGTGAAGTGATGGTCACTTCTTTCATTTATAGGACTTTTCATCAATTAACGGTGGCCATCCCACCGGAGAAGACGACTTGATGTCTTCTCCGGCCACCTAAATTCAAACCCTAATCCATGGTCAAATTGACGTGTGAGGTTGTGATTGGTCCATGTCAATTTTTACTGGCCAGCGTGTATTAGTTTTTTTTCCCGTGTGTGATTTCAGTTTGAATGGGCCGATAGGAATTTAACAACGCATTAATGAACCCATGAAATCCACACATGTTTAATTTGTTTCCCATCTTTTCTTTTTTTCTTTTTTCTAAAATAATAATCAATAATAATAATCAGACAAAGGAGATTTTTGTTACATGGGCCTAGCGCACATTGATAATGGTACCTCCCAGTCTTGGCCCACCGCATAGATGAACTAGGATTTTGCTTTGGTCACACCTCCATTGTATCTTATTCCTTTTTCATTTCTTTTTGAATGCACGTTTCAAAAGTGAATATTAAAAATAGTTCCTTTTGCCTAAAAATTCCAAATAAATTCATAGATTCTCTATGATGCTTTAATTAATTTTTGATGAATTTTATTTTCATTTTTGGATACATTTGGTATTTTTCTCAATTTCTGATTGAAGAGTGTTCATATTGACATACCTTGTGATTCAAGCATTGAAAGAGGACCTTCCCTTAATATTTTTGATCCAATTTTTGTGTGTGTATACTTTGAAACTTAATTATAGGACTCTTACATGTTCAATTGATGTTTTGGTCATGATTTTTGAGTCACTTTCTAAATGCTTTTTGTGACTTGTGTTTGTATGGTCCCTAATTGTAACATGCTTAATGTTTGCAATTGTTTTAGCACCTTTGGTGCATATTTTTGAGCCAATTTTTTTTAAATGATCACCCACTGACCTTAATATGACATGATTAATTTCTCATAATTTTCCAAAGCATTTCACCATTTTTCATGGATATTTCAATGTGAACCTATTGTGTGATGTATACTTAGAACTAGGTTAAGTTTGACACTTTCTTGTGACCACTTTAGGCCAAGTTTAAGAACATGTTTGAGCATATTCATGATGTAATTTTTTGTGCTTTCATGATCCTTATATGTTGCTTTTTGATCATGACTCACATGATTTCTTTGAACCCTAAATTGCTTACCCGATCTTATTCGATGCTTGCCTAGATGCTTTAGTTTGGTAATGCATTTATGCAATCCTCTTTGGGATATTTTTGTGCATCGTTTCACATGTGGTTCAGCATGAGGTAGATCCTGCCCATATTGATTTATAGGTTATTTCACATACTCCTAATTGATGCTATGCTTTCACAAGTTGGAACATGAATGAGCATTTAACTTTGTTGTTTTCACTTGAACTTTGGGTGTGCCATATTTGTCCAATTCTTTTGATATTCAAATGTACAATTTCACATTTCATCTACCACTGCCCTATATGTGTGAACACTTGGTTGGCTTGGTCTTATCTTTCCTTTTGCATGCTTGAATGCTTTTTGTTGCTAATAGAGGATTGAGTTTGACTTTGGTCATTACTTGTAACATTTTTTGAAAACTTGTTGTTATGATGACTTTGTGGGCTCTAAATGCTCACTTTGAATATGGATAGCATGTATACATTGACATGAGCATGATTAGAAACTTCCTCACCCCATTTATAGGTCATTGGGTGTACCTTAAGTTCTTACTTTTGTGTGAATGAGAACATATTTGTACACTAACTTTGACTACTTCCTTGACATCATTTGTGTGCCATCTTTGCTCATTTCTTTTGGGATTCAAACATGAAATATTATAGGTCTTTTACCTATGATGTATATGCTTTGACCTTGCTTTACCATGTTATTTCTTTTCTCATTGCTTGAGTGATAAGTTACATGCTTTAAAGGATAGTTAAGTTTGGTTTTGGCCCTTACTTACATTAGCTTTGAAGATTGAGTTTGAGATGAAATATTGTGACAATTTGAGGTTGATCTTACACATTGGATACATGTCTCTACTTCTGACCTAAGTCTTCTATGAGTTCATTTCACACTTATTTGCTCATTATGTAACCATGAATGATTAAAACATACTTAAGGTGACATCTTTGGATGCAACTCTCAAACCTCTTGGACATGAGTTGATGTACATTCCATAATCATTTCTTAATACTTCAAGCATACATTTTACATGTTTATATCACATATGTTGCTTGAATACATGACTTGACTTCCATTTGTGTGACTTTTAGAAGTCATTTTGACATAGTTTGTGAATGGTGAATGTTTGTGAGCTAATGTAGGACATAACTTGTAATCTTTTGACAATGTTTAGAACATTAACATAGATAGGATAGAGTAGGTTTAGCTACTTCCCCTCTTGGGTTCATGTCCCTTTAGGGTTCACTTCTCACTGCTTATTGTTTGATTTTGCTCCTAGAGTAGAATTAGGGCACTTGCTTATGCATTAGGACATAGTTTTGCATTTTGCTTTCAACTACTTGATAGTTGAGTTTGGCTTAGAGATGGTAAGTTACTTGTGATACTTTACTTGTTATTTATAGTTGCATGATTCTTTTTTCATCTCACTTCTTCTTTACTTCTCCCTTTTGTGATTGATTAGAATAATGTTTACTTGTGTTTGTTCACATGATCCCTTAGGATTCCTAGTTCCACTTAATTTCCGATTAAGTTGGAGGTAGGAGAGACATTAGGCTTTCAATCCAAGTATGCTAACATAGGTAGCAATCCCCTCTTAACCTCAACTATAGGGCCACCATTGCATGACAATATTAAGATCTAGTTCCCCTTAGTTGCTTTCTTTCAACCTTTGAGTCTCTTCTCTCTCTCTCTAAAAGAAAACCAAAAACACTTAATAAATATTGTATGTGGAGTGCGCCACGAGCCTTAAGCACATGGGAAGTGATAAGCAGGATTCCCTCCTTACCTTATCTAGGGTGTTTTGCATGCGTCCCGTCTTGGGTCGATTTGCAACGCATTCGATCCTATGTCATAGTCTTTAGCACGATACATACTACAAACACAATCAATCAAAACACTTTCTTCTAAAAAACAAAAACAAATCATTCGTCTTCCTCCGTGATTCTCTTCTCATCTCCCTCACTTCAATCGTAACGGATATGTTATTTCAATTCTACCGCAAACAGATAAACGCGTAAGACTCCATGCAACGAGCGACAACACCTAAACTGCTAGAAAGATTACGTTAACGTCTTCCACTTAAAAAAACACAAAACAAACAAAGACCCTGTAGGTCGAACTATGATTGCTCTGACTTCCTCTCTCCTGTACGATTGAGGATACGTACGCACAAGACGGCGATGTCTTGGTGAGAAACCTTCCCCCATAATCCCGTAGTCTTCCGAACTACGTTGACTCTGACTTTCCCACTCCTGAGGGAATACGTAGGCCTATGACGGCGATGTCCTATTGAGCCACCTTTTCTTTTCTGTCCCCGTTTCTCTATTTCCGTTCCTTTCTAGTTAACAGTTGAGCTTCAGATACCCACACCCTTTGATCAGAACAACAAGCGTGTATCCCATTGAGTACGATGGACGTAAGGGGGGTGCTAATACCTTTGATCGTTTGCTTTCCCCGTGTCGGGATAAATAAGGTTCAGTGGCGACTCTTCTGTCTTTTTTGCTGGTTGATTTTCGCAGATGCGACACCATGCTCCACCCAACTCATTGGAAGAAAATACTCTGATGAAAAACAACTTAGATTACAACTCATATGATCCCGTGGATGATTTGCCCATCTGGGAGCCTTACATAGAAGATTCAGGGTATAAGAGTCAGCTAGAGAATACATATCTGCTGAATGACCTTGAGAAAAATCCACTTGTTCTCCCATAGTTGTGGAAACCTTACCAGGAAAATTCTGAAGATATCAAACATCATGTTGATGAAATTACAAGAATAGCTGGACAAGAGTTTATCAACTTTGCATTTCCTGAGGTCAATGTCATTGAAAAAGATGATTCATCTATCCCCTCAGAAACTTGGGATACTTTGGGGCAGCCAAGTGGCAAATACGACTTTCTAGTGAAGTACACTACTCCGGAAAGTTCTCGTATCAGATATGAAGATATCCAACCCACTGTATGTGGAGATTCCCTTAAAAATGAAGATACTAATGAAAGAACAACAGAAAAAACCTCTTTCGGTAACTCTGCATGGGAAGAAGACTCCACTGATCCAACTCCACAAGAAATTAGTACTATCACTAAAGACAATCCTAGAAGGAAAGTACCAGACTTTGTGATCCACAGAGGAGTTCGTCGCAACTGGGTCACTGTTGATATCCCAGATGTTGTCCATGTTTCAAAGTAATTTCCTCGTCTTTGTTTTGACCTTTCACTTTGCCCGGGTGAAAAGGATGTTTTATAGGGCTTGTTTTTTTGTAAATATCCCTCTTCGCTTCGCCCATAGCGAAAGAGTTTTGTTTTATAGGGTTTGTGTTTCAAGAATCGACAAATCATAAATAAGAATGTAATTCTAAATTCCTACATTTATTGCTATTTTCACTTCTTTTTTTTTTCAGAAAATGGTAATCCTAAAAAATAGACAAAATAAAAATAAGCATTTTTCAAAATACACTGCACACACTTTTGCATTCTCTATCTTTTCTAAAAAAAATCATCACGTTATGCAGATTATTTGTTTTAAACCCCATTGAAACATACGATCCAATGTGTTCTCCCAACTTTGAGTTCCCTGTATTTGAAGCCGAAGAAGAAGGGGACGAAGAAATTTCAGATGTGATCTCTCGATTACTCAGACATGAGGAAAAATCTATTCAACCTTACAAGGAACCATTGGAAACAGTCAATTTGGGTTCAGAAGTGGAGAGAAAAGAAATTAAGATTGGAGCACTACTTAGTCCAACTGTCAAAAAAAGCTTGATAGAACTGCTTAAAGAATTTTCAGATGTGTTTGCGTGGTCCTACCAAGACATGCCAGATTTAGATACCAACATCGTGGAACATCACTTACCAGTGAAGCCAGAATGTCCTTCGGTCAAAAAAAATTGAGAAGGACTCACCCAAATATGACCATCAAAATTAAGGAAAAAGTGCAGAAACAGATCGATGCAGGTTTCTTTGCCACCTCAGAATATCCTCAATGGTTGGCCAACATAGTGCCAGTTCCCAAGAAAGACGGAAAAGTCAGAATGTGCGTAGACTACAAGGATTTAAATAAAGCAAGTCCAAAGGATGATTTCCCCTACCACACATTGACATGCTAGTTGACAGCACATCAAAATTCAAAGTATTCTCCTTCATGGATGGATTCTCGGGCTATAATCAAATCAGAATAGCGCCAGGAGACATGGAGAAAACTTCATTCATCACCCCATGGGGCACCTTTTGCTATAAAGTAATGATGTTCGGTCTAAAAAATGCAGGCGCAACTTATCAAAGAGCTATGACAACTCTGTTTCACGACATGATGCACAAAGAAATTGAAGTGTACGTCGATGACATGATTGCCAAATCTAAAATAGAAGAAGAACATGTGGAACACCTATCAAAGTTATTACAGCGTCTGAGAAAATACAAACTCCGCTTGAATCTCAATAAATGCACATTTAGTGTTCGTTCAGGAAAGCTTTTAGGATTCATTGTCAACCAAAATGGAATCGAGGTTGATCCCGACAAAATCAAGGCCATTCAAGAGATGCCTTCTCCAAAGACTGAAAAATAAGTAAGAGGATTTTTGAGACGTCTGAATTACATCTCGAGATTTATATTTCTCATAACCGCAACATACACACCAATCTTCAAACTACTCAGAAAGAACCAAAGCTGTATATGGACAGAGGATTGCCAAAAAGCTTTTGACAGCATCAAAGTATATCGGCTAAAACTGCCTATTCTGTCTCCTCCAGTGGAAGGAAAACCACTAATCATCTACTTAACAGTCTTGGAAGACTCCATGGGTTGTGTGCTTGGCCAGCAAGACGAAACAAAAAGAAAAGAGTTTGCCATTTATTACTTAAGCAAGAAATTCACAGACTCTAAAACTCGATTATTGCATCATGAACCGTTATACAAGAAAACATGATCCATTGTTGCATTTGAACAAGATTTGATCAAGAAATAAAGGTTACATGTAAAAAGGGCAATGTTGAGAAAGTGAAAATTTCACTAAGTTGTAAAAAAAAGTGTTTAGGTACCCAACTTCCAAAAGCCATAACTTTCAAACCAAGCAACCATTTTCTTGGATCTAAAGCTAAATGATATATCTCATCACATACTATAAAAGTGAAAAACTGATCCATGGTCAAAAAATGCTTGGATTTTAAGTTATGAAGTGATCAAAATCAAGAAAAGTATGAAATGAACTTCAACACTTAGTGAAATTCTGCCTAAGGTAAGATCAGTCATAACATCAAAATGTGGAGGGATTTTTCACCATGATCCAAGATGAATCAAGTCCAATGGTGAACATCAAAGTTGAAGTACATCATCCCAGCTTTCCAAAGAGCCCAAGAGCATGAGACTTCACTTGAGCAAAGGGTTATGGAGGTCTCAATACACCTTGCTGCAAACTGTTTTGCAAAATCAGTTTTGGTCATTTCTTGCACTACACGATTTTGAAGCCAAGTGCATTGATCATGATCATACCAATTCAACATGGATCAGAATGAGTCACCACAAACCTGCAAGATCAAGTGATGAGTCAAGAAGAATCACATTTGGAATGATGAAGCTTTGTCACATATGCCTTGAATTCAAAGTGCACTTATGTGCAATAGTGCACATTAAAGAAAGGTATTCTTTTCAGTCAAGATTCATTCATAAACAACAATAAAAACATCTGAGGAATGTGGAATTGGTCAAAAGTTGGCTATGCTACTTAGGAGTGACAATGTACCTTGGCATGGAAGTAATGGTATCTTACCAAAAACATTGAATGAGTTCTTTTCCTTCAAGCTATCACTATTTAACCAAGACAAAATCATTTACCTATAAATAGAACTCATTTCTGATCATTCAAACCACACCAAAACAACACAACACTTGTTTTCTCTCGCTTCTTTCTTTCACTCCAAGTTTCAAAATTTTCAAAAGTGAGAATCGTGTTTTCAAAACCAGAGCTTTTTGGCTCAAACTTTTGGTTCAAACACATCATTTACATCATGTATGAGTGATCCAAACACTTAAACATCATCTGTAACATCAAATTCATCAAGATCATAGTTCATCACAAGCAAGTTGCAGTTGGAGTCGAGCCCATCAATCCAGAAGTTTTCAATCCATTCCTAGCACCTCAACACATTCCTTGAGGTGTAGGGAAGCTATCCAGATCATCATTTCATATCTGTAACACCTACAACTGAGGATTCGATTTCCTCTTGCACAGGTAAGCCCGAACTTTCCAAACTCCATGAAATATGCATCATTTTTTATATTTCAAGTTACCAACATGTTTCTGCACTTATATAGAATGTTTTCACTCAATCAATTGCTATGTATCAATCGTGCATAGGATTTCACATTGTTCTTGTAAAAATTAGGGTTCATCTGTTCATCACTTGATAACTCACTCCACACTTAAAATAAATGACATTAGTTGGTATTATCGTGTTCCTTGTTCAAAAGCGAGCAATTTTTATGTTTACATCGTGCAATTTCATTACGAATTGAGTGAGATAGGAGAGGTTTTGCATCTGGCTGGCACGAGTAAGAAGAAGATGTTCTTCGCGCCATAATTCAAAATTTTGAATTTTTAAATATTTTTAATATTTTCATATTATTTTCAAAAATTATTTTCTATACTCAATTTTAATTATTTTAAAATGAATTTTTGCACAAATATCATCCACCTATTTAAATTATTTATTCACCAAAAAAATCAAAAAAATATTTTGTATTTGATATATTTTTAATATATTTAATATATTATTTTTAAATTGTTTTTTTTAATAATTTCAAATTTTGATTTTTCCTATCAAATTAATTATTTCTAATCCCAATTTTTTTACACATGTCATTTAAATACCCTATTATTTTAATCCACAAAAAATCACAAAAATAATTTTTATTTGATATATTTTTAATATATTAAAAATATTATTTGAAATTGTTTTAAATATTTTTAAAATGATTTCTTTTCTTGATTTTTTCTTAAACCAAAATGATTTTAAATATTGATGTGGATAAAATACATTTTTCATAAACCTTAATCATTGTTTATGACATGATTAATGGGTTCATTTGATAAATTATACATTTTTTTTATTGATTTTCCTTTGAAAAATATCTTAAAAAATGAAATTAGGGTTTTACTTTGATTCTATCTTTCAAACTTCATTTCAATATCTCTGGGCCTCTATTAAAGTGTAAGACCTAACCCTCTTTGTAAATAAACCACTTCATGGGCCTCTGCTATAGTATAAGTCCCATCGCACTTTTCAAAATCACGGTGCGATCACTGCTTTCACAATAATCTTTGGGCCTCCGTTAGGAGTGTAAGTCTCATCCCTTTGTACATAAACTTTGTTTTAAAATAACCATCTGGGCCTCTGATAGAGTGTAAGACCCAGTACCATCTTTTGTAAATAGAAAATCTTTTAGCCTCATTCATCCTGGGCTTTGTACAGGATACAAACAATCATCTGGGCCTCTATTTAGAGTGTAAGACCCAACACCTTTGCTTCTCTCTTACTTGAGATTAAGTCATCTTCAAATTCAAAACTTTATTCAATTTCTTCAAAACATTAATGAAATTCTGGTACCAGATATGTGATGTTAAGTGCGATGTCACAACAACACACTCTGCAATGGACAATGCAATAACAAGCAATAAATCAACACAATAAATTGTTCACCCAGTTCGATTTAACTACCTACGTTTGGGGGCTACCAAGCCAGGGATGAATTTCACTATCAGTAGAATTAATTTACAGACTCAACAACCCAGTTGACATCTCCTAAACTTAATCTCTACTTAATGAACCTTCTACCCAAGAGACCACTTAGGTATGAGAACACTACTCAATCCCTAAATCACTTCAGTGATATAATTCAAAGATCACACACTTTGAAAAACATAACTTGATTCGGCTTCACAGCTTCGATCAAGAACAACTCAAAACAACAACACCAATTCACACTAGAATGGTTTACAATACAAACACGAAGACTTAAACGACTCTCAGTCTTTAGCACTCTTTCTTCGTCACTTTCTTCAAAGGATTGATGCGCTTTAAATAGCTCTTTGATCTAGTCTTGGACCTGCTACAATATCTGACCTGATTTGTTATTTAAAACTGAATCTTCAACAGATTTTCTCTCTCAAAATCTTCTTAAATCTTCAGCCTTTAAATACTCCTACAAATCTGCATCAAATCTGTTTGTAACAGAAAATATCTCCTCCAAGATATTCGCATCCAATTACTCTGCCAGCTCTCCCAAATTCCAGCTAAAATGCTTAACCCTAAAAACATCTTAAACCTGATGTTTTACTGATTTGCATATCGGATGTCATGACATCGCATGTGACATCAGACTTCACAACTTCAACAAGCTAAACACTTAACATAAACCAATGTTAAGACATCACCCATATGACATCAACATTGAACACTTTGTTTTACCAAAATTCTAGCTAATCCAAGAACTAACAATCTCCCCCTTTGGCTAATTTTGGCTAAAACAATCTCTGCAACATCAGAGACTTCAGCAGCGGATTAAAATGCTAAAAAGATTAAAAACTCAAAACCAGAACTAGCATAACCAGTTGTTCAACATGCACACTCCCCCTCAACATCTGCACCACACCAGATCTTAGATATGATACACTCTACACACCTAGGCTAACTCTCCCCCTTTTTAGCCATAATTAGACAATCACCAAACACAATGTCATGACATAAAGACATGGTCAAACATCAAAGATGCAGCAAAGAACTTCAAGCAGAAGGACAAGACTTTAAATCCACCTAAGAAGAGGAGCAAAACAATGACTGCAGCTGAAACTACTTCAGGAACCACAAAGACAGGCAGAACCTCAGAAACAACCATGAAACTAAGCAAGAAGCTTCCTGTGCAACAACAAGCTACTGATGATGATTGGGATGAAGACTGGAAAGCTTTTCTAGATGCAGGGGGTTGGGATAATCTGTAACTAATGATGTACTTCAAACCTGTATGCCTTCAGTAGTTGTATAAAATCCATTTCTAATAAAGAATACAACTGCTTAAAACACTCTCTAGCACATTTAATCTTCATAAATGCAAATTCCTAATTTACTTCTCAAACTTTCAAATTGGTTTGCATCTAAGGCTTTAGTAAAAATGTCAGCTAATTGTTTATTTGTAGCAACATGTACCAAAGCAACTACTTTGTCTTCAACCAAATCTCTTATAAAATGATGCCTTATATCAATATGCTTTGTTCTGCTATGCTGAATAGGATTCTTAGAGATATTGATAGCACTCAAATTTTCACAATACAATGTCATGACATCTTGCTTGACATTGTATTCTATTAATATCTGCTTTATCCAAACAAGTTGAGAACAACTACTCCCTGCTGCTATGTACTCAGCTTCAGTAGTAGAAAGAGACACACAATTCTGCTTTTTACTAAACCATGATATCAGATTATTCCCTAAGAAGAAAAACCTCCTGAAGTGCTTTTCCTATCATCAGCACTCCCAGCCCAGTCAGCATCACAATATCCCCTTAACTCAGTCCCAGATCCATGACTATACAACATCCCATAGTCACTAGTGCCATTAACATATTTCAGGATCCTCTTTACTTGATTCAAGTGACTAACCTTAGGCTTAGATTGGTATCTGGCACAAACTCCAACAGCAAAAGCAATGTCAGGTCTGCTAGCTGTGAGATACAATAGACTCCCAATCATGCTTCTATATAAACTTTGATCCACACTGACACCATGTTCATCCTTGGATAATTTTAGATGAGTATGAGCAGGAGTCCTCTTGTGATTAGCATTCTCTAGACCAAACTTCTTCACTATGTTCTTTGCATACTTGCTCTGAGAAATGAATACGGAGTCCTCCATTTGTCTAACTTATAGACCAAGAAAATAATTTAGCTCACCAACAAGACTCATTTCAAATTCAGACTGCATCTGTTCCACAAAATGTTTCACCATTGCATCTGACATCCCACCAAATACTATGTCATCAACATAGATTTGAGCTATCATCAGTTTTCCTCTTTCCTCTTTAACAAACAAAGTCTTATCAATCCCTCCTTTTCTGTAGCCATTCACAACCAGGAATTCAGTAAGTCTTTCATACCAAGCTCTTGGTGCTTGCTTCAAACCATATAGAGCTTTCCTTAGTTTGTACACATGGTCAGGAAATGTTGGATCAATAAATCCTTTTGGTTGATCAACATACACCTCTTCATTTAAGTAACCATTCAAGAAGGCACTTTTAACATCCATCTGAAAAAGCTTGAATTTGAAATTACAAGCCACCCCTAAGAGCAATCTGATATATTCCAGTCTTGCCACAGGAACAAAGGTTTCATCATAATCAATTCCTTCAACCTGAGTGTATCCCTGAGCAACTAATATGGCCTTGTTTCTGGTGACCACTCCTTGTTCATCAGATTTATTCTTGTAGATCCACTTGGTGCCAATCACATTAACTCCATCAGGCCTAGGTACAAGCTCCCATACTTCATTCCTCTTGAATTGCTCCAGCTCTTCATGCATTGCATTTATCCAAAACTCATCAGTCAATGCTTCCTTGACATTCTTTGGCTCAATTTTGGAGACAAAACATGAACTTGCTATAACATCTCTTGACCTAGTCCTCACTCCAGAATTTGGATCACCTATAATGAGCTCCTTTGGGTGGTCCTTCTGCACTCTGATAGAGGGATCTTTATGAGGTTGCTCAGCTTCAGGCTCAGCAGCAGCAACACTAGGAGTTGGACTTCTGTCTTCAGCTTCTGGTTCAACTTCACCAACTGATGTTCCATCATCATCTAGGACATCATCATCTTCCTGCTTATCATTGTCATCAATCACCACATTGATGGACTCCATCATCACCTTGGTTCTAGAGTTGAAAACCCTATATGCTCTGTTGTTGGTAGAGTATCCCAAAAATATTCCTTCATCACTTTTGGAATCCAATTTTCTTCTCTGTTCTCTATCAGCCAGAATATAACATTTACTTCCAAAAACATGAAAGTATTTAACATTAGGTTTTCTTCCCTTCCATAGTTCATACAGAGTGGATGAAGTACCTCTTCTCAGGGTAACCCTGTTGTGAATGTAACAGGCCGTATTCATGGCTTCAGCCCAGAAATGATAGGGAAGTTTCTTGGCATGGATCATAGCTCTAGCAGACTCTTGGATAGTTCTGTTCTTCCTCTCAACTACTCCATTTTGCTGAGGAGTAATAGGAGATGAAAACTCATGACTTATACCTTCATCAGAGCAAAATTTTTCAAACTTGCTATTCTCAAACTCTCTTCCATGGTCACTTCTTATCCTGATAACATTACTCTCCTTTTCTCTTTGGAGTCTTTGACAAGGATCTTTAAAAACATCAAACACCTCTGATTTGTCTTTGATAAAGCTCACCCAGGTGTACCTTGAATAGTCATCCACAACTACATATGCATATTTCTTTCCACCCAGACTTTCCACCCGCATAGGTCCCATCAAGTCCATATGAAGTAGTTCCAAGACCTTGGAGGTGGTGTTATGTTGAAGCTTCGGATGAGACATCTTTGTCTGCTTCCCTTTTTGACAGTCTCCACACGCTTTTCCTTCCTCAATATTAAGTTTGGGAATTCCTCTGACTGCTTCGGAGGAGATGATTCTCTTCATTCCCTTTAGGTGAAGATGTCCCAACTTCTGATGCCAGATTTTGACATAATCTTCTTTAGCAAAAACACAAGTGGGAGAATTTGATTCTTGTGGCACCCAAAGATAACAATTGTCCTTAGACCTGTCTCCCTTCATAATGACTTCTCCTTTATCATCTTTGACAATGCATTCAGACTTTGTAAAGTCTACTTTGAATCCTTGATCACAAAGTTGACTAATGCTAATCAAATTAGCTGCCAGTCCTTTAACAAGAAGAACATCCTCCAGTCTGGGAGCACCAACACAGTTTAGTTTACCAATCCCCTTGATCTCTCCTTTGACCCCATCACCAAATGTAACATATCCTGAAGAATGAAGCTTCACATCTACCAACAGATTCTTTACTCCAGTCATGTGCCTTGAACATCCACTGTCAAAGTACCAATCTTCTTTGGTAGAAACCCTTAAAGAAGTGTGAGCTATCAAGCTGGTAACCTTAACTTTAGGGACCCATTGCTTCTTAGGCTTGGTAACCTGCCTTCCTTTATAACAGTTCTATTTGGGAACAACCTGATGAGCCTTCCGTGGATATCCATGTAGCTTATAACAATAAGCCTTAATTTGTCCAAAACATCCACAATGGTGACATCTCTAGTGTTTGTATTTCTTCTTAGATGGAGTTCTGTCATGATGTTTTAACATCTGTTTTAACATCACTGGTTTTGAGGTGATAGAACCTACATCACTAGTGAATCCCAAACCACATTTGTCTGTAGCCATCTTCCCAATACTAAGAATGTTGTCTAACGCATTAGTACCATTGTTCAACATTCTGATAGTTTTGGTCATAGAGTCCAGTGTATAGTTAAGCATACTGACTTCAGCTTCAAGTTCAGTCTTTTCAGCTTTTAACTATACTATGGTTTTCTTCAGCTCTTCTCCTTCAAGACACACTTGTTCACTTCTTATGAAAAGATCTTTATAAGTGACAGCAAGTTCATCATAAGTAACCTCATCATCACAAGACTCATCATCTGACTCATAAACCCCAGCCATAGCTCTAACAAGTTTAGCTGAATTTTCTTCAGATTCACTCTCACTGTCAGACCAAGAAGCTGATAACCCTTTCTGCTTCTTTAGAAAAGTAGGACATTCCTTCTTGACATGTCCATACCCTTCACACTCAAAGCATTATATACCTTTATCATTACTGGATTTTTCTTCATCTTTAGACTTCTTCACTTGTTCTCCTGATCTGTTGATGTCAGAGGTAATGTTCTTGACATTGGGATTATAACTCCTATTTATCCTCTTCATAACTTTGTTGAACTGTTTACCCAGCAAAGCAATAGCCTGAGAAAGCTCCTCCTGAGAATCATCCTCTTTCCCTTTCTTGGTTTCTTCAGAACTGGAAACCAAAGCTATACTCTCAGACTTCTTCTCAGGTTCCTCTTCACTTAACCCTAGCTCAAATGTTTGAAGAGATCCAATAAGTTCATCAACCCTCATTTTGCTGATGTCTTGAGCTTCTTCAATTGCAGTCACCTTCATCTTATACCTCTTGGGAAGGGATCTAAGGATTTTCCTCACCAGCTTTTCTTCAGTCATCTTTTCTCCAAGAGCACTAGAGGCATTGGACAACTCAAGAATACTCATATGAAAGTCATGAATAGTTTCATCTTCTTTCATCTTTAGACTTTCAAACTTTGATGTCAGAAGTTGAAGTCTTGACATCTTAACCTTTGAAGTTCCTTCATGAGTAGTCTTCAAGATGTCCCAAGCTTCTTTGGCAACTTCACAGGTATTGATCAACCTGAATATGTTCTTATCAACTCCATTGAAAATAGCATTTAAGGCTTTGGAATTTCCATGGGCAAGCTCATCTTCTTCCTTGGTCAATTCTTCTTCAGGTTTCAGTTTTGAGCTGCCTTCTTTTTCTTTCCCAGCATCATCCTTCTCAACAACAACAGGTGCTTTCCATTCTTTTATGATAGCCTTCCAAGCCCTGCTGTCCAAGGATTTCAAAAAGGTAATCATCCTTAGCTTCCAATAATCATAATTAGAGCCATCCAAAATAGGGGGTCTATTCACAAATCCACCAACCTCCTTGTCCATCTTTACCATAAAGTATCAGCCCTAGATCTCACCCAGATGCAGAGCAGGATGCCTGCTCTGATACCAATTGAAATTCTGGTACCAGATATGTGATGTTAAGTGCGATGTCACAACAACACACTCTGTAATGGACAATGCAATAACAAGCAATAAATCAACACAATGAATTGTTCACCCAGTTCGGTTTAACTACCTACGTCTGGGGGCTACCAAGCCAGGGATGAATTTCACTATCAGTAGAATTAATTTACAGACTCAACAACCCAGTTGACATCTCCTAAACTTAATCTCTACTTAATGAACCTTCTACCTAAGAGACCACTTAGGTATGAGAACACTACTCAATCCCTAAATCACTTCAGTGATATAATTCGAAGATCACATACTTTGAAAAACACAACTTGATTCTGCTTCACAGCTTTGATCAAGAACAACTCAAAACAACAACACCAATTCACACTAGAATGGTTTACAATATAAACACGAAGACTTAAACGACTCTCAGTCTTTAGCACTCTTTCTTCGTCACTTTCTTCAAAGGTTTGATGCGCTTTAAATAGCTCTTTGATCTGGTCTTGGACCTGCTACAATATCTGACCTGATTTGTTATTTAAAACTGAATCTTTAACAGATTTTCTCTCTCAAAATCTTCTTAAATATTCAGCCTTTAAACACTCCTACAAATCTGCATCAAATCTGTTTGTAACAGAAAATATCTCCTCTAAGATATTCGCATCCAATTACTCTGCCAGCTCTCCCAAATTCCAGCTAAAATGCTTAACCCTAAAAACATCTCAAACCTGATGTTTTACTGATCTGCATATCTGATGTCATGACATCGCATGTGACATCAGACTTCACAACTTCAACAAGCTAAACACTTGACATAAACCAATGTTAAGACTCAATGTTAAGACATCACCCATATGACATCAACATTGAACACTTTGTTTTACCAAAATTCTAGCCAATCCAAGAACTAACAATTAATTCAATCTTGAAGAAGGCATCTAATCAATCACAATACACGGGGCCTCTATCCAGAGAATAACACCCACCACTTTTCTCAATTCAATTCCTACTTGTTTATATACTTGTTCATATATATGTATATATACTTGTACATATTTTTTTAAGTTTCTCTTAGCATTTAAATCATCCTCAGTTTAGACTAGTTAAAATAATATGATCTTTTCAATCAGTATAACTTAGTTAAAACAACTAGTTCCCTCTTGTACAAAGGAATACTTATTCCCAATATAGTCAGCCTCCTCTTGGGCTTTGTTCAATTTATTCAACCTTGAAATAGTTCAATAAAGAGAGGATTATTTCCCGATGAAACCTCTTATTTGACCCCTTTAACCTTGGAACAGTTCAACAGAAAGGATTATTTCCCGCTGAAACCTTTCTTGAACTCTTCCTAGACTTGGAAAGTCCCAATCCCTAGCCTCCTCTTGGGCTTCATACAAGGACCCTCGGGCTTCCTAGAAGCATCCCCAGCCTCCTCTTGAGCTTCATACAAGGACCCTCAAGCTTCCTAAAAGCATAGGATAGATCCTAGTCGTCTTTATCAATACACCAATTCTCAAGAGAGTCAAAACCTCTAAAACATTAAAACTCATCCTTTAAGTCTCTTCTGATCCTTAACAAGGTTTGGTTTTCACTTGAAAATCCCCATCCAGGGCTAGGTTACAATCAACAAATCCGCAAAAGAATCAAAGCCTTTGTGGTATTTAATAATTCAACTCTCTTAAGCAAGAGTTAGTTTCCTTTTTGATTCCTCAATGCAGTTTAGACTTTCTCTTGGAATTAAATTTCCTCAGCAAGAGTCAATCTCCACCTAAATTCCCTCAGCCTCCTCTGAGGCTTCATATAATGATTTCCCCAGCCAGCCTGAATCTTGGGCTTTGTACAAGACATATATAATACTCCCCCAGTTGAGTCAATTTTTAGCTCTTTTCAGCTTCAACCTTGGGTTTTGATCAAGGCACAAAATTTAACATCCTCACAGATGAGACCATGAGTCCTCTCTGTAGGAGGATATCTCCTCTATATATCACATTTCAAAATAAACAAATTAAATCTTTTTTCCAGATAATTGATGTAAGTGGCACACTTGTTGATTCAAAATCCAAGCTGGAGTCCCTCCCTTATCATGGTTGGAGTTCTCTTTCATCTAAGTGATGTAAGTGGCAAACCTCTGGATTCTACATATCCAAGTCAATGTCCCTCTCTTAGCATGAAAGATTCATAAAGGAAAAAGTGGCATTGCTCTACACTGAGTTAAAGCTTTTTCCTTCATCACATTTCAATTCTCCTATAAAGGAAGATGTGGCATTGCTGGATTCCACAGATCCCAGTTAAAGCAACTTTCCTTATAAATTAATTCTTCAATGTTTGTGATGAATAGGTGAGATATCTCCCTTAAGAGATGATAATTTCCCTCTCATTCAAATCTTTTAGCTTCAATATTATGCTTTAAACAAGACATAAATACTCTTTTAGCTTCAATCTTGGGCTTTAAACAAGACACTAAACTAATCTCCTCCCATAGAATAGGAGGAACTACGAACACTCTAATTTCCCCAAATCTCTTTACGGGAATACGTAGGCATAAGATTGCGAAATCTTAGCGAGCGTAATAATAAAAGAACTTAGGTCAAGTACCTTCTGAAAAACAATAGAAAACCCTAAAACAACAAAAACATTTCCTTAGCCTTCCCAAAGGAGGAACTTTCCCAATCAACAACAAATGGATTTAAGCAACCGAGCAATTCAACAGTAGAAACATATGCAAATAAAGGTTTCTATAGATTACCATAGATACCCGGGGTGTTAATAACTTCCCCTTGTATAACTAACCCCCGATTCCAGATCTTTTCGCATTTGTAAAAGAAAACATTTGCGCGCAGGGTTAGTTTAAGATAGCTTCCCCTTCCTTTTAAGCTTCATAGGATAAATATAGAAATCATAAAGTAGCACTAAAAGCGGTAGTGGTCGCGTCACAAAAAACCGGAGCTACACTAATCATCACGATCATACAACTTGCAAAAAATGTCGCAGAAATCGACGTGGTTGCCTTCTCATTCAAAATGAGATCCAAGGGTTGTTAGATCGAAAGACCATTACGGTCCTCCATGAAATAGAACCTGTTGATGGTGAAGCTGATGAGGATCTGTACACCATAATTCCTCAGTTTAATGAACCCGAACGAATAGAAATTCCTTTTGACAGTAGAAAAATTCCTGATGCCACCAAGCTTGAACTAATAGAAATCATCTATGATAGTCGAAAGACCATCATGACTCCTTTGGTCATTTATTTACCAGGTCCAGTCTCGTACAAATCAGAAAAGGTCATACCCTACAAGTATGGTGCTACAATGGTTAAAGATGGGAAGGAAGTACCCATACCATATATTGTTAACATCGCTGACATAAGCCGAGTTACCAGAAGTGGTCGGGTCTTTAACAAAGAAATTGAGGATGTGGCTGCAAGAAATGAGAAGCAGATTGAGAATCCTTTAGAGCCAATTGGTCAATCAAGTGATAACAATCAAATGAAAGATAACGATGAAGTTTTAAAGCTGATTAAGAAAAGTGAATACAACATTGTGGACCAACTATTAAACACACCTTCAAAGATATCCATGTTATCCCTTCTAATGAGCTATGAGACTCACAGGGAAGCTCTACAGAAGATCTTGGAGCAAGCCTTCGTAAACCATGACGTAACAGTGGGTCAATTTGGCAATATCGTTGCTAATATTACTGTCTACAATAACCTAAGCTTCTGTGACGAGGATCTCCCAAAAGAAGGGAGCAATCATAATATGGCACTAAATATCTCAGTCAACTGCATGAATGATGCTTGTCAAGTGTGTTGGTAGACACTGGTTCATCACTAAATATCATGTCAAAATCAACTCTTACAAAATTGGCATTTCAAGGCACTCCTATAAGGGGTAGTGGAATTGTTGTCAAAGCTTTTGATGGATCCAAGAAGACAGGTACTGGTGAAGTTGATCTTCCTATAACTATTGGCCCCCATAGATTTCAAATTACCTTTCAAGTGATGAATATCCAAGCAACATACAGTTGTTTGTTAGGTCGTCCCTGGATCCATGAAGCCGGAGCAGTCACTTCAATGCTACATCAAAAGCTGGAGTTTGTAAAGAACACCAAATTGGTTACTGTGTGTTGAGAACGGGCTTTGGTTGTTAGCAATTTGTCATCATTCTCTTACTTAGAACCCGAAGAGGTTATTGGGACTCAGTTCCAGGCACTTTTTGCAAGTATCAAGGATAACAAAGGGGCATCCATTTCATCTTATAAAGACGTCGCCTGAGTAGTGGAGAGTGGTGTCACTAAAGGATGGGGATAGGTTGTGGTTCCTGCTAATAGCCAGACCAAAAAAGGCCTTAGTTTTTCATAATTCAACAATACAAATTTTTAAAAACTTTTTAATATTTTTAAAAACTTAAAATATTATGATATTTTATACTTGATATATTTATTTTTATTAGAAATGCGGGTAACAGGTACGGGTACGAGCACTTATATAACCATAGGGTACGGGGACGAGTGCCAATTTTGATACCCAAGCGGGTATGGGCTCAGGTACGGGGATTTTTTTCAACTGCGGGTATGGAGACGGGTACTATAGTACCCTACCCATACCATGCCCATTGCCATCCCTAATGTGCCCTCAGTCTCATGATCAAGCAAGCAAGACAAGAGCAAATGCCCAAGTTATGTAGCCGGTTTATTTTGAGGCATAATCAATTGGTTAGTAGTTCTAGGCCATGTCTCAAGCAAAATCTAAGTTATGTTCCAAGTTGATGCTGAGGTCATTTGGTTATGGTTAAAAATAGCTAATCCTAGCTTGGATTGATTCAAAAAATTGGCGGATGATTTTGTTAGGCCATGAGCATATTAAGTAACATATCCGTTTTGTGATCCAAAGGCACAATTCAAGCCAAGGTCTTGCCCGAAGATTATATCAAGAAATGGTAGTGATGATTCAATTTTCAATGGCTAACTCTGTTTCATACTTAGAAGTTCAAAGCTACGATACAGGATTAAAGGGATGTTCAAAACAATGAGCTATTTGTGTTTTAAGGAAACGTCACAATTGGAGCTGTTATTGTAAGTCGTGAGATCACAATTCCCTTTTGAAACCATGGTGCCTAAGGGTAAGTTGAAATGAAGAATTACAATTGATGCTTAGGTTGGTGACGGGCCGTGCGGTTAAAAAAGCTAGAAGCTATTTCACAAGTAACTACATCAATCCAAACTTTTCACGTTACAATTTCTAAAGCTTCAATATAAGAAATAACAATACAAGCCAAAGTTACAACATAAGCAATGTCACAAATTCAAATCATACCAAGTTTGGAATCATGGACTCAATGGAATACCACATGCTGTGCTTGAAATTCCAATTAACTACAAGAATGGTACAAGTAAAAGCTAGAGGAAGAACCTAAAATGTCATACAAGACTCTTAAAGCTAGATGTACAAGTCCAAGATATTCATCAAAGTTGCAAGAAAAAAGCTATTTTGAACATCATGACAACTGTGTCAATGATAGTAATTCCACAAGGGAGTTTTAATACATTTTGAAATTACAAAGAGGTTCTGAACTACAAATCATGCAAGGTTCTTGAAGTCTTCATGCTAAGTCTACAATTTACAAGCTCTTCATCGAGCTTTATCATCCTCATGCCAAAATTCAAGATGAAATGGAAGTGAGTACTAAACATACACAAAGTTCGATGAAAGCTCAAAAGGAAGCAGCAAAATATGAGCAAAATGAATGCATACACATTGTACAAGAGTAGTAGTCAGCTAAAGCCACAAAATAATACTTAAGCCAAGGATGATTAAAATGTGTACAAAGACATGAAGTTGAAATTACAATACACAACTACAAAATTTCAAAGATGCATTAAAAAAAAACAAGTCATGTTGAATATAAGGAGTACGTAATAATGGTAATGTGTCATTCAGTTAGGATTCATTACAAGGATCTACTTCATAGAATTGAACATGTTGTCATCAAAATCCTACATCGTACCAATACACTCTTTTAAACATTAAGCTTGTGTTAATAAAAAAAACCTGTCAAGAATTGTGGCTCAAACTTGTAATACATGGATCATTCAAAAAAGCAAACACACGACAACGGTCAAGAAATTAAACAGAGACAAGAACATGAGAGGATGTCACTTAGAAACAAAGGCATAAAGAACAACATGTTCACAATACCAATACCATGTTGGTTTAGTTACATTACCTGGATCTTATTTCAAGCCGCTGATGCAATACAAGGAATGATATGGACCAATTTAGTCATGACGGTTGGTTTACTCAGTGCTTTGCTCACTTGCATAACCAAAGAAAGGCAAATACTTGAAAATTAATACAAAAGCACACAAGTCACAAAGCTACCAAGGAATCTTCAACAACAACTATGGAATTCAAACTCTGATAAAAAGGAAACATCAAGATGAAGGTTTTATCAAGTTTGGAAGCTTACTGTGCAGTTTGGTATGAAAGGAGGTCTTGGAACTTTGAGGGAAATGATGGATAAAGTTACGCATTGTATCGGTCCCTCAAAACCAATAAGTGTTGTTCCAATTTGAATACCCTGTAAGATCATTAAACAATAATCATGAGCATTCCCAACCTATCAAAGATCAAACACAACAACAATTATACGTATCAGATAGGAGTCGCAACAGGACAAGCAGAGTAAGATGTTATTTATGAGAAAGCAGAACAAGAATTGAAAGTCATTTAAATATCCCAAAATCAAAATCATTTTGAGTCAACAAAAGCCACATCAGCACAGTGAAAATTTTCAAATTACACAGTAAAAACTCATGTAAAAATCATGTTCTAGAAGGAATTTTATCTCACTATAGACAAAATCCAAATGAGTCACTATCACCAAAGGACCCACACAATCCCACGAAAAAGATCCTTTCTAACGTTATGGAAATTTCCAGCTAATTCTCACATATGTGAAAGAGGAATATTCCTCAATTTCCCCTATGAATCACACGTACCCTCAATCCCATATTTCCCCTATAAATACGCACCCAATCATTAGCAAATGGAGACCCCAGAAAACCTATTGTTACGCTGCAGAAATACTCCCACAATCCATTGATCACCAAAGCTCAAATTCTTAAGAGCTACTCAGATTCAACATTAGAATCTGGGTTTACTCTGAGCTAAGCCTAAGCTAACGAGTATTGTAACAAAGTTACTCGATCGGAAAACAGAGGATTCGCAGAGAAGGAAAATAAGAAAAGTAGAGGAGGTAAAAGAGCGAAGCAAAGGAGAAATAAAGTGCTTACCGAGAACTCATCTGGACGTCGTCGGAAGAAATATCATCGGAACTGCTCAGACCAGGTACTTTCTTCACCTTCTGTTAACATCATGACTTCTCTATGCTTATCTTGTTGAGCTGAGCATGAATCACGTGGTAATCGCTCAAAACCCTTATCACTTTGGGGATCAATTTCCGTTCTAGGGTTTTTTTTTGTTTCGATTTGTGACTTAGGTTGTGAGTTTGAGGTTTCTGTTGTGAGAAGTGAGCTGGAGAGGTTTGTTTAGGTTGTGATAGGCTCGTTTGAGTCTTAGAGATGGGGAGAATTTAGATCTTGAAACAAAGCTTCAGAGAGAGATGAAGCGAACATAAAACTGAAATAGGAGAGAATGATAGGGTCATCCTTTTTAATTGCCACCATAAATGCTCTTTTTCTTTTTTCTTTTTGCGTGAGTTCCGAAGCTAGAGTGATTAGAGATGACAATGGGCAGGGTATGGATAGGGTATTATAGTACCCGTTCCCATATATGCAGTTGAAAAAAATTCCTGTATTCGAGCCTATATTCGCATGGGTATCAAAATAAGCATCCGTCCCCGTACCATATAGATATATAAGTGCTCGTACCCGTACCCGTTACCCGTATTTCTAATAAAAATAAATATATCAAGTATAAAATATCATAATATTTTAAGTTTTTAAAAATATTTAAAAAATTTTAAAAAAATTTATTGTTGAATTATGAAATAAATGATCACGTATATTAAATATGTAGTAATTTAAAATTGATGTTTTTAAAATTTTATAAATATTTATTTTTATATAATAATATAAATTAAAATGCGGGTATGGGGCGAGTTGGGTACTAAGGTGCCCATCCCCGCACCCATTCCCGCTTATTTAAGTGGGTAATTACCCGAGCCCGTACCCGTACCCATTTTTGCGGGTTTTTACCCTACCTGTTGTGAGTAATTTTCTGGATACCTATTAGGAATGGGCCAAATTGCCATCCCTAAGAGTGATGGTAGGGGATTTGCTTTTTGACCAAGTTTTAATGTGATTAAAGGCTTAATGGTACGTTGGAATACTGTTTTCTTTTAAAAACCTTTTTTTTGTTTGGCATATTTATTTTAAATTATTGTTATCAATGCACTGTTTGTTTCACAATTAATGCTAGCATGCATTGTAAAGGGGGTGCTTCATGATCCTTGTCTGCTATGCCGTCATGGGTGTAGCAAGCGATTTTGGACGCGGTTCTTAAGCGCTGGTCGCTCTCTACGGTTGAGCTTAAAACTACAGGTCGATTCATTTTTTATCCTATTGTGAGCTGATGAAGAAAGGGAAATAGATGTCTCCAATTAACCCTGCTTTGCATACTGAGTTTAAACAACGGTCTGTTAGGTTACGAATGCTATCAATGTGGGGGGGCCTTTGTACTGGTTATTTGTATTTTCGCCAATACTGTTTTCTTTCTAGACAGAAGGTTTCTGGCGGGGAACAAGGATTAGGATGTTAGGACTGATGTTTTTTGAATTACTGCTTTTGATTGATGGAGATATGGGATTTGGGTTTTTGTTTAGTGTGCTCGCTAAGATCTTTTCTTTCGATCTTATGCCGACGTATTCCCGTTTATCCAAAACAGGGAAATCAGAGCGTCCGTAGTTCCTCATATTCTATGGGAGGAAATGATTGTTTTTGGTGTCTTGTTCAAAGCCCAAGACGTGAAGCGAAAGGTGGTTTGTATCTTGTTCAAAGCCCAAGATGTGAAGCTAAAAGGGTTTGACTTTAGAGAGAATTTGTCATCTCTAAAGAGGGGTTTGTCTGTTACGACTGTTTTATAAAGGAGAATTACTTTAACCGGGATACGCGGATCCTAGCAATGCCATAATTTCCTTTATAGGGGGTTTTAACCTGAAGGGGGGACTTTAACTCAGTGTAGAGCAATGCTATCTTTCCTTAGGAATTTCTCATGCTAAAAGAAGGACAGTGGCATGGATGTAGATGATCCAGAGGCTTGCCGCTTACAGCGATTAGATGAAGAGGAATGAGTTGTTGATGTTTGTGTACTGTGAACGAGGCACAACTTTGATGCTAAAAGGTTAATTGGATCAACCAGTGATTTTCTTATACAAAGCCTAAGAGGAGGCTGATATGTGTCTCGTACAAAGCCCGAGAGAGAGGCTAAAAGGTTTTGACTCGACGATGGAGTCTTTTGGTATCTCGTATAAAGCCCGAGATGAAGGCTATTTGACTCAACAAAAGAGTTTTTTTTGTATCTCGTATGAAGCCCGAGATGGAGGCTGTTGTTTGTTTGGCTCAATAAGAACCTTTTTGTATCTCGTATAAAGCCTGAGATGGAGGCGAAAGGGGTGATTGACTCAACGAGGGAGTCTCTTATGTGTCTCGTACAAAGCCCGAGAGAGAGGCTAAACTTTGTTTGACTCCGCTGGGGAGGATCATTGTATAAAGCCCAAGAGAGAGGCTAACTTCACTGGAGAAGGATCATTATACAAAGCCTAAGAGGAGGCTATGGTGACTGTTTCAGTTAAGTGACAGGTCCAGTATACTGATTTTGAAAAAGAAAATTAGTTCTTATATGAGCAACACTGTACTCAGGGATTTGACTCAGGAATCCGGGTTATTCCTGTTCTTTAAGGAAGCGGGAAATCCGAAGGGTATTGAGACTGTCCAAGTTTGCAGGTTTCCTTCCTATTTAACGAAGGGGTCACTTGAGAATGTCTTTGAGACTCAAGGAGATTAGACCGTCCAAGTCTAGAGTTTCATCTTTTGTACTATGCTCTGAGAAACAGTAGTAGACTCTTTGAAAGGACTGTTCTATGAAGATGACTAGGTTCTGTTCCTATACCTCTATGAGGTCGTCGGGACAATTTGTACGAAGCCCAAGAGGAGGCTGGAAACTTTTAAGAAGCCGACGGGTCCTTGTACTAAGCCCAAGAGGAGGCGATCATTCCCAGAGGAAGAGATAATTATATGAAGCCTAAGAGGAGGCTGTGAATACTTCTAAGAAGCCGTAGGGTCCTTGTACTAAGCCCAAGAGGAGGCGGGGTTGCTTTTAGGAAGCCTGTGGGTCCTTGTACGATGCCCAAGAGGAGGCCGATGCTTTTAAGAAGCCCATGGGTCCCCAAACCCTGAGAAATTCAAGGCAATGCTATTCACCGAGAATAGATCAAAGTCAGGAAAATTCGAGAATTTGGAAGAAACTCAAAGATGCCATTCACGGAGAATACATTCATCTCTGGGAGTAGAGTTTCTTGACAATTCCTAATGAGGACAGCCGAAGAGAAGACTGTATCTGGTGATCCTATTAGGGATCTAGTTGTCTATTTCTATGAATAAACGAAACGGTGTCACCTAGTTCTAGACGTAGTTGCCGGGGAAACTCGAAATATCTATACTATTATTACACAGTTGATATGAGTTTATGAAAGAAGACTTACAGTGAAACAACCCCACAATACAGTTATATGTATATGAAAGCGGTAAATGAAAGCAATAACCACTTACTCGGTTGTAGAGCTTCCATGTTGTTTGGTTAGTTGTTCAACAAAGAAAGATTGAAAATAACAGTATATTCAAAATCAAAGGAGAAAGTGCTTTGAAAAAGAAAGTTTTGGGGCTTACAGCTCAAGGAGAGGCCCAGGGTTTTATCAGTGAGCACACTGTTGAATTTGTACAGAGGGACTTATACAAGTGACTGAGGCCCAAAATGTTTTTTGTACAAAGGGATGGGTCTTACACTCTCTAAAGAGGCCCAAGTAAGTTTTAGGAAAAGAGTGGGGCTTATAACACGAGGGTAGGCCCAGATGATTTTTCCGTTTGAAATGGCGATCGCGCCGGGGTTTTCTTTTAACGCGGAGGGACTTATACAATTAGTGAGGCCCAAAAAGATTTTGGTTAAAAGGGGATTGGGTCTTACACTCTAAAAGAGGCCCAAAATGTTTTGAATGGGTCTTATAGCTCAAGGAGAGGCCCATGGTTATTTTTTAAAAGGTGACGATCGCGCCGTTCGTTTTTGACGGTATCGGGACTTATACAATACACTGAGGCCCAAAGTGTTTTGGTCAAGAAAGGATTGGGTCTTACACTCTATTAGAGGCCCAAAAAGTTTTGAAAATGATTTATGAGGGTTGAATTAATCCAAAAACCCTAATTTGTTTTCAAAAATGTATTTAATTGAATAAAAATTTAATTAAAACGATCAAAATTGTTTAACATGTGAAAAACAAATTGTGATTTTGGATTAATGCTTCAAAAATTAAGTATTGACCTACAAAATAATTAGAAAGCATTAAAAGTTGCAAAATCAATGTAGAAAAAATATTTAATATGTCAAAAACAATTAAAATATTAATTCTTTGCAAAAATATCAATTATATGAAATAAATAATATTTTTGGGATTTTTTGATAAAATAAAATATTTTAACATTTTTGTGAATTATTAAAAAAAGAATCAACTCAAAATCATTAAAACTCAGAGAGAAATTAATTTTTGAATCAATTAAATAAAATCACAAAATTCAAATATTTGAATTTGTGAAAAAGGCGCCAAGAACACAAGCAAGAACACACGCGTTTTTCTGGGTTTGGCTGATTTGCGTTTTCTCCTCAATCTCACTGAATACGTAATCATATCATGCAATCCACATATCATTATGCTCGTCTCAACCTCACGATCATGTCTATAACACTTAATTTCATTTAAATTAAACATAAAACATGAAATCACGAAGAAACCTCAAGAACCCTAATTTCTGCATGAAGGCTAGGATTTTTGATACACGATTCAAACAATGCAATTAATTGAGGGAAAACATTCCATGCATGATTATGAACATATGGCCAAATTATTGTGCGAGGAAATATGCATAGATTGAGAGATGACCAAGTATATGCTTACCTCTAAGCCGTGACAGCAAGTGCAATGTGATTTTTGATTTGGAGGTGTTATAGATGAGTGGTGATGATCTGAACAGCTTCCCTACACCCTATGGAGTGTGTTTGAATGGTTGGACTTGATTGAAATTGGCTGGATCAATTTGTGGTACCTCAGCTGCAACTTGATTGAAAATTTGAGCAACCAGCTGGTAATTTTGTGAAATTGGTGTTTCAGAAGTGATCTAAGTGTTTGATCAGCTCACATATGATGTATATGAGGTGTGTGAGTGATTGGTTTGATTGGAATTGCTCTCAAACTCAAAACCCGATAGCTACCTTGCTAAGAAAGACATTTTTGCCAAGAGAAAGAGATTTTGAGGAAAGCATCTGTTATATGGCTTTGGTGTACTTAAACTGATCACAATTGAGCTCTATTTATAGTAGAGCAAGTTTGTTTTGCAAGGAATAGTGAATGGCAGCTGGTAAGTAGGTTTGGCCAATGTTGGCAAATGAAAATCCAAGTCTCCTCTAGCCATTGACTAGAGGTTAGGGCACAGAGCTTTGGTTCCCTTGGTCTTGGATAAGTCTTGACTGATTTCAGATGAGAATGGCTCAGTCCATGCCACCTTGATGCTTCTATTGAATGCTTCAATCCAAATTTGGAGTCTTGTCCCTATTTTGGCCATTCTAGGTTCAACATGCTATTTCTTGTTCCATGGACTTTGGAGGCTTGGCTCAGTGATTGTCCCCTTTAGATTCAATCCTCAGATGTGTCCAAGTGGATAGGAGCATTTGAATTTGGCTGATTTTGGTAAATCGAGCCAAAATGCAAAATCTGCCTTGCCTTTGACAGATTTCAGCAAGGCAACTTGACAATGTCATATCTCATGGGGTAAGTTGAATTTGGCAATGTTCTTGGCCATTTTGGAAAGCCCTTACATGATACAACAACTGTTTGAACAAGTTTGGTTTTGATCTCTTTTGATTCCAAGTGAAAAATCCCTCTACATTTGGCAAAAAGTGAAGCAAAATCTGACTTAGTGAAATTTTCACTAAGTGTTGGAACAAAGTGTGATTTCTTGATTTTGATCACTCCATAACTCAAAATCCTTAATGAATTGGACTTAGGTCTAGTTGAAGTTTTTGTAGAGGGTAATGAGGGCTACAAATCCATCTTTGGATGAGAAAAAATGGCCATGTGGTTTAGGAGTTATGATCCTCCAAAGTTAGTGTATTAGTGGTACTTTTTCCATAACTTAGAAAAATTTCTAAGTTTTATGGTTACCCCTTTTACAAGTTATCCCACTTTCTTTGATTTTTCTTGATGAATGATGATTCAAATCATACATTAACATCATTTTAGGGTTAAAAATCCATTTTGGTGAAAAATCTCAAAAAGTCAA
The DNA here is from genome assembly GCA_022829125.1 of Lathyrus tuberosus. Lineage (NCBI taxonomy): Eukaryota > Viridiplantae > Streptophyta > Magnoliopsida > Fabales > Fabaceae > Lathyrus > Lathyrus tuberosus. Next base: position 4,684,153 of record JALAZF010000204.1, read on the forward strand.
AGTTGACTTTTGTGCACAGTTGACTTTTTATCAGATGAATTCCAAACTGTGCAATTCTTCAGGAAATCATGTCCTTGACCTAAATCAAACTTGATGGACATGTTCCATGGGTGCATAGGGTATATTGGTGCATGTCCTAGGGCTTGGGAGCATGTCCTGGTCAAAAGTCAAAGTTACAGTTGACTTTTTCCTTAAAACCTTAATTGTGGTGCAGATGAAAATGAGACTTGTTGCTCAAGCTTCTTGGATTAATCCATTGTTCCAAATGGATCAATATAGTTCATTAGAGACCCTCAAACCCTCTCTTGAGGTGTTGGCTCTTGATTTGCCCTAAAAGTCAACTTAGGGGTGAATTAGGTCAAGAAACCCTAATTCCTGATTTTTGATGTATGCATCCCTTGAGGTCAAATTGACTTGATGCTTGGGTCCATGAGGTTCCATGGAGTACATTAGGTTGTGTTTTGGATCTTTGGCTTACGCCCAGGTGAAACTTTCCATCTAGAAGCCCTGGTCGACCAAAACCCTAATTTGGTGATACTGGCGATCTTGAGACTTGATCCACCTTGAAGGGGGAAACCTTGTGCTTAATCCTTGAAGTGGGAGTCCTTTTTGATCCATTGTGGATGTTTGAGAGGTTAGACAAGTTGAAGATCATGTCATTCCTTGATTGATCCTTTGTCTAAGGCTCAGAGAGGGCTTGAAACCCTAATTTTGATTGTAGTGAATGCTCAACAACCCTTGAGGCATTTGGTGAGGCATGATGGTTCTTCCATATTGTGATGATGATTTGCACAATGATGGGAAATCTTAGTGGTCAAAATTTTGGGGTATGACAATGGGTAGGGCTGTATTTGGACTGGTTTATCCGAGATCCACCCGTAAATTGATCCAATAGAACCGGACCAATGGACCGACCGAAATCTACTCGGTCCGGGAATGGATAATTTTTTTTATCTGATACCGAAAATAGATATTATATTGGATACTTTTGTCGGATACCCGAATTAACGGTCCAAAAGAATTACCCATTATTGTTTCAGACCGGTCCTTAATTACCCGATTACTATTTTGGCCCGGTTCTCGGGATAGCAAATATTTGGACCGGACCGGACCTAAAACAGCCCTAGTCATGGGGAAGAGGTCCAATTGACCTTCTCTATTTCCTTATCCTATTTTTTTTTCCAATCGAATTTGATGAGGAGGGTTATGGGCTATCGTTTGGGCCTTGCCCTTTTGTTTGTCTTTTTTTTTTCATACCCCCCAATTTGTTTTAATTTAATTAATATGTTTTTTGGTATTAAGAATAACAACTAGGGCTAGAAATGAGTTGAGTCAAGTCGAACTCACCTTAGCTCGGCTCGACTCGTTAAGAATTGGTTCAGCTCAAATTTTGGTTCGAGTTTGACACGAACTTTTTTTAAGCTCAAACTCGACTCATTAAAAGTTCACGAACTATTCGGTTCATCTCGTTAGGTTTATCTCATTAGGTTCAACTCACTTGCTTCACGGACTTAAAAGCCATTTTTAAAGTCTATTTTATTTTTATATATTTGATATTTTAAATTAATATTTAAAAAAAAAGAAAATATTGAGATAAAATAAAAGTTATGAGTATGGAATTTAACTTTGTTTCAAAAATTTACTAATTCAAAAACTACACAACTTTCAAGAGACACATTTGAAATTCTAATTCAAAAAACACTCGATTGAAATTAAATTTATCTAAAAAAAACCCATAACTTCATCAAATATTTAGAAAACTTATAAATTTAATGAAATAGTACAAAAAAAATACTATAAATTGATATATTTTTATCGCAGAAGAATTACACCACTTGCAACCTTCATTACACATGTTATTTTACCCAATACCATAATGTCTCCAACAAGAACGACTCTAAATGCAATTGTCATCTTTATTTCCATAACTAGTACATAAGGGACAATATTTGGTTAAAATTTAGAGTAAATCTTTAAACATACTCTTAAAGATAATATAATCATTCTCATATATAATCGAGTTGACTCATGAACCTAATGATTCAAGCTATGAATAGTTCAAGTTCAGCTCATTTAGTTAACGAACATAGTTTCTTGCTCATATTCAACTCATTTGGTTCATGAACCCAGTTCAATGATTTAATTGTCGAATCGAGTTCCAAACTATTTTCGAGTTGGTTCGGTTTATTGTCAGCCCTAATAACAACTATAACAATAATATTGATAGTAAGTCAAAATCATTATTAATTTTGTTTTTGCTTCAATCCTTGATATCAAGATATTATATTATAAGTAGATGATTATTAGGTAAATTAATTTCTAAACTAATTCGTTAATTTTTTCTTAATCCCAATTAAATGTTAATTATCCCATTTCAATATTTCTCTAACACTTAAACGATTAACCAAGACTCCTTCTTAATTAATCAATGAAAGTAGTGGGTTCTCGGGGTCTAACACCCTTTGGATCCTTGAACGAATGCATTTGAGGTGCACGCCTTGCGTTGTGTTCGTTCCGTCTTTCGTTTCTAGAAAACTTTTAATTCATTCAAATCTTAATCTAATTAAAATACTTAACCTTTAAGAACACTTTCTTAATTAAAATCATAAATTTTCTAATTAATATTTATAAAACTTTTCTTAATTAAACAATGGAAGAAGTGGGTTCTTGGGGTCTAGCACTTCTTGAGTCCTTGAACGACCGCTCTCGAAGCGCACGCTTTGGGTTGTGATCGTTTCGATATTCCATTTCTAAAACACTCAATCCGTTTAAAATACTTAACACGTCTAATCAAAATACCCTAATCAAATTCAAATCGTTTTCCTAATTAAATTACGAAAGAACTGAGTTCTTGGAATCTCGCACTCCTTAGATTCTTGAGTGACCGCTCTTGGGGCGCACGCCTTGGGTTGTGGGTTGCTCGACCATTCGTTCCTAAAATAATTGCCCTAATTATTTGGACAAAGGCCTTCATTGTCCAACAAACATGATTTCGTAATTAATTAAATGAAAAAGGTGTCATTGGGATCTAGCATCCCAGTAATGCCTTTATTAATTGGTTGCGAGGCTGGCGTCTCGTTTATCGAATAATCATCATTCTCCCTTAAAATACTCAAAAAATCGAACCTCATTTCCTCGCTTCCCGTGCGATTGAAACCCTAAAACACATTCAAATCAAACTATATTTTCTCAATCAAAACCTTAATACACTTAATTCATATTCAAACAACTTTTCCAAAAGAACACAGTTTGGTCCATTCTTTCGCGCATATGAACTAGTGCTTCAGCCTCCCCTAGCGAGCAAACAAGCCAACGTTTAGCAGTTAGAATGCGACCTAAACACTCGTTTATAAAAGACACAAACCAACCAACCGTAGTCCTCCAAACTACGATTGCTCTTACTTCCCCATTGCACATTGAGGGTACGTAGGCATAGGATTGCGAGATCCTAACGAGCTACCTTTTTTCTTTTTACCCCAAACCGTTTCCCGTAGTCCCACAAACTACGAGCACTCTGACTTTCCCAATGCACAAGGGAATACGTAGGCACAAGGGCCCTAATCCTTGGCGAGCACCCTAATAAAAAACCACCTATTTCCCCCTTAGAATCAAATCCTTAATCCCTTAGAAGAAAAGAAACAAGCTAACATTTCTCCCGAATCGAATCAAGAGGTTCTCGTTGAGTACAACAGACGTAGATGGTGCTAACACCTTCCCTCTTGCGTAATCGACTCCTGAATCTAGAATGTGGTTGCGACGAACATGTTCTTATCTCCTTAAAGGTTTTATCGATATTTTCCTATTCCTTCCTTGGAATGAATAAAGTTCGGTGACGACTCTGTTCGAACGTTTTTTTTCGCGTCCATCGCGAGAATCGTATTTTTTGAGGTACGACAACCATTAATAGAGATGACTCTGAAGATGAACCCTCAGATTCTGAAGAAGAATGAAGATTCTACCTCAATGAATCTGGCTACACATCGCAAGAAGAGACGCATATTTTGTTGTCTTCTCTATAGGAGAAAGATAAGGATGCATTTGAGCCAGTTAATGAAATGGATATAAAGGATAGCAACGTTGAAAACTGTCCCAATACCCTTTCTTCACTAGAAGAGGATACGCTTATGGAAGATAATTTTGGTCACCCCGAGGATGATTCACACATTCCTCTAGAGATCTGGGACCCCTACCTAGAAACCTCCGGGTACGACAGTCAACCAGAAGAGGCCTACATACCGTTTTATACTCCTCAACCCATCGAAAGAGTAGTCGAAGATAATATTTTTGACAAGTCTGCAAAGATTGCTGAAAGAGATTTCATTCATTATACCATGCCAGAAGTAAATGTCATAATGGAAAATAATCCTGAAAAGGATTTATCCACTTACATGGCACCTCCCAGAATTATGCAAAAACTACCAAATTGTCCCTGGGGCATTGCCGCACAAGTTTATGCGAGCTACTACAGTCTCTATTAATCCTCCAACCGAAGAAAAGCCTGACCAGGTGAAAAGAGTTCCCAAAAGTGGAACTGCATCATGTGATCTCAATGTATGCGAGTGAGAACCTTATTCAAAAGACCCCAGGTATATGTCCCCAGAGGATGCGTATGTAACGTTTCATACCTCGCGATCTGTCGAAAAGGCCAATGAGGACCACCTTTTTTTATGTATCCGCAAAGATTAAAAATTCCATCAATTTAACTCTGCCAGAAGTCAGTATCGTTATCGAAGACAGGCCTGAAGGGATTCGCAAGACTTCGTGACATATGGGAAAGTTTCTCAAAATTGGATAACTGTTGATGTTCTGACTGTTGTCCACATCTTAAAGTAAATGTTTATCTTTGTTTTGTCCTCCCGCTCTGCCCAAAGCGAGAGATGTTTTTAGGGCCACCTTTTAAATATTTCTTTATTAGGCTTTTGTTTCAAGAAATAATTGATTAATAATAAAGATGTTATTTTCAACTCCATGTTATTTGTTTGTTTTTAATTTTCCGTTCTTCGGAAAAATGGTAATAAAAAAATAAATGATAGACATTTTCGATGTCTGTACGCCACCGCATTTATCTGTTTTCTAAAAAACAACTATCAATTATATATGCAGATTAAACATCGAAAACTTCATTGAAAAACATGACCCTATGCCCTCTCCCAACTTTGCGTTCCCAATATTCAAAGCTAAAGATGAAGAAGAGGAAGAAATTTAGGATGAAATTTCCCGACTGCTTAAGCAAGAAGAAGCCTCCATTAAGTTGTACAAAGAACTAATAGAGGTGATCAACCTTGGCTCCATTGAAGACAGAAAAGAGGTCAAGATTGAGGCACTGCTTAGTCCAGCTGTCAAAATAAAAATGATTGAACTCCTCAAGGAGTTCCCATATGTGTTTGCTTGGTCCTACCAAGATATGACAGGTTTGGACACCGATATTGTGGAACATCACTTACCACTGAAGCCAGAATGTCCGTCCAATCAAACAGAAATTGAGAAGAACTTGCCCAGATATGGCCATCAAAATTAAAGAGGAAGTACAAAAGCAAATTGACACAGGTTTCCTTGCCACGGCAGATAGCCTCAGTGGTTGGCCAACATAGTGCCTGTTTCGAAAAAGGACAGAAAAGTCAGAATGTGTGTGGACTACCAAGACTTAAACAAAGCTAGTCCAAAAGATGACTTTCCATTACCACATATTGACATGTTGGTCGACAGCACTGCAAAATTCAAGGTATTCTCCTTCATGGATGGATTCTCCGGGTATAATCAAATCAGAATGGCACCTGAAGACATGGAAAAAACTTTATTCATTACACCATGGGGAACGTTTTGCTACAAAGTAATGTCTTTTGGTCTAAAGAATGCAGGTGCAACATACCAAAGAGACATAACAACTCTTTTCCATGACATGATGCACAAAGAAATTGAGGTATATGTCGATGACATGATTGCCAAGTCCAGAACTGAAGAAGAGCATGTGGAATATTTGTTGAAGCTATTTCAGCGTTTGAAGAAATTCAAACTCCGTTTGAATCCTAACAAGTGTACCTTTGGTGTTCGCTCAGGGAAACTCTTGGGTTTTATTGTCAGTCAAAAGGGAATTGAAGTTGATCATGATAAAGTCAAAGCCATCCAGGAAATGCCAGTGCCCAAAACTGAGAAACAAGTAAGAGGATTTCTGGGTCATTTAAACTATATCTCTAGATTTATCTCTCACATAACCGCTACTTGTGGGCCGATATTCAAGCTTCTTTGAAAAAATCAGAGTTGTATATGGACAGAAGATTGTTAGAAGGCCTTTGACAGCATCAAAGAATATTTGCTTGAGCCTCCTATCCTGATCTCTCCAGTAGAAGGAAGGCCTTTGATCATATACTTGACAGTATTGGAAGATTCCATGGGCTGTATGCTTGGACAGCAAGATGAGACTAAGAAGAAAGAGCATGTCATTTATTACTTAAGTAAGAAATTCATGGACTATGAATCTCATTACACTGTGCTTGAAAAAACCTGCGGTGCCTTAGCTTGGGCTGCTAAACGTCTCTGTCAATACATGATTTTTCATACCACTTGGTTGATCTCAAAAATGGAACTGATCAAGTATATATTTGAAAATCCTGCCTTAACTGGAAGGATTTCTCGTTGGCAGATGCTATTATCCGAATATGATATCGAATATCATGCTCAAAAAGTCATCAAGGGGAGCATTCTAGCAGATCATTTGGCTCACCAACCAATTGATGAGGGTGAATCTATTAAATTTGACTTCCCTGATGAGGATGTTATGTACTTAAAGATGAAAGACTACGATGAACCCGTGCCACACGAAGGGTCGGAGCCAGGATCCCGATGGGGATTAATATTTGATGAAGTTGTCAACGCTTATGGAAAAGGAATTGGGGCAATCATTGTTACACCTTAAGGCACCCACATTCCTTTCACCGTAAGGTTGACATTCAAATGCACGAACAATGAAGATGAATATGAAGCCTGTATCATGGGACTTGAAAAAGCCATTGATTTAAGGATCAAAATTTTGGATGTATATGGGGACTCAGCTTTGGTCATAAATCAGATCAAAGTTGAATGGGAAAATCGTCAATAAAGTTGAGTTTCATCACATTCCTCGTGAAGAGAATAACATGGCTAATGCACTGGCTACATTATCTTCCATGATTGTTGTAAATCGATGGAGTGATGTACCTAAAATTGACGTAATGCACCTAGATAGTCCCGTTCACGTGTTTACAGTAGAAGAAGTTGTTGATGATAAACCATTGTACCATGACATCAAATGCTTCCTTAAAAAACAAGAATACCCGCTTGGGGCATCAAAGAAGGATAGGAAGACTCTCAGGAGATTGGCTGGCAAATTCTTCCAGAATGATGAGGTGTTGTACAAAAGAAACTTTGACATAGTCTTGCTCAGATGCATGGATAGACACGAAGCAGACATGTTAATAAAAGAAGTTCATGAACACTCTTTTGGTACTTACGCCAATGGGCAAGCAATGGCAAAAAGAATGTTAAGAGCAGGATACTATTGGTTATCGATGTAATCTAATTGCTGCAAATACATGAGGAAGTGTCGTCATAAATGTCAGATCTATGCCGACAAGATTCATGTACCGCCGACTCTTCTCAATATTTTCTCCTCTCCATGGCCTTTCTCCATGATTGGCATGATTGAACCCAAAGCTTCCAACGGACATTGGTTCATCCTAGTGGCCATTGATTACTTCACCAAATGGGTTGAAGCAGCATCATATGCCAATGTAACCAGGAAAGTGGTGGTCCGTTTTATCAAGAACCTAATATTCTGTTATGGTGTTTCGAGTAAGATCATTACTGATAATGGATAGAACTTGAACAACAAAATGATGAAGGAATTATGTACTGAATTCAAAATTGAACACCATAACTCTTTTCCCTACCAGCCTAAAATAAATGGGGTTGTTTAAGCAGCTAACAAAAATATCAAAAAGATCATCCAGAAGATAGTAGTGACCTACAAGGATTGGCATGAGATGCTACCATTTCCCCTTCATGGACATCGTACATCTGTTAGTACTTCAACAGAGGCAACCCCTTTCTCTTTTGTATATGGCATAAAAGTTGTACTCCTCATAGAGGTGGAAATCCCATCAATGAGAGTCTTGATGGAAGCAAAATTAATAAAGGTTGAATGGTGCCAAAGTAGATACAATGAGCTGAATTTAATTAAAGAAAAGAGAATGACAACTTTATGTCATGGTCAGCAATATCAACGGAGAACGAAGATGGCTTTTGACAAGAAGGTTCGGCCTCATGTATTCAGAGAGGGTGACCTTGTGCTTAAGAAAATTCTATCATTTCTTACTAATTCTAGGGGCAAGTGGACTCCTAATTATGACGGCCCATATGTTGTCAAGAAGGTCTTCTCAGGTGGTGCTTTAATGCTTATGACTATGGATGGGGAAGATTTCACTCGTCCTACGAATGTCGATGCAGTCAAGAAATACTTTGCCTAACAAAAAGCAAAAAGAGTGTCTCGATGGACTGAAAACCCGAGAGGGTGGTCCAGACAAAAATTAGAGACACAAAAAATATCATCCCGGTGGATTGAAAACCTGGAAGGGCTATCTAGGCAAAAATTAGGGATATATGGTAAATAACCGCATCAAACCAGATTGGATTATCTAAAGCAGCCATGTCCATTGAAAAACTCTCCAATCAAAGCACCTTCGCCTAAGTTCAAAGGACATTGGAAATTCAAAGTTGTTAGGGAGAATTCGGTAATTATATTTTAATGTAGCCCTTTCCCTTTAAATTGCCTTTTTTTTTCATTTTTGTTATAATCCATGGAATCACGCTATTGGCCGGTTACCATTCTATCAATAAAGTTTGAGCTTCTGCCCTTCTTGCTTGCAACTTTTATTTAATTTATTTTTGTAAAAAAAATAACATTTTTATTTTTACTTTGGTAAAAATTCTTGAAACAAAAAGTTAAAATTTGCTTTTAAAATACTTGTGTTGACTTTACTTTGATTTGTAAACATAAAGAGGAATATCAACAGTTGCTCCAAGAACGGTTAAACCTTGAAATACAGGATTGAATGTTCTTACTATTTTGCTTTGAAAGATGTCTCCGAAATAATGAATCTTTGACTCCGTCTACACCTTGGTATGACGGACATACAATCCCATATCTCTGGTAAAAGAGGACCCAATGCTCACCACAACTGGCTGAGTACCCGATTATATTGTGATATTTATTTCATTGCCAATATATCCATTTCACTTGTTTTGTCAGCATAAAAACACGACATACATTCATATATCATGCATAGTTGAATTCATATTCATGTTCATATTACATTTATTGACACCTTGGTTGTGTTCATCCCTGAGTGATATCCTTTCTTCACCTCATGGAAGTTTTGATTCAGTTTTCCTTTCCACACCTAGATAGGATAAATCCCCGGGTTGAGTTCATTCTTCACTGATTAGCGTCTCGTTTGACTATATCTCTCCTATTTATTCTTGGATTGATTTGGTCATTTGGCCATTTTGATAACTTGAACCTCTAAAAAAAAGGGCATTTATTTTGCGCCTTTTAGGTGGTTCACGTCCCCAGAAAGAAACTATTAAAGTTGCCCCAACAAGATAAATTTATTCCGCCTTGGAATTTATCCATGACAGCAATTGGCAATCTCTTTATTTGTGAAGCTTGTTTCTATCCCTAAATTTCCCCGTGAATCGGCAAATGGCAGTCTCTTTCCGAGCAGTTTGTCTATCCCTGTTGAAGCTATCAGCATATCAAATTTTCTCTCATCTTACGACATCTCTCCGAAGAAGTCTCGAAGGAAAGTATGATGAAGACATTTTTCTTGCAAATGGAATCTCCCTAGAAAAGTTTATTATGAATCCTTATTCTCTACCAAATGGCATCTCTTCGGGCAAGTCCCTTAGAGAAGTTCGATTGTTGAATCCTCATTTTTTACATCACATGGCATTTTTTCGAAGAAGTCTTGAAGAGAAGTATGATGAAGATATTTTCCATCAAATGGCATATTCCCAGGGAATCCTTGTGAGGAGTTTGATGAAGATCCTTAAGAAAAATTTCTTTTTATTTAGAAATTTATTTTACAAAGTTAACTAACCCGCATCTCTTTGAAGATCCCTGGGGAAGTTAATATTTCAGCAAGTGATTACCCTTTTTAGGGACTTGTCTGTTTTACCCTTTTCAAGAGAAATACTTGATAAGAAGAAACCGAGACCAATTTCATGGCTTGGGTCCAGAAACAAGGGGAAGTTTATTCCAGAAACCGAGACCAGTTTCATGGCATATGTCCAGAAATGAGGGGAAGTTTATTCTAGAAAACGAGACCAATTTCATGGCTTATGTCTAGAAACGAGGGGAAGTTTATTCCAAAAACCAAGACCAGTTTTGTGGCATACACCTAAAACACGAGGAAGTTCATTTTACCCTTTCTAAGTCATGTTGCTTAGTCAAAGAAGATGCTAAATCATCTTCCAAAGATGGAAGTTCAAATTATCAGAGTCATAACACCATCCCCTGTGGAGTTATGTCCCTCTCCCTATTAAAGTTGCTATCTCTCTACAAATAGAGTTACATCATTTTTTCCATTTTTTTCTTTCCACAGTGGATAATTCTGTTGTTACACCCCTGTGGTTTAGACTATCCCCAGTCTCATATGGCATCATCATCCACAGATCTCATCTCTTGCACTCATAAGTACATTAATATTATATCACCTTTTGTGGCTTCGTAGGGGCCAAAATTGTATATTGTTGTATTTAAGTCTCCCTTATCTGGTCGAGACTAAGATGTCAATCTTCATCTCTCTAGATCAGAGAAACTTAAATAGAGGTATTTGTCATACCCTAATTTGTTACCCCTAATATGCCACCATAATTGAATCATTGGCATAACATTCATCATTACATTTATACATGTCTTTATGCATCACTAACCCATCACAAGAACAAGATATGTGTGCTTACTTGCTTCACAGATTAGGTGATCCCCCTAGAGTTCAAGCAGATGAATTATCAAGGAATGGGCATCATATTCAACACCACAAGTCCCTATATCATTCATGAAGATCAAGAGCTTTCACTCATCAATAATCAAGTGCAAAATTGCATCATGAATAAGCTCATCAAAGCTCAAGATCCTCAGTGCATCCAAATTAGGGTTTTGACCTAATTCAGTCCTTGGGTTGACTTTTGAAGCAAAGAATTGATCCCAAACCTCTAAATATGTTACAATGACCTCAAATGTCTCATATTAATCCCTTCATGTGATTGGATTAACCTAAAGGACTTGATTCATAAGCTATGCAAGAGTTAAAATCATCTGGCCTACAAACTAGGATTTTTGAGGAAAAGTCAACTGTACCTTTGACTTTTGACCAAGACATGATCTCAAACCTTGGGACATGACTCAAGACACTCAAAAACACCTTTGGAGTCCATCCATGGTGTTCAAAAAGCCCAAGGGTTTGATTTTATAAAGGATCACAAAGTTCAAAATTCATTTGATACAAAAGTCAACTATGGTCAAAATCAAGTTTGACTTTTGATGTTTTTGGCCAAACATAGTCTCTTCAAGTCAATAATGATGTTAATATGTGTTTTGGATCATGATTGATCAAGAAAAATCAAGAAATGTGAGGTTACTTGTGGAAAGGGCAACATTGAGAAAGTTGAATTTTTTATAAGTTATAAAACTCAATGATTTTTACCCTACTTTGCAAAGGCATAACTTCCAAACCAAGTAACCATTTTCTTTGATCCAAAGATCAAATGGAAGAGCTTGTTACATACTGCAACTTTGTCAATGAGGGTGGATTCCCAAAAGGTGCATAGATTTTAAGAATCTGTCTTGTGTTTAAGCCAACTTTAGGGCTATTTTTCACTATGATCCACTTTGATTCAAGGCCAACCTTAAACATCAAACTTGAAGTACATTATACCAGCTTTCCAAAATGATCAAGAACATCCAAATCCTTTACTTGAGCCATAAGTTATGGATGTCGCAAAAGGGCTTGATCAAGCTGAAATTCCAAGACAAATTTGTAACATGCTTATTTCACACGTTTTGGATAAGTTTTGCAAACTTGAAATCTTCACAATATCAACTCCTAAATGATCATACAAGCATGTGCTCTGCAAAGCACAACTGAATTTTCAAAATTTGATCACTTGACATGTGAAAGAAATCATTCAAAAGGTAGGAAGTGAGGTTTTGTCCTCTATTAGAACTTGGATCGGAACATCAAGGGATATGATAGAACCTTGAGAAACAAAGCTCAAAAGATCAGAATGAGAGCCATGTGAAGAATAACCCATGTGTGCCTTGGCTTTCAAGTTATAGGTACATGACATCACTTGTTGGAATAATAACCTACATCCAAATCCTTTCAAGCTCAAAATATTAGACACATTTCTCCTATAAATAGTGGTCAATTCCTTGACAATAATCACACCAAAACATGGCCAATGCTTGCTTTCTCCCAAATCTTCTCTTTTGTAAAGTTCAAAGATTTCAAAGAGTGAAAATTTGGAAATCTCAAACCAGTCCATTTCCACTCAATTCAACCATCCACACACTTCACATACATCATGTGTAAGTGATCCAAACACCTAAAACATTTTTGTAACCTCAGAATCATCAAGTCATATGTCATTTGCTCCATACACATCACAAGTTGCAGTTTGAATCAAGCCAAGTGATCCAGGAAGTTTCAACTCATCCTAAGCATTGCAACACCATCCTGTCATACCCCAAATTTTGACCACTTAGATTTTCCATCATTGTGAAAATCATGAGCCACAATATGGATGTGCCTTTATGCTTCATCAGTCTCCCCAAAGATGGGTGAGCATCCAATGCAATCAAAATTAGGGTTTCAAGCCCTCTCTGAGTGCTTAGACAAAGGATCAATCAAGAAATGACTTGATCTTCAACTTGTCTAATCTCTTAAACATCCACAATGGATAAAAAAGGACTCCCACTTCAAGGATTAAGCACAAGGCTGCTCCCTTCTAGGTGGATCAAGTCTCAAGATCGACAGTGTCACTAAATTAGGGTTTTGGTCGACCAGGGCCTCCAGATGAAAATTTTCATCTGGGCACAAGGCAATGATCCAAAACATAACCTAATATACTTCATGGAACCTCATGAACCCATGCATCAAGTCAATTTTGCCTCAGGGGATGCATACATCAAAAATCAGGAATTAGGGTTTCTTGACGTAATTCACCCCTAAGTTGACTTTTGGGACAAACCATGAACCAAGACCCCAAGAGAGGGTTTGAGGGTCTCTAATGAACTATATTGATCCATTTGGAACAATGGATTAGTCCAAGAAGCTTGAGCAACAAGTCTCAATTTCATCTGCACCACAATTAGGGTTTTAAGGGAAAAGTCAACTGTAACTTTGACTTTTGACCAGGACATGCTCCCAAACCCTAGGACATACCTCAATATACCCCATGACACCCATGGAACATGTCCATCAAGTTTGATTTAGGTCAAGGACATGATTTCTTGAAGAATTGCACAGTTTGGAATTCATCTGATAAAAAGTCAACTGTGCACAAAAGTCAACTTTGACTTTTTGAGATTTTTCACCAAAATGGATTTTTAACCCTAAAATGATGTTAATGTATGATTTGAATCATCATTCATCAAGAAAAATCAAGAAAAGTGAGATAACTTGTAAAAGGGGTAACCATAAAACTTAGAAATTTTTCTAAGTTAAAAATAAAGTGGCAAAGGTACCAACTTTGGAGGACCATAACTCCTAAACCACAAGGCCATTTTTTCTCATCCAAAGATGGATTTGTAGCCCTCATTATCACCTACAAAAACTTCAACTACAAGTCATTCTAATTCATTAAGGATTTTGAGTTATGGAGTGATCAAAGTGGCTGAAAAGTGAAAATGTCACTTTTTCCAACACTTAGTGAAATTTTCACTAAGTCAGATTCTGCCTCACTTTTTGCCAAATGTAGGGGGATTTTTCACTTGGAATCAAAAGAGATCAAAACCAAACTTGTTCAAACAGTTGTTGTATCATGTAAGAGCTTTCCAAAATGGCCAAGAACATTGCCAAATTCAACCTACACCATGAGATACAACATTGCCAAGTTGCCTTGCTGAAATCTGTCAAGGCAAGGCAGAATTTGCAACTTTGGTCGATTTGCCAAAATCAGCCAAATTCAATTGCTCCTATCCACTTGGACACCTCAGAGGATTGAATCTAAAGGGGACAATCACTGAGCCAAGCCTCCAAAGTCCATGGAACAAGAAATAACATGTTGAACCTAGAATGGCCAAAATAGGGACAAGACTTCAAATTTGGAATGAGGCATTCAATGGAACCATCAAGGTGGCATGGACTGAGCCATTCTCATATGAAATCAGTCAAGACTTATCCAAGACCAAGGGAACCAAAGCTTTGTGCCCTAACCTCTAGTCAATGGCTAAAGGAGACTTGGATTTTCATTTGCCAACATTGGCCAAACCTACTTACCAGCTGCCATGCACTATTCCTTGCAAAACAAACTTGCTCTACTATAAATAGAGCTCAATTGTGGTCAGTTTGAGTACACCAAAGCCATCTAACAGATGCTTTCCTCAAAATCTCTTCTTTCACTCCAATTTTGCCTTCTAAGGCAAGTCATTATCGGGTTTTGAGTTTGAGAGCAATTCCAATCAAACCAATCACTCACACACCTCACATACATCACATATGAGCTGATCAAACACTTAGATTACTTCTGAAACATCAATTTCACAAAATCACCAGCTGGTTGCTCAAGGTTTTAACCAAAGTGCAGCTGAGGTACCACAAAATGATCCAGCCAATTTCAATCAAGTCCAACCATCCAAACACAATCCATAGGGTGTAGGGAAGCTGTTCAGATCATCACCACTCATCTGTAACACCTCCAAATCAAAAATCACATTGAACTTGCTGTCACGACTTGGAGGTAAGCACATGCTTGGTCATCTCTCAATCTATGCATATTTCCTCGCACAATAATTTGGCCATATGTTCATAATCATGCATGGAATGTTTTCCCTCAATTAATTGCATTGTTTGAATCGTGTATCAAAAATCCTAGCCTTCATGCAGAAATTAGGGTTCTTGAGGTTTCTTCGTGATTTCTTGTTGTATGTTTAATTTAAATGAAATTAAAGTACATAGACATGATCGTGAGGTTGAGACGAGCATAATGATATGTGGATTGCATGATATGATTACGTATTCATGGAGATTGGATAGAAAATGCAAATCAGCCAAACCCAGAAAAACGCGCGTGTTCTTGCTTGTGTTCTTGGCGCCTTTTTCACAAATTCAAATATTTGAATTTTGTGATTTTGTTTAATTGATTCAAAAATTAATTTCTCTCTGAGTTTTAATGATTTTGAGTTGATTCTTTTTTTAATAATTCACAAAAATGTTAAAATATTTTATTTTCACAAAAAATCCCAAAAATATTATTTATTTCATATAATTGATATTTTTGTAAAGAATTAATATTTTTATTATTTTTGGCATTTTAAATATTTTTTCTACATTGATTTTGCAACTTTTGATGCTTTTTAATTATTTTGTAGGTCAATACTTAATTTTTGAAGCATTAATCCAAGATCACAATTTGTTTTCCATGTGTTAAACAATTTTTGATCATTTTAATTGAATTTTTATTCAATTAAATACATTTTGAAAACAAATTAGGGTTTTGGATTAATTCAACCCTCATAAATCATTTTCAAAACTTTTTGGGCCTCTTGAGAGAGTGTAAGACCCATCCCTTTGTACAGGAAACCATTTTGGGCCCCAGTAACTTGTATAAGTCCCGCTGTACAAAGTCAAACAGTGCGCTCACTGATAAAACCCTGGGCCTCTCCTTGAGCTGTAAGCCCCAAATCTTTCTTTTTCAAAGCACTTTCTCCTTTGGTTTTGAATATACTGTTGTTTTCAATCTTTCTTTGTTGAACAACTAACCAAACAACATGGAAGCACTCCAACCGAGTAAGTGGTTATCACTTTCGTTTACTGCTTTCATATTATAAACTGTATTGTGGGGCTGCTCACTGTAAGTCTCCTTTCATAAACTCATATCTACTGTGTAATAATAGTATAGATATTTCGAGATATCTACTGTGTAACTACGTCTAGCACTAGGCAAATCCGTTTCGTTTATTCGTAGAAATAGACGCCTAGATCCCCAATAGGAGCACCAGATACAGTTTTCTCTTTGACTGTCCTCCTTAGGAATCGTCAAGAAGCTCTACTCCCCAAGATGAATGTATTCTCCGTGAATGGCATCTTTGAGTTTCTTCCAACCTCTCGAACTTTCCTGACTTGATCTATTCCTTGTGGATAGCTTGCCTTGAATGTCTCGGGGTTTGGGTACCCACTACGGTCATAATCTTGGACCTTAACTAAGGAACCCTCTTTAAAAGCTAAAAGTCGCTGGATAGTAAACCTCGCACGTTTACCAGTGGTTTTTATCTTTAAAAGAGTAATCTCTCCTAATGGAAAGGAGATGATAGACCCACGGGCTTCTTAAAAGCATCGGCCTCCTCTTGGGCATTGTTCAAGGACCCACAGGCTTCCTAAAAGCAACCCCGTCTCCTCTTGGGCTTAGTACAAGGACCCTACGGCTTCTTAGAAGTATTCACAACCTCCTCTTAGGCTTCGTATAATGATCTCTTCCTCCGGGAATGATAGCCTCCTCTTGGGCTTCATACAAGGACCCGTCGGCTTCTTAAAAGTTTCCAGCCTCCTCTTGGGCTTCGTACAAATTGTCCCGACGACCTCCTAGAGGTATAGGAACAGAACCTAGTCATCCTCATAGAACAGTCCTTTCATAGAGTCTACTACTGTTTCTCAAAGCATAGTACAAAAGATAAAACTCTAGACACGGACAGTCTAACTTCCTTGAGTCTCAAAAGGCATTCTCAAGTGACCCCTTCGTTAAATAGGAAGGAAACCCGCAGACTCGGACAGTCTCAACACCCTTTGGATTTCCCACTTCCTCAAAGAAAAGGAAACAACCCCGATCCTCAGATCTAACCCACGAGTACAGTGATGCTCATATAAGAACTGATTTTCTCTTTCAAAATCAGTATACTGGACCTGTCACTTAACTGACATAGCCTCCTCTTGGGCATTGTACAATGATTCTCCCCAGCGGAGTCAAACACCCTTTTAGCCTCTCTCTCGGGCTTTGTACGAGACACACAAAGACTCCCTCGTTGAGTCAAACAAATAATAGCCTCCATCTCGGGCTTCGTACGAGACACAAAGACTCTATCGTCGGGTCAAAAACTTTTAGCCTCTCTCTCGGGCTTTGTACGGGACACAAAATAGCCTCCTCTTAGGCTTTGTATAATGATTTTCCTAGCGGAAATTAGCCTCCTCTTAGGCTTTGTATAAGAAAACCACTGGTTGATCCAATCAACCTTTTAGCATCAAAGCTGTGCCTCGTTCACAGTACACAAACATCAACAACTCCTTTCCCTTCATCTAATCATTGTAAGCGGCAAGCCTCTGGATCATCTATATCCATGCCACTGTCCCTCTTTTAGCATGAGAAATTCCTAAGGAAAGATGGCATTGCTCTACACTGAGTTAAAGTCTTCTCCTTCAGGTTAAAACCCTTTCTTCAGAAATTATGGCATTGCTAGGATCCGCGTATCCCAGTTAAAGTAATTCTCCTTCTCCCCTCTTTAGAGATGACAAATTCTCTCTAAAGCCGAGGTCTTTCAGCTTCACGTCTTGGGCTTTGAACAAGACACAAATAGACTTTCAGCTTCACATCTTGGGCTTTGAACAAGGTATAAACAACCTTTTCGCTTCACGTCTTGGGCTTTGAACAAGACACCAAAACACCAATTTCCTCCCATAGAATAGGAGGAACTACGAACGCTCTGATTTCCCTGTTTCGGTAAACGGGAATACGTAGGCATAAGATCGAAAGAAAAGATCTTAGCGAGCACAATCAACAAAAAACCCAAATCCCATATCTCCATCAATCAAAAGCAGTAATTCAAAAGCATCAGTCCTAACATCCTAATCCTTGTTCCCCGCCAGAAACCTTCTGCCCAGGTAAAAAAGAAAGAAAACAGTATTGGCGAAAATACAAATAACCAGTACAAAGGCCCCCCACATTGATAGCATCCGTAACCTAACAAACCGCTGTTTAAACTCAGTATGCAAAGCAGGGTTAATTGGAGACATCTATTTCCCTTCCTTATTCAGCTCACAATAGGATAAAAAATGAATCGACCTGTAGTTCAAAGCTCAAACCGCAGAGAGCGACCAGCGCTTAAGAACCGCGTCCAAAATCGCTCGCTACAGAAAAGTGGCGCCCACCGTGGGGCCCAAATCTTCTTTCTTAAACGTTTAAGGTGGAAACCTTGGACAAACCTTTTTTCTCTTCACTTGTGTGAATACCACAGATTGGGGCTTCCGCTGGGGAACCCATGTCTGTCAGGAACTTAGGAATCATAGCTTTATAAGTCTAGGATGATTAGGACAAATATATATACTGCTTTTCCTAATTGCTATACGTGTTTATTTTTCTGCTACTGGGAATGCGGGTGATGCCATATGTGGAAAGATTTAGTATACACTTAAGATAAGTGATGGCGACGGGGTCGACCATCAACCTCAGTGGAGGCTGACCAACGCAACCCATTCACTCTTCTAGCCAATGGGCCGGTTGTTAAGTCTGAGAAGCTGAGGAGCCAAACCCTTTCGTAGTGCGGAAACTATCGGAAATAGTTGTTACGCGATACTACCCTCATTTGAGGCTAGTGATCTATTCTCGGTGAATGGCACTTACTCTAAGATTGCTTTACAACTCGCTGGCGATCCGCTTGTTGTCTTGCTTTCCTGGGAGGAGCTGATGATAATGAGTACAGGTACAAAAATCACCCTAGTATAAACCTTTGGGGATGGGTAGAGCCTTGACTTCATGACAACGACCCTTTGACCCCATGTTTTTTCTATGTTTTTGTGTGCTGCATTCATACATCCATTTAATAAAACATTAAAACATTCAAAAAACTTCTCTTCTAGTCTCTCTGTTTTTCAAATTAAACTAAGACTGTGATTGCAAATATCAGAGAAAAAGATTGCATTAATGGATTTCGGTAGAAGGAGAACTCGCCAGTATACCTTCAAGGTTCCAAAGCTAGAGGATTTGAGAAAGTTAGCGAGAATGATCGTTAACCCAGAGGCTTTCAGAGCCAAGCACGGTGGTTTGCTACCACTGTTAAGAGTCCATGTGATTAAGGGGATCATGGATGCGCTCATTCAATTCTACGATCCTGTTTATCACTGTTTCACATTCCCGGATTACCAGCTTGCACCAACGCTGGAGGAGTATTCTCATCTGACTGATTTACATATCACTGATCGAGCTCCATTTTCTGGACTGGAAGAAATTCCAAAGAATCAGACTATTGCAATAGCAATTCATTTGGACGAGTCTGAGGTCAGGACTCACATGACCACTAAGGGTGGCATCCAAGGTTTGCCAGCCCAGTTCTTGACAAAAAAGGCTCTATACTTCGCTAGTATAGGGAACGAGACTGCTTTTGAAAGCATCTTTGTCTTGCTCACCTACGGGTTATTTTTGTTTCCCAACATCAATAACTTCGTCGATATCAACGCTATTAAGGTTTTTCTCATTGGAAACCCTGTGCCGACTTTTCTCGCAGATGCGTATCATTCTGTACACTTGGGAAATTTGTACAGCGGAGGGGAGATCACATGCTGTGTACCTTTGCTCTACAAATGGTTTATCTCTCACTTGCCCAAGTCTGCTGCTTTTTGGGATTGCAAGAGTGTCTTACGTTGGTCGCAGAAGATCATGTCTCTCACCAATTCCGATATAGATTGGTGTAATAGGATTTATGAGGGAATCAGAATCATTGACCGTTGTGGAAACTTCCCCAGCGTACCCCTCATAGGAACTAAAGGAGGAATCAACTATCATCCGATATTGGTTCTTCGTCAATTTGGATACCCGATGAGACACATCCCACTGGGTGTTCATCTGGAAGGTCTTTTCTTCAAAGAAGGAGAAAATGACAGAGCACTAAAGATGGAAATAGTGCAAGCTTGGAAACATATTCATAAGAAAGGACGAGAGTCTCTGGGAAAACCAGACTGTGTCTCGGTGGAGCCTTATCTCCATTGGGTACAAACTAGAGCTCTCAAGCTAAAGATGCCTTATCCTCGTTACGGAATTCTTCCACCGAGGGAAACTGTCATGTACTTCATGACGGAAACTGAAAAGCTTCAGGTTACTCTCAACAAAGTTCAAAAGGAAAGAAGATCTTGGAAGAACAAGTACCGCACCCTCGATGTAGAGTGTATCCAAATACAGCAACTACTAAAAGAGAAAGATGCTCTGATTGAAATTTTGGAGCAGCATGCTGTAGAGAATCAAGATGACCAAAGGAATTTGCTCGCTCCTTTCACCTGGAAAAGGAATGACAACCCGACAACGGCCCAAGCGCCCCGGTCAAAGAAAAGAAAGATACCAGAATCAGCACCCAGTTTCTCCTCAGAGAGGACTCGGGACCCATTAGTTTAGGTTTCTGTTTCTGCACTTTGTAATCTACTGTATTTCCATTTCTGTAATCCTTTGGAATTCAATAAAAAGGGGTTTCCCCACTGTTTGATATTTGCAATCTAATTGTCGAAGTTTATTTTAATTAAACCTAAAAACAATTAATATAATCATTGCATTCATCATTCGCACATCGCGTATTCTCCTTACCTACGGATCTCACGTTTGTGTCTCGATTCTAGAGTCAAACTGTCTCATTCGTATAATACTCGGGCCAATCGTCAGAAAAAGATGGATGATCTTGAGGAAGAAAACAGAGAGTTGAGAGAAGAGCTCGATGCTCTGAGAGAGGATATGAGAAAGCTTCGTAACGACATGCAAGCCATGGCAGAAGCTCAGCTGCAAAGAACTGTGATCTCAGAGATCACCTCAACGTCCATCATAGAAAAGTATGATCCTAGGTATCAGATGCCGAAAGATCGTCCTTGGGGCATGCCTGTTAACTATATCCCGGAAGGATATGTTCCGCCGATCACTGAGGATCAGGGAATCGCAACAGAAACCGCTGGACCTGAAGGTTACAAACTTCGGGAAAGCGAAGATGCCAGGGGCATACTCAAGACTCCTGAAGGTTACAAACTTCGGGAGGCGCCAAGACTTACTGCCGTAGTCACGGTACCACCCCCTGTGGTGCACACTGTCCCAGAAGGACAGATTCCACAGACACCTTCTGGTAAGAAGGAAACTATGTTTGACAGAATGGATGAATTCCAGGAGCAGTTCTTGGAAATGCAGAAAGAGCTGCAAGCCATTCGCGGTCAGGATCTATTCAGAAAGGACGCCGCAGACCTCTGCTTGGTCCCAAATGTGAAAGTCCCGCACAAGTTCCAAGTGCCCGACTTTGAAAAATACAAGGGTAACTCTTGCCCTCAGAGCCATCTGGTGATGTACGCTCGACGGATGTCAGCTCAGACGGAGAATCAGGACCTGCTAATTCACTACTTCCAGGATAGTTTAACCGGTGCCGCACTCAAATGGTACATGGGTTTAAACCGTACTACGATCCGTACATTCAGAGATCTTGGTACTGCCTTTGTCCAACAATACAAGTACAATTTGGACATGGCCCCCGACAGAGATCAACTCAGATCAATGTCACAAAAGGACAAGGAAACCTTTAAGGAGTATGCTCAAAGGTGGCGTGAAATTGCCGCTCAAATTTGTCCACCTCTTGAGGAAAAAGAGATGACAAAAATCTTCTTAAAGACCTTAAGCTCATTTTACTATGACCGAATGGTTGCCAGTACACCCAGTGATTTCACCGAAATGGTCGGCATGGGTGTACGTTTTGAGGAAGCCGTCCGAGAAGGACGTTTGATAAAAGACACTGGATCAACGAGCGGTACTAAAAAATACGGTAGTGCTCACCCTAAGAAAAAAAAGCAAGATATTGGGAATATCTCTCTCGGAAAGCAAAGGCGACGTTATCAGCCAGTAGCAGCTGTTACTCCTGCTATCGGCCCCACACCTGTTCCTATGTATCAACCTCAGGTTGCGCAGAGCCAACCTGACCAACAAAGGACACAACAGCCTCTTCAGCAGGCTCGTCCTCCATATAACACAACCGTACAACACGACCACCAGGATTTGATCCTATACCCGTAACGTACGCAAAGCTGTTTCCGTTACTGCTGGCTAAGGGGCACATTCAGACTAAGTCTCCCCTTTCAGTTCCAGAAAATCCGCCTTTTTGGTTTAAAGCGGATCAAACATGCCCTTATCATCAAGGAGGTTCAGGGCATAACATTGAGACTTGTCTCAATTTCAAATCCGACGTGCAAAAGTTTGTTAGGAGCGGGCTCTTATCTTTCAAAGATACGAATCCCAATGTTCTTACGAACCCGCTGCCTCAACATGAGAAAGCTGCAGTCAATCTGATTGAGAAAGAGACTAACAATGTCTATCAAATTCACGATGTACTCTTATTGGGGACCAATCTGGTCAAGATGCATTGTAGACAGAGTGGATATGGCCATGTGCCACCTCATAATTATCACTAGTGTGATATCTGCTCTAAAGACAACCAGGGATGTTCTATGGTGCAAGCAGCTCTACAGGAGCAAATGAATCTTGGATGGATCCAAGAGCACCGAGTTCGTGGAGTTAACATGGTTTACACGAATTCCAACGTCATTCAAAACCACGACATCCGTGCGATGAATGTCAACTTGATGGCGATGCACTCAAGGCAAAGCCAGTATCATAATCTGCCGCGGCACGATTACAGTTCCTGTCTGATTTGCTCGGTAAATAAACAGGGATGCTCTTTCATACAAGAGGCCCTCCAGCGTCAGATGGATCTTGGATGGATCCAAGACTACCATGATAGGAACTCCTATCAAGTCAACATGGTTCAGATCTTTGACATTCGCGTGATGAATACCAACCTGGTAGAGTTACATGCTGAGCAGGTCCGACTTGGATTCTTAATATCACATGACTATCAAAACTGTAAAGCAGGTTGCGAAAACGATTGAGGTTGTACCCTTGTCCAGGAGGCACTTCAGCACTTGTTAAATCACTGGTGGATGCCAATCTATATGGATGAAGATACTCAGCAACTTAGTATCAATAATAGGAATCCTACTCGACGCCAGAGTCAGGATGTCCGATCTGTGGAAGTTAACCTCGTGAGGTTACATTGTATTCAAAGTGGGCGGGGCTAGGTGCCACCACACAACTATGACAGTTGCAGCGTCTGTTCGGAAAGTAACCAAGGGTGTTACCTTGTGAGAGCAGCTCTTCAGGGTCAGGTCGATCATGGAGAAATTCGTCCATATCCAGGTTCAGGACCCATCATTTGGTCGCCGAACTACCTTGCCGAGCAAGTTGAGGATGTTGTCACGATCTCTGGTCATCACAGGACCAGGGATGTTTTTGCCATCATCCCTCTACTTGACGAATCTAGAGTTCCCAACCAGGAACGGATCAAGGTTACTTATGATGGTCAGAAAAATAAGAAGGTTCCCATAGTCATCTATCTACCGGGGCCACTACCGTATGAATCAGCTAAGGCAATCCCTTACAAATATGGTGCAATAATAATCGAGAATGGAAAGGAAATTCCATTACCCTCCGTCGTGAATATTGCAGACATCAGTCGTGTAACACGGAGCGGTCGAATCTTCAACCGAGGGGTTGGAGAATCCAACAAAGAAAAGGAACTTCAGGCAGAAATTCCTGATCCACCAGTCGGTCAATCTAGTAATCCCGACTTTTCAAAAGACAAAGATGAGATGCTAAAGCTCATCCAAAGGAGTGAATATAACATTGTTGATCAACTGTTACAGACTCCTTCAAAGATCTCAGTATTATCACTGTTACTCAGTTCAGAAGCACACAGAGAGGCTCTATAGAAAGTCTTGGAGCAAGCCTTTGTGGAACAGGATGTAACAATCAGACAATTCGATAGCATTGTCTCTAACATCACTTCCTGCAATAATTTGGGATTTAGTGATGAGGAATTACCTGAAGAGGGTCGCCGTCATAACATGGCGCTCAATATCACAGTTAACTGCCAGGGCGATGCTTTAGCCAACGTACTGGTAGACACAGGGTCAGCCCTGAATGTTATGCCGAAGTCTACCTTGATGCAATTATAATTCAAGGGCCCTCCGATGAGAACCAGCGAGGTCGTCGTCAAAGCATTCGACGGATCCAGAAAAATAGTTATCGGCGAAGTTGATCTTCCCATAACTATTGGTCCTCACACTTTCCAAATCACTTTCCAGGTCATGGACATCCGGGCAACATACAGTTGTTTATTAGGAAGACCTTGGATACATCAGGCTGGAGCGGTTACTTCAACCCTCCACCAAAAGCTAAAGTTCGTCAAGAACGATCAACTTGTCACGGTTTGTGGGGAACAAGCCTTGCTCGTGAGTAACTTGTCATCATCTACTTGTGTGGAACCCGAGGAGGTTATTGGAACTCAGTTACAAGCACTATCGGTGAGCAAGGACAATCAGTTCAAAGAAGGAACTTCAATTTCTTCATACAAAGATGCTATCAAAGCGGTCGAGAGTACCGATACGACAGGATTGGGACGACTTGTCATTCCTTTTGACAATAAAACAAAGAAGGGTCTTGGTTTTTCTGCGACCTGTACCCCGACAACCGCCAACGATGAAAGTCTTCATCCCCTTCAAAACTTCTTCCACAGTGGATGTTTTCTTCACCCCGTGTCTCAGACAGTTCATGCTATCAATGAGGAAGATCCCTCTGACACAGATGAAGAATGGAAGTCCTACCTTAACAAGGACGGCTATATGTCTCAGGAAGAGGTGCCTATGCCTTTTTGCTTTCCTACAGAAAGTCCGAGATTTATACCAAGATCAGATGTCGAAATGATCTACGGAGATTGTGATCCGGAAGGATGCCGTGCTCCGCCAAATTCATTAGAGGAAGACACTCCGATGAAAGACAACTTTGACCACAATTACTATGGCCCGATGGATGGCCTGCCAATGTGGCAGCCTTACCCAGGAAACTTGGGGCAAGAAAGTCAGCCGAGTAATGAAACTCAGCTGAGCATCATTGAATAGAATACCTGTGTCCCCACCATGTCATGGGATCAACACTCAGGTCATTCAGAAATTACTCAACATGACGATGAATTCGCAATGTTTGCAGGACTTGAATTCATCAACTATGCTTTTCCCGAGGTCAACATCATCGAGAGGGATGACTTCTCCAGTTCCAAAGAAGTTTGGGACACTATGGGACAACCAAGTGGAAGATACGACTTTATGGTCAAGTACACTGCTCCCGAAAGCTCTCGTATCAGGCTCGAAGATATCCAGTCAACTGGATGGGGAGATACAACTGAGAGCACCAATGCTATGCAAAATGCAACAGAGGAATCCTCCTACGACAATTCTGCTTGGGAAACAGATTCCAATGATCCTGCTCCACTAGAAATCAGCGTCATTTCTGAAGACAAATCAAGGAAGGTGCCAGACTTTGTGATTCACCGAGGAGTTCGCCGCCAATGGGTTGCTGTCGAGGTTCCGAAGGTCGTTCGCCAGTCAAAGTAATTGCCATCTTTAACCTTTCACCCTGCCCAGGTGAAACGGATATTTTGATAGGGCTCATTTTCTGTAAATTTCCCTCTTCGCTTTGCCCGAAGCGACAGAGTTTTGTTTTATAGGGCTGTAGTTTCAAGATTCGACTTGTTCATTAATAAAATAACGTCGTTCTGTAATTTCCGCATTAATTGCTATTTTCTCTTTTTGCTTTTTCAAAAAATGGTAATCCTAAAAAACATTCAATAATAAAAACAAGCAGTAAAATCAAAACACTGCACACACTTACATTTTCTCTATCTCTTCTAAACACGAATCATCACGTCATGCAGATTGCTTGTTTTAAACCCCGTTGAAACATACGATCCAATGCCTTCTCCCAACTTTGAGTTCCCGGTATTCGAGGCTGAAGAAGAAGTTGACAACGAAATTCCAGAAGAGATCTCCCGACTACTCAGACAAGAGGAAAGGTCCATTGAACCTCACAAAGAGCCGTTGGAAACGGTAAACTTGGGTTCAGAAAAAGAGAGAAAAGAAATCAGGATCGGAGCACTGCTCAGTCCAACTGCCAGAGAAGATCTGATAAAGCTTCTCAAAGAATTCCCCGATGTATTCGCTTGGTCCTATCAGGATATGCCAGGGTTGGATACCAGCATCGTGGAACATCACTTACCGTTGAGATCGGAATGTCCGCCAGTAAAGCAAAGGTTGAGACGCACTTACCCGGACATGGCCATCAAAATCAAGGAGGAGGTACAGAAATAGATCGACGTGGGTTTCCTCGCTACATCTGAATATCCTCAATGGTTAGCCAACATCCTACCCGTTCCCAAAAAGGACGGAAAGGTTAGAATGTGTGTCGATTACAGAGATCTGAACAAGGCAAGTCCAAAGGACGACTTTCCTTTACCACACATTGACATGTTGGTTGACAGCACAGCAAAGTTCAAAGTATTCTCCTTCATGGATGGATTCTAGGGCTATAACCAGATTAAAATGGCGCCGAAAGACATGGAGAAAACTTCGTTCATTACCCCATGGGGTACCTTTTGTTACAAGGTAATGCCGTTCGGTTTGAAGAATGTCGGGGCAACCTATCAAAGGGCCATGACTACTCTGTTTCATGACATGATACACAAAGAAATCGAGGTATATGTCGATGATTTGATTGCAAAATCAAGAACAGAGGATGAGCACGTTGAACATCTGTCAAAATTGTTCGAACGTCTAAGAAAATTCAAGCTCCGCTTGAATCCCAACAAGTGCACCTTCGGTGTCCGTTCGGGGAAATTACTAGGGTTCATCGTCAGCCAGAAAGGAATTGAAGTTGATCCTGACAAGGTCAAGGCCATTCAAGAAATGCCTTCTCCGAAAACTGAAAAACAAGTCAGAGGATTCCTGGGACGTTTGAACTACATCTCCAGATTCATATTCCTTATGACCGCGACGTGTGCGCCGATTTTCAAATTACTCAAAAAGAACCAGGATTGTGTTTGGTCAGAAGATTGCCAAACCGCCTTCGACAGTATCAAGGAATATCTGTTGAATCCTCCGATTCTATCACCTCCAGTGGAAGGAAGACCACTGATCATTTACCTCACAGTCCTAGAGGACTCAATGGGATGTGTACTTGGCCAATAAGACGAAACTAAACGGAAAGAGTCTGCCATTTACTATCTAAGCAAGAAATTCACCGACTGCGAGACTCGGTACACAATGCTTGAGAAAACTTGTTGCGCTTTGGCTTGGGTAGCCAAACGTCTTCGCCAGTACATGATTCGTCATACTACTTGGTTGGTCTCCGAAATGGATCCAATCAAGTACGTTTTCGAAAAACCTGCTCTCACGGGAAGGATTGCCCGTTGGCAGATGTTACTATCAGAATATGACATAGAGTACCATGCTCAGAGAGCCGTTAAAGGGAGTATTTTAGCCGATCATTTGGCTCATCAACCGATTGACGATCAAGAATCAATCGGGTTTGACTTCCCAGACGAAGATGTCATGTATCTAAAGATGAAAGATTGCGATGAACCGCTACCCAGTGAAGGGCCAGAACCAGGTTCCCAGTGGTGACTTATCTTTGACGGAGCAGTCAATCATTATGGAAACGGAATTGGGGAAATCATTGTTACCCCTCAGGGTTCCCACATTCCTTTCACTGCCAGACTTACGTTCAAATGTACGAACAACGAGGCCGAATACGAAGCATGTATCATGGGTCTCGAAGAAGCGATTGATTTAAGGATCAAAAACTTGGACGTATACGGCGATTCAGCCCTGGTTATTAACTAGATAAAAGGAGATTGGAACACATACCAATCAGGATTGATTCCTTACAAAGACTATGCAAGGAGGCTGTTACCCTTCTTCAATAGAGTCGACTTTCATCACATTCCTCGTGATGAGAATCACATGGCTGATGCATTAGCCACTCTCTCTTCCATGATTAGTGTAGGTCGATGGAACGACATACCTAAGATCGACATCATGCGCCTTGAACGACCCGCTTACATCTTCGCGATTAAAGCAGTCATAGACGAAAAACCTTGGTATCACGATATCAAATGCTTCCTTCAGAAACAAGAGTACCCATCTGGGGCACTCAGAAAAGACAGGAAAACCCTCAGAAGATTGGCTGGAAACTTCTTCCTGAGCGGTGACACTCTCTATAAGAGAAATTTTGACATGGACTTGCTCCGATGCGTCGACAGACCAGAAGCAGACATGCTCATGAAAGAAATTCATGAAGGATCCTTTGGCACTCATGCCAACGGACACACAATGGCGAGAAAAATTCTCAGGGCCAGGTATTATTGGTTGACCATGGAATCCGACTGCTACAAGTGCATGAGGAGGTGTCACAAGTGTCAGATATACTCCGACAAAATTCATGTACCGCCATCACATCTCAAAGTTCTTTCTTCCCCATGGCCATTTTCCATATGGGGAATCAACATGATTGGTATGATTGAGCCCAAGGCTTCAAACGAACATCGGTTCATCCTGGTAGCCATTGACTATTTCACCAAGTGGGTCGAAGCAGCGTCATTCGCCAATGTAACCCGACAAGTGGTGGTCCGATTTATAAAAAACAATATCATCTGCCGTTATGGTGTTCCAAGCGAGATCATTACTGATAATGGATCTAACTTGAACAATAAGATGATGAAAGAGTTGTGTACAGAGTTCAAGATCGAACACCATAACTCATCTCCCTACCTTCCCAAGATGAACAGAGCGGTAGAAGCGGCTAACAAGAACATCAAGAAGATCGTTCAAAAGATGGTTGTAACCTATAAAGATTGGCACGAAATGCTACCCTTTGCTCTTCACGGTTATCGAACATCTGTTCGCACTTCAACAGGGGCAACCCCTTTCTCTCTAGTGTATGGCATGGAAGCAGTGCTCCCCATAGAAGTAGAGATCCCATCAATCCGGGTATTGATGGAAGCTAAGCTCACCGAAGCTGAATGGTGTCAAAGTCGACACGACAAACTGAACCTGATCGAAGAGAAGCGAATCACGGCACTATGCCACGGTCAGTTGTATCAACAGAGAATGAAAAGGGCGTTCGACAAAAAGGTCCGACCGCGTATCTTCAGAAAAGGAGACCTTGTGCTCAAGAAGATACAATCATTTCTCACTGATTCTCGGGGCAAATGGACCCCAAATTATGATGGCCCCTATGTGGTCACGAAAGCTTTCTCAGGCGGTGCCTTGAGACTTGCAACCATGGACGGAGAGGAATTTGCCTACCCCACGAATGTTGATGTAGTCAAGAAATACTTCGCCTAAAACTAAAACTAAAAAAAATGTCTCGGTGGATTGAAAACCCGACAGGGCGGTCCAGGAAAAAGTTAGAGACATGAAAAAAATCATCCCGATGGATTGGAAATCTCATAGTACAATCCAGGCAAAAGTTAGGGATAATGGCAAGTAACTATGTTCAACAGAGGCAAGTCCCTCAGCAGCAGTTGCATCATCTATCGGAGGAAATCTCCAGTCAAAGGTCATCTTCGACGGAAGCTCAGGATATCCCGAACTCAAAGTTGGTAGAAGAATAGTGGTCGTTATGTTTCAACGTAGCCCTTTTCCCTGTAAATTACCATTTTCTAACTTTGTATATACTCTTTGGAATCACGCGTTTGGCTGATCTCCATCTTATCAATAAAATTTGAGCCCTTGTGCTTTTGTTTGTAACTCTTTACTTGTTTTAGCTTTACAGAACGACGTTGTTTAAACTTAATCAGCGATTCTTAAAATAAAACAAAAATAAATTTACTTGTTAAACTTTTTCTGCTTTTAAATTAAAGATGGCATTTCTTTTGACCGTTGAACATTAGAAGAACATCGATCGCTTCTCCCGAAGTAAGCGGACCTCAAAGTGCAGAATCAAAGTACTCCTTCTAGACCAGTACTCCTGAATGAAGGATCAATAATGTCAGAGACCAAGTTTCGTCTGACATTCTCGGCCGAGTTCTCATCTCCTAAGCCCGATCAACATAGCTCCCAACAGGACTATCTCTCCTAAGCAAGGTGGAATTGCTATTTGGAATCAACGGTACTTCTTCGCCCCGCGATGGCCGAGTATCCAATTGTGTTCATCCATTAGTCTGTATGTCGCGTCCGTTTTGTCAGCATATACATACATACATCATGCATTTTTTATTTGCATTCACATTTCATATTGCATCGCTATCACTCGAGTCGGTCTTGTCCCCTAGTGGTAGAAGTCCTCTCAATCGAGTTGTCAGTTCTTGCCTCGTCAGGAAATACTGTGTCTGAACAACCTCGCTTCCAGTTTAATTCTGGAAAGAAGTTGGTCCTTGACCACTTTGATAACTTGAACCTCTGAAAAGCCAGAGAAAACTTTCAATAAACATCACTCTTCCCCATTGAAGATGATATCCTTGCTTTCCCGGATTAAGGAAAATCCACAGAGAAAGCCTCGTGATCAGAGATTCGGCAGCACGCCAGTTTTGCTCCGAAAAACCACTGATGAGAAGGTCATTGGTACCTCAAAATTGAATCCCATCATATGGCATTTCTCCGGGAAGATCCCGAGAAAAGTATGATGTAAGATCCCAAGCGACAGCAGTCTCTCAAGAGACCTGCTTTCCCCCAGTAGAGACAAATGGCGTCTCTAACAGAGAAGTTTGTACAACTCTACAACTCAGACGACTGGGTTCCCCAGCAAGTCTGACAGCAAAACATTTTCTACTCAAATGGCATCTCCCCAGGAAAATTCGGCGAGAAGTTTGAAGGCAAACCGCTACACATAGCGTCCCTTGTCAGTAAAGTTTATTGACAAAAGAAACTAAGACCAGTTCCTTGGTAGGAAACCAGGATCGAGGGGAAGTTTAAATCAGAAACTAAGACCAGTTCCTTGGTAGGAAACCAGGATCGAGGGGAAGTTTAAAAAAGGAAACTAAGACCAGTTCCTTGGTAGGAAACCAAGAACGAGGGGAAGTTGACAAAAGAAACTAAGACCAGTTCCTTGGTAGGAAACCAGGATCGAGGGGAAGTTTAAAAAAGGAAACTAAGACCAGTTCCTTGGTAGGAAACCAAGAACGAGGGGAAGTTGACAAAAGAAACTAAGACCAGATCCTTGGTAGTAGACCAGGATCGAGGGGAAGTTTACCTTTTCTAAGCATCATCGCTTAGCTAAAGAAGATGAATGCGTAAGCTACCATTCATAACTACGATCAAAATTTCGGGTATTCCGATATTTAATCCTCTTGCACCCCGAATGCCCGAACACCTTCGTCATTCACACCTTCGGGTCCAAGAAGATTAAATAGGGGCATCTGTCATACCCCAAATTTTGACCACTTAGATTTCCCATCATTGTGAAAATCATGAGCCACAATATGGATGTGCCTTTATGCTTCATCAGTCTCCCCAAAGATGGGTGAGCATCCAATGCAATCAAAATTAGGGTTTCAAGCCCTCTCTGAGTGCTTAGACAAAGGATCAATTAAGAAATGACTTGATCTTCAACTTGTCTAATCTCTTAAACATCCACAATGGATCAAAAAGGACTCCCACTTCAAGGATTAAGCACAAGGCTGCTCCCTTCTAGGTGGATCAAGTCTCAAGATCGACAGTGTCACCAAATTAGGGTTTTGGTCGACCAGGGCCTCCAGATGGAAATTTTCATCTGGGCACAAGGCAATGATCCAAAACATAACCTAATATACTTCATGGAACCTCATGAACCCATGCATCAAGTCAATTTTACCTCAGGGGATGCATACATCAAAAATCAGGAATTAGGGTTTCTTGACCTAATTCACCCCTAAGTTGACTTTTGGGACAAACCATGAACCAAGACCTCAAGAGAGGGTTTGAGGGTCTCTAATGAACTATATTGATCCATTTGGAACAATGTATTAGTCCAAGAAGCTTGAGCAACAAGTCTCAATTTCATCTGCACCACAATTAGGGT
This sequence comes from Lathyrus tuberosus, assembly GCA_022829125.1. Classification (NCBI taxonomy): domain Eukaryota; kingdom Viridiplantae; phylum Streptophyta; class Magnoliopsida; order Fabales; family Fabaceae; genus Lathyrus; species Lathyrus tuberosus. The sequence continues at coordinate 4,716,292 of JALAZF010000204.1, forward strand.
TTTAAGGGAAAAGTCAACTGTAACTTTGACTTTTGACCAGGACATGCTCCCAAACCCTAGGACATACCTCAATATACCCCATGACACCCATGGAACATGTCCATCAAGTTTGATTTAGGTCAAGGACATGATTTCCTAAAGAATTGCACAGTTTGGAATTCATCTGATAAAAAGTCAACTGTGCACAAAAGTCAACTTTGACTTTTTGAGATTTTTCACCAAAATGGATTTTTAACCCTAAAATGATGTTAATGTATGATTTGAATCATCATTCATCAAGAAAAATCAAGAAAATTGAGATAACTTGTAAAAGGGGTAACCATAAAACTTAGAAATTTTTCTAAGTTAAAAATAAAGTGGCAAAGGTACCAACTTTGGAGGACCATAACTCCTAAACCACAAGGCCATTTTTTCTCATCCAAAGATGGATTTGTATCCCTCATTATCACCTACAAAAGCTTCAACTACAAGTCATTCCAATTCATTAAGGATTTTGAGTTATGGAGTGATCAAAGTGGCTGAAAAGTGAAAATGTCACTTTTTCCAACACTTAGTGAAATTTTCACTAAGTCAGATTCTGCCTCACTTTTTGCCAAATGTAGGGGGATTTTTCACTTGGAATCAAAAGAGATCAAAACCAAACTTGTTCAAACAGTTGTTGTATCATGTAAGAGCTTTCCAAAATGGCCAAGAACATTGCCAAATTCAACCTACACCATGAGATACAACATTGCCAAGTTGCCTTGCTGAAATCTGTCAAGGCAAGGCAGAATTTGCAACTTTGGTCGATTTTCCAAAATCAGCCAAATTCAATTGCTCCTATCCACTTGGACACCTCAGAGGATTGAATCTAAAGGGGATAATCACTGAGCCAAGCCTCCAAAGTCCATGGAACAAGAAATAGCATGTTGAACCTAGAATGGCCAAAATAGGGACAAGACTTCAAATTTGGAATGAGGCATTCAATGGAACCATCAAGGTGGCATGGACTGAGCCATTCTCATTTGAAATCAGTCAAGACTTATCCAAGACCAAGGGAACCAAAGCTTTGTGCCCTAACCTCTAGTCAATGGCTAGAGGAGACTTGGATTTTCATTTGCCAACATTGGCCAAACCTACTTACCAGCTGCCATGCACTATTCCTTGCAAAACAAACTTGCTCTACTATAAATAGAGCTCAATTGTGGTCAGTTTGAGTACACCAAAGCCATCTAACAGATGCTTTCCTCAAAATCTCTTCTTTCACTCCAATTTTGCCTTCTAAGGCAAGTCACTATCGGGTTTTGAGTTTGAGAGCAATTCCAATCAAACCAATCACTCACACACCTCACATACATCACATATGAGCTGATCAAACACTTAGATTACTTCTGAAACATCAATTTCACAAAATCACCAGCTGGTTGCTCAAGGTTTTAACCAAAGTACAGCTGAGGTACCACAAAATGATCCAGCCAATTTCAATCAAGTCCAACCATCCAAACACAATCCATAGGGTGTAGGGAAACTGTTCAGATCATCACCACTCATCTGTAACACCTCCAAATCAAAAATCACATTGAACTTGCTGTCACGACTTGGAGGTAAGCACATGCTTGGTCATCTCTCAATCTATGCATATTTCCTCGCACAATAATTTGGCCATATGTTCATAATCATGCATGGAATGTTTTCCCTCAATTAATTGCATTGTTTGAATCGTGTATAAAAAATCCTAGCCTTCATGCAGAAATTAGGGTTCTTGAGGTTTCTTCGTGATTTCTTGTTGTATGTTTAATTTAAATGAAATTAAAGTACATAGACATGATCGTGAGGTTGAGACGAGCATAATGATATGTGGATTGCATGATATGATTACGTATTCATGGAGATTGGATAGAAAATGCAAATCAGCCAAACCCAGAAAAACGCGCGTGTTCTTGCTTGTGTTCTTGGCGCCTTTTTCACAAATTCAAATATTTGAATTTTGTGATTTTGTTTAATTGATTCAAAAATTAATTTCTCTATGAGTTTTAATGATTTTGAGTTGATTCTTTTTTTAATAATTCACAAAAATGTTAAAATATTTTATTTTCACAAAAAATCCCAAAAATATTATTTATTTCATATAATTGATATTTTTGTAAAGAATTAATATTTTGATTGTTTTTGGCATTTTAAATATTTTTTCTACATTGATTTTGCAACTTTTGATGCTTTCTAATTATTTTGTAGGTCAATACTTAATTTTTGAAGCATTAATCCAAGATCACAATTTGTTTTCCATGTGTTAAACAATTTTTGATCATTTTAATAGAATTTTTATTCAATTAAATACATTTTGAAAACAAATTAGGGTTTTGGATTAATTCAACCCTCATAAATCATTTTCAAAACTTTTTGGGCCTCTTGAGAGAGTGTAAGACCCATCCCCCCTTGTACAAAAACTTTTTGGGCCTCACTCATTGTATAAGTCCCTCTATACAAGTAAACGGCGCGATCGTCGCCCGTTTAAAAACAAAAAATCATCTGGGCCTCTCTTTGAGCTATAAGACCCATTCAAAACACTTTGGGCCTCTATTAGAGTGTAAGACCCAATCCCCCTTTTAACCAAAACATCTTGGGCCTCACTTATTGTATAAGTCCCTCCGCGTTAAAAGAAAACCTCGGCGCGATCGCCATTTCTAAAACGAAAAATCATTTGGGCCTACCCTCGTGTTATAAGCCCCACTCTTTTTTCTTTAAAACTTTTTGGGCCTCTTGAGAGAGTGTAAGACCCATCCCTTTGTACAGAAAACCATTTTGGGCCCCAGTCACTTGTATAAGTCCCGCTGTACAAAGTCAAACAGTGCGCTCACTGATAAAACCCTGGGCCTCTCCTTGAGCTGTAAGCCCCAAATCTTTCTTTTTCAAAGCACTTTCTCCTTTGGTTTTGAATATACTGTTGTTTTCAATCTTTCTTTGTTGAACAACTAACCAAACAGCATGGAAGCACTCCAACCGAGTAAGTGGTTATCACTTTCGTTTACTGCTTTCATATTATAAACTGTATTGTGGGGCTGCTCACTGTAAGTCTCCTTTCATAAACTCATATCTACTGTGTAATAATAGTATAGATATTTCGAGTTTCCCCGACAACTACGTCTAGCACTAGGTAAATCCGTTTCGTTTATTCGTAGAAATAGACGCCTAGATCCCCAATAGGAGCACCAGATACAGTCTTCTCTTCGGCTGTCCTCCTTAGGAATTGTCAAGAAGCTCTACTCCCCAAGATGAATGTATTCTCCGTGAATGGCATCTTTGAGTTTCTTCCAACCTCTCGAACTTTCCTGACTTGATCTATTCCTTGTGGATAGCTTGCCTTGAATGTCTCGGGGTTTGGGTACCCACTACGGTCATAATCTTGGACCTTAACTAAGGAACCCTCTTTAAAAGGTAAAAGTCGCTGGATAGTAAACCTCACACGTTTACCAGTGGTTTTTATCTTTAAAAGAGTAATCTCTCCTAATGGAAAGGAGATGATAGACCCACGGGCTTCTTAAAAGCATCGGCCTCCTCTTGGGCATTGTTCAAGGACCCACAGGCTTCCTAAAAGTAACCCCGTCTCCTCTTGGGCTTAGTACAAGGACCCTACGGCTTCTTAGAAGTATTCACAACCTCCTCTTAGGCTTCGTATAATGATCTCTTCCTCCGGGAATGATAGCCTCCTCTTGGGCTTCATACAAGGACCCGTCGGCTTCTTAAAAGTTTCCAGCCTCCTCTTGGGCTTCGTACAAATTGTCCCGACGACCTCCTAGAGGTATAGGAACAGAACCTAGTCATCCTCATAGAACAGTCCTTTCATAGAGTCTACTACTGTTTCTCAAAGCATAGTACAAAAGATAAAACTCTAGACACGGACAGTCTAACTTCCTTGAGTCTCAAAAGGCATTCTCAAGTGACCCCTTCGTTAAATAGGAAGGAAACCCGCAGACTCGGACAGTCTCAACACCCTTTGGATTTCCCGCTTCCTCAAAGAAAAGGAAACAACCCCGATCCTCAGATCTAACCCACGAGTACAGTGATGCTCATATAAGAACTGATTTTCTCTTTCAAAATCAGTATACTGGACCTGTCACTTAACTGACATAGCCTCCTCTTGGGCATTGTACAATGATTCTCCCCAGCGGAGTCAAACACCCTTTTAGCCTCTCTCTCGGGCTTTGTATGAGACACACAAAGACTCCCTCGTTGAGTCAAACAAACAATAGCCTCCATCTCGGGCTTCGTACGAGACACAAAGACTCTATCGTCGGGTCAAAAACTTTTAGCCTCTCTCTCGGGCTTTGTACGGGACACAAAATAGCCTCCTCTTAGGCTTTGTATAATGATTTTCCTAGCGGAAATTAGCCTCCTCTTAGGCTTTGTATAAGAAAACCACTGGTTGATCCAATCAACCTTTTAGCATCAAAGCTGTGCCTCGTTCACAGTACACAAACATCAACAACTCCTTTCCCTTCATCTAATCGCTGTAAGCGGCAAGCCTCTGGATCATCTATATCCACGCCACTGTCCCTCTTTTAGCATGAGAAATTCCTAAGGAAAGATGGCATTGCTCTACACTGAGTTAAAGTCTTCTCCTTCAGGTTAAAACCCTTTCTTTGGAAATTATGGCATTGCTAGGATCCGCGTATCCCAGTTAAAGTAATTCTCCTTCTCCCCTCTTTAGAGATGACAAATTCTCTCTAAAGCCGAGGTCTTTCAGCTTCACGTCTTGGGCTTTGAACAAGACACAAATAGACTTTCAGCTTCACATCTTGGGCTTTGAACAAGATATAAACAACCCTTTCGCTTCACGTCTTGGGCTTTGAACAAGACACCAAAACACCAATTTCCTCCCATAGAATAGGAGGAACTACGAACGCTCTGATTTCCCTGTTTCGGTAAACAGGAATACGTAGGCATAAGATCGAAAGAAAAGATCTTAGCGAGCACAATCAACAAAAAACCCAAATCCCATATCTCCATCAATCAAAAGCAGTAATTCAAAAGCATCAGTCCTAACATCCTAATCCTTGTTCCCCGCCAGAAACCTTCTGCCCAGGTAAAAAAGAAAGAAAACAGTATTGGCGAAAATACAAATAACCAGTACAAAGGCCCCCCACATTGATAGCATCCGTAACCTAACAGACCGCTGTTTAAACTCAGTATGCAAAGCAGGGTTAATTGGAGACATCTATTTCCCTTCCTTATTCAGCTCACAATAGGATAAAAAATGAATCGACCTGTAGTTCAAAGCTCAAACCGCAGAGAGCGACCAACGCTTAAGAACTGCGTCCAAAATCGCTCGCTACACATCCTTAAGGGTCAAGGAAGCTGTCTGGATCATCAAATCACATTTGTAACACCTGTAACTCCCCGTTTTATTTTAATTATTATTCGTAATTATATTCATGTGTTGATATGTATAATTATGTGACTATACATATTTTGTGATGTTTTAGGTACCCTTGGTGGGGGGATAGGAATAAGATTTCAAGGTGTTAGGGGTGTGTGAGCAAAGGTGTAGAACTTGGTGGTGTGAGGAGTATAGCTAATTATTTAAATTAGTTACTACTTATTTAATTAAATAATAAGAGGAAATTATTATTTAAATAAGTATTTACTTAATTATTGTTGTTATTATTTTAAATAGTTGGATTAAATAATAATAATATAATAATATAAGAAATAAGAGAAATATGTAAAAAGTGGTTTTACGTGAAAACAAGAGAGAAAGAGAGAAGAGGAGCTAGGGAAAAAGAGAAGAAGAGGGAGAACCTCCATTGCTAAGGTTGAAGTTTTTGGCAAAACTCTAAGGTAAGGGTGGGGTTCTAAGGATTGCCATGATGATTGGTGGGTAGTTTCTAACATGTAGGGTTTTGAATTTTCTTCTCTTTGTTCATGAATGTGATGGTTTTGATGAGTGATTGATTCTTGATAATTCAATGGATTGTATGTTGTTGTGTTGATTTCTGTTGAAAATTGTGTCTTGTGTGATTGTTGTTGTTGAATTTGTTGGATTGAGAGGTGTATGTTGTAAATATGGATTGTTGTACGCGTAACTCGCGTGTCAGAGTCGGAACAATGTTATGAACGATTTTGAAAAGGAAAACTTGAGTTTTTAAACTTTTGAAAAGTGTATTTTTGCTTGAAAAGTATTTTGGACGAATTCTAAGAAAAGCTGGTTTTGAAACAACTTAAAAATAAGTTATGGTGTAAAAATATAGCAGAAAAGTGCTTGTGTCAGTGAGGTAATCGGTTACATGGTTGAGGTAACCGGTTACATTGAAAACGTGTTTTTTTGGGCATTTTGGGTGATGTAACCGGTTACATGGTTGAGGTAACCAGTTACATCGAAGAAAAACTGAGTATTTCTGCTTTTGGGACTGATGTAACCGGTTACATGGTGAGGTAACCCGTTACATCGTTGTGTCGAAATTTTTTGGAAAACTTAAAAAATTCATAACTTGAGTTCCGGGTGTCTGATTCACGCACCGTTCGAAACGTTGGAAAGCTAACACAACGAACTTTCTTATAAAAATGGGTTCTGGTCCAGAAGTGGATTATTTTGCTATATGGTGGCTTAAATGAAATTGTAGTGTTTATGTTGTAATGTGATAGAATCCGAAATATATCGTTGTTGATTGTTATGCAGTGCTGTAAGCAGTTGTTGATGATGTTGTTGAGCTGTTATAGCATTGTTGTTGCATGGTGAACGGTATTGGTGTGGTATAATGATTAAGATGAATATCATTGTACGTTGTATTGCATGTTGTTGATATGCATTACATGATTGCATGAATTGTGAGATAAGTTGTGTGCCCATGCGGGGTGTGAGCGTCTTATCTGGATTCTAATTGTAGAATCGTGTTGTTGTTTTTGAGATGGTCGTGTGCCCGTGTGGGGTGTGAGCGATCGTGGTGATTCGTGTGCCCATGTGGGGTGTGAGCGATCACGGATGTCGTGTGCCCATTTGGGGTGTGAGCGACTTATATGGAAATTCCGACGGGAATTATGATCATGAAAAATGGATCGAATTGGTACCATATGCATTGAGTCGAGTTGTGAGTCTCATTGCATTGCATTGTAGTTGTGATCGCTGTTGTGTTTTGTTGATGGGATATTGACTGCGGGGATGTATGTATTCAATGAGTGACTTATGCATGAAATGAACTATCCTTGCTAATTATCATGTTTTCCTTTATCTAGTTATGATATCTCACCCCTTCTGTTTGAATGTTGCCTCTACGTGGGTAACGTGCAGATAATCCACAGTAGGAGATTTGATGTGAGTGGAAGATGGAGTCTTCCATTTATGCTTTTAGTGTCGACGTCTGCTCTGATATGTAACACTGGGGTTTTTGGAACGCTTTTATGAGTATTTGTTTTGTTGAGAATTATTTAATTTTATTTAAGATTGATGTTGACCATGTTGCTTTAAACAGGTTATGTTTTATTACTAATCTGACGAAGCTTTTCCGCTGCTTTAATAAAGATGAACCTCAGACACGATTTTACTATTCACAATTAATAAATTCCAAATTGTACGTGTTACATGTCGTATGTATGAGGAGGTGTTTGCTTGAAAGTAGCATCCTAAATGCCGTATGTTTTATTTTATTATGATATTTTATTATAATTTCACGCGGGGGTTTTAGGGTGTTACATAGTGGTAACAGAGCAGGTCGGTCCGTCGGCCAGGTTGTTTAATTATGTTGTTCCCTAGTATGCGACATGTGTGTGAAAACACTATCGATGCTTGTTTTGTTTTCCATCTGCTGGTTTGGAATGAAACAAGTGGGGGAGAAGTGTCCGCTTCTCTTGGATATTCTAGTTGTTGAGAGATTGGATATCATGTTACTGCATGAGAGAGTGCAGTGTTGGATTGTGCATCTGTTTGAGAATGGTGTGATCTTTGAGGGAAGACGGTCAGGTGTCCTCGTTGTTTGCTTCCTTGTGAGGGGGAAGACGATGTTTTGGCTAGAGATTGGTCAGTGATGTGTGGAGTATCCTGACGTGTTTCCTAAGGATGGGCACAATTTATCTTCAGTTGGAACAAGATGATGTTATTCTTGGGACGGATTGGTAGGAGTTAAACCCTGTGTTTACCAATCGTTTGGATGAGTAGTGTAGTGTGCTGCTGATTTCAAGGGTGCAGGAGTTGTGAGAGTTGTGTTGTTTCAGAAACTGAAGGAAATACGGAGATAATGCTTATGTTAACTAAAGGTTTGTGCCTTAGGTAACTTTGTGCATAAGATGCAAGGAACAATATTATAGTTTGGTAAAATGGTTTATGCCCCATCATGATTGTCGACTGTCTAATGACAAATTAAGGAATTGATCACCCTTAATCTCTTGTTGATAGTATACGAGATCATGTTGGATGGAATAGATGTTCCTTGCCAACTTAGATGGTGTGAATAGTGAGTTGTTGGAGTTAAGCCAAGTGCTTACAGATTGTTTTGATTAGTTGATACAGATTCTTATATCTAAAGATGAGGCGGATTTGAGTTTCTTGTCCGTCGGTCGAGTTGGGATGTCTCTAAAGGAGAACGAACAAGTATGGTTGATAGTTGCTTCTCAGGGAGTAGAGGGAGATGTGACGGATAGAGTTATTCCAACGGTGTGTAATTTTCTGATGTTTTCCAGAAGATATCTGTGACTTGCCCAGAGAGTTAACTTAAATTCGACGAAGGTGAAGTGGCGAGGTTTATAACTGCTAAGTAAGTATATGAACTCTTGGGAGATGAGGCTCAGATGTTTTCCATGTTGCGATGATGGTGTTCTGGAAATAGGCAGTAAAGCCATAATGATGGGCAGCCAGTTGTGCGTCATTTCTAGATGTGTTTCCGGATGAAATATTAGATGTGCCACTAGAGAGGGAGGTGAAATTCTCTATTGATATTGTCCCTGGTACCAAACGTTTCTATGGCACCAAACATGATATCAGCGTTAGAATTAGCAGAACTGAAAGAGCAGTTAGAAGAGTTGTTGGAAAAGAAATTCCTGAGACCAAGTATATCGTCTTGGGGAGCCCCGGTGTTGTTAGTGAAGAAAATGGATGGTGGTGTGAGGTTGTGTATAAATTACAGACAGTTGAATAAAGTAACGATTAAGAAAAAGTATCCGCTTCCAAGAATAGATGACTTGATGGATCGGTTAGTGGGTGCACGTGTGTTTAGTAAGATTGACTTAAGGTCGGAATATCGTTAGATTCGAGTGAAGGATGAGGATATTAAGAAGACAACTTTCAGGACTTAGGATGGACATTATGAGTATTTGGTGATGTCGTTTGTAGTTTCTAATGCACCTAGAGTGTTTACGGCGCATATGAATTGAACTTTCCATACTTACTTGGATCAGTTCGTTGTAGTTTTCATTGATGACATTCTGATCTATTCTAAATCAGAAGAGGAGCATGCCGAACATTTGCAAATTATGTTGCAAGTGCTGAAAGAGAAGAAGCTTTATTCAAAGTTGTCGAAGTGCAAATTGTATTTGAAAGAAGTGAGTTTTCTTGGTCATGTCATTTCAGGTGATGGTATTGTTGTGGATCCATCCAAAGTAGATGCGATTCTACAGTGGGATGCTCCGAAGTCGGTTACTGTAATTAGAAGCTTTTTGGGCTTGGCTGGTTATTATCATAGATTTATAGAAGGCTTTTCTAAGTTGGCACTTCCATTGACCCAGTTGACTTGCAAAGGTAAATCGTTTATGTGGGATGTTCACTTTGGGAAGAGTTCCATTGAGCTGAAGAAGAGATTGACTACAGCTCCAGTTTTGATTCTACCTGAACCAGATGAACCGTTTGTGGTGTATTACGACGCTTCTTTGATGGGTTTAGGTGGTGTGTTAATGCAGGATGGCAAGGTTGTGGCTTAGGCTTCACGACAATTAAGAGTCCATGAGAGGAATTATCCTACTCATGATTTGGAATTAGCTGCAGTGGTATTTGTATTGAAGATTTAGCGGCATTATCTTTATGGTTCCAGATTTGAATTATATAGTGACCACAAGAGTTTGAAGTATCTGTTTCTGAACATGAGACAGAGAAGATGGTTAGAATCCTTGAAGGATTATGACTTCGGCTTGAACTATCATCCCGGTAAAGATAATGTTGTGGCTGATGTTTGAGTCGGAAGTCCTTGCATATGTCAGCTATGATGGTTAGAGAGCCGGAATTGATTGAGCAGTTCAGAGACTTGAGTTTGGTTTGTGAACGGAAACCACAGAGTGTGATGTTGGGTATGCTGAAGATCAACAATGAGTTTCTTAATGGTATCAGAGAGGGTCAGAAGTTGGACGTGAAGTTGCTATATTTGATGGTTGGGAATGATCAGGCGGAAGATAGTGACTTCAGAGTGCATGAACGAGGTGTATTGAGATTTTGTGAGAGGATTTGTATTCCTGATGATTCTTAGTTAAAAAGAATGATTTTGGAGGAAAGTCATACAAGTAGCTTGAGCATTCATCCAGGAGCTACAAAGATGTATCATGACCTGAAGAAAATATTTTGGTGGTCTGGATTGAAGTGTGATGTGGCTCAGTTTGTGTATGCTTGTTTGATTTGTCAGAAGTCGAAGGTGGAGCATCAGAAACCTGATAGGTTGATGCAACAGTTGGATATCCCAGAGTGGAAGTGGGACAACATTTTTATGGATTTTGTGACTGGGTTGTCGAATACTCCGAGAGGGCATGATGCCGTTTGGGTAGTTATAGATAGACTGACAAAATCAACGCATTTCATTCCGATTAACATCAGTTTTCCTCTGCAGAAGTTGGCAGAGATTTATATTCATGTGATTGTGAAGTTGCATGGAGTTCCATTGAGTATTGTGTCAGATAGAGATTCGAGATTCACTTCCAAATTTTGGGAAAGTTTGCAAGAGGCTCTGGGTTCGAAGTTGAGGTGGAGTTCAACTTATCATCCACAGAAGGATTGTCAGACTGAGAAAGATATACAGTCTTTGAAGGATTTGTTGAGGGCTTGTGTGCTTGAATAAGGAGGTGCTTGGGATAGTCACTTGCTGTTGATTGAGTTCACTTATAATAACAGTTATCATTCCAGTATAGGGATGGCGCCTTTTGAAGCTTTGTGTGGTCGGAGGTGTCAGACACCTTTGTGTTGGCATGAATCTGGTAAGAGTGTGGTACTTGGACCTGAGATTGTTTAGCAGACTACTGATAAGGCGAAGTTGATTCGGGAAAAGATGAAAGCTTCGTAGAGTAGGAAGAAGAGCTACCATGATAAGAGAGGGAAGGATCTTGAGTTCTAAGAAGGGGACCATATACTCTTGAGAGTCACTCCGGTGACCGGTGTTAGACGCACTTTGAAGTCGAGGAAGCTTACTCCTCGTTTTATTGGTCCGTATAAGATTTTAGAGAGTTGGATCAATTGCTTATAGGGTGACGTTGCCACCAAATTTGTCGAATTTACATGACGTATTCCATGTTTCACAGCTTCAGAAGTAGGTTCCGGATCCGTCGTATGTGATTCCGTGGGATGAGGTTGAGGTGAGAGATAATCTCAAGATTGAGGCTTTACCAGAGCGGATTGAAGGTCGTGAGGTAAAGCAGTTGAGAGGCAAAGAGATCGCTCTCGTGAAGGTAGTATGGGGAGACGTTGCTGGTGGAAACATGTCTTGGGAGTTAGAGAGCAGGATGCGAGAGTCGTATCCGGAGTTGTTTGTGTAAGGTAAATTTTCGAGGACGAAAATATTCTAAGTGGGGGAGAGTTGTAACGCCCCGTTTTATTTTAATTATTATTCGTAATTATTTTCATGTGTTAATATGTATAATTATGTGACTATGCATATTTTGTGATGTTTTGGGTACCCTTGGTGGGGTAGTAGCCTTAGGAATAAGATTTCAAGGTGTTAGGGGTGTGTGAACAAAAGTGTAAAACTTGGTGGTGTGAGGAGTATAGCTAATTATTTAAATTAGTTAATACTTATTTAATTAAATAATAGGGGGATATTATTATTTAAATAAGTATTTAGTTTATTATTGTTGTTATTATTTTAAATAGTTGGATTAAATAATAATAATATAATAATATAAGAAATAAGAGAAATAGGGAGAAAATGGTTTTACGTGAAAAAAGGAGAGAAAGAGAGAAGAGGAGTTAGGGCAAAGGAGAAGAAGAGGGAGAACCTCCATTGCTAAGGTTGAAGTTTTTGGCAAAACTCTAAGGTAAGGATGGGGTTCTAACTATCTAAGGGTTGCCATGATGATTGGTGGGTAGTTTCTAACATGTAGGGTTTTGAATTTTCTTCTCTTTGTTCATGAATGTGATGGTTTTGATGAGTGGTTAATTCTTGATGATTCAATGGATTGTATGTTATTGTGTTGATTTCTGTTGAAAATTGTGTCTTGTGTGATTCTTGTTGTTGAATTCGTTGGATTGAGAGGTGTATATTGTAAATGTGGATTGTTGTACGTGTAACTCGCGTGTCAGAGTCAGAACAATGTTATGAACGATTTTGAAAACGAAAACTTGAGTTTTTAAACTTTTGAAAAATGTATTTTTGCTTTGAAAAGTGTTTTGGATGAATTCTAAGAAAAGCTGGTTTTGAAACAACTTAAAAATAAGTTCTGGTGTAAAAATATAGCAGAAAAGTGCTTCTGGCAGTGAGGTAACCGATTACATGGTTGAGGTAACCGGTTACATTGAAAACATGTTTTTTTGGCCATTTTGGGTGATGTAACCGGTTACATGGTTGAGGTAACCGGTTACATCGAAGAAAAACTGGGTATTTCTGCTTCTGGGACTGATATAACTGGTTACATGGTGAGGTAACCCGTTACATCGTTGTGTCGGAAAATTTTGGAAAACTTTGAAAACTCATAACTTGAGTTCTGGATGTTCGATTCGCGCGCCGTTCGAAGCGTTGGGAAGCTAACGTAATGAAATTTCTTATAAAAATGGGTTCTGGTCTAGAAGTGGATTATTTTGCTGTGTGGTGGCTTAAATGAAATTGTAGTGTTTATGTTGTAATGTGATAGAATCCAAAATATATCGTTGTTGATTGTTATGCTGTAAGCAGGGCCGTCTTTGAGGGCGTGTAAGGCGGGCTACCGCACAGGGCCCAAAATTTTCCAGGATTAAATCGTGGCTAAAAAGGGCCTCACACAATATTTCTTATGATTTAGATATAACAAAATAGGGCCCATATTTATTTTTCCATAGTCAAATCATGACAAACCTACATAGGGCCTCCAAAATTTTGTGACGGCCCTGGCTGTAAGTTGTCGTCGATGAAGTTGTTGAGCTGTTATAGCATTATTGTTGCATGATGAACGGTATTCGTGTGGTATAATGATTAAGATAAATATCATTGTACGTTGTATTGTATGTCGTTGTTGATATGCATTACATGATTGCATGAGTTATGAGATAAGTCGTGTGCCCATGTGGGCTGTGAGCGTCTTATCCAGATTCTAATTGTAGAATCATGTTGCTGTTGTTGAGATAGTCATGTGCCCATGTGGGGTGTGAGCGATCGTGGTGATTCGTGTGCCCATGTGGGGTGTGAGCAATCACGGATGTCGAGTGCCCATGTGGGGTGTGAGCGACTTATATGGAAATTTCGACTGGAATTATGATCATGAAAAAGGGATAAAATTGGTACCATATGCATTGAGTCTTGTTATGAGTCTCATTGCATTGCATTGTAGTTGTGATTGTTGTTATGTTTTGTTGATGGGATATTGACTGCGGGGATGTATGTCTTGAATGAGTGACTTATGCATGAAATGAACTGTCCTTGCTAATTCTCATGTTTTCCTTTATCTAGTTATGATATCTCACCCCTTTTGTTTGAATGTTGCCTCTACGTGGGTAACGTGCAGATAATCCGCAATAGGAGATTTGATGTGAGTGGAAGATGGAGTCTTCCATTTATGCTTTTAGTGTCGGCGTCTGTTTTGATATGTAACACTGGGGTATTTGGAACGCTTTTATGAGTATTTGTTTTGTTGAGAATTATTTAATTTTATCTAAGATTGATGTTGACCATGTTCCTTTAAACAGGTTATGTTTTATTACTAATGTAACGAAGCTTTTCGGCTGCTTTAATAAAGATGAACCTCAGACATGATTTTACTATTCATAATTAATAAATTTCAAATTGTACGTGTTACATGTCATATGTATGAGCAGGTGTTTGCTTGAAAGTAGCATCCTAAATGTCGTATGTTTTATTTTATTATGATATTTTATTATAATTTCACGCGGGGGTTTTAGGGTGTTACAACATCTCCAACAGAGAATTTGATTCTCACTTGCAAGGTAAGTCTCCTCAAAACCTGAACTCTATAATTCATGCATCATAAATAATCAATTGAGTTATCAATGTGTTTCTGGCAATATGAGGATCATTTTTCCTTAATTAATTGATAAATATCATGACTGTATGGAATTTCATCTCAAATTTCCATTTTAGGGTTCATACGGTTTTCAAATAATTTTCTTTTGATACACTGAATTTAAACAAAATTGGTTAATGTCATTCAATTCCTCATCAAATTTCCACCAACTTTCATTTTTACCTCGTGCAAAATGGTTGAGTATCCTGAGAGATAGCACTTGAGGAAGATGAAGATGATGAAGCTGATGAAGATGATGTCCATGGCGGCATATTTCAAAATAAAACGAAGCTTTATAATATAATTATTTAGGTGTGGGTTGATGCACGGATGTATCACCACCCCAGTGGTTAGAGCGTGTGTTTTCAAGTCTTCCCATGTGCAAAGTCTGGGGTTCGAATCCCCCTCACCCCAGACTTTTGCACTTTTATTTTTCAACCTTTTTCGAAACAAGACTCAATATATTATTTTAATCATGCGTTATACTAATAGCCATGGCACATGGCTCAGTTGGAAAAATTTTAAACCCTTCACCCCAAGGGCGCATGTTCAAACCTTGGGAGGGTTATTCCTTCTTTTTAATAACCTATTTTCTTAATTTTTTTTACAACTTCACACCTTTATTTCTCATAGTAAATTTCGTTATTTTTAATTGATTTTTTCCACACTTCTTGATCACATATCCTATTTTGTGAATATATTAAAAAATGTCAAAAATAATATTTATTTCACACATTTTTGTTAAGTTAAAAAGTAGTCCATTTTAAGGCATTTTCATACTTTTAATGACTTTTTTTTTTAATTTTCCTCTTAACCTAATCAATCACATGCGCTTATATGGTTATGATACACTTTGTTCAAGCCTTGATTGAGATACCTAAAATGTTGTCTTGTCTTCCATAACATGAGTAAATAATTCTCTTTTAAAAAATACTCCAATTAAATGTTTAATTAGGGTTTTACTTTGATTAAACTTTCAAAACTCTTTGTAATAGTTAGGGCTTCCACTTGAATTTGGATTCCCCCCCAAAGCCTTTGATTTGACCATGTTTGATTGCTTTGCCCATATCTTTACCTCCTTTAGGGTTTTCTTTACCCTTTGAAATATTCATTTGATCCTCGATTAATCTTGAATATTTGCTTACTTGAACTCCATTGTGCTTGCTTCCATGGATTAAATCTTTGCTCACATGTTCAAGTATTTTCTTCATAAGCTCTTATCATGATGGATATATCTCTTTAGTTGATACTCATTTATATGTTGATATATCATGCTTAATCATTTCATGCTCATGTCATCCTTGATGACTACACTTGTTTAAAATCTTAAATCAAACTTGTCTTGTTAAGTTTCTCTTGACATTTACAACACTTGCATAACTGTTGTTTTCTTTTCAATACTCATCCCTAGTTTAGACTCAATTCAAACTTTAGGATTCCCATCAAACTACAACTTAGTTAAAACATTAGGTTTCCCCTTGTTGAAGTTCCAACAATCAATTTAGCCTCCTCTTGGGCTTCGTACAAGGAAACTTAGCCTCCTCTAGAGCTTTGTACAAGGAGACTTAACAATCAATTTAGCCTTGTAACACCCATATATAACAACATACATCAAAGCATATATATTATACATGAATCCCAGTATTTGGTACTGAAATACCATAAGTTCCTAGTTAACACATTATACACATTAAATGCCCTAAATACAAAGTTCTAAAATCTACGACATAACATATACAAGATGTCTCCAAAATACACTAAGAACTAGATCAATACAATGATCTCAAAATAAAACGCCATAGTGGAAGCCATGCCATCTCAAAAGCTACGATCCGTAAGGAAAAGTCAAACCACTTTGTCCTTACCTTTCGCCGAACCTGTAGTACCTGTGATGTAAACAACAACGTGGGGTGAGATACATTAAATCTCAGTGAATTCGCTATCTTATAGTCCTCTCGGCTTTACAAGGTTCTAACATGCCTAACTCAAGTCAAAGGGAAGGGAAGTGACTTTGAGTACTCACACACCCTATACGTATCCACGCTATTGAGTTCCTTAACCCGAAAGTGTATCACTATCGTTAACCCTGTCAAGGCATCCCCTTTCTCCCGCCCTCTTCTACGTCTAGAAGTAGGAATGAGTCATGGACCCTCGTAGATTTCTTGGCATACGAAATGGATTCGGAAATAAGGGACATATTATCGCCTTAAATCGTCACTTCACACGGCCTGTACACCGTCACAAGTCTCTTTACCCGTAGGCTCTATTCGTACTTATAACATTGGGAATCAAACCTACCAAGAAATCGTGCATTCATTACAGAGGAGCTCATTACTCATGAAATGGCACATAATAGAATAGTGGTTACGATTTCGTGATTACACATACAACCATTCGGTAATAGACGCACGCCTCGGCCTCTCTTGCACGAGCTTCGTCACTATGTTATCCAACCATTTCCTAGCCGTACTAGGTTTAATATTGTTCTATGGCAATCATCCTCACTCTACCTATTTCATTTCATTTTAGCATGCATATTCACTCACAATTATGATAAACAACAGTAGGGTAAGCACAACATAACACATTGGCACAATAGAACCACATATGATAATTCAACATAATGGTACCACTCTTGGTTTTTCTCCAATTATTTAATCGGGTACTAAACTCAATAATTTCTACTTCCATTAGATAGAGTATCCTCAAAGTTCTCCGTCAGTACCAAGAACGCCCCGATCGGAGTCGCGGTTCAAAAGTTATAGAAGAAACAAGTTGGAGGATCTGTCATGTTCGCTAGGCGAACTACCCAGCGAGCATTTGCTCCAGCCTTCGCTAGGCGAAGCTCCTGGCGAATGGACAAACAGAACAAAACAGACCTAAAGTTTGCTTTGCGAACTCCCTGGCGAACATTCGCCTCGCCCTTCGCTTCGCGAACACCTCAGCGAAGCAAGGCAGACCCACCAGCACTGAAAAGGCACAAAGTTCGCTAGGCGAACGTCGTTGGCGAACCTTCGTTAACCTTCGTTGCCGGGTTCGCTAGGCGAACCCTCGAAAGTTTGTTCGCTGTGACTCGCCCCAGGTTCGCTAGGCGAACCCTGGAAAACCCAACTTCCCAACAGCGCTGTTCTTCATCCAAAATCAATGGTTTTACCATTCAAAACACCTCCAATCCTTAACATAACAATCAAAACATAGTATAATCATAACAACAAGTATTAAACAAAATTTATATTGCATTTTATCCATTAGATTCATGATTTTAGCACAATTATTCATTTTCTCACAATCTCAACCTAACTCTAAATCTCATAGATTTCTACCACTAAGGCATATATCTAGAACCCACCTTGAATAGATGATGATGATGAAGATTGGAAGATGATTTGATGAAGAATGGATGATGGTTAAAGATCTTGTGTTCTGGAGCTTTTTCCTCTCCTTTCCTTTCCTTTCTCTCCAACTTCTTCTATCTTTTCCTTTATTTGTTTCTAAGTGGAAAAAGGGTGGAAAGTAAATGATATAGTAAGATATCATCAATTAGTAACACTAATAATTGTCCAAATAGTCTCTAAAGCTCTAACAATTAAAATCTCAGAGTCAGATAATATTAATTAGATTTGCTCTGAGCTCAACCGTTACTCTAATTATGTTTGCAGATAATTTCTCAGAGTACACTGGAACTCACTTGATCACAACTAATATTATCCAGAGTAATTAAAAATACGGGGTATTACATCCTCCCCCCTTAAATAGAAATTCGCCCATGAATTTAAAATAATTACCTGAAAAGATAAGGATAGACCTCCCGCATCTCCGATTCCAATTCCCAAGTTGCATCGCCCGGATGCATCTCATCCCACTAGACCTTAACAAGAGGGATCTCTTTATTCCTTAACACCTTAGTTTCTCTTCCTGTGATACGAATCGGTTGAGGCTCAAATGTTAAATCTGCTTCTATCTTAATTGTATCTGGTAAAATTGGCTGAAGAGGATCTGGGACAAATTTTTGAAGCTGAGACACATGAAAAACGTCATGCATCTTCGACAGAGAAGGCGGTAAGGCCAATCTGTAAGCTACTTCACCAATTCTTTCTAAAATTTGATACGGTCCCACGTATCTCGGACTTAATTCCCGCGACTTAAATGGTCCTTTCAACCGCAATCTCGGAGTGACTTTCAAAAACACGTGATCGCCTTCTTCAAATTCTAAAGGTCTTCTACGGTTGTCCGCATAACTCTTCTGACGATCCTGTGCTTGTTTGACTTTATCACAGATTATCCTAATCTTCTCCGTAGTTTCGTGAACAATCTCAGGTCCCAACATTCTATCTTCACCAACTTCTGCCCAGCACAATGGTGTCCTACACTTCCTTCTATACAACGCCTCATAAGGTGCCATACCAATACTTGCATGATAACTATTATTATAAGAGAACTCAATCAACGGCAAAAGTTCTATCCAATTTCCTCCACTTCCAAGTACACAAGCTCTCAATATATCTTCGATGGTTTGTATTGTCCGTTCCGTCTGACCATCCGTTTGCGGATGATTCGACGTGCTCAAACACAACTTTGTTCCCATAGCTTGTTGAAAAGCTCTCCAAAATCTCGAAGTAAACTTTGGATCTCTATCCAAAACGATACTAGTGGGAATACCATGCAATCTCACTATCTCCGAAATGAACAACCTCGCGAGATGACTCGCCTTGTAGGTAGTCTTCACAGCTAAGAAATGCGCGGATTTTGTTAACCGATCCACAATTACCCAAATCGAATCATAACCACTCTGAGTACGGGGTAGTACAACGGCGAAGTCCATAGAAATACTATCCCACTTCCATACCAGAATTTCCAAAGGTTGCAACAAGCCACGCGGTCTTTGGTGTTCGATCTTCACTTATTGGCACACCGCACATTCCGACATATACACCGCGATATCCTTTTTCATCCCGAACCACCAATAGCCCCTCTTTAGATCTTGATACATCTTTGAAGACCCCGGATATATAGTAAAAGCACCCTTATGCGCTTCTTCCAAAATCCTCCATTTCAACTCCGCGTTATCCGGAACACAAATCCTTTGGTTAAACAAAATAATTCCGTTGGTAGCTCGCACAAAACCCGGTTGTACTAACACTTCTTGTAACTTCTCATCTAACCCTTGTCCTTGTTGGAGTTCTTCCCTAAGAGTAGAATTGATATTCAAATTTCCCATAATCACACCATTAGGAGTCCAAACAAAATGGAGATTTAGATCTCGGAATTTTTCCAATAACATATACTCTAGCATCATCAATTCGGCATTATGTAACACCTTCTTGCTCAATGCATCCGCCACTTTATTCGCTTTACCCGGATGGTACTTTAACTCCAAATCATAATCCTTCAAATATTCCATCCACCTCCTTTGACGCATGTTCAACTCTTTCTGATCAAAGAGGTACTTTAAGCTCTTGTGGTCGCTAAACATCTCAAAACGTACACCATACAAATAGTGACGCCACACTTTCAAAGTAAATACAACTGCCGTCAATTCTAAATCATGCGTTGGATAATTCTCTTCATGGACTTTCAACTGTCGAAAAGCATAAGCCACTACATGTCCATCTTGCATTAACACACCTCCTAATCCCATCTTCGATGCATCACAATATCCTCATACAACTTGCTAGGATCAGGAATAACCAAAACAGGAGCGGTCGTCAATCTCTCCTTCAAGCTCATAAAACTTTGCTCACAAGCCGAATCCCATTCATACGAATAATCCTTCAGAGTAAGTCTCGTCATCGGTAAAGCCAGTTGAGAAAAGCCTTTGATAAAACTTCTGTAATACCCTGCCAATCCCAAGAAACTTCTAACTTCAGAAGCGTTCTTCGGTCTCTCCCAATTAATCATTTCTTCAACTTTTGATGGATCAACCGCTACACCTCCCTGAGATATGACATGACCCAGAAAATTATCCTCCGACATCCAAAATTCACACTTACTTAACTTAGCAAAAAGTTGCCTCTCTTGTAAGATGGATAAAAAAATTCTTAGGTGTTCTCCGTGCTCTTGAGGATCACGAGAATAGATAAGAATTTCGTCAATAAAAATCACCACAAATTGGTCCAAGTAAGGTTGAAATATCCGATTCATGTAATCCATGAAAACTGTCGGAGCATTCGTCACACCGAAAGGCATCACCAAAAATTCATAATGACCATAATGAGTTCTAAACACAGTCTTTGGTACATCTGAACTCTTCACACGAATCTGATGATAACCCGACTGTAAATCAATCTTCGAGAACACACAGGCTCCTTTCAATTGATCTAACAGATCGTCTATCCTTGGTAATGGGTATTTATTCTTGATGGTGACCTTATTTAACTGAAGATAATCGATACACAACCGCATTCCACCATCCTTTTTCTTTACCAACAACACTGGAGCTCCCCAAGGCGAAACACTTGGTCGAACAAAATGCTTAGCCATTAATTCTTCCAATTGACCCTTTAATTCTCTTAATTCAAGCGGTGCCATCCGATACGGAGAAACGGATATTGGAGCCGTTCCCGGTATCAGGTCAATAGAGAATTCCACTTCCCGCTCCGGAGGAAGAGAAGTGATATCCTCGGGGAAAACTTCAGGAAATTCACAAACTACTGGAATACTCAAAACTTGAAAGTTGCTACTCTCCTCCTTAGTAAGAACCAAAAGAACAGACTTCTCCTTTTCAAACAAGAAATTAATCATTCCAACCGTACCTTCCAAAATAGTAGTTAACACATCCCTTGGAGTAGCCTCATCAGATGGAATAATGATTTGCTTTTCTTCACAACCGATAAATACCGAATTAGCTGAAAGCCAATCCATACCCAGAACAACATCCACTTTCTTAAGCGGTAAACAAATCAGATCAATCTGGAAAACTCTTCCATCCACAGATAAAACATAATTTTCACACATTAAAGGTGTTTCAACCATCTCATCCATGGCGGTAGTGACCACCATGGGTGGAGACAAAGGAACCACTTGCAACCCAAGCCGTTTTACACATTGCATCGATACAAAAGAGTGTGTAGCTCCACAATCAAATAAAACAAAGCAAGGATTTCCATTCACAAAACACGTACCAGCAATCAAAGAGTTGTCACCCTTTGCTTTCCTCGCATCCAAAGTATATACTCGACCGGTATTCCTCCCTTGTGACTGATTCCTACTCTGAGGACAATCTCTCGCCCAATGGCCCACTTTATGACACCGATGACACTCCACTCCTTCGAAGCGACATCTACCGAAATGCATCTTTCCACAAGTACGACACACAGGAGGTGCACTAGTCTTGGAACTCTGAATCTGCTTTCCCTTAAAAGTTTACTGCCTTGGTCTAAATTGTTGATTCGATCTCCCACGATCACTTTGATTCACCCTACTTAACTCTCCTTCTGCTTACACCTTCTTTAAACTATGCTCCGCCACATAACATTGTCGTAGCAATTCAGCATAGTTAGTGAATTCCCTCTGCGACACGCTATGCGAAATTTCAGCCCTCAAACCAAAATGAAACTGATCTATCTTCCACCTCTCATCAGGAGCATACATGGCCTGCCTAGAATAAGCAGCCATAACCTCAAGCTTTTCTGCATAAGAAGCCACGGTCAAGTTGCCTTGTCTTAATTGTTGAAACTCAAATTCCTTCTGAGACCTCAAGGAACTTGGGAAATACTTCTCCATAAAATTTATCTTAAACTACTCCCATACCTTCAGTACCTCTTGAATTGTCATTAAGGCCGAAGCACTCTCCCACCACCTCATGGAAGGACCCTTCAACAAGTGAGAAGCAAAAACAACCTTATTTTCCTCACTGCACTGAACTATCAAGAAAATCCGCTCCATACCGGATATCCATTCATGAGCCTTTACAGGATCTAACCCTCCCTGAAACTCTGGAGGATTCATACGAATGAAATCCCTAAAGGTTCCCCCTGCAGCTTCAAGAACAACCACTGGAGGATTCACACCACCAGCCATTTGTTGTACCATTTGTTGCACAACATGATTCTGTTGCTGCTGCATCTATTGCATACATTGATACGAAGGGGAATTCCCCTCGTCACCTGGTGGATTTGTCACTGCTGGAGTGGTTCTTGGTCTACCACGGTTATTTCTGCACCCGTCGGCCATGTTCCTAAATGTCATACAGATAGGATTAAGTTGATCAGGCTCAATACCATAAATATAACACGTAAGACCAATGGCGACACAACGCATGTGAAACGGAAAGAAATACTTATACTATTTCATGGCTAGGTCGAGGATACGACCTGCTCTGATACCAACTGTAACACCCATATATAACAACATACATCAAAGCATATATATTATACATGAATCCAAGTATTTGGTACTAAAATACCATAAGTTCCTATTTAACACATTATACACATTAAATGCCCTAAATACAAAATTCTAAAACCTACGGCATAATATATACAAGATGTCCCCAAAATACACTAAGAACTAGATCAATACAATGATCTCAAAATAAAACGCCATAGCGGAAGCCATGCCATCTCAAAAGCTACGATCTGTAAGGAAAAGTCAAACCACTTTGTCCTTACCTTTCGCCGAACCTGTAGTACCTGTGATGTAAACAACAACATGGGGTGAGATACATGAAATCTCAGTGAATTTGCTATCTTATAGTCCTCTCGGCTTTATAAGGTTCTAACATGCCTAACTCAAGTCAAAGGGAAGGGAAGTGACTTTGAGTACTCACACACCCTATACGTATCCACGCTATTGAGTTCCTTAACCCGGAAATGTATCACTATCGTTAACCCTGTCAAGGCGTCCCCTTTCTCCCGCCCTCTTCTACGTCTAGAAGTAGGAACGAGTCATGGACCCTCGTAGATTTCTTGGCATATGAAATGGATTCGGAAATAAAGGACATATTATCGCCTTAAATCGTCACTTCACACGGCCCGTACACCGTCACAAGTCTCTTTACCCGTAGGCTCCATTCGTACTTATAACATTGGGAATCAAACCTACCAAGAAATCGTGCATTCATTACAGAGGAGCTCGTTACTCATGAAATGGCACATAATAGAATAGTGGTTACGATTTCATGATTTCACATACAACCATTCGGTAATAAACGCACGTCTCGTCCTCTCTTGCACGAGCGTCGTCGCTATGTTATTCAACCATTTCCTAGCCGTACTAGGTTTAATATTTTTCTATGGCAATTGTAACACCCCATTTCTACCCAGTAAATTATATTAAAATCAGAGTTATAAAATTTTTGACATAAAACGGGATATCACATTTTCAACTTTAAAATCAAACACATAATATTTAATCATGAAAGATACATAACGATTCAGGGAAACATCAACCAACAATAAACTTCAACTGTATTCAACTTTAAACAAACGCAACGCAGCGGGTTCATTAACAACTTAGTAGCATCTTTATTCAACATGAAACAACTTCAAATTTAACAACAAAGTATTTTTCAGCAATTTCATTAAAAATTCAGCATGTAGATTAATAAATAAAAGACATGCGTCATCCCCCCGAGTGCTACGTATCAGAGTGACAACCACCGACTCGAACTAAGGTAACCGGCTACTCCTCTTGATTACCTGCACGTTGCCAACATAGAGACAACATTCAAACAGAAGGGGTGAGTTACCGAAAATTATAAACGGAGTATGATAAATAATACATAGGCAAGAATCATACAAATAATCACCACTTCACATCAACAACCAACAAATAAATTCAACAACAATAAATAAAAATCAACAACAGCTTAAGAAAATGCAACTTTAATGAGACTCGACAATGTTATGCATGTGGTACCATCGGAGTAAAACTCCCAACTTAATAATGCCAGTTTATCGAGGCATCAAGGCATAAGCCTTCAACTTTCAACTTTCAACATATGCCAATCCAGGCCAACGTGGTGTGAGCAACGCTCCGACACAAAATGCAATGTATGTTTTATGACATGCACAACTCATCAACATAAACAACTAAACAACTTCCACAACACAATCAACTTAAACAACATAGCAACTTTTACGACATAAACAACTTATATCAACGTTGGCTTATCAAGCCTACAACTTACAATTCGTCCGTAAACCGGAACAATATTACAACTCAACTGTACCTGCAATTCGACTTTTTCGACATAATTTCCACAAAACAATTCAACAAAAGTCACCTACTAAATTACCCGACTTACCCCGACAATTTTCGTTAAATTTTGGACAACTAAGTTTTCCGCCTAAACCGGCTAAACCGACTAAAACTGTACTGTTTCACTTTTATTAATTACTACTGATTAATTTATTAATTAAGCTAAACCACTGCTGTAACATATTACCACAATTCCAATTTTCTGTCAAAATTCTGTTTCTGCTACTTGTTCTACTAGCTGCCAAGTTACCACTGCTACTTATTTTCAATTAAATCTGATTCCAATTAATTTTCTGCCATGAAAATCTATTAACTTTCTGCTACATATAATATTAATGGCTATAATATTGTTCTTCTGCTATATACCATTCCTAACATATTGGTTGCATGCTATATGGTTAATTAATTAATCTACTGCTAATAAAACAAAACAATTTACTAAGAGAAACAGTGGCTTACGCCACATTCCTATCATTTTGGTTTAATACTACATGGTTTTGGTTAGTTATTTACTCCTAACGTAAGGGTGCTATGATACCTGCTTTACAAAAGATCACGTTTTAGTTAATAGAAAAGTGGTGCTACATACTGCTATTAAAGAAGGCATGATAACAAGTATAGAATTGAAGTGGATATTCCCTTTTCCCATGGGTTTAATACTACTACTACACATATGAAATAAAGCCAATTTCTTAAATTCATGAAAACAAAATGGCTAATTCCTTTAACTTATGGGGGCCTGCGCCGCCCTTATTGACTTTATGTCCAAAGCCATATCCCTCCATTTTTGAAATAACTTATTAATTAATTAATCCACATACTTTCTATCAAATAAATACCATTTATATGCTTTTGGAATTACCCCCCCCCCCCCCCCCACCAGTTCTCTGCACCTAGCCATAAGATAGGGAGGTGAGCCATAATTTGTTCCCACAATCTATGCGCACAGCAGCTTTCAATTATATATACAATTTTTTTCGCTACATTGAAATAGAAACAGGGGAGTATTTCCCAGATTTTCAACATCAATAAGTACCCCCAAATATCAAATGGGTCTCTAACCTATCATCAAAAATCAATTTCTAAATACCCAAAATTTAGTAATTCCAGAAAAATATTCCCAAACACATAATACCAGAATAAATTCCACAATAAAATCAACACAAAATAAACACCACAGTAGAGAAATTATATAACCCAATCCCACGTATTAATTCATCCTAACCCGGTTATAATAATCGAACCCACCCTTACCTGATTGGATTGAAGGTAGCTCGAATCTTTGGACTTGGTTACCGGTGGCAATTTTTTTTCGTATCCTCTTCTCCACTCTATTCCCTCGTGTAACTTCTCCTTTTTCTACTGATACAACAAAACTCCCCACTCCTTTCTATTTCTTTTGTTTTCCTCTTATTTTATTAAAATAATAATATTCAATTATAATATCTAATGAGCCTAAAACATACACCCCTTAATTTACTAATTCCGACACGAAACCAAGCCCACTTAATTCGAATACTCTCCTACGACTATAATATTACTACTAATATTATTCCACGACTATAATATTATTTCTACGACTTACCAACTTAATAATTCCGACTTAACGACTAAATTCACCGCAACACCAAAAATCAACCGAATAATTCACAACAATTAACTAAATATTCAATTAAATAAATAATTAAATATTTGGGCGTTACAACTCTCCCCCACTTAGAATATTTTCGTCCTTGAAAATTCACCTTATTCAAATAGCTCGGGATAGGAGTCTCGCATCTTGCTCTCCAACTCCCACGTCATGCTTTCTCCGGTAGCTCCCAACTAGACAATTTTCACCAACGTGATCTCTTTCCCTCGCAAAGTCTTCATTTCACGATCCGCGATTCGCACAGGCTTCGTCTCCACCGTGAGATTATCCAGTACTTGCACAACATCCATATTAACCACATGAGACGGATCTGAAATGTATTTCCGAAGCTGCGACACATGAAACACATCATGCAGATTCGAAAGATTTGGCGGTAACGCCATTCGGTAAGCAACTTTCCCAACTCTGTCCAAAATCTGATACGGACCAATAAAATGAGGAGTAAGCTTCTTAGACTTCAAAGCTCTCCCAACACCAGTCACAGGTGTGACTCTCAAAAACACATGATCATCCGCTTGGAATTCCAAATCCTTCTTCCGCTTGTCATGGTAACTTTTCTGTCTACTTTGAGAAGCTTTCATCTTCTCTCGGATCAACTTCACTTTCTCGGTAGTTTCTTGAACTAATTCCGGTCCAAGTACTACACTTTCACCAGATTTATGCCAACACAATGGAGTTCTACACCTCCGACCATACAGCGCTTCAAAAGGTGCCATTCCGATACTAGAATGGTGACTATTATTATAAGTGAACTCGATCAATGGAAGATAAGTATCCCACGAACCTCCCTGCTCAAGAACACAAGCTCTCAACAGATCCTCCAATGACTGAATAGTTCTCTCAGTTTGACCATCTGTTTGAGGATGATACGCCGAACTCAACCTCAGTTTAGAACCCAACGCTTCCTGTAGGCTCTTCCAAAACTCCGACGTAAACCTCGGATCTCTATCCGACACAATACACAAAGGAACACCATGCAACTTCACAATCACTCGGATATAAATCTCTGCCAACTTCGCAATTGGATATGTGATGTTAATAGGTATAAAATGAGCTGACTTCGTTAGCCTATCAACAATCACCCAAATTGAATCATGTCATCTTGAAGTCATAGGCAACCCTGTCACAAAGTCCATAGAAATGCTATCCCATTTCCATTCTGGTACTTCCAACGGTTGCATCAACCCAGCAGGTTTCTGATGCTCAACTTTCGACTTCTGACAAGTCAAACATGCATACACAAATCGTACCATATCTTCTTTCATTCCGGACCACCAAAATATCTTCCTCAAGTCTTGATACATTTTAGTAGCTCCCGGATGAATACTCAGATTACTTCTATGACCCTCTTCAAGAATCTTCTTTTTCATATCTGCATCATTTGGTATACATATTCGATCATGCAGTCTCAACACACCTCGTGCATCAATCTTAAAGTCATTCTCATCCGATTGACCACAACTATTCATGATGTCCACTAGTTTCACATCCCGCTTCTGAGCCTCTCGAATACTGTCCAGAAAATCATTGTTAATCTTCAACATACCCAGCATAACACTCTACGGTGTCACTTCGCAAACCAAACTCATATCTCGAAATTGCTCAATTAATTCCAATTCCTTAATCATCATTGCTGACATATGCAAGGTCTTTCGGCTTAAAGCATCGGCCACAACATTAGCTTTGCCCGGATGATAATTCAAACCGAAATCATAATCTTTCAGCAATTCTAACCACCTTCGCTGTCTCATATTCAACTCTTTCTGATCGAGCAAATACTTTAAGCTCTTATGATCACTATAAACTTCAAATCTAGAGCCATAGAGATAATGCCTCCAAATTTTCAGCACAAAAACCACTGCAGCAAGTTCCAAATCATGCGTAGGAGAATTCCTCTCATGAGTTCTCAACTGTCGAGACACATAGGCAATTACTTTATTATTCTGCATAAGCACACCTCCTAAACCCATCAACGAAGCATCACAATAAACCACAAACGGTTCTCCTGGATTCGGTAATGTCAAAACCGGAGCCGACGTCAACCTCTTCTTCAATTCTATAAAACTTTCTTCGCACTGAACATCCCACACAAAAGCTTTACTTTTACAAGTCAATCTAGTTAACGGAAGTGCCAACTTAGAAAACCCTTCAATAAACCTTCTATAATAACCAGCTAGTCCCAGAAAACTTCTAATCTCAGTAGCCGACCTTGGAGTTTCCCATTGCAACACAGCATCTACTTTAGAAGGATCCACGGCAATACCACTACCTGAAATCACATGACCCAGAAAACTAACTTCTTTCAACCAGAACTCGCACTTGGACAGCTTCGCGTACAACTGCTTGTCTTTTAAAACTTCTAACACTGTTCTCAAATGTTCCTTATGCTCTTCTTCTGACTTAGAATAAATCAGAATATCATCAATGAATACAACCACAAAACGATCCAGATAAGTATGAAAAATGCGGTTCATGTATTCCATAAATACTCCCGGCGCATTAGTAACACCGAAAGGCATCACCGAATACTCATAATGTCCATACCGTGTTCTGAACGTCGTCTTCTGAATATCCTCATCTTTCACTTTAATTTGATGATAGCCCGATCTCAAATCAATCTTGCTAAACACACGAGCACCCACCAACTGATCCATCAAATCATCTATTCTCGGAAGTGGATACTTGTTCTTGATTGTTACTTTATTCAGCTGTCTATAATCAACACAAAGTCTCATACTTCCATCTTTCTTCTTTACTAACAACACTGGAGCTCCCCACGGCGATACACTTGGTCTTATAAACTTCTTCTCAAGTAACTCTTCCAACTGCTTCTTTAATTCAGATAACTCGGATGCCGACATTCTGTATGGTGCCATCGAAACAGGTCTAGTACCAGGTACCAGATCAATTGCAAATTCAACCTCTCTCTCTGGCGGTACATCAGGAATTTCATCAGGGAAAACTTCAGGAAATTCATTTACCACCTGCAATTCTTCAATCTTAGCTTTGCTCTCAATAGACAACATTGCCATCAACGAAAACATCTGAGCTTCTTCTTTCATCAATTGTTGTAACTCTCTGAAAGACAACAATCCAACCCCTTCCTCTTCCGGAGAGGAAAACCTCACCGACTTGCGATAACAATTTATGTGAACATACCCAGGATTACATCCATTCCGGTCAGCGGCAAATAAACCAAATCAACATAAAAGTCTTGATCGAATATCGATAAAGGACACCTTAAACACACAAGAGAAGTAGTCACCGATCCCTTAGCCGGAGTCTCGACGACCATTTCTCCATTCATAGCAGATAACTTAAGACCCAATCTTTGAACACAATCAGCAGAAACAAAACAATGTGTAGCACCAGTGTCAATAATAGTAATTAAAGGAGTACTATTAATGAAACATGTACCTCTGATAAGTCTGTCCTCATTAGCGGTCTGAGTTCCTGCTAACGCGAACACTTTTCCGGTCTGAGCTTTCTTTGGCTTCGGACACTGATTACCAATATGTCCCTCTTCACCACAATTAAAACAGATTATCTCCTTGTGCTTGCAATCAGATATTGCATGCCCAATCTTACCACATCGGAAACACCTCTTCGCCTCAGCAGTACACACAGTACTCTTATGACTAGATTTTCCACACTTGAAACAAGTTATGCTAGCAGGAGCATCTCCCCTACTAGTCTTCTTGCCCTCAGTCACTCTCTGTTTACCTTTTCCAGCTGGAGCATCATAAGGCTTACCATGGTTCTGTTGTTGCTTGCCTCTTCTATCACTAACAATCTTGTAGTGAGCATTATTGTCCTCTTCATAAATTCTGCAACTATCAACCAAATCAGAAAAGACACGAATCTTCTGATACCCAATAGCTTTCTTGATTTCAGAGCGCAAATCGCTTTCAAACTTAATGCATTTAGAAAACTCAGCATCATCACTGGTATAGTCCGGATAAAACTTAGCCAGCTTAACAAACTTCGCAGCATAATCAGTAACCGACATAGTTCCTTGCTTCAGCTCAAGAAACTCAATCTGCTTCTTACCACGGACATCCTCTGGATAATACTTTCTCAGAAACTCTCTTCGAAACACATCCCAAGTGATAACTTCACCTGTAGTCTCCAACCTCTGACGAGTCTCTAGCCACCAGTCATCAGCTTCGACTGCTAGCATATGAGTCCCATAACGAACCTTCTGCACTGGAGTGCAGTCCATCACACGGAAGATCCTCTCAATCTCTTTCAACCAGCCCAATGCTCCATCAGGATCATACTTGCCCTTGAAGGTAGGCAGATTCTCTCTCTGAAAAGTCGCCAGACTACGAGATCCATCATTCTCGCCAGCATTCGGTAAGTTCTGCACAGCCTGAGCCATTGCTTGCATTGCAGCAACCATTGCAACATCGTTCCTTCTAGCCATCTCAAATTATCACTACAACATAAACAAAAGTCAGAACCAAATAACAATACTCGATTGTTAGACAACTACGACTCGACACTTGGCCGGACGGACCGACCTGCTCTGATACCACTAATGTAACACCCCATTTCTACCCAGTAAATTATATTAAAATCAGAGTTATAAAATTTTTGACATAAAACGGGATATCACATTTTCAACTTTAAAATCAACCACATAATATTTAATCATGAAAGATACATAACGATTCAGGGAAACATCAACCAACAATAAACTTCAACTTTATTCAACTTTAAACAAACGCAACGCAGCGCGTTCATTAACAACTTAGTAGCATCTTTATTCAACATGAAACAACTTCAAATTTAACAACAAAGTATTTTTCAGCAATTTCATTAAAAATTCAGCATGTAGACTAATAAATAAAAGACATGCGTCATCCCCCCGAGTGCTACGTATCAGAGCGACAACCACCGACTCGAACTAAGGTAACCGGCTACTCCTCTTGATTACCTGCACGTTGCCAACATAGGGACAACATTCAAACAGAAGGGGTGAGTTACCGAAAATTATAAACGGAGTATGATAAATAATACATAGGCAAGAATCATACAAATAATCACCACTTCACATCAACAACCAACAAATAAATTCAACAACAACAAATAAAAATCAACAACAGCTTAAGAAAATGCAACTTTAATGAGACTCGACAATGTTATGCATGTGGTACCATCGGAGTAAAACTCCCAACTTAATAATGCCAGTTTATCGAGGCATCAAGGCATAAGCCTTCAACTTTCAACTTTCAACATATGCCAATCCAGGCCAACGTGGTGTGAGCAACGCTCCGACACAAAATGCAATATATGTTTTATGACATGCACAACTCATCAACATAAACAACTAAACAACTTCCACAACACAATCAACTTAAACAACATAGCAACTTTTACGACATAAACAACTTATATCAACGTTGGCTTATCAAGCCTACAACTTACAATTCGTCCGTAAACCGGAACAATATTACAACTCAACTGTACCTGCAATTCGACTTTTTCGACATAATTTCCACAAAACAATTCAACAAAAGTCACCTACTAAATTACCCGACTTACCCCGACAATTTTCGTTAAATTCCGGACAACTAAGTTTTCCGCCTAAACCGGCTAAACCGACTAAAACTGTACTGTTTCACTTTTATTAATTACTACTGATTAATTTATTAATTCAGCTAAACCACTGCTGCAACATATTACCACAATTCCAATTTTCTGTCAAAATTCTGTTTCTGCTACTTGTTCTACTATCTGCCAAGTTACCACTGCTACTTATTTTCAATTAAATCTGATTCCAATTAATTTTCTGCCATGAAAATCTATTAACTTTCTGCTACATATAATATTAATGGCTATAATATTGTTCTTCTGCTATATACCATTCCTAACATATTGGTTGCATGCTATATGGTTAATTAATTAATCTACTGCTAATAAAACAAAACAATTTACTAAGAGAAACAGTGGCTTACGCCACACTCCTATCATTTTGGTTTAATACTACATGGTTTTGGTTAGTTATTTACTCCTAACGTAAGGGTGCTATGATACCTGCTTTACAAAAGATCACGTTTTAATTAATAGAAAAGTGGTGCTACATACTGCTATTAAAGAAGGCATGATAACAAGTATAGAATTGAAGTGGATATTCCCTTTTCCCATGGGTTTAAGACTACTACTACACATATGAAATAAAGCCAATTTCTTAAATTCATGAAAACAAAATGGCTAATTCCTTTAACTTATGGGGGCCTGCGCCGCCCTTATTGACTTTATGTCCAAAGCCATATCCCTCCATTTTTGAAACAACTTATTAATTAAATAATCCACATACTTTCTATCAAATAAATACCATTTATGTGCTTTTGGAACTACCCCCCCCCCCCCCCCCCCCACCAGTTCTCTGCGCCTAGCCATAAGATAGGGAGGTGAGCCACAATTTGTTCCCACAATCTATGCGCACAACAGCTTTCAATTATATATACATTTTTTTTCGCTACATTGAAATAGAAACAGGGGAGTATTTCCCAGATTTTCAACATCAGTAAGTACCCCAAATATCAAATGGGTCTCTAACCTATCATCAAAAATCAATTTCTAAATACCCAAAATTTAGTAATTCCAGAAAAATATTTCCAAACACATAATACCAGAATAAATTCCACAATAAAATCAACACAAAATCAACACCACAGTAGAGAAATTATATAACCCAATCCCACGTATTAATTCATCTTAACCCAGTTATAATAATCGAACCCACCCTTACCTGATTGGATTGAAGGTAGCTCAAATCTTCGGACTTGGTTACCGGTGGCAATTTTTTTTTCGTATCCTCTTCTCCACTCTATTCCCTCGTGTAACTTCTCCTTTTTCTACTGATACAACAAAACTCCCCACTCTTTTCTATTTTTTTTTTGTTTTCCTTTTATTTTATTAAAATAATAATATTCAATTATAATATCTAATGGGCCTAAAACATACACCCCTTAATTTACTAATTCCGACACGAAACCAAGCCCACTTAATTCGAATACTCTCCTACGACTATAATATTACTACTAATATTATTCCGCGACTATAATATTATTTCTAATATTATTTCTACGACTTGCCAACTTAATAATTCCGACTTAACGACTAAATTCACCGCAACACCAAAAGTCAACCGAATAATTCACAACAATTAACTAAATATTCAATTAAATAAATAATTAAATATTTGGGCGTTACAGCAATCATCCTCACTCTACCTATTTGTAATACCCCAAATTTTGACCACTTAGATTTCCCATCATTGTGCAAATCATCATCACAATATGGATGAACCATCATGCTTCATCAGTCTCCCCAAAGATGGGTGAGCACCCAATATAATCAAAATTAGGGTTTCAAGCCCTCTCTGAGCTTTAGACAAAGGATCAATCAAGAAATGACATGATCTTCAACTTGTCTAATCTCTTAAACATCCACAATGGATCAAAAAGGACTCCCACTTCAAGGATTAAGCACAAGGCTGCTCCCTTCTAGGTGGATCAAGTCTCAAGATCGACAGTGTCACCAAATTAGGGTTTTGGTCGACCAGGGCCTCCAGATGGAAATTTTCATCTGGGCACAAGGCAATGATCCAAAACATAACCTAATATACTTCATGAAACCTCATGAACCCATGCATCAAGTCAATTTTGCCTCAGGGGATGCATTCATAAAAAATCAGGAATTAGGGTTTCTTGACCTAATTCACCCCTAAGTTGACTTTTGGGACAAACCATGAGCCAAGACCTCAAGAGATGATTTGAGGGTCTCTAATATACCATATTGATCCATTTGGAACAATGGATTAATCCAAGAAGCTTGAGCAACAAGTCTCAATTTCATCTGCACCACAATTAGGGTTTTAAGAGAAAAGTCAACTGTAACTTTGACTTTTGACCAAGACATGCTCCCAAACCCTAATACATGATTCAATATACCCCATGACACCCATGGAACATGTCCATCAAATTTGATTTAGGTCAAGGACATGATTTCCTGAAAAATTACACAGTTTGGAATTCATCTGATAAAAAGTCAACTGTGCACAAAAGTCAACTTTGACTTTTTGAGATTTTTCACCAAAATGGATTTTTAACCCTAAAATGATGTTAATGTATGATTTGAATAATCATTCATCAAGAAAAATCAAGAAAAGTGAGATAACTTGTAAAAGGGGTAACCATAAAACTTAGAAATTTTTCTAAGTTAAAAATAAAGTGGCAAGGGTACCAACTTCGGAGGACCATAACTCCTAAACCACAAGGCCATTTTTTCTCATCCAAATATGGATTTGTAGCCCTCATTATCACCTACAAAAACTTCAACTACAAGTCATTCCAATTCATTAAGGATTTTGAGTTATGGAGTGATCAAAGTGGCTGAAAAGTGAAAATGTCACTTTTTCCAACACTTAGTGAAATTTTCACTAAGTCAGATTCTGCCTCACTTTTTGCCAAATGTAGGGGGATTTTTCACTTGGAATCAAAATAGATCAAAACCAAACTTGTTCAAACAGTTGTTGTATCATGTAAGAGCTTTCCAAAATGGCCAAGAACATTGCCAAATTCAACCTACACCATGAGATACAACATTGCCAAGTTGCCTTGCTGAAATCTGTCAAAGCAAGGCAGAATTTGCAACTTTGGTCGATTTGCCAAAATCAGCCAAATTCAATTACTCCTATCCACTTGGACACCTCAGAGGATTGAATCTAAAGGGGACAATCACTGAGCCAAGCCTCCAAAGCCCATGGAAAAGAAATAACATGTTGAACCTAGAATGGCCAAAATAGGGACAAAACTTCAAATTTGGAATGAGGCATTCAATAGAACCATCAAGGTGGCATGGATTGAGCCATTCTCATCTGAAATCAGTCAAGACTTATCCAAGACCAAGGGGACCAAAGCTCTGTGCCCTAACCTCTAGTCAATGGCTAGAGGAGACTTGGATTTTCATTTGCCAACATTGGCCAAACCTACTTACCAGCTGCCATGCACTATTCCTTGCAAAACAAACTTGCTCTACTATAAATAGAGCTCAATTGTGGTCAGTTTGAGTACACCAAAGCCATCTAACAGATGATTTCCTCAAAATCTCTTCTTTCACTCCAATTTTGCCTTCTAAGGCAAGTCACTATCGGGTTTTGAGTTTGAGAGCAATTCCAATCAAACCAATCACTCACACACCTCACATACATCACATATGAGCTGATCAAACACTTAGATTACTTCTGAAACATCAATTTCACAAAATCACCAGCTGGTTGCTCAAGGTTTTAACCAAAGTGCAGCTGAGGTACCACAAAATGATCCAGCCAATTTCAATCAAGTCCAACCATCCAAACACAATCCATAGGGTGTAGGGAAGCTGTTCAGATCATCACCACTCATCTGTAACACCTCCAAATCAAAAATCACTTTGAACTTGCTGTCACGACTTAGAGGTAAGCACATGCTTGGTCATCTCTCAATCTATGCATATTTCCTCGCACAATAATTTGGCCATATGTTCATAATCATGCATGGAATGTTTTCCCTCAATTAATTGCATTGTTTGAATCGTGTATAAAAAATCCTAGCCTTCATGCATAAATTAGGGTTCTTGAGGTCTCTTCGTGATTTCTTGTTGTATGTTTAATTTAAATGAAATTAAAGTACATAGACATGATCGTGAGGTTGAGACGAGCATAATGATATGTGGATTGCATGATATGATTATGTATTCAGTGAGATTGGATAGAAAATGCAAATTTGAGAAACCAAGAACACGCGCGTGTTCTTCAGCTGTTCTTGGCGCCATTTTTAGAAATTCAAATATTTGAATTTTGTGATTTTGTTTAATTGATTCAAAAATTAATTTCTCTCTGAGTTTTAATGATTTTGAGTTGATTCTTTTTTTAATAATTCACAAAAATGTTAAAATATTTTATTTTCCCAAAAAATCCCAAAAATATTATTTATTTCATATAATTGATATTTTTGTAAAGAATTAATATTTTGATTGTTTTTGGCATTTTAAATATTTTTTCTACATTGATTTTGCAACTTTTAATGCTTTCTAATTATTTTGTAGGTCAATACTTAATTTTTGAAGCATTAATCTAAGATCACAATTTGTTTTCCATGTGTGAAACAATTTTTGATCATTTTAATTGAATTTTTATTCAATTAAATACATTTTGAAAACAAATTAGGGTTTTGGATTAATTCAACCCTCATAAATCATTTTCTAAACTTTTTGGGCCTCTTGAAAGAGTGTAAGACCCATCCCCCCTTGTACAAAAACTCTTGGGCCTCACTCATTGTATAAGTCCCTCTGTACAAATAAACGGCGCGATCGTCGCCCGTTTAAAAATAAAAAATCATCTGGGCCTCTCCTTGAGCTATAAGACCCATTCAAAACACTTTGGGCCTCTATTAGAGTGTAAGACCCAATCCCCCTTTTAACCAAACATTTTGGGCCTCACTTATTGTATAAGTCCCCCCCGCGTTAAAAGAAAACCTCGGCGCGATCGTCATTTTTAAACGAAAAATCATTTGGGCCTACCCTCGTGTTATAAGCCCCACTCTTTTTCTTTAAACCTTTTTGGGCCTCTTGAGAGAGTGTAAGACCCATCCCTTTGTACAGAAAACCATTTTTGGGCCCCAGTCACTTGTATAAGTCCCGCTGTACAAAGTCAAACAGTGCGCTCACTGATAAAACCCTGGGCCTCTCCTTGAGCTGTAAGCCCCAAATCTTTCTTTTTCAAAGCACTTTCTCCTTTGATTTTGAATATACTGTTGTTTTCAATCTTTCTTTGTTGAGCAACTAACCAAACAGCATGGAAGCACTACAACCGAGTAAGTGGTTATCGCTTTCGTTTACTGCTTTCATATTATAAACTGTATTGTGGGGCTGCTCACTGTAAGTCTCCTTTCATAAACTCATATCTACTGTGTAATAATAGTATAGATATTTCGAGTTTCCCTGGCAACTACGTCTAGAACTAGGTGACGCAGTTTCATTTATTCGTAGAAATAGACGCCTAGATCCCCAATAGGAGCACCAGATACAGTCTTCTCTTCGGCTGTCCTCCTTAGGAATCGTCAAGAAGCTCTACTCCCCAAGATGAATGTATTCTCCGTGAATGGAATCTTTGAGTTTCTTCCAAATTCTCGAACTTTCCTGACTTGATCTATTCCTTGTGGATAGCTTGCCTTGAATATCTCGGGGTTTGGGTACCCACTACGGTCATAATCTTGGACCTTAACTAAGGAACCCTCTTTAAAAACTAAAAGTCGCTGCATAGTAAACCTCGCACGTTTACCAGTGGTTTTTATCTTTAAAAGAGTTAT
The DNA here is from genome assembly GCA_022829125.1 of Lathyrus tuberosus. Lineage (NCBI taxonomy): Eukaryota > Viridiplantae > Streptophyta > Magnoliopsida > Fabales > Fabaceae > Lathyrus > Lathyrus tuberosus. The sequence continues at coordinate 4,753,867 of JALAZF010000204.1, forward strand.
CTCTCCTAATGGAAAGGAGATGATAGACCCACGGGCTTCTTAAAAGCATCGGCCTCCTCTTGGGCATTATTCAAGGACCCTACGGCTTCTTAGAAGTATTCACAGCCTCCACTTAGGCTTAGTATAATGATCTCTTCCTCCGGGAATGATAGCCTCCTCTTGGGCTTCGTACAAGGACCCGTCGGCTTCTTAAAAGTTTCCAGCCTCCTCTTGGGCTTCGTACAAATTGTCCCGACGACCTCCTAGAGGTATAGGAACAGAACCTAGTCATCCTCATAGAGCAGTCCTTTCAAAGAGTCTACTACTGTTTCTCAAAGCATAGTATAAAAGATAAAACTCTAGACACGGACAGTCTAACTTCCTTGAGTCTCAAAGACATTCTCAAGTGACCCCTTCGTTAAATAGGAAGGAAACCCGTAGACTCGGACAGTCTCAATACCCTTTGGATTTCCCGCTTCCTTAAAGAACGGGAACAACCCGGATCCTTGAATCAAATCCTTGAGTACAGTGATGCTCATATAAGAACTGATTTTCTCTTTCAAAATCAGTATATTGGACCTGTCACTCAACTGAAACAGTTACTCTAGCCTCCTCTTGGGCTTTGTACAATGATTCTCCCTAGCGGAGTCAAACAACGTTTTAGCCTCTCTCTCAGGCTTCGTACGAGACACATAAAGACTCCCTCGTTGAGTCAAACAAACAATAGCCTCCATCTCGGGCTTCGTACGAGACACAAAGACTCCATCGTCGGGTCAAAAACTTTTAGCCTCTCTCTCGGGCTTTGTACGAGACACAAAATAGCCTCCTCTTAGGCTTTGTATAATGATTTTCCTAGCGGAAATTAGCCTCCTCTTAGGCTTTGTATAAGAAAACCACTGGTTGATCCAATCAACCTTTTAGCATCAAAGTTGTGCCTCGTTCACAGTACACAAACATCAACAACTCCTTTCCCTTCATCTAATCGCTGTAAGCGGCAAGCCTCTGGATCATCTATATCCATGCCACTGTCCCTCTTTTAGCATGAGAAATTCCTAAGGAAAGATGGCATTGCTCTACACTGAGTTAAAGTCTTCTCCTTCAGGTTAAAACCCTTTCTTCGGAAATTATGGCATTGCTCGGATCCGCGTATCCCAGTTAAAGTAATTCTCCTTCTCCCCTCTTTAGAGATGACAAATTCTCTCTAAAGTCGAGGACCTTCAGCTTCACGTCTTGGGCTTTGAACAAGACACAAATAGACCTTTCAGCTTCACATCTTGAGCTTTGAAAAAGATACAAATCACCTTTCGCTTCACGTCTTGGGCTTTGAACAAGACACCAAAACAACCATTTCCTCCCATAGAATAAGAGGAACTACGAACGCTCTGATTTCCCTATTTCGGTAAACGGGAATACGTAGGCATAAGATCGAAAGAAAGATCTTAGCGAGCGCAATCAACAAAAAACCCAAATCCCATATCTCCATCAATCAAAAGCAGTAATTCAAAAGCATCAGTCCTAACATCCTAATCCTTGTTCCCCGCCAGAAACCTTCTGCCCGGGTAAAAAAGAAAGAAAACAGTATTGGCGAAAATACAAATAACCAGTACAAAGGCCCCCCCACATTGATAGCATCCGTAACCTAACAGACCGCTGTTTAAACTCAGTATGCAAGCAGGGTTAATTGGAGACATCTATTTCCCTTCCTTATTCAGCTCACAATAGGATAAAAAATGAATCGACCTGTAGTTTTAAGCTCAACCGCAGAGAGCGACCAGTGCTTAAGAACCGCGTCCAAAATCGCTCGCTACAGAAAAGTGGCGCCCACCGTGGGGCCTATCTCTTCAGCTTCTTTCCTTTTTCCTCCTTTTCACCTCTTTGGTTGATACCACAGATTGGGGCTTCCGCAGGGGAACCCATTTTCTGTCAGGAACCTAGGAATCATAGCTTTATAAGTCTAGGATGTTTAGGACAAATATATATACTGCTTTTCCTAATTGCTATACGTGTTTATTTTTCTGCTAATGGGAATGCGGGTGATGCCGTATGTGGAAAGATTGAGTATACACTTAAGATAAGTGATGGCGACGGGGTCGACCATCAACCTCAGTGGAGGCTGACCAACGCAACCCATTCACTCTTCTAGCCAATGGGTCGGTTGTTAAGTCTGAGAAGCTGAGGAGCCAAACCCTTTCGTAGTGCGGAAACTATCGGAAATAGTTGTTACGCTATACTACCCTCATTTGAGGCTGGTGATCTATTCTCGGTGAATGGCACTTACTCTAAGATTGCTCTACAACTCGCTGGCGATCCACTTGTTGTTTTGCTTTCCTGGGAGGAGCTGATGATAATGAGTACAGGTACAAAAATCACCCTAGTATAAACCTTTGGGGATGGGTAGAGCCTTGACTTCATGACAACGACCCTTTGACCCCATGTTTTTTCTATGTTTTTGTGTGCTGCATTCATGCATCCATTTAATAAAACATTAAAACATTCAAAAAACTTTCTCTTCTAGTCTCTCTGTTTTTCAAATTAAACTAAGACTGTGATTGCAAATATCAGAGAAAAAGATTGCATTAATGGATTTCGGTAGAAGGAGAACTCGCCAGTATACCTTCAAGGTTCCAAAACTAGGGGATTTGAGAAAATTAGCAAGGATGATCGTTAACCCAGAGGCTTTCAGAGCCAAGCACGGTGGTTTGCTACCACTGTTAAGAGTCCATGTGATTAAGGGGATCATGGACGCGCTCATTCAATTCTACGATCCGGTTTATCACTGTTTCACATTCCCGGATTACCAGCTATCACCAACGCTGGAGGAGTATTCTCATCTGACTGATTTACATATCACTGATCGAGCTCCATTTTCTGGATTGGAAGAAATTCCAAAGAATCAGACTATTGCAATAGCAATTCATTTGGATGAGTCTGAGGTCAAGACTCACATGACCACTAAGGGTGGCATCCAAGGTTTGCCAACCCAGTTCTTGACAAAAAAGGCTCTATACTTGGCTAGTATAGGGAACAGGACTGCTTTTGAAAGCATCTTTGTCTTGCTCACCTACGGATTATTTTTGTTTCCCAACATCAATAACTTCGTCGATATCAACGTTATTAAGGTTTTTCTCATTGGAAACCCTGTGCCGACTTTGCTCGCAGATGCGTATCATTCTGTACACTTAGGAAATTTGTACAGCGGATGGGAGATCACATGCTGTGTACCTCTGCTTTATAAATGGTTTATCTCGCACTTGCCCAAGTCTGCTACTTTTTGGGATTGCAAGAGTGCCTTACGTTGGTCGCAGAAGATCATGTCTCTTACCAACTCTGATATAGATTGGTGTAATAGGATCTATGAGGGAATTAGGATCATTGACCGCTGTGGAAACTTCCCCAGCGTACCCCTCATAGGAACTAAAGGAGGAATCAACTATCATCCGATATTGGTTCTTGGTCAATTTGGATACCCGATGAGACACATCCCACTGGGTGTTCATCTGGAAGGTCTTTTCTTCAAAGAAGGAGAAAATGACAGAGCACTAAAGATGGAAATAGTGCAAGCTTGGAAACAGGTTCATAAGAAAGGACGAGAGTCTCTGGGATAACCGGACTGTGTCTCGGTGGAGCCTTATCTCCATTGGGTACAAACTAGAGCTCTCAAGCTAAAGATGCCTTATCCTCGTTACGGAATTCTTCCACCGAGGGAAACTGTCATGTACTTCATGACGGAAACTGAAAAGCTTCAGGTTACTCTCAACAAAGTTCAAAAGGAAAGAAGATCTTGGAAGAACAAGTACCGCACCCTCGACGTAGAGTGCATCAAAATACAGCAATTACTGAAAGAGAAAGACGCTCTGATTGAAATTTTGGAGCAACATGCTGTAGAGAATCAAGATGACCAAAGGAATTTGCTCGCTCATTTCACCTGGCAAAGGAATGACAACCCGACAACGGCCCAAGCGCCCCGGTCAAAGAAGAGGACTCAGGACCCATTAGTTTAGGTTTCTGTTTCTGCACTTTGTAATCTACTGTATTTCCATTTCTGTAATCCTTTGGAATTCAATAAAAAGGGGTTTCTCCACTGTTTGATATTTGCAATCTAATTGTCGAAGTTTATTTTGATTAAACAAAAAAAACAACAATTAATATAATCATTGCATTCATCATTCTCACATCGCGTATTCTCCTTACCTACGAATCTCACGTTTGTGTCTCGATTCTAGAGTCAAACTGTCTCATTTGTATAATACTCGGGCCAATCGTCAGAAAAAGATGGATGATCTTGAGGAAGAAAACAGAGAGTTGAAAGAAGAGATCGACGCTCTGAGAGAGGATATGAGAAAGCTTCGTAACGACATGCAAGCCATGGCAGAAGCTCAGCTACAAAGAACTGTGATCTCAGAGATCACCTCAACGCCCATCATAGAAAAGTATGATCCTAGGTATCAGATGCCGAAAGATCGTCCTTGGGGCATGCTTGTTAACTATATCCCGGAAGGATATGTTCCGCCGATCACTGAAGATCAGGGAATCGCAACAGAATCCGCTGGACCTGAAGGTTACAAACTTCGGGAAAGCGAAGATGCCAGGGGCATACTCAAGACTCCTGAAGGTTACAAACTTCGGGAGGCGCCAAGACTTACTACCGTAGTCACGGTACCACCCCCTGTAGTGCACACTGTCCCAGAAGGACGGATTCCACAGACACCTTCTGGTAAGAAGGAAACTATGTTTGACAGAATGGATGAATTCCAGGAGCAGTTCTTGGAAATGCAAAAAGAGCTGCAAGCCATTCGCGGTCAGGATCTATTTGGAAAGGACGCCGCAGACCTCTGCTTGGTCCCAAATGTGAAAGTCCCGCACAAGTTCCAAGTGCCCGACCTTGAAAAATACAAGGGTAACTCTTGCCCTCAGAGCCATCTGGTGATGTACGCGTGGCGGATGTAAGCTCAGACGGAGAATCAGGACCTGCTGATTCATTACTTCCAGGATAGTTTAACCGGTGCCGCACTCAAATGGTACATGGGTTTAAACCGTACTACGATCAGTACATTCAGAGATCTTGGTACTGCCTTCGTCCAACAATACAAGTACAATTTAGACATGGCACCCGACAGAGATCAACTCAGATCAATGTCGCAAAAGGACAAAGAAACCTTTAAGGAGTATGCTCAAAGGTGGCGTGAAATTGCCGCTCAAATTTGTCCACCTCTTGAGGAGAAAGAGATGACAAAAATCTTCTTAAAGACCTTAAGCTCATTTTACTATGACCGAATGATTGCCAGTGCACCCAGTGATTTCACCGAAATGGTCGGCATGGGTGTACGTCTTGAGGAAGCCGTCCGAGAAGGACGTTTGGTAAAAGACACTAGATCAACGAGCGGTACTAAAAAATACGGTAGTGCTCTCCCTAAGAAAAAAGAGCAAGATATTGGGAATATCTCTCTCGAAAAGCAAAGGCGACGTTATTAGCCAGTAGCAGCTGTTACTCCTGCTATCGGCCCCGCGCCTGTTCCTATGTATCAACCTCAGGTTGCGCAGAGCCAACCTGACCAACAAAGGACACAACAGCCTCTTCAGCAGGCTCGTCCTCCATATAACAACAACCGTATAACACGGCCACCAGGATTTGATCCTATACCCGTAACGTACTCAGAGCTGTTTCCGTTACTGCTGGCTAAGGGGCACATTCAGACTAAGTCTCCCCTTTCAGTTCCAGAAAATCCGCCTTTTTGGTTTAAAGCGGATCAAACATGCCCTTATCATCAAGGAGGTTCAGGGCATAACATTGAGACTTGTCTCAATTTCAAATCCGACGTGCAAAAGCTTGTTAGGAGCGGGCTCTTATCTTTCAAAGATACGAATCCCAATGTTCTCACGAACCCGCTGCCTCAACACGAGAAAACTGCAGTCAACCTGATTGAGAAAGAGACTAACAATGTCTATCAAATTCACGATGTACTCTTATTGGGGACCAATCTGGTCAAGATGCATTGTAGACAGAGTGGATATGGCCATGTGCCACCTCATAATTATCACCAATGTGATATCTGCTCTAAAGACAACCAGGGATATTCAGTAGTGCAAGCAGCTCTACAGGAGCAAATGAATCTTGGATGGATCCAAGAGCACCGAGTTCGTGGAGTTAACATGGTTTACACGAATTCCAACATCATTCAAAACCACGACATCCGTGCGATGAATGTCAACTTGGTGGCGATGCACTCAAGGCAAAGCCAGTATCATAATCTGCCGCGGCACGATTACAGTTCCTGTCTGATTTGCTCGGTAAACAAACAGGGATGCTCTTTCATACAAGAGGCCCTCCAGCGTCAGATGGATCTTGGATGGATCCAAGACTACCATGATAGGAACTCCTGTCAAATCAACATGGTTCAGATCTTTGACATTCGCGTGATGAATACCAACCTGGTAGAGTTACATGCTGAGCAGGTCTGACTCGGATTCTTAATATCACATGATTATCAAAACTGTAAAGCAGGTTGCGAAAACGATTGAGGTTGTACCCTTGTCCAGGAGGCACTTCAGCACTTGTTAAATCACTGGTGGATGCCAATCTATATGGACGAAGATACTCAGCAGATTAGTATCAATAACAGGAACCCTACTCGTCGTCAAAGTTAGGATGTTCGATCAATGGAAGGTAACCTAGTGAGGTTACATTGTATTCAAAGTGGGCGTGGCCAGGTGCCACCACACAACTATGACAGTTGTAGCGTCTGTTCAGAAAGTAACCAAGGGTGTTACCTTGTGAGAGCAGCTCTTCAGGGTCAGGTCGATCATGGAGAAATTCGTCCATATCCAGGTTCAGGACCCACCATTTGGTCGTCGAACTACCTTGCCGAGCAAGTTGAGGATGTTGTCACGATCTCTGGTCATCACAGGACCAGGGATGTTTTCGCCATCATCCCTCTATTTGATGAATCTAAAGTTCCCAACCAGGAACGGATCAAGGTTACTTATGATGGTCAGAAAAATCAGAAGGTTCCCATAGTCATCTATCTACCGGGGCCACTACCGTATGAATCAGCTAAGGCAATCCCTTACAAATGAAATTCCATTACCCTCCGTCGTGAATATTGCAGACATCAGTTGTGTAACACGGAGCGGTCGAATCTTCAACCGAGGGGTTGGAGAATCCAACAAAGAAAAGGAACTTCAGGCAGAAATTCCTGATCCACCAGTCGGTCAATCTAGTAATCCCGACTTTTCAAAAGACAAAGATGAGATGCTAAAGCTCATCCAAAGGAGTGAATATAACATTGTTGATCAACTGTTGTAGACTCCTTCAAAGATCTCGGTATTATCACTGTTACTCAGTTCAGAAGCCCACAGAGAGGCTCTACAGAAAGTCTTGGAGCAAGCCTTTGTGGAACAGGATGTAACAATCAGACAATTCGATAGCATTGTCTCTAACATCACTTCCTGCAATAATTTGGGATTTAGTGATGAAGAATTACCTGAAGAGGGTCGCCGTCATAACATGGCGCTCAATATCACGGTTAACTGCCAGGGCGATGCTTTAGCCAGCGTACTGGTAGACACAGGGTCAGCCCTGAATGTTATGCCGAAGTCCACTTTGATGGAATTATCATTTAAGGGCCCTCCGATGAGAGTCAGCGAGGTCGTCGTCAAAGCATTCGACAGATCCAGAAAAAACAGTTATCGGCGAAGTTGATCTTCCCATAGCTATTGGTCCTCACACTTTCTAAATCACTTTCCAGGTCATGGACATCCGGGCAACATACAGTTGTTTATTAGGAAGACCTTGGATACATCAGGCTGGAGCGGTTACTTCGACCCTCCACCAAAAGCTAAAGTTCGTCAAGAACGATCAACTTGTCACGGTTTGTGGGGAACAAGCCTTGCTTGTGAGTAACCTGTCATCATCTACTTGTGTGGAACTCGAGGAGGTTATTGGAACGCAGTTCCAAGCACTATCGGTGAGCAAGGCCAATCACTTCAAAGGAGGAACCTCGATTTCCTCATACAACGATGCTATCAAAGCGGTCGAGAGTACCAATACAACCGGATGGGGACAACTTGTCATTCCTATTGACAATAAAACAAAGAAGGGTCTTGGTTTTTCTGCAACCTGTACCCAGACAGTTGCCAACGACGAAAGGCTTCATCTCCTTCAAAACTTCTTCCACAGTGGAGATTTTCTCCACCCAGTGTCTCAAGCAGTACATGCTATCAATGAGGAAGATCCCTCTGACACAGATGAAGAATGGAAGTCCTATCTTAATAAGGATGGCTATATGTCTCAGGAAGAGGTGCCTATGCCTTTTTGCTTTCCTACAGAAAGTCCGAGATTTATACCAAGATCAGATGTCAAAATGATCTACAGAGATTGTGATCCGGAAGGATGTCGTGCTCCGCCAAATTCATTAGAGGAGGACACTCTGATGAAAGACAACTTTGATCACAACTACTATGGCCCGATGGATGGTCTGCCAATGTGGCAGCCTTATCCAGGAAACTTGGGGCAAGAAAGTCAGCCGAACAATGAAAATCAGCTGACCGTCGTTGAACAGAATACCTGTGTCCCCACCATGTCATGGGATCAACACTCATGTCATTCAGAAACTACTCAATATGAAGATGAATTCGCAACGTTCGCAGGACTTGAATTCATCAACTATGCTTTTCCTGAGGTCAACGTCATCGAGAGGGATGACTCCTCCAGTTCCAAAAAAGTGTGGGACACCTTGGGACAACCGAGTGGAAAATACGACTATATGGTCAAGTACACCTCTCCCGAAAGCTCTCGTATCAAGCTCGAAGATATCCAGCCAACTGGATGGGGAGATACAGCTGAGAGCACAAATGCTATGCAAAATACAACAGAGGAATCCTCCTACGACAATTCTGCTTGGGAGACAGATTCCAATGATCCTGCTCCACCAGAAATCAGCGTCATTTCTGAAGACAAATCAAGGAAGGTGCCAGACTTTGTGATTCACCGAGGAGTTCGCCGCCAATGGGTTGCCGTCGAGGTTCCGAAGGTCGTTCGCCAGTCAAAGTAATTGTCATCTTTAACCTTTCACCCTGCCCAGGTGAAACAGATATTTTGATAGGGCTCGTTTTCTGTAAATTTCCCTCTTCGCTTTGCCCAAAGCGACAAAGTTTTATTTTATAGGGCTGTAGTTTCAAGATTCGACTTGTTCATTAATAAAATAACGTCGTTCTGTAATTTCTGCATTATTGCTGTTTTCTCTTTTTGCTTTTTCAGAAAATGGTAATCCTAAAAAACATTCAATAATAAAAATAAGCAGTAAAATCAAAACACTGCACACACTTACATTTTCTCTATCTCTTCTAAACACGAATCATCACGTCATGCAGATTGCTTGTTTTATACCCCGTTGAAACATACGATCCGATGCCTTCTCCCAACTTTGAGTTCCCGGTATTCGAGGCTGAAGAAGAAAATGACAACGAAATTCCAGAAGAGATCTCCCGACTACTCAGACAAGAGGAAAGTTCCATTGAACCTCACAAAGAGCCGTTGGAAACGGTAAACTTGGGTTCAGAAAAAGAGAGAAAAGAAATCAGGATTGGAGCACTGCTCAGTCCAACTGCCAGAGAGGATCTGATAAAGCTTCTCAAAGATTTCCCCGATGTATTCGCTTGGTCCTATCAGGATATGCCAGGGTTGGATACCAGCATCGTGGAACATCATTTACCGTTGAGATCGGAATGTCTGCCAGTAAAGCAAAGGTTGAGACGCACTCACCCGAACATGGCCATCAAAATCAAGGAGGAGGTACAGAAACAGATCGACGCGGGTTTCCTCGCTACATCTGAATATCCTCAATGGTTAGCCAACATCGTACCCGTTCCCAAAAAGGACGGAAAGGTCAGAATGTGTGTTGATTACAGAGATCTATACAAGGCAAGTCCAAAGGACGACTTTCCTTTACCACACATTGACATGCTGGTTGACAGTACAGCAAAGTTCAAAGTTTTCTCCTTCATGGATGGATTCTCGGGCTATAACCAAATCAAAATGGCGCCGAAAGACATGGAGAAAACTTCGTTCATTACCCCATGGGGTACCTTTTGTTACAAGGTAATGCCGTTCGGTTTGAAGAAAGCCGGGGCAACCTATCAAAGGGCCATGACTACTCTGTTTCATGACATGATACACAAAGAAATCGAGGTATATGTCGATGATTTGATTGCAAAATCAAGAACAGAGGATGAGCACGTTGAACATCTGTCAAAATTGTTCGAACGTCTAAGAAAATTCAAGCTCCACTTGAATCCCAACAAGTGCACCTTCGGTGTCCGTTCAGGGAAATTACTAGGGTTCATCGTTAGCCAGAAAGGAATTGAAGTTGATCCTGACAAGGTCAAGGCCATTCAAGAAATGCCTTCTCCGAAAACTGAAAAACAAGTCAGAGGATTCCTGGGACGTTTGAACTACATCTCCAGATTCATATTCCTTATGACCGCGACGTGTGCGCCGATTTTCAAATTACTCAAAAAGAACCAGGATTGCGTTTGGTCAGAAGATTGCCAAACCGCCTTCGACAGTATCAAGGAATATCTGTTGAATCCTCCGATTCTATCACCTCCAGTGGAAGGAAGACCACTGATCATTTACCTCACAGTCCTAGAGGACTCAATGGGATGTGTACTTGGCCAACAAGACGAAACTAAACGGAAAGAGTCTGCCATTTACTATCTGAGCAAGAAATTCACCGACTGCGAGACTCGGTACACAATGCTTGAGAAAACTTGTTGCGCTTTGGCTTGGGCAGCCAAACATCTTCGCCAGTACATGATTCGTCATATTACTTGGTTGGTCTCCGAAATGGATCCAATCAAGTACGTTTTCGAAAAACCTGCTCTCACGGGAAGGATTTCCCGTTGGCAGATGTTACTATCAGAATATGACATAGAGTACCATGCTCATAAAGCCGTTAAAGGAAGTATTTTAGCCGATCATTTGGCTCATCAACCGATTGACGATCAAGAATCAATCGGGTTTGACTTCCCAGACGAAGATGTCATGTATCTAAAGATGAAAGATTGCGATGAACCGCTACCCAGTGAAGGGCCAAAACCAAGTTCCCAGTGGGGACTTATCTTTGACGGAGCAGTCAATCATTATGGAAATGGAATTGGGGCAATCATTGTTACCCCTCAGGGTTCCCACATTCCTTTCACTGCCAGACTTACGTTCAAATGTACGAACAACGAGGCTGAATACGAAGCATGTATCATGGGTCTCGAAGAAGCGATTGATTTAAGGATCAAAAACTTGGACGTATACGGCGATTCAGCCCTGGTTATCAACCAGATAAAAGGAGATTGGAACACATACCAATCAGGATTGATTCCTTACAAAGACTATGCAAGGAGGTTGTTACCCTTCTTCAACAGAGTCGACTTTCATCACATCCCTCGTGACGAGAATCACATGGCTGATGCATTAGCCACCCTCTCTTCCATGATTAGTGTAGGTCGATGGAATGACATACCTAAGATCGACATCATGCGCCTTGAACGGCCCGCTTACATCTTCGCGATTGAAGCAGTCATAGATGACAGACCTTAGTATCACGATATCAAATGCTTCCTTCAGAAACAAGAGTACCCATCTGGGGCACTCAGAAAAGACAGGAAAACCCTCAGAAGATTGGCTGGAAACTTCTTCCTGAGCGGTGACACTCTTTATAAGAGAAATTTTGACATGGTCTTGCTCCGATGCGTCGACAGACCAGAAGCAGACATGCTCATGAAAGAAATTCATGACGGATCCTTTGGCACTCATGCCAACGGACACACAATGGCGAGAAAAATTCTCAGGGCCGGGTATTGTTGGTTGACAATGGAATCCGACTGCTACAAGTACATGAGGAGGTGTCACAAGTGTCAGATATACTCTGACAAAATTCATGTACCGTCATCACATCTCAAAGTTCTTTCTTCCCCGTGGCCATTTTCCATATGGGGAATCGATATGATTGGTATGATTGAGCCCAAGGCTTCAAACGGACATCGGTTCATCCTGGTAGCCATTGACTATTTCACCAAGTGGGTCGAAGCAGCGTCATTCGCCAATGTAACCCGACAAGTGGTGGTCCGATTTATCAAAAACAATATCATCTGCCATTATAGTGTTCCAAGCAAGATCATTACTGATAATGGATCTAACTTGAACAATAAGATGTTGAAAGAGTTGTGTGCAGAGTTCAAGATCGAACACCATAACTCATCTCCATACCGACCCAAGATGAACGGAGCGGTAGAAGCGGCTAACAAGAACATCAAGAAGATCGTTCAAAAGATGGTTGTAACCTATAAAGATTGGCAGGAAATGCTACCCTTTGCTCTTCATGGTTATCGCACATCTGTCCGTACTTCAACAGGGGCAACCCCTTTCTCTCTAGTATATGGCATGGAAGCAGTGCTCCCCATAGAAGTAGAGATCCCATCAATCCGGGTATTGATGGAAGCTAAGCTCACCGAAGCTGAATGGTGTCAAAGTCGACACGACGAACTGAACCTGATCGAAGAGAAATGAATCACGGCACTATGCCACGGTCAGTTGTATCAACAGAGAATGAAAAGGGCGTTTGACAAAAAGGTCCGACCGCGTATCTTCAGAAATGGAGACCTTGTGCTCAAGAAGATACAATCATTTCTCACTGATTCTCGGGGCAAATGGACGGAGAGGAATTTGCCTACCCCACGAATGTTGATGTAGTCAAGAAATACTTCGCCTAAAACTAAAAAAAAATGTCTCGGTGGATTGAAAACCCGAAAGGGCGGTCCAGGCAAAAGTTAGAGACATGAAAAAAATCATCCCGATGGATTGGAAATCTCATAGTACAATCCAGGCAAAAGTTAGGGATAATGGCAAGTAACTATGTTCAACAGAGGCAAGTCCCTCAGCAGCAGTTGCATCATCTATCGGAGGAAATCTCCAGTCAAAGGTTATCTTCGACGGAAGCTCAGGATGTCCCGAACTCAAAGTTGGTAGAAGAATAGCGGTCGTTATGTTTCAACGTAGCCCTTTTCCCTGTAAATTACCATTTTCTAACTTTGTATATACTCTTTGGAATCACGCGTTTGGCTGATCTCCATCTTATCAATAAAATTTGAGCCCTTGTGCTTTTGTTTGTAATTCTTTACTTGTTTTAGCTTTACAAAACGACGTTGTTTAAACTTAATCAGCGATTCTTGAAATAAAACAAAAATAAATTTACTTGTTAAACTTTTTCTGCTTTTAAATTAAAGATGACATTTCTTTTGACTGTTGAACATCAGAAGAACATCGATCGCTTCTCCCGAAGTAAGTGAACTTCAAAGTGCAGAATCAAAGTACTCCTTCTAGACCAGTACTCCTGTATGAAGGATCAATAATGTCAGAGACCATGTTTCGTCTGACACACCTCGGCCGAGTTCTCATCTCCTAAGCCCGATCAACATAGCTCCCAACGGGACTATCTCTCCCAAGCAAGGTGGAATTGCTATTTTGAACCAACGGTACTTCTTCGCCCCGCGATGGTCGAGTATCCAATTGTGTTCATCCATTAGTCTGTATGTCGCGTCTGTTTTGTTAGCATATACATACGTACTTCATGCATTTTTTATTTGCATTTATATTTCATATTGCATCGTTATCACTCTAGTCGGTCTCGTCCCCTAGTGATAAACAATTTTCTCAATCGAGTTTGTCAGTTCTTTCCTCGTCAGGAAGTATCACATCTGAACAATCTCGTTTCCAGTGAATCTTTAAGATCAGAGTCGGCAATTAGTCACTTTGATAACTTGAACCTCTGAATGACCAGAGAAACCTTCAACAGATGTCACTCTTCGCCATTGAAGATGATATCCTCGCTTTCCCGGATTAAGGAAAATCCCCAGAGAAAGCCTCTTAAACAGAGATTCGGCAGTACATCAGTATTTCTCAGAAAAGTCGTTGATGAAAAGGTCATCGACACCTCAAAATTGGATCCCATTATATGGCATTTCTCTGGGAAGATCCCAAGAAAAATATGATGTAATATCCCCAATCAGAAGCAATTTTTTAAGAGACTCGCTTTCCCTAGTAGAATCGACAAATGGCGTCTCCAACAGAGAAGTTTGTGCAAATCTCTAACTCAGACGTTGGGTTCCCCAGCAAGTCTGACATCAAAACTTTTTCCACTCAAATGGCATCTCCCCTGGAAAATTCGGCGAAAAGTTTGAAGGAAAACCGCTACGCATAGCGTCCCTTGTCAATAAAGTTTATTGACAAAAGAAACTAAGACCAGTTCCTTGGTAGGAAACCAGGATCGAGGGGAAGTTTATATCAGAAACTAAGACCAGTTCCTTGGTAGGAAACCAGGATCGAGGGGAAGTTTATATCAGAAACTAAGACCAGTTCCTTGGTAGGAAACCAGGATCGAGGGGAAGTTTATTTCAAAAAAGACTGAGACCAGTTCTTGGTAGGAAACCAGGATCAAGGGGAAGTTTACCTTTTCTAAGCATCATTGCTTAGCAAAAGAAGATGAATGTGATCCGCCATTCATAGACACCATCAAAATTTCGGGTATTCCGATATTTAATCCTCTTGCACCCCGAATGCCCGAATCCCTTCGGCATTCACACCTTCGGGTCCAAGAAGATTAAATAGGGGCATCTGTAATACCCCAAATTTTGACCACTTAGATTTCCCATCATTGTGCAAATCATCATCACAATATGGATGAACCATCATGCTTCATCAGTCTCCCCAAAGATGGGTGAGCACCCAATATAATCAAAATTAGGGTTTCAAGCCCTCTCTGAGCTTTAGACAAAGGATCAATCAAGAAATGACATGATCTTCAACTTGTCTAATCTCTTAAATATCCACAATGGATCAAAAAGGACTCCCACTTCAAGGATTAAGCACAAGGCTGCTCCCTTCTAGGTGGATCAAGTCTCAAGATCGACAGTGTCACCAAATTAGGATTTTGGTCGACCAGGGCCTCCAGATGGAAATTTTCATCTGGGCACAAGGCAATGATCCAAAACATAACCTAATATACTTCATGAAACCTCATGAACCCATGCATCAAGTCAATTTTGCCTCAGGGGATGCATTCATCAAAAATCAGGAATTAGGGTTTCTTGACCTAATTCACCCGTAAGTTGACTTTTGGGACAAACCATGAGCCAAGACCTCAAGAGATGATTTGAGGGTCTCTAATATACCATATTGATCCATTTGGAACAATGGATTAATCCAAGAAGCTTGAGCAACAAGTCTCAATTTCATCTGCACCACAATTAGGGTTTTAAGAGAAAAGTCAACTGTAACTTTGACTTTTGACCAAGACATGCTCCCAAACCCTAATACATGATTCAATATACCCCATGACACCCATGGAACATGTCCATCAAGTTTGATTTAGGTCAAGGACATGATTTCCTGAAAAATTGCACAGTTTTGAATTCATCTGATAAAAAGTCAACTGTGCACAAAAGTCAACTTTGACTTTTTGAGATTTTTCACCAAAATGGATTTTTAACCCTAAAATGATGTTAATGTATGATTTGAATCATCATTCATCAAGAAAAATCAAGAAAAGTGAGATAACTTGTAAAAGGGGTAACCATAAAACTTAGAAATTTTTCTAAGTTAAAAATAAAGTGGCAAGGGTACCAACTTTGGAGGACCATAACTCCTAAACCACAAGTCCATTTTTTCTCATCCAAATATGGATTTGTAGCCCTCATTATCACCTACAAAAACTTCAACTACAAGTCATTCCAATTCATTAAGGATTTTGAGTTATGGAGTGATCAAAGTGGCTGAAAAGTGAAAATGTCACTTTTTCCAACACTTAGTGAAATTTTCACTAAGTCAGATTCTGCCTCACTTTTTGCCAAATGTAGGGGGATTTTTCACTTGGAATCAAAAGAGATCAAAACCAAACTTGTTCAAACAGTTGTTGTATCATGTAAGAGCTTTCCAAAATGGCCAAGAACATTGCCAAATTCAACCTACACCATGAGATACAACATTGCCAAGTTGCCTTGCTGAAATCTGTCAAAGCAAGGCAGAATTTGCAACTTTGGTCGATTTGCTAAAATCAGCCAAATTCAATTGCTCCTATCCACTTGGACACCTCAGAGGATTGAATCTAAAGGGGACAATCACTGAGCCAAGCCTCCAAAGTCCATGGAACAAGAAATAACATGTTGAACCTAGAATGGCCAAAATAGGGACAAGACTTCAAATTTGGAATGAGGCATTCAATGGAACCATCAAGGTGGCATGGACTGAGCCATTCTCATCTGAAATCAGTCAAGACTTATCCAAGACCAAGGGGACCAAAGCTCTGTGCACTAACCTCTAGTCAATGGCTAGAGGAGACTTGGATTTTCATTTGCCAACATTGGCCAAACCTACTTACCAGCTGCCATGCACTATTCCTTGCAAAACAAACTTGCTCTACTATAAATAGAGCTCAATTATGGTCAGTTTGAGTACACCAAAGCCATCTAACAGATGCTTTCCTCAAAATCTCTTCTTTCACTCCAATTTTGCCTTCTAAGGCAAGTCACTATCGGGTTTTGAGTTTGAGAGCAATTCCAATCAAACCAATCACTCACACACCTCACATACATCACATATGAGCTGATCAAACACTTAGATTACTTCTGAAACATCAATTTCACAAAATCACCAGCTGGTTGCTCAAGGTTTTAACCAAAGTGCAACTGAGGTACCACAAAATGATCCAGCCAATTTCAATCAAGTCCAACCATCCAAACACAATCCATAGGGTGTAGGGAAGCTGTTCAGATCATCACCACTCATCTGTAACACCTCCAAATCAAAAATCACTTTGAACTTGCTGTCACGACTTGGAGGTAAGCACATGCTTGATCATCTCTCAATCTATGCATATTTCCTCGCACAATAATTTGGCCATATGTTCATAATCATGCATGGAATGTTTTCCCTCAATTAATTGCATTGTTTGAATCGTGTATCAAAAATCCTAGCCTTCATGCAGAAATTAGGGTTCTTGAGGTCTCTTCGTGATTTCTTGTTGTATGTTTAATTTAAATGAAATTAAAGTACATAGACATGATCGTGAGGTTGAGACGAGCATAATGATATGTGGATTACATGATATGATTATGTATTCAGTGAGATTGGATAGAAAATGCAAATCTGAGAAACCAAGAACACGCGCGTGTTCTTCAGCTGTTCTTGGCGCCATTTTTAGAAATTCAAATATTTGAATTTTGTGATTTTGTTTAATTGATTCAAAAATTAATTTCTCTCTGAGTTTTAATGATTTTGAGTTGATTCTTTTTTTAATAATTCACAAAAATGTTAAAATATTTTATTTTCCCAAAAAATCCCAAAAATATTATTTATTTCATATAATTGATATTTTTGTAAAGAATTAATATTTTGATTGTTTTTGGCATTTTAAATATTTTTTCTACATTGATTTTGCAACTTTTAATGCTTTCTAATTATTTTGTAGGTCAATACTTAATTTTTGAAGCATTAATCCAAGATCACAATTTGTTTTCCATGTGTGAAACAATTTTTTATCATTTTAATTGAATTTTTATTCAATTAAATACATTTTGAAAACAAATTAGGGTTTTGGATTAATTCAACCCTCATAAATCATTTTCTAAACTTTTTGGGCCTCTTGAGAGAGTGTAAGACCCATCCCCCTTGTACAAAAACTCTTGGGCCTCACTCATTGTATAAGTCCCTCTGTACAAGTAAACGGCGCGATCGTCGTCCGTTTAAAAATAAAAAATCATCTGGGCCTCTCCTTGAGCTATAAGACCCATTCAAAACACTTTGGGCCTCTATTAGAGTGTAAGACCCAATCCCCCTTTTAACCAAACATTTTGGGCCTCACTTATTGTATAAGTCCCCCCCGTGTTAAAAGAAAACCTCGGCGCGATCGCCATTTTTAAACGAAAAATCATTTGGGCCTACCCTCGTGTTATAAGCCCCACTCTTTTTCTTTAAACCTTTTTGGGCCTCTTGAGAGAGTGTAAGACCCATCCCTTTGTACAGAAAACCATTTTTGGGCCCCAGTCACTTGTATAAGTCCCGCTGTTCAAAGTCAAACAGTGCGCTCACTGATAAAACCCTGGGCCTCTCCTTGAGCTGTAAGCCCCAAATCTTTCTTTTTCAAAGCACTTTCTCCTTTGATTTTGAATATACTATTGTTTTCAATCTTTCTTTGTTGAACAACTTACCAAACAGCATGGAAGCACTACAACCGAGTAAGTGGTTATCGCTTTCGTTTACTGCTTTCATATTATAAACTGTATTGTGGGGCTGCTCACTGTAAGTCTTCTTTCATAAACTCATATCTACTGTGTAATAATAGTATAGATATTTCGAGTTTCCCCGGCAACTACGTCTAGAACTAGGTGACGCCATTTCATTTATTCGTAGAAATAGACGCCTAGATCCCCAATAGGAGCACCAGATACAGTCTTCTCTTCGGCTGTCCTCCTTAGGAATCGTCAAGAAGCTCTACTCCCCAAGATGAATGTATTCTCCGTGAATGGCATCTTTGAGTTTCTTCCAAATTCTCGAACTTTCCTGACTTGATCTATTCCTTGTGGATAGCTTGCCTTGAATGTCTCGGGGTTTGGGCACCCACTACGGTCATAATCTTGGACCTTAACTAAGGAACCCTCTTTAAAAACTAAAAGTCGCTGGATAGTAAACCTCGCACGTTTACCAGTGGTTTTTATCTTTAAAAGAGTTATCTCTCCTAATGGAAAGGAGATGATAGACCCACGGGCTTCTTAAAAGCATCGGCCTCCTCTTGGGCATTATTCAAGGACCCACGGCTTCTTAGAAGTATTCACAGCCTCCTCTTAGGCTTCGTATAATGATCTCTTCCTCCGGGAATGATAGCCTCCTCTTGGGCTTCGTACAAGGACCCGTCGGCTTCTTAAAAGTTTCCAGCCTCCTCTTGGGCTTCGTACAAATTGTCTCGATGACCTCCTAGAGGTATAGGAACAGAACCTAGTCATCCTCATAGAGCAGTCCTTTCAAAGAGTCTACTACTGTTTCTCAAAGCATAGTACAAAAGATAAAACTCTAGACACGGACAGTCTAACTTCCTTGAGTCTCAAAGACATTCTCAAGTGACCCCTTTCGTTAAATAGGAAGGAAACCCGTAGACTCGGACAGTCTCAATACCCTTTGGATTTCCCGCTTCCTTAAAGAACGGGAACAACCCGGATCCTTGAATCAAATCCTTGAGTACAGTGATGCTCATATAAGAACTGATTTTCTCTTTCAAAATTAGTATATTGGACCTGTCACTCAACTGAAACAGTTACTCTAGCCTCCTCTTGGGCTTTGTACAATGATTCTCCCCAGCGGAGTCAAACAAAGTTTTAGCCTCTCTCTCGGGCTTCGTACGAGACACATAAAGACTCCCTCGTTGAGTCAAACAAACAATAGCCTCCATCTCGGGCTTCGTACGAGACACAAAGACTCCATCGTCGGGTCAAAAACTTTTAGCCTCTCTCTCGGGCTTTGTACGAGACACAAAATAGCCTCCTCTTAGGCTTTGTATAATGATTTTCCTAGCGGAAATTAGCCTCCTCTTAGGCTTTGTATAAGAAAACCACTGGTTGATCCAATCAACCTTTTAGCATCAAAGTTGTGCCTCGTTCACAGTACACAAACATCAACAACTCCTTTCCCTTCATCTAATCGCTGTAAGCGGCAAGCCTCTGGATCATCTATATCCATGCCACTGTCCCTCTTTTAGCATGAGAAATTCCTAAGGAAAGATGGCATTGCTCTACACTGAGTTAAAGTCTTCTCCTTCAGGTTAAAACCCTTTCTTCAGAAATTATGGCATTGCTCGGATCCGCGTATCCCAGTTAAAGTAATTCTCCTTCTCCCCTCTTTAGAGATGACAAATTCTCTCTAAAGTCGAGGACCTTCAGCTTCACGTCTTGGGCTTTGAACAAGACATAAATAGACCTTTCAGCTTCACATCTTGGGCTTTGAACAAGATACAAATCACCTTTCGCTTCACATCTTGGGCTTTGAACAAGACACCAAAACAACCATTTCCTCCCATAGAATAGGAGGAACTACGAACGCTCTGATTTCCCTGTTTCGGTAAACGGGAATATGTAGGCATAAGATCGAAAGAAAGATCTTAGCGAGCGCAATCAACAAAAAACCCAAATCCCATATCTCCATCAATCAAAAGCAGTAATTCAAAAGCATCAGTCCTAACATCCTAATCCTTGTTCCCCGCCAGAAACCTTCTGCCCAGGTAAAAAAGAAAGAAAACAGTATTGGCGAAAATACAAATAACCAGTACAAAGGCCCCCCCACATTGATAGCATCCGTAACCTAACAGACCGCTGTTTAAACTCAGTATGCAAGCAGGGTTAATTGGAGACATCTATTTCCCTTCCTTATTCAGCTCACAATAGGATAAAAAATGAATCGACCTGTAGTTTTAAGCTCAACCGCAGAGTGCGACCAGCGCTTAAGAACCGCGTCCAAAATCGCTTGCTACACTATTTCATTTCATTTTAGCATGCATATTCACTCACAATTATGATAAACAACAGTAGGGTAAGCACAACATAACACATTGGGACAATAGAATCACATATGATAATTCAACATAATGGTACCACTCTTGGTTTTTCTTCGATTATTTAATCGGGCACTAAACCCGATAATTTCCACTTCCATTAGATAGAGTATTCTCAAAGTTCTCTGTCGGTACCAAGAACGCCCCGATCGGAGTCACGGTTCAAAAGTTATAGAAGAAACAAGTTGGAGGATCTGTCATGTTCGCTAGGCGAACTACCCAGCGAGCATTCGCTCCAGCCTTCGCTAGGCGAAGCTCCTGGAGAATGGACAAACAGAACAAAACAGACCTAAAGTTCGCTTCGCGAACTCCCTGGCGAACATTCGCCTCGCCCTTCGCTTCGCGAACACCTCAGCGAAGTAAGGCAGAACCAACCAGCACTGAAAAGGCACAAAGTTCGCTAGGCGAACGTCGTTGGCGAACCTTCGCTAACCTTCGCTGCCGGGTTCACTAGGCGAACCCTCAAAAGTTTGTTCGCTGTGACTCGCCCCAGGTTCGCTAGGCGAACCCTGGAAAACCTAACTTCCCAACAGCGCTGTTCTTCATCCAAAATCAATGGTTTTACCATTCAAAACACCTCCAATCCTTAACATAACAATCAAAACACAGTATAATCATAACAACAAGTATTAAACAATATTTATATTGTATTTCATCCGTTAGATTCATGATTTTAGCACAATTATTCATTTTCTCACAATCTCAACCTAACTCTAAATCTCATGGATTTCTACCACTAAGGCATCTATCTAGAACCTACCTTGAATAGATGATGATGATGAAGATTGGAAGATGATTTGATGAAGAATGGATGATGGTTGAAGATCTTGTGTTCTTGAGCTTTTTCCTCTCCTTTCCTTTCCTTTCTCTCCAACTTCTTCTATCTTTTCCTTTATTTGTTTCTATGTGGAAAAAGGGTGGAAAGTAAATGATATAGTAAGATATCATCAATTAGTAACACTACTAATTGTCCAAATAGTCTCTAAAGCTCCAACAATTAAAATCTCAGAGTCAGATAATATTAATTAGATTTGCTCTGAGCTCAACCGTTACTCTAATTATGTTTGCAGATAATTTCTCAAAGTACACTGGAACTCAGTTGATCACAACTAATATTATCCAGAGTAATTAAAAATACGGGGTATTACAAGCCTCCTCTTGGGCTTTGTACAAGGAGACTTCACCATCAATTTAGCCTCCTCTTGGGCTTTGTACAAGGAGACTCAACAATCAATTTTAGCCTCCTCTTGGGCTTTGTACAAGGAGACTTCACCATCAATTTAGCCTCTTCTTGGGCTTTATACAAGGAGACTTAGCCTCCTATTGGGCTTTGTACAAGGAGACTTCACCATCAATTTAGCCTCCTTTTGGGCTTTGTACAAGGAGACTTCGCCATTAATTTAGCCTCCTCTTGGGCTTTGTACAAGGAAGTTAGACTTCAAATTCAAAACTCTTCAACAAAGAGACGAGAATTTCCTTTTGGAGTCCTAAAGTCAACACTGCCCCTTGTGGCTTCAAACCTTCAAACCTTCAACCCTCAAACTTCAAGTCAAACCCTAGCCAACCTTTGGCTTCAAACTTAAAACACTCCCCCAGAGATGAGACATGAGTCATCTCTATGGAAGAGATGTCTCTTCTATTTCCCACAACATAAATCAGACATTTTTCAAACTTTTTCCATTTTAAGTGATGTAAGTGGCACACTTGTTGATTCAAAATCCAAGTTGGAGTCCTTCTCTTATTATGGTATACAAAACACTTTTTTCATTTAAGTGATGTAAGTGGCATACTTGTTGATTCTATATCCAAGTCAAGGCCCTTCTCTTAAAATGCAAAGACTCAATTAAAGGAATATGTGGCATTACTTTGGATTCTCTACATCCAAGTTTAAAGCTTCTTTCTTTATTATCTTCATTCTCAAAATGTTTGTGGTGAATAGGTGAGATATCTCCCTTAAGATGACAATTTGTCTGTTCTTAAAAACCTAACAAACCTAATTCCACCCATTAGTAGGTGGAACTACGAACACTCTGATTTCTTAACTTCCTTTTGAGAATACGTAGGCATAAGATTGCGAGATCTTAGCGAGCACAATAAAAATAAAACCATTAGGTTCCTTACACCTTTGTCATAACTTATCTCAACAAAAACATTTCCCATTATCATCACTTACTCAAAACCAAATCAACAAATTCCCATTACATAGCAAGTAAAACAACAGTAACACAAATATAAGCAAGAGGTTCCTATAGGATACTATAGATATTTAGGGTGCTAATACCTTCCCTTTGTATAACCAATCCTGATTACCAATCTCTCAAGTGCATTGTTTTGCATTGCACACCACTCACGGGTTTATTCATATTTTCCCCCTTTCTTTCTTTGGGATGAATTAAAAGTTCACATGTAAAAGGGCGAGATTTTCACTCGGCTACAGGAAGAACCACAATAAAGCACTGCACATCTCTATTGAGTATGTTGACGTTGTGTTATCACGAGTGTTGGTTGATATCGAATCATCTTTAAATATGTTACCAAAGATTTCCCTATCCAAGCTGACAATTGAAGGACTAATGATGAAACCAAGCTCGTTGGTGGTAAGGGCCTTTGATTGTTCCCAAAGATCAGTGGTGGGAGAGGTAGACTTGCCTATCAAGATTGGTCCCCATACTTTTGTCATTGCATTTTATGTGATGGACATTTATCCAGCTTATAGCTGTCTTTTGGGACGTCCTTAGATCCACTCGACTGGAGTTGTGACATTAACCCTCCATCAGAAATTGAAATTCATGATCAACAACAAGCTGGTTGTTATAGACGGAGAGGAGGACATTCTGGTCAGCCATTTAACATCGTTTCATTATGTTGAAATGGGAGGGGAGGTGCATGAAACTCCCTTCCAAGCTTTTGAAGTGGTGAATGTAGTAATGACTCCTACTGGAAAAGAATCGAAGAATGATGAATTCCCCACGGTCTCATGGAAAGATGCAAAAATTGTGATAGAAGCTGGTCACCCTGAAGGTTGGGGCAGAGTATTGGAATTACCTATGAACAAGAACCGAGCTGGGTCGGAGTGCCAACCAAAATAGGTGGAACAAAGGAATGCAACCTCCAATAAAGACCATGGGCGTATTCACCCCTTACCACTTACTTTCACCAGCGGCGGACGCCTTGTGGATGGTCAAGTCACTTTTGTGGAAGAAGAAGGCAGTACTTCTGACACAGTCTGCTTTGTGTACCAAAGGGCCCAAGGACAACAACTCAACAATTGGATCATAGTGGAAGTCCTGTAAGTCATCTTTATTGAAGAGTAATTTTCTGTGTTTTGCTTTCAAAGTCCTATGCTCTGCCCAAGGCATAAGGATAGACTTGTAAGCCTTTTTCCATTCAATTATGCTCCTTGTCTTTCATTTTTTTATATTTTTACATAAACAAAAATGGCACTATTTTCCTAGCAGTTTCCTTTAAAATAAAGCATGAATCATCAATTATGCAGGTCCACCTCGGATTCCATTGACAAAAATATTGATATGGTATGATATGACTTCAATAATCCAATCTACCACGCCGATGGGGACTATGAGGAAGATTGTGAGCTCCATGAGGAGTTGGCCAGATTGCTAAAGCAAGAATAAAGAGTCATTCAACCGCATCAGGAATTAGTGGAGATCTTGGAATAGAATCTGATAAGAAGGAAGTCAAGATAGGCGCTTTCTTAAATGATGATGTGAAGAAAAGACTGATCGAGCTCGTGCATGAGTATACAGATGTGTTTGCTTAGTCATACTAAGACATCCTGGACTGGATACAGATATTGTGGTGCATGGACTGCCTCTCAAAGAAGAATGTCCTCCAATAAAGCAGAAATTAAGAAGAACTCGACCTGACATGGCCATCAAAATCAAAGAGGAAGTTCAAAAACAACATGATGCAGGGTTTCTGGCAGTATCAAATTATCCCTAATGGGTTACAAACACTATACTCGTGCCTAAGAAAGATGTCAAGGTGCGAATGTATGTTGATTACAGAGACTTGAACAAAACTAGCCCAAAAGATGAGTTTCCACTACCCCACATAGACGTGTTGGTAGACAATATGGCTCAGTTCTCTGTGTTCTCTTTTGTAGATGGCTTCTTTGGATATAACCAGATTAAAATGGCTCCAAAGGACATGGAAAAGACTACCTTTATCACCCCTTGGGGAACCTTTTGTTACAAGTTTATGCCATTTGGCTTGAAAAATGTTGGCGCAACATATCAACGAGCAATGGTAACTCCCTTTCATGATATGATTCATAAAGAGGCTAAAGTCTATGTCGATGATATGATTGTAAAATCCAAAACTGAGAAATAACATCTCATTCATATGGAAAAGTTGTTTGCAAGATTGAGAAAGTTTAAGTTAAGACTAAACCCTAATAAATGTACTTTTGGGGTAAGATCTGGAAAGTTGCTATGTTTTATCGTGAGCCAAAGAGGGATTGAGGTCGATCCTGACAAAGTTAAAGCTATCCAAAATATGCCAGTCCCAAATTCGGAAAAAAGAGGTTTCTGGCTTCTTAGGAAGATTGAACTACATTGCTAGATTCATTTCTCGCCTTACAGCCACCTGTGAGCCTATATTCAAGTTGCTTTGCAAAGATCAAGCGATCAAATGGAATGGTAATTGCCAAAGGGCATTTGAAAAAATAAAAATAAAAATATTTTCAAGAGCCACTGATCTTAATACCTCACATGTTTGGCAGACCTCTCATTATATACTTGACAATCCTAGATGGATCTGTGGGATGTGTACTAGGGAAGCATGATGAAACATGTAGAAAATAACATGCCATATACTACCTAAGTAAAAAAAACTCAATGACTATGAAACAAGATATTCAATGCTTGAAAAGACATGGTATGCACTTGCTTGGGCTGCCAAGCGCCTAAGGAAATGTATGTGTAACGCGATTTTTGTGGTTTCGAATCACTATCACTTTGGTACTATAATTCGATTCATTTTTTTATCCTTTTGAGCTGATTAAGGAAGGGAAATAGATGTCTCTAATTAACCATGCTTGCATACTGAGGTTAAACAGTCAAAACTGTTGGTTTAGAGATGCTATCAAAATAGGGGTTCGTCTTTTAGGGTTATTTGCTTAAGAACACCAATGTCTGGATTATCTGTGAGGCTTTTGGGTAGGATACTAGACCGGATTTTCTTTCGTGGATGTGTGGAGGTACTGGCTTATTTTTGCAATTTTATGCCTACGTATTCCCATTTGATGAAACAGGGAAACTAGAGCGATCGTAGTTCCTCCTATTCTTTGGGAGGAAAAAGGTGTTTTGGTGTCTTGTTCAAAGCCCAAGACGTGAAGCTAAAGGTGGTTTGTATCTTGTTCAAAGCCCAAGATGTGAAGCTAAAGGGTTTTGGTTGAGAGAGAATTTGTCATCTCTAAAGAGGAGTTGTTGATGTTTGTATGCTGTGAGCATGACACAACTTTGATGCTAAAAGGTTGATTGACTCAACCGGGGTTTTCTTTATACAAAGCCTAAGAGGAGGCGGGAAGTTTGACTTTTCCGGGGAAAATGTTCTTTCTGTCTTGTACAAAGCCAAAGATTGAGGCTAAAAGGGTTTGACTCCGTTGGGGACAATGTATCTTGTATAAAGCCTAAGATGGAGGCTGAAATGGTTTGACTCAACAAGAGAGTACTTTTATCTGTCCTGTATAAAGCCCAAGACGGAAGCTAAAAAGGTTGACTCGACAAGAGAGTCTTGAACAGGTGATTGACTCAACAAGAGAGTCTGAAGGTTGTTTGACTCAACAAGAGAGTCTTTTATACTCAATAAGAGAGTGATTTGCTGTCTCGTACGAAGCCCGAGATTGAGGCTAAAAGGAGATTGACTCAACAAGAGAGTCTTTTATACTCAACGAGAGAGTGTTTTTATATGTCTTGTACAAAGCCCAAGACGGAGGCTAAAAGTGGTTGACTCAACAAGAGAGCCTTTCATACTCAACAAGAGAGTGTTTTTCTTCTCGTACGAAGCCCGAGATGGAGGATAAAAGGAGGTTGACTCAACAAGAGAGTCTTTTATACTCAATAAGAGAGTGTTTTTATATGTCTTGTACAAAGCCCAAGACGGAGGCTAAAAGTGGTTGACTCAACAAGAGAGTCTTTTATACTCAACAAGAGAGTGTTTTTATATGTCTTGTAAAAAGCCCAAGATGGAGGCTAAAAGGTGATTGACTCAACAAGAGAGTCTAAAAAGGTTACCTCTGCTAGGGAGAATCATTTGTACAAAACCCAAGAGGAGGTTGCCTTACCGCTGTGGATTCTGGAGATCCTGAAGCGGGTCTAAGTGTAGGGAACTCTCATGGGAGAGACCGGGGTTTCTTCCTATGTTTGAAAGGAACTTGAGAATGTCTTTGAGACTCAAGGGTCTTAGACTGTCCAAGTCTAGAGTTTTATCTTTTGTACAATGCCCAAGAGGAGGCACGGGCATTAAAGGATGAGTATCAACCCCACAACGGGCGGAGTTTTGACGCGGGAAAGACTGCTCTAGCAAAGGATGACTAAGTTCTGTCTTATACCTTTAAAAGGTCATCAGGGTCCTTGTATTAAGCCCAAGAGAAGGCATGAGAACTTCTAAGAAGCCGAAGGGTCCTTGTACAATGCCCAAGAGGAGGCGGGGATGCTTTTAGGAAGCTTGTGGGTCCCCAAACCAAGAGAAGTTCAAGAAATGCAATTCACCGAGAAGAGATCATTCCAGGAAAGTTTGAGGATTTGGAAGAACTCAAGAGATGCCATTCACGGAGAAAAGATCATCTCTGGGGAGTTAGAGTTTCTTTGACAATTTCTAAGGGTGACAGTCTGAGAAAAGGTTCACCGAGAATACTGCATTTCTCTTTGTTCCATATTGTTTAACCCCAAGAGGAGGGAAGACTGCATCTGGAATCCTACGGGGGATATAGTTTTGTTTGTATTTAAGAGTGACCAACAAGGCTTTACCTAGTGCTAGACGTAGTTGCCGGGGAAAACTCTATATAACTATACTAGTATTACACAGTGGATATGTGACAAATATATAAAAGGATGTGAAAGAAGACTTACAGTGAAGCAGCCCCACAACAGTTATATATATATATATATATGAAAGCGGTAAATGAAAGCGGATAAACACTTACCCGTTGTAGAGCTTCCATGTTGTTTGGTTAGTTGTTTAACAAAGAAAGTTTTGATAACAACATATATTTGAATTCAAAATCAAAGGAGAAAGTGCTTGAAAAGTTTGTTGGGGCTTACAGCTCGAGGAGAGGCCCAAGTTTTAACGATGATCGCACCGTTGTTTTGTAAATTGTACAGAAGGACTTATACAATATGTGAGGCCCAAAAAGTTTTTATGTATAAGGGGATGGGTCTTACACTCTATTAGAGGCCCAAAGATTTTGAAAAGAAAAAAAATGGGGCTTACAACACGAGGGTAGGCCCAGATGATTTGTTTGGCAACGGCGATCGTGCCGAGGTTTTTGAAAACACAGTGGGTCTTATGCAATAACTGAGGCCCAAAAAGGGTTTGGTTAAAAGGGGATTGGGTATTACACTCTATTAGAGGCCCAATAATTTATTTTTGAACAAGTGGTGGGGCTTACAGCTCAAGAAGAGGCCCAAATGATTTTTGTTAAAAAGGCGACGATCGTGCCAAACTTTTTGACGGCATCGGGACTTATACAATACACTGAGGCCCAAATTATTTTGGTTTTAAAAAAGGGTTGGGTCTTACACTCTATTAGAGGCCCAAAGAGTTTTTAAGAAAAGGAATGGAACTTATAGCTCGAGGAGAGGCCCAGTTGATTTTGTTAAAAAGGCGATGATCGCGCCGTTATTTTTGAAAATACAGTGGGACTTATACAACGACTGAGGCCCAAAAGGTGGTGTATTTACAAAGGGGTTGGGTCTTACACTCTATTAGAGGCCCAAAGAGTTTGAAAAAGTTTTACGAGGGTTAAATTAATCAAAACCCTAATTTGTTTTCAAAATATATTTTAATTGAATAAAAATTCAATTAAAATGATCAAAATTGTTAAACATGTGTGAAAACAAATTGTGATCTTGGATCAATGTTTCAAAAATCATGTTTCTATCCACAAAATGATTGGAAATCAATTAAGTATGGAAAATCAAGGGAGAAAAAACATTTTAAATATTGAAAAATAAATAAAATATTAATTATTTGTAAAAATATCAAGTATATGAAATAATTAATATTTTTAGGATTTTTTGGTAAAATAAAATATTTTAGCATTTTTGTGAATTATTAAGAAAAGAATCAACTCAAAATCATTAAAAACTAGAGAGAAATTAATTTTTGAATCAATTAAATAAAATCACAAAATCCAAATATTCAAATATTCAAAAAATGGTGCCAAGAACATGCCAAGAACACGCGCCACCCTCTGTTTCTGTAGATTTACATTTTCTATCCAATCTCACTGAATACTTGATTATATCATGCAATCTACATATCAATCTGCTCGTTTTCACCTCACGATCATGTCTATGGTCTTTAATTTCATTTATTTTAAGCATGGAATAAGAAATCAAAGAGAAACCTCAAGAACCCTAAAATTTGCATGAAGGCTCAAAAATTCCATACACGATTCAAACAAAGCAATTGATTGAGAGTAAACACTCTATGCATGATTATGAACATATGGCCAAATTATTGTGCAGCAAAAAATGCATGGATCATAGAGTTAGAAGAGCTCAGGCTTACCTCTTGCAGCTGGTGATCGTGTTTTGTGTTAGAGGTGTTGCAAGCTAGTTCCAATGATTTGCACAACTTCCTTAGGTGCCAAGTGATGTGTTTGAATGCTTGGAGTGGTTTGAAACAAGCTGGAACTGAAGATGGTACCCCAATTGCTAGTCTGCTAAAAACTTGAGCAGTTGGATGGTGATTTTGAGAAATCAGTGTTCCAGATGTTGTTTAAGTGTTTGGATCACTTCTATATGATGTTTATGAGGTGTGTGTGTGTGATTGGTTTGGTTGGAATTACTCTCAAACTCAAAACCTGATAGTGACTTGCTTTGGAAGGCAATTTTGGAGTGAAGGAAGAGATTTTGAGGAAAGCATCTGTTTGATGGCTTTGGTGTACTTAAACTGAGCACAAATGAGCTCTATTTATAGTAGAGCAAGTTTGTTTGGCAAGCAATAGTGAATGGCAACTGCTGCAGAAGTTTGGCAAATGTTGATCAATAGGAATCCAAGTCTCCTCTAGCCATTAGCTAGAGGTTAGAGCACAGGCTGCTAGTTCCCTAGTTCTTGGATAAGTCTTGACTGAATTCAGTTGGAAAGGGCTCAGTCCATGCCACCTTGGTGCATCCATTAAATGCTCCAAACCAAAATTGGAGTCTTGTCCCTCTTTTAGGCATTTCTAGGTTTGGCATGCTACTTTTGGTTCCAAGGACTTGGGAGGCTGATGGATCAGTGTTTGTCCCTCTTTGGTCTCCCCCTGAGGTGTTCAGATGGATAAACTTGTTTGTCATTTGCAAAATTTTCTCAAATCGAGCCAAATGCACAAATCTGCCTTGCCATGACAGTTTGCATCAAGGCACATTGTCATTGTCATATCTCATGGCTTAAGTGGAGTTTCATGGAGTTCTTGGCCATTTTGGAAATCTCTTATATGATAAAACACATGTGTGATCATAGTTTGTCTTGATAATTTTTGGATCCAAGTGAAAAATCCCCCTACTTTTGGAAAAAAAATAAGACAGATTTTGACTTAGTGAAAATTTCACTAAGTGTTGGAAAAAGTGGCATTTCATGTTTTCTGCCATTTTGATCCAACCATAACTCAAAATCTATGATGAATTAGAATGAGGTGTAGTTGACACTATTAAAGTATGCCATGAGAGCTATAAATCCATCTTTGGATCAACCCAAATGGTTGCTTGGATCTCAAGTTATGATCCTTGGAAGTTGGTACCCTAGCCACTTTGTTCCATAACTTAGAAAATTTCTAAGTTTTTTATGGGTACCCC
Organism: Lathyrus tuberosus; assembly: GCA_022829125.1. Taxonomy (NCBI): domain Eukaryota; kingdom Viridiplantae; phylum Streptophyta; class Magnoliopsida; order Fabales; family Fabaceae; genus Lathyrus; species Lathyrus tuberosus. The sequence goes on from JALAZF010000204.1 coordinate 4,784,513, forward strand.
TTTTACAAGTTATCCCACTTTTCTTGATTTTTCTTGATGAATGATGATCCCAATCACATATTAACATCATTTTATGGTCAAAGAACCATAATTGTGAAAAATCTCAAAAAGTCAAAGTTGACTTTTGTGCACAGTTGACTTTTTGTCAGATGAACTCCAAACTGTGCGATCCTCTATGAAATCAAGTCCTTGACCTAAATCAAACTTGATGGATTGATTTCATAGGTGTTATAGGGTGTATTGAATCATGTCCCAAGGTTTGGGAGCATGCCTGGGTCAAAAGTCAAAGGCATAGTTGACTTTTCCCGCGAAACCCTAATTGTGGTTCTGATGAATTTGAAACTTGTTGATCTAGCTTCTTGGATCAATCCATTATTGCAAATGGATCAATGTAGTGTGTTAGAGACCCTCAAATCCTCTCTTGAGGTCTTGGCTCATGTTTTGTCCCAAAAGTCAACTTAGGGGTGAATTAGGTCAAGAAACCCAAATTCCTAATTTTTTTTATGAATGCTTCCCCTGAGGCAAAATTGACTTGATAATTGGGTTCATGATGTCCCTTGGAGCATCTTAGGTTATGCTTTGAAGCCTTTGGCTCATGCCCAGAGAAAAATTTCCATCTGGAGGCCCCAGTCGACCAAAACCCTAATTTGGTAACACTGGCGATCTTGAGGCTTAATCCACTTGGAATGCTACAACATTGTGCTTGATTCTTGAGGTGGGAGTCCTCTTGATACATTGTGGATATTTGAGAGGTTTAGACAAATTGAAGATCATGTCATTCCTTGATTGATCCTTTGTCTAAGAGCTCTGAGAGGGCTTGAAACCTAAAGTTTGATTGTAGTGGATGCTCACCCATTTTTGGGGAGACTAATGAGGTATAATGATCCATCCGTATTGTGATGATGATTTGGACAATGATGGGGAATCTTAGTGGTCAAAATTTGGGGTATGACAGATGCCCTTATTTAATCTTCTTGGACCCGAAGGTGTGAATGGCGAAGGTATTCGGGCATTCGGGGTGCAAGAGGATTAAATATCGAAATACCCAAAATTTTGACAGTGGTTATGAATGGTATTTTACGCATTCATCTTCTTTTGCTAAGCAAGGATACTTAGAAAAGGTAAAACTTCCCCTCGATCTTGGTTTCCTACCAAGGAACTGGTCTCAGTTTCTGAAATAAACTTCCCCTCGATCCTGGTTTCCTACCAAGGAACTGGTCTAAGTTACTGATGTAAACTTTCCCTCGATCCTGGTTTCCTACCAAGGAACTGGTCTAAGTTTTTAATGTAAACTTCCCCTCGATCCAGGTTTCCTACCGAGGAACTGGTCTCATTTTCTTTTGTCAATAAACTTTCTTGACAAGGGACGCTGTTTGCAGCAGTTTTCCTCAAACTTCTCGCCGAATTTTCCTGGGAAGATGCCATTTGATGGAAAAAGATCTGATGTCAGAGTTGCTGGGGAACCCAGTCGTCTGAGTTGTAGAGGTGTACAAACTTCTCTGTTGGAGACGCCATTTGTCAGTTATACTAGGGAAAGCATGTCTCTTGAGAGACTGCTGTTGCTTGGGGGTGTTACATCATACTTTTCTCGGGATCTTCTCGGAGAAATTCCATATGATGTGATCCAATTTTGAGGCGCTGATGACCTTTTCGTCAGCAGATTTTTTTCGTAGATAAACGGTTGCATTGCCGAATCTCTGATTAAGAGGCTTTCTCTGGGGATTTTCCTTAATCCGGGAAAGAGAAGATATCATATTCAATGGCGAAGAGTGACGTTTGTAGAAGGTCTTTTTGTTTTTCAGAGGTTCAAGTTATCAAAGTGGTCAAGGGACCCACTTCAATTTAGCAGCAAAGTGGAGGAGCGGTTGGTCAGACGCCACCTTTCCCGATGAGGAAAGAACTGACAACTCGGTTGAAAAGACATTTATCACCAGGGAACAAGACCGACTAGAGTGATAGTGATGCAATATGAATATGAATGTAAATCAATAATGCATGATGTATGTATGTATATGCTGACAAAACTGACGCGACATACAGACTAGTGGATGAACACGACTGGATACTCGGCCACAGCGGGAGATGAAAAGTATCGCTGGTTCAAAAAATAACAATTATACCTTGCTTATGAGGGATTGTCCCTGTTGGGAGCTACGTTGGTCGGACTTAGGAGATGAGAACTCTGCTGGGGGGTCAGACGAAACATGGTCTTTGATACAACTGATCCTTCACTCAGGCGTACTGACTAAGAAGAAGTACTTTGATTCTGCACTTTGAAGCTCAATTGCTTATGGAGAAATAATTGATGTTCTTTCGATGTTCAACAGTCAAAAGAATTGCCATTTTTGTTTTAGAAGCAGAAAAAATTTTGACAAGTAAATTCATTTTTGTTTTATTTCAAGAATCGTTAATCATGTTAAAATGTCATTCTATAAAGCTAAAACAAATAAGAATTGCAAACAAAAGCACAAGGGCTCAAATTTTATTAATAGGATGGAAATCAGCCAAGCGCGTGATTCCATGGAGTGTTTACAAAGTTAGAAAATGGTAATTTAAGGGAAAAGGGCTACATTGAAACACAACGACCACTATCCTTCTACCAACTTTGAATTCGGGGCATCCTGAGCTTCGGTCGAAGATGACCTTGTCTGGAGTCTTTCTTCTGATGGATGCCATTACTGCTGAGGAGTTTGCCCCTGTTGAACTTAGTTACTTGCCATTATCCCTAAATTTTTCCTGGATTGTACTTTGAGATTTCCAATCCACTGGGATGATTTTTTATTGTGTCTCTAATTTTTGCCTGGACCGCCCTTTCGGGGTTTCAATCCACCGAGATGTTTTTTTTAGTTTAGGTAAAGTATTTCTTGACTACATTAACATTTGTGGGGGTAGACAAACTCTTCTCCATCCATGGTTGCGAGTCTCAAGGCGCCGCTTGAGAAAGCTTTCTTGACCACATAGGGACCATCATAATTCGGAGTCCATTTACCCCGCGAATCAGTGAGGAATGATTGTATCTTCTTGAGCACAAGGTCTCCTTTCCTGAAGAAGCGAGGTCGGACCTTTTTGTCAAACGCCTTCTTCATCCTTTGTTGATACAACTGACCATGGCATAGAGCCCTTATTCGTTTTTCTTCGATCAGATTCAGTTCATCGTGTCGATTTTGACACCATTCAGCTTTTGTTAGCTTAGCTTCCATCAATACCCAGATTGATGGGATCTCTACTTATATGGGGAGCCCTGCCTCCATGCCATATACTAGAGAGAAAGGGGTTGCCCCTGTTGAAGTGCGGACAGATGTGCGATAACCGTGAAGAGCAAAGGGTAGCATCTCATGCCAATCTTTATAGGTTACAACCATCTTTTGAACGATCTTCTTGATGTTCTTATTAGCCGCTTCTACCGCTCTATTCATCTTGGGTCGGTAGGGAGATGAGTTATGGTGTTCGATCTTGAACTCAGCATACAACTCTTTCATCATCTTATTGTTCAAGTTGGATCCATTATCAGTAATGATCTGGCTCGGAACACCATAATGGCATATGAGGTTGTTTTTGATAAATCGGACCACCACTTGTCGGGTTACATTGGCGTATGACGCTGCTTCGACCCACTTGGTGAAGTAATCAATGGCTACCAGGATGAACCGATGTCCGTTTGAAGCCTTAGGTTCGATTATGCCGATCATGTCGATTCCCCATATGGAAAAAGGCCATGGGGAAGAAATAACTTTGAGACGCGTTGGTGGTACATGAATTTTGTCGGAGTATATCTGACACTTGTGACACCTCCTCATGTACTTGTAGCAATCGGATTCCATTGTCAACCAATAATACCCTGCTCTTAAAATTTTTCTCGCCATTGTGTGTCCGTTGGCATGAGTGCCAAATGATCCTTCGTGAATTTCTTTTATCAATATGTTTGCTTCTGGTCTGTCTGCGCATCGGAGCAAGACCATGTCGAACTTTCTCTTATAAAGTGTATCACCGCCCAGGAAGAAGCTTCCTGCCAATCTTCTGAGGGTCTTTCGGTCCTTTCTGGATGCCCCAGGAGGGTACTCTTGTTTCTGAAGGAAGCATTTGATATCGTGATACCAAGGTTTGTCGTCTATGACTGCTTTAATCGTGAATATGTAAGCGGGCCATTCAAGGCGCATTATGTCAATCTTAGGTAAGTCGTCCCATTGACCTACACTAATCATGGAAGAGAGGGTGGCTAATGCATCAGCCATGTGATTCTCTTCACGAGGGATATGATGAAACTCGATTCTGTTGAAGAAGGGTAACAACCTTCTCATATAGTCTTTGTAAGGAACCAGTCCTGATTGGTATGTGTTCCAATCTCATTTGATTTGATTGATAACCAGGACTGAATCGCCATATACATCCAAGTTCTTGATCCTTAAATCGATCGCTTCTTCGAGACCCATGATACAAGCTTCGTATTCGGCCTCGTTATTTGTACACTTGAATGTCAGTCTGGCGGTGAAAGGAATGTGGGTACCCTGAGGGGTAACAATGATTGCCCCAATTCCATTTCCGTAATGGTTGACAGCTCCGTAAAAAATTAGTCCCCATTGGGAACCTGGTTCTGGCCCTTCACTAGGTAGCGGTTCATCGCAGTCTTTCATTTTCAAATACATACATCTTCGTCTGGGAAGTAAAATTCGACTGATTCCTGATCTTCAATCGGTTGATGAGCCAAATGATCGGCTAAAATGTTTCCTTTAACGGCTTTTTGAGCATGGTACTCGATATCGTATTCTGATAACAACACCTGCCAACGGGCAATCCTTCCCGTGAGAGCAGGTTTTTCAAAGACATACTTGATAGGATCCATTTCGGAGACTAACCAAGTAGTGTGATGAATCATATACTGGCGAAGACGTTTGGCTGCCCAAGCTAGAGCACAACAAGTTTTCTCGAGCATAGTGTACCGAGTTTCGCAGTCGGTGAATTTCTTGCTCAAATAGTAAATGGCAGACTCTTTCTTTTTTGTTTCGTCCTGTTGGCCAAGTACACAACCCATTGAGTCTTCCAAGACTGTTAAGTAAATGATTAGTGGTCTTCCTTCCACTGGAGGTGATAGAATCGGTGGGTTCAACAGATATTCCTTGATACTGTCGAAGGCAGTTTGGCAGTCATCTATCCAGACGCAGTCCTGATTCTTTTTGAGTAATTTAAAAATCGGCGCACATGTCGCGGTCATGAGGAATATAAATCTGGAAATGTAATTCAGACGTCTCAGGAATCCCCTGACTTGTTTTTCAGTTTTGGAGAAGGCATTTCTTGAATGGCCTTGACCTTGTCAGGATCAACCTCAATTCCTTTCTGGATGACGATGAACCCTAAAAGTTTCCCTGAACGGACACCGAATGTGCACTTGTTGGGATTCAAGCGGAGTCTGTATTTTCTCAACCGCTCAAATAGTTTTGACAAGTGGGTCACATGCTCCTCTTCTGTTTTAGATTTAGCAATCATATCATTGACATATACCTTGATTTCTTTGTGTATCATGTCATGAAACAGAGTAGTCATGGCCCGTTGATAGGTTGCCCCGACATTCTTTAAACCGAACGACATTACCTTGTAACAAAAGGTACCCCATGAGGTAATGAACGAAGTTTTCTCCATGTCTTTCGGCGCCATTTTTATCTAATCATAGCCCGAGAATCCATCCATGAAGGAGAAGACTTTGAACTTTGCTATACTGTCAACCAGCATGTCAATGTGTGGTAAAGGAAAGTCGTCCTTCGGACATGCTTTGTTCAGATCCCTGTAGTCTACACACATTCTGACTTTTTTGTCCTTTTTCGGAACTGGTACTATGTTGGCCAACCATTGAGGATATTCTAATGTGGCGAGGAATCTTGCGTCAATCTGTTTCTGTACTTCCTCTTGACTTTGATGGCCATGTCCGGATGAGTTCGTCTCAACCTCTTTTTTACTGGCGGACATTCTGATCTTGACGGTAAATGATGTTCCATGATACTGGTATCCAACCCTGGCATATCCTGATAGGACCAAGCGAATACATCGGGAAACTCTTTGAGAAGCTTTGTCAAACTTTCTTTGACAGTTGGACTGAGTAGTGCCCCAATCTTGACCTCTTTTCTCTCTTCCTCTGAGCCCAAGTTGGCCGTTTCCAACGGCTCTTTGTGAGGTTTAATGGACTTTTCCTCTTGTCTGAGTAATCGGGAGATCTCTTCTAGAATTTCGTCGCCATCTTCTTCTTCAGCCCCAAATACCGGGAATTCAAAGTTGGGAGAAGGCATCGGATCGTATGTTTCAACGGGGTTTAAAACAAACAATCTGCATGACGGTATGATTTGTGTTTAGAAGAGATAGAGAGAAATGCAAGAGAGCGTGCAGTGTATTTTTTGAAAACTGCTTGTTTTTATTATTTGAATTGTTTTTAAGGATTGCCATTTTCTAAAAAAGCAAAAAGAGAAAACAACAATTAATGCGGAAATTACAGAACGACGTTTTTTTATTTATGATTTTGTCGATTCTTGAAACTACAACCCTATAAAACAAAACTCAGTCGCTTTGGGCGAAGCGAAGAGGGATATTTACAGAAAGTGAGCCCTATCAAAACATCTGTTTCACCTAGGCAGGGTGAAAGGTTAAAACAAAGATGGCTATTACTTTGATTTATGAACGATCTTCGGAACATCGACTGCAACCCATTGGCGGCGAACTCCTCGGTGAATCACAAAGTTTGGTACCTTCCTCGATTTGTCTTCAGAAATAACGCTGATTTTTGGCAGAGCAGGATCGTTGGAATCTGTCTCCCAGGCAGAGTTGTCGTAGGAGGATTCCTCAGTTGTATTTTGAATAGTATTTGCGCTCTCAAGTATATCTCCCCATCCAGTTGGCTGAATGTCTTCGAGCCTGATACGAGAGCTTTCGGGAGCGGTGTATTTGACCATGAAGTCGTATTTGCCACTCGGTTGTCCCAAGGTGTCCCACACTTCTTTGGGACTAGAGGAGTCATCTCTCTCGATGACATTGACCTCGGGAAAAACATAGTTAATGAATTCTAGTCCTGCAAACTTTGAAAATTCATCGTCGCGCTGGACGTTTTCTGAATGACCTGAGTGTTGATCCCATGACATGGTGGGGACGCATGTATTTTTTCCCATGACGCTCAACTGATTTTCATTGTTCGGCTGATTTTCTTGCCCCAAGTCTCCTGGGTACGGTGCCAGATAGGCAGGCCATCCATTGGGCCATAATAGTCGTGGTCAAAGTAGTCAAAGTTGTATTTCATTGGAGTGTCTTCCTCCAATGAGTTTGGTGGAGCACGACATCCTTCATGATCACAATCTCCGTATATCATTTCGACGTCTGACCTCAGTATAAATCTCGGACTATATGCGGGATAACAAAATGGCGTAGGCACCTCTTCCTGAGACATATAGACGTCCTTGTTAAGATAGGACTTCCATTCCTCATCTGTGTCGGAGGAATCTCACTCGTTTATGGTATGTACTTCTTGAGACACTGGGTGAAGGAAACCTCCACTATGGAAGAAGTTCTGAATGGGATGAAGACTTTCACCGTTAGCGGAAGTCTGGGTACAGGTTGCAGAAACACCAAGACCCTTCTTTGTTTTATTATCATTAGGAATGATAAGCTGTCCCCATCCTTTTGCGTTGTTACTCTCGATTACTTTGAGAGCATCTTTGTCTGAGGAAATCGATGTTCCTTTTTCTGACTGATTTTCATTGCTCACTGAAAGTGCCTGGAACTGCGTTCTAACAACCTCCTCGGGTTCTACACAAGTGGATAACGAAAGGTTACTCACGATCAAGGCTTGTTTTCCACAGACCGTGATGAGTTGATCGTTCTTGACGAACTTCAGTTTCTGGTGCAGTGTCGATGTGACTGCGCTAACCTGGTGTATCCAAGGTCTTCCTAATAAGCAATTGTATGTTGCCCAGATGTCCATGACCTTGAAAGTGACTAGGAAAGTGTGAGGACCGATAGTTATGAGAAGGTCGACTTTACCGATAACTGTTTTTCTAGACCCGTCAAATGCTTTGACGACGACCTCACTACCTCTCATCGGAGATCCTTTGAATGATAGTCGCATTAGAGTGGACTTTGGCATGACGTTGAGAGTCGATCCAGTGTCTACCAGTACGCTGGCTAAAGCATCGTCCTGGCAGTTGACTGTGATATTAAGCGCCATGTTGTGGCTTTTTCCTTCTTCTGGCAATTCCTCATCACTAAACCCCAAGTTGTTGCAGGAAGTGATGTTAGAGACGATACTGTAGAATTGTCGTATTGACACATCCTGTTCCACAAAGGCCTGTTCTAAGACTTTTTGTAGAGCCTCTCAGTGGGCTTCAGAATTGAGTAAAAGAGATAACACAGAGATCTTTGAAGGAGTTTGTAACAGTTGATCAACAATGTTGTATTCACTCCTTTGGATGAGCTTCAGCATCTCATCATTGTTCTTTGAAAGGTCGGGATCACTGGATGGACCGACTGGTGGATTGGGAGCTTCTGTCTGAAGTTTCTTTTCTCTGTTAGGTTCTCCAACTCCTCTATTGAAGATTCGACCGCTCCGTGTTACTCGACTGATGTCTGCAATATTCACGACGGAGGGTAATGGAATTTCCTTTCCATTCTCAACTGTTGTTGCACCGTATTTGTAAGGGATCACCTTAGCTGAGTCATACAGTACTGGTCCCGGTAGATAGATAACTACATGGGCCTTCTGATTTTTCTGACCATCGTAAGTAACTTTAATTAGTTCCTGGCTAAGAACTTTTGATTCGTCAAGTAGAAGGATGATGGTATAAACATCCTTGGTCCTCTCAGGATCAGAGATTACAACAACATCTTTGATCTGATCAGCAAAATAGTATGGCGTCCAGTTGATAGACCCCGAAACTGAATATTGTTGAATCTCTTTGCGGTACAACTAACTCTGAAGGACTGCTCGCACGAGGTAACATCCTTGGTTATTTTCCGAGCAGACTCTACAGCGCTCGTAGTTATGTGGTGGCACCTGGCCACATCCGCTTTGTATGCAGTGTAATCTCACCAGGTCTATTTCCATAGATCGGACATCCTGACTTTGATGCATAGTAGGGTTCCCGTTTGTCACACTGATTTGTTGCGTGTCTTCATCCATATAGATCGGAAGCCACCAGTGGTTTAACAAGTGTTGTAAAGTTCTCTGAACGAGAGCGCAACCTTGGTCGCTCTCCCGACATACTGTACAGTTCAGATAATCATGTGAAGTGAGAAAACCGAGTTGGACTTGCTTGGCGTGCAACTCCACCAAGCTGGTATTCATCAAACGAATATCAAAGATTTGAATCATGTTGATCTGATAGGGATTTCTATCACAGTAGTCCTGGATCCACCCAAGATCCATCTGACGCTGGAGGGCTTCTTGTACGAAAGAGCATCCCTGTTTGTTTACCGAGCAAGTCAGACAGGAATTGTAATCATGCTGTGGCATATTATGATACTAGCTTTGCCTTGAGTGCATTGCCACCAAGTTGACATTCATTGCACGGATGTCGTGGTTCTGAATGATGTTGGAACTTGTATAAGTCATGTTAACTCCATGAACTCGATGCTCGTAGATCCATTCGAGATCCAACTGTTCCTGTAGAGCTGATTGTACCACAGAACATCCCTGATTATTTTTAGAGCAGATATCACACCGGTGATAATTATGAGGTGGTATATGGCCAATACCCGCTCTGTCTATGATGTATTTTGACCAAGTTAGCCCTCAATAAGAGTACATCATGAATTTGATAGCTGTTGTTAGACTCTCCTTCTATCAAATTCACTGCAGCTTTCTTGTGTTGAGGCAGCGGGTTTGTGAGAACATTCGGATTCTTATCTTTGAAAGATAAGACCCCACTCCTAACAAGCTTGTGAACATCGGATTTGAAACTGAGACAGTTTTCTATGTTATGCTCTGGTCCTCCTTGGTGGTAAGGGCAAGTCTGATCCGCTTTAAACCAAAAAGGTGGATTCTCTGGTACTGTAAGAGGAGACCTGGTTTGGACGTGTCCCTCGACCAGTAAGAGTGGAAACAATTCTGCGTATAACATCGGTATAAGGTCGAACCCTGGTGGTCGTGTTGTATGGTTGTTGTTGTACGGAGGGCGAGCCTGCTGAAGAGGTTGTTGTGTCCTTTGTTGATATTGTTGTTGATTCGGTTGGCTCTGAGCAACCTGAGGTTGATACGTAGGAACAGGCGCGGGGTTGATAACAGAAGTTACGGCTGCTACTGGTTGGCATCGTCGCCTTTGCTTTCTGAGAGAGATATTCCCAATATCTTGCTCTTTTTTCTTAGGGAGAGCACTACCGTATCGTTTTGTATTACTTGATGATCCAGCATCTTTAACTAACCGTCCTTCTCAGACTACTTCCTCAAGACGAACTCCCATGCCCACCATCTCGGTGAAGTCACTGGGCGCACTGGCAACCATTATGTCGTTGTAAAATAAGCTTAAGGTTTTCAAGAAGATCTTTGTCATTTCTTTTTCCTCAAGAGGTGGACAAATCTGAGCGGCAATTTCACGCCATCTCTGAGCATACTCCTTAAAGGTTTCCTTGTCCTTCTGTGACATCGATCTAAGTTGATCTCTGTCTGGTGCCATGTCCAGGTTAAACTTATATTGTTGAACAAAGGCAGCACCACGATCTCTGAAAGTGCCGATCTTAGTGTGGTTTAAACCCATGTACCATTTGAGTGCGACACCGGTTAAACTATCCTGAAAGTAGTGAATTAGTAGCTCCTGGTTCTTTGTCTAAGCTGACATTCGCCGAGCGTACATCACCAAGTGCCTTTGAGGGCAAGAGTTACCCTTATACTTTTTAAAATCGGGTACCTGGAACTTGTGCGGAACTTTCACATTGGGGACCAAACAAAGGTCTGCGGCGTCCTTTCCAAATAAATCCTGACCGCGAAGGGCTTGCAGTTATTTCTGCATCTCCAGGAATTGTTCCTGGAATTCATTCATTCTGTCGAACATACTTTCATTTCCACCAGAAGGTATCTGTGGAATCTGTCCTTCCGGGACAGTGTGTACCACGGGTGGTGGTATAGTCATTATGGCCGAGACTCTCGGTGCCTCCCAAAGTTTCTAACCTTCAGGAGTTGCTGTCATGCCCCTGGCATCTTCGTTTTCCCGAAGTTTATAACCTTCAGGCCCAGCGGCTCCTGCTAAAGTTTCCAGATCTTCAGTGATCGGCAGAATATATCCCTCTGGGATATAGTTGAGTGGCATGCCTTTCGGAATTTTGTACCTAGGATCATACTTTACCACTATGGGAGTTGATGTGATCTCTGAGATCACAGTCCTTTGTTGTTACATTTGAGCATCTGCTAGAGCTTGCATGTCGTTATGAAGCTATCTCAGATCCTCTTTCAGAGTGTCGATCTCTTCTCTCAACTCTCTGTTCTCTTCCTCGAGATCATCCATCTTTTTCTGACTATTGGCCCGAGTATTGTACGAATGAGACAGTTTGACTCTAGAATCGAGACGCAAACGTGAGATTCGTAGGTAAGAAGAATGCGTTACGTAAGAATGATGAATGATATGCAATGATTATATTAATTGTATATATTTTTCATTTATTCAAAGTAAACTTCGACAGTTAGATTGCAAATATCAAACAGTGGGGAAACCCCATTTTATTGAATTCAAAGATTGCGGAAATGGGAATACAGTAATTTACATAATGTTGTAAAAGGAAATCTAAACTTATGGGTCCTGAGTCCTCTCTGAAGCGAGCTCAGGTGCGGGTTCCGGTACTTTCCTTTTCTTTGACCAGGGCTCTTGGGCCGTTGCCGGGTTGTCATTCCTTTGCCAAGTGAAAGGAGCGAACAAATTCCTTTGGTCATCCTGATTTTCTACAGCATATTGCTCTAAAATCTCGATCAGAGCATCTTTATCTTTCAATAGTTGTTGTATTTTCTTACACTCCACATTGAGAATACGATACTTGTTCCTCCAAGACCTCTTCTCCTGCTGAACTTTGTTGAGAGTAACCTGAAGTTTTTCCATCTCAGACATAAAATAAAGGATAGAGTCCCTTAATGGAAGAACTTCCTGACGAGGGTAAGGCATCCTCAGCTTGAGAGCTCTAGTTTGTACCTAGTGGAGATAAGGCTACACCGAGACACAATCTGGTTTTCCTAGAGACTCTCTTCCTTTCCTATGAACGTGTTTCCAGGCATGCACTATTTCTGTCTTTAGTGCCCTGTTGTTTTCTCCTTCCTTGAAGAAAAAACCTTCCAGATGAGCATTACACGGGACATGCCTCATCGGGTATCCAAATTGACGACGAACTAACACTGGATGATAGTTGATTCCTCCCTTAGTTCCTATAAGGGGTACATTTGGGAAATTTCCACAACGGTCAATGATTCTGATCCCGTCATAGATTCGATTGTACCAATCAATGTCAGAGTTGGTAAGAGACATGATTCTCCGCGACCAACGTAAAGTATTCTTTTGATCCCAAAATGCAGCAGACTTGGGTAAGTGGGAAGTGAACCATTTGTATAGCAGGGGTACATAACATGTGATCATTCCTCCGCTGTACAAATTCCTTAAGTGTACCGAATGATAAGCATCTGCGAGCAAGGTTGGTACAGGGTTTCCAATCAGAAAAACCTTAATGGCATTGATATCTACAAAGTTATTGATGTTGGGAAACAAAAATAACCAGTAGGTGAGCAAAACAAAGATGCTTTCGAAAGCGGCCACGTTCCCTATACTAGCAAAGTATAGAGTTTTCTTTATCAAGAACTGGGCTGGAAAACCATGGATTCCCCCCTTAGTGGTCATGTGAGTCCTGACTTCTGACTCGTCCAAATAGATTGTTATCGCAACGGTTTGATCCTTTGGAATTTCTTCCAGTCCAGAAAAGGGAGCTTGGTCAGTAATATGCAAATCAGTCAGGTGAGAGTACTCCTCCAGTGTTGGTGCTAGTTGATAATCCAGGAATGTGAAACAGTGATAGACCGGATCATAGAACTGGATTAGTGTGGACAGGATTCCTTCGATTACATGAACCCTTAACAGAGATAGCAGTCCTCCATACTTGGCTCTGAAAGCCTCGGGGTTGGTTATCATCCTCGCCAACCCTATTAAATCCTCTAGTTTTGGAACCTTGAAGGTGTACTTGTGAGTTTTCCTTCTACCTAAATCCATTAGCAATCTCTTTATCTGACATTTGCAATCATTGTCTTAGTTTAATTTGAAAAAGAGAGACTAGAAGAGAAGATTTTTCTTTGTTTTTTAATGTTTTTTAAATGAATGTATGAATGCAACACACAAAAACATAGAAAAAACATGGGGTCAAAGGGTCGGTGTCATGAAGTCAAGGCTCTACCCATCCCCAAAGGTTTATACTGGTGATTTTTTGTACCTGTCCGCAAAATCATTGACCCCTCTTGGGATAACAACAGCAAACGGATCGCCAGCGAGCTAATGCATCTTAGAGTGATCTCAAATGAGGGTAGTATCACGTGACAACTACTCCCGATAGCTTCCGCACTACAAAATGGTTTCAGTCTACTAAAAACCTCAGCTTCTCAGGTAACCCAATCGACCACACTACTTTCAACACCCGAAGTCGTATAGGCAATGTATCTGCAAAGGGAGTCTCCACTGAGTCTGATGGTTGACCGGGGACTCTTAACTGGGATTCACTCCCCATAAGATTACCCGTATAATGCCATCCCCTATCTTAGGTGTATACTCAATCTTTCCACATACGACATCACACGCATTCCCATTAGCAAAAAAATAAACACAGATATCAATTAGGAAAAGCAGTATATATATTTGTCTTAATCATCCTAGACCTCTAGTCTTATGATCCTATACATACAATGACTCCCCAGCAGAGTCACAATTTCCATAGTATTTGGTGAATTTAATGCCTTCACCTTATCAGAGGCTAGAAAGAATGCCTCCCACTGTAGTCTCCACTTTTCTGTAGCGCAATTTTTGTGGTTTTCGAATCACTATCGCTTTGGTACTATAGTTCGATTCATTTTTTTATCCTGTTGAGCTGATTAAGGAAGGGAAATAGATGTCTCTAATTAACCCTGCTTACATACTGAGGTTAAACAGTCAAAACTGTTGGTTTACAGATGCTATCAAAATAGGGGTTCGTCTTTTAGGGTTATTTGCTAAATAACACCAATGTCTGGATTCTCTGTGAGGCTTTTGGTTAGGATACTAGACCGAATTTTCTTTGGTGGATGTGTGGAGGTACTGGATTTTGAGTTTTTTGATTAGTATGCTCGCTAAGATTTTTGTAATCTTATGCCTACGTATTCCCGTTTAATGAAACAGGGAAATCAGAGCGATCGTAGTTCCTCCTATTCTATGGGAGGTAAAAGGTGTTTTGGTGTCTTGTTCAAAGCCCAAGACGTGAAGCTAAAGGTGGTTTGTATCTTGTTCAAAGCCCAAGATGTGAAGCTAAAGGGTTTTGGCTGAGAGAGAATTTGTCATCTCTAAAGAGGAGTTGTTGATGTTTGTATGCTGTGAGCACGACATAACTTTGATGCTAAAAGGTTGATTGACTCAACCGGGGTTTACTTTATACATAGCCTAAGAGGAGGCGGGAAGTTTGACTTTTCTGGGGAAAATGTTCTTTCTGTCTTGTACAAAGCCCAAGATTGAGGCTAAAAGGGTTTGACTCCGTTGGGGAGAATGTATCTTGTATAAAGCCCAACATGGAGGCTGAAATGGTTTGACTCAACAGGAGAGTACTTTTATCTGTCCTGTATAAAGCCCAAGACGGAAGCTAAAAAGGTTGACTCAACAAGAGAGTCTGAAGGTTGTTTGTCTCAACAAGAGAGTCTTTTATACTCAACAAGAGAGTGATTTGCTGTCTCGTACGAAGCCCGAGATTGAGGCTAAAAGGAGATTGACTCAACAAGAGAGTCTTTTATTCTCAACGAGAGAGTGTTTTTAAATGTCTTGTACAAAGCCCAAGACGGAGACTAAAAGTGGCTGACTCAACAAGAGAGTCTTTTATACTCAACAAGAGAGTGTTTTTCTATCTCGTACGAAGCCCGAGATGGAGGCTAAAAGGAGGTTGACTCAACAAGAGAGTATTTTATACTCAACAAGAGAGTGTTTTTATATGTCTTGTACAAAGCCCAAGACGGAGGCTAAAAGTGGTTGACTCAACAAGAGAGTCTTTTATACTCAACAAGAGAGTGTTTTTATATGTCTTGTACAAAGCCCAAGACGGAAGCTAAAACGTGATTGAATCAACAATAGAGTCTGAAAAGGTTAGCTCTGCTAGGGAGAATCATTTGTACAAAGCCCAAGAGGAGGCTGCCTTACCGCTGTGGATTCTAGAGATCCTGAAGTGGGTCCAAGTGTGGGGAACTCTCATGGGAGAGACCGGGGTTTCTTCCTATGTTTGAAAGGAACTTGAGAATGTCTTTGAGACTCAAGGGTCTTAGATTGTCCAAGTCTAGAGTTTTATCTTTTGTACAATGCCCAAGAGGAGGCACGGGCATTAAGGGATGAGTATCAACCCCACAACGGCTGGAGTTTTGACGCGGGAAAGACTGCTCTAGCAAAGGATGACTAAGTTCTGTCTTATACCTTTAAGAGGTCGTCAGGGTCCTTGTATTAAGCCCAAAAGAAGGCATGAGAACTTCTAAGAAGCTGAAGGGTCCTTGTACAACACCCAAGAGGAGGTGGGGATGCTTTTAGGAAGCCTGTGGGTCCCCAAACCAAGAGAAGTTCAAGAAATGAAATTCACCGAGAAGAGATCATTCCAGGAAAGTTCGAGGATTTGGAAGAAACTCAAGAGATGCCATTCACGGAGAAAAGATCATCTCTGGGGAGTTATATTTTCTTTGACAATTTCTAAGGGTGACAGTCTGAGAAAAGGTTCACCGAGAATACTGCCTTTCTCTTTGTTCCATATTGTTTAACCCCAAGAGGAGGGAAGACTGTATCTGGAATCCTACGGGGGATATAGTTTTGTTTGTATTTAAGAGTGACCAACAAGGCTTTACCTAGTGCTAGACGTAGTTGCCGGGGAAAATTCTATATAACTATACTAGTATTACACAGTGGATATGTGGCAAATATATAAAAGGATGTGAAAGAAGACTTACAGTGAAGCAGCCCCACAATACAGTTATATATATATATATATATATATATGAAAGCGGTAAATGAAAGCGGATAAACACTTACCCGTTGTAGAGCTTCTATGATGTTTGGTTAGTTGTTCAACAAAGAAAGTTTTGATAACAACATATATTTGAATTCAAAATCAAAGGAGAAAGTGCTTGAAAAGATTGTTGGGGCTTACAGCTCGAGGAGAGGCCCAAGTTTTAACGATGATCGCACCGTTGTTTTGTAAACTGTACAGAGGGACTTATACAATATGTGAGACCCAAAAAGCTTTTATGTACAAGGGGATGGGTCTTACACTCTATTAGAGGCCCAAAGATTTTGAAAAGAAAAGAAATGGGGCTTACAACATGAGGGTAGGCCCAGATGATTTGTTTGGCAACGGCGATCGCGCCGAGGTTTTTGAAAACACAGTGGATCTTATACAATAGCTGAGGCCCAAAAAGGGTTTGGTTAAAAGGGGATTGGGTCTTACACTCTATTAGAGGCCCAATAATTTATTTTTGTACAAGTGGTGGGGCTTACAGCTCAAGGAGAGGCCCAAATGATTTTTGTTAAAAAAGCGACGATCGTGCCGAACTTTTTGACGGTATCAGGACTTATACAATACATTGAGGCGCAAATTATTTTAGTTTTAAAAAGGGTTGGGTCTTACACTCTATTAGAGGCCCAAAGAGTTTTTAAGAAAAGGAATGAGACTTATAGCTCGAGGAGAGGCCCAGTTGATTTTGTTAAAAAGGCGACGATCGCGCCGTTGTTTTTGAAAATACAGTGGGACTTATACAATGACTGAGGCCCAAAAGGTGGTGTATTTACAAAGGGGTTGAGTCTTACACTCTATTAGAGGCCCAAAGAGTTTGAAAAAATTTGATGAGGGTTGAGTTAATCAAAACCCTAATTTGTTTTCAAAATATAATTTAATTGAATAAAAATTCAATTAAAATGATCAAAATTGTTAAACATGTGTGAAAACAAATTGTGATCTTGGATCAATGTTTCAAAAATCACGTTTCTATCCACAAAATGATTTGGAAATCAATTAAGTATGGAAAATCAAGGGAGAAAAAACATTTTAAATGTTGAAAAACAAATAAAATATTAAGTCTTTGTAAAAATATCAAGTATATGAAATAATTAATATTTTTAGGATTTTTTGGTAAAATAAAATATTTTAGCATTTTTGTGAATTATTAAAAAAATAATCAACTCAAAATCATTAAAAACTAGAGAGAAATTAATTTTTGAATCAATTAAATAAAATCACAAAATTCAAATATTCAAATATTCAAAAAATGGCGCCAAGAACACGCGCCACCCTCTGTTGAAAACGTGCATTGGTGATTTGATGTGCATTTGTGATAAATGCATTGGTTATGGATGATATGTTTTATGTATAGACATATGCTATGTGTGGTGGTGTGTTTCCATATGTCATAACTTTGTTATGCCTTATGTGTGAATATGTGATTATGTTGGTATAATTGATATATGCTATATGTATTGGCATGTGATGCTTGTGGTGAGAATAACTATGCATGTGAATTTATATGTGTTTGCATATTATTATGCAATCTTGATTTAGTTGTTATTTCTCACCCTTCTACGGTGGTTTGTTGCTCTATGAGGCAATTGCAGATTAGTGTCTTGGAGGCTTTTGTGAAGATTAGTTCTCCATCCGTTTGTCAGTCTGTCTGCTCTGATACGTAACACGGGAGTCGGGGAACGCTTTTGTTATATATGTATACATTTGTTGGATCTATTTTGTATTAATTTTGTATGAATATTGTAATGCTATAAAATAATTTATTTTGTAAAACAAGTCAGTTATGGATCTTTTCGCTTTATTCCATAATTGAACTTTCATTTTATATGGAAAAAGTTTCCCTTTTACGTTTATTCCATTTTGTGTTATGTATCAAATAATTGAGCAGGGATTGTGTTTTCTTCATTTAAAATGTGGCATCCTTGTTTCTGTCTAAGAATAATAAATTTTTATCTACTCTGATTTATTTATGTATTATTTATTCGCGATGGGAATTAGGGTGTTACGGTGGAGCATATCAAGAACCATGGTGTGTGGTGTCTGTGATGTGTGGAAGATGTCCTAACTGATGTTAGAACATCTTTGGGTTAATTTTCCTTGGTGAAGGATTTCAGGTTCTGTGATGAACTGGTTACTTGCATCGTGTCCAAGAAGTATCTACATGATCATCCGGGAGAATGATGGAGTATAAGGGTCCCTTGGAAGGAGGATGTAAGTGTTTGTGAACGCTGAAGTGGATCATGTGTTGATTGGATGAAAGTCTGTTTCCTGAATGCGTTCAGAAGTGGAGATTCACCATAAATCAGAAGTATTCCAGATTATCATACGGGAGAATGATAGGAATGACTGTCTTGGATTGCGGGGTGTTTATCTCTAATGCTGGCCTGGTGAGGTCAGTGGAAAATCTTGCATACGGCATTGGAGCCCTTGGAGCAAGTCATGCTAGTAGTGGATCAGTTTAGCAGCTGTGAAGTTCTGGAGCATGCATATGATAGTTGACATCGTTATAACAAACTAAAGGGCCTTGTGCGTCTCTTTGAGGAATGTTAAGCATTCTGATTCAATTGGTTTGTGCCTCAAGCAGCTGGAGGTCTATACATGAGAATTCAAGAGGAGTACGTGTGGTGTGTAGATGGTTGCAGGATGAGGGGGATCAATGGGACTTTGATTTTAAGCCAAGAGTTTGTTATGGTTGGTATACACTTCCTCACGGGTAGCATGATGGTGATCATGTGTGAGTGATTATTGTTTCTTGTCAGAGGGAACAATAAGAGAGTTGATGATTGCGTTCAGCAGGTGTGTTGAACAGAGGGTACGCTCTTGAAGACATGAAGATGCGTCTTATGTTTTCCAGTCATTAGCTTGGGTGTTCTGTGGAGGAGCACCAGTTACCTTAGTCAGGGGGAGAGGCCTCTTGATCTGAGATGAAGATCTAGTTTGCATTTGTGTGTCAAGCAAACTGAGATGTCAAGAAGGATGGCTTGATATTATCGTGGAAATTCCAGTTTGCATTTGTGCGTCAAGCAAAATGAGATGTCAAGGAGGATGTCTTGACATTTTGTATTGTTGCAAGTTGTGGAAAACTTGGCAGTGCATTCTGAATGGTTCTTATTGGATGCTTAAGAATCATTGATGAGTCTGGGAGAATTTATTTTTCTCTGCAGATTGTAGTCACAAAAATTGTGAAGAGTTTATTCAATACAGAAATCTATTGGTTGCTGACAGGAAGAAATTGGTTCTGTGCTAATGAAAGAATTCTGATTGTAATCGAGTCTGCTAAATCTGGATTAAGAAAGTCCTATCTGTGGGGACCATAAGCCTGACAATATCAGGTTAGGTATCAGGACAAGGTTTAGAAGTAGTTTCGAGGATAAGTCAGAAATGATGGAATCTTTGACTAGTCTTTTGGCTCTATCTACATAGCTTTATTTTTAAGAAGAGGTGGAAACACTCGTCTTAGGTTGAGGGAAAATGAGTTATGTTCGGATGTGGGTAAGCATCATTTTGGTTTGGGTATGCATGGGCCACTTTTGCCATCTTTTGGCTAAAAAGGGGGAGAATGGCTTATTGCTGGGAGGTGTATGGTCTGTGCTACTGGTATATGCAAAATGTTCCAAAGGATGTTCCAACGTTTTTGGTTATAACGTCTTGGGAAGTTGTGTTTTGTGACCAGAGTTAGAAAGCAAGTTGTGTTTTGTGACTTGAGTTACATTCACTATGTTCCAGGTATCACAAGGAAATGAAGAGGGTAACTCCAAATTATCTTCTCCCTTTTCCTCACCTTGCTTCAAGTACTTTTCCACTGCATGCATCATCAGGTTGAAGGATGTTTTAGCCAAAATTTGTCAAAAGGGGGAGATTGATGGCTCCAAGAGTTTGACTAAATTTTGGTAAAACATAATGTTGGGAAAGATGTTCCAACATGAAGGATTCAGACCCAGACTAAAGATGTCGAGTGAAATGTCACAGCATGAAGACTCGACATCATGACTGTTATATCAGTTTTGTTTAAATCTGTTCCATGATTCAAGGCATGACTGCAATGGATCAAGGAAGAAAGATACAAAGCCCAACTCAGTAGAAGACTATAAAAGAAGACCAAGACCTAGACATAAGTGAGAGACGATGCCATAGACTTAGGAATCCAATTTTGTAAAGTAGGTTTTAGGTTTGAGAGTCGTAGGTTTCTCTTGTAAGTCACCCTTTGTATCAGTTGATACACTGTGGTAGACATAGGTGTCACACATATCCATAAGCCTTGAGGTATTGTATTGTGTATTGTTCTTGGATGAAGCTTTTAAGCAAATCTGAGTTAGCTTGTTTGTCAAGTATGCTTAACAGAATTCTGTATTGATAGGGACGATGTAGAAATCACAGTTGGTGATTAAGGGAAGTGAGTGGGGTATCTCGTATCAGGGTTCTAAACGTTTGAGTTTAACCTTGGTAAAGATGTTCATGGGGTAGATGTTAGGGATAAAGTTGTAAACGTGGGAGTTTAACTTTGTAACAGTCTACACGATAGTGAAGTCTTCTTCCTGGATTGGTATCCCCCAGATATAGGTGAGTTACACCGAACTAGGTTAACAATTACTGTGTTATTTATCATTCTGCAGATTTATGTTTTCTGTTAGGGTTCATGATAAACATGTTGGATCAGATGTCGTGACATCTGTGATGGTGCAGTTCTGATATTCAAGGTATCAGTCTGCTGTTACGCCTCCAAGTTTAAATGATTATGTAGCACAATGTCTTGACATGTGTTAGGACATCTGTTGTCTGCATAGGCCAGAATTTCACCATATATCAGCAAAGCAAGAACAGCATTGAAAGCCTTCAAGTCCCTATCTGCAGCAAAGGAAATGGCCTTGTCAACCAAAAAATTTGAAGCAAACCCTCAAATACCATTCCCTTTAGTCTTAATATTAGCTTCCACATCCTTCTTACTAATGTAAAGCGCATCAGCAATAAGGGGAAACTTCGGACAACCGCTGGTGTAGACAAAAGGAACCTGCTTCTTGATCTCAACCCCCAAGATATGAGCATACTCCTCGAGCGTAGGTGCTAACTGATAATCCTGAAATGTAAAGCACCTAAGTGGTGGGTCGTAGAACTGAACCAGTGTATGAATGGCAGTGATGTTGACTTCAGTACTGAGGATGGCCAATAGATTACCATAACGGTCTTTGAACACCTCTCTGTTATCTTCAACCACACAAGATGCTAGACCTCTCAAAGTCTTCAGCTTAGGCTCCACAAACTTATAGCTAAAGATACCTCGGCAACCAGTACTCATCTCTATGATAATGTCAACAAAGAATAAGTCTTCGAATATCCTGGAAATGCACTTGCAAAAATTAATTTACATGATGACATGATATGCAACACAAAAAACAAGAAGCCAGCGCTGTCTGAACAATCTGGATATCTGCATATAATTTTGTGTCGGTGCGAGATAATCTGATGTGCGTGAGAGAACAAAGGTATGAAGTGGCTTATTTTCCAGCGAAAACCCATATCCCCCTCACAGGTGTGATCTAGACACAACAAGGTGGTCCCTAGAAAGGTCGCCCAAACCATAGGACTTAGAATGAAAACCCCCCGCCGTAGCGAATTCTCGCAGGACGGAAGTATTCTCAAGCGAATCACGATCTAGGATGTGGCTCTCGTGGTAATCCAACACACAAAACGCAGGCCTCACGACTATCCACGTTCTAGCCTATGTGTATCCTAAGCCCGGTGTTAGGACTTTTCTCTCCAATAATATCTACCCATCCCAACAACAGCAGAAAATAGAGTAGATATCCAGAATATACAGCATATGAATATTCAAAGCAGTAAAGAAATGTTGTAAATAAACATAAAACTAATAAAGCATAAAGATAAGGCTAGTAAAGCGCAAAAGATGAACACCCAAACAAGCAAGAAAGCAAACAAAACTAGGCGAGACCCCAACTTGCAAGAGCAAGGACTCCCCAGCAGAGTCGCCAGCTGAAGCTAGCGGGATTATACCTGAGTGAATCGCACACCAAAGATACAACAGAGTCGCCACTGAACTTTATTTAGTCCCAAAGAACAAGGAAAATATCGATAAAACCCAAGGGGAAGAGAAACAGGTAAGGGGTTGGTTATGCAAAAGGAAGGTACTAGCACCTTACACATCCGTCGTACTTGACGAGAACCATTTCACTTGCTTCTAGGCTTGGATGGGTTATCTATCTAAAGGCTTCTAATTAAAAGAAGGAGGAGAGAGAGAGAGAGAGAGAGAGAGAGAGAGAGAGAGAGAGAGAGAGAGAGGAGAAAAGAGAAAGAAAGTGCTCGCGGAGGATTAGGGCCCTCATGCCTACATACCCTGATAGTACAATGAGGAAATGAGTGTTTCGTAGTTCATGGAACTAGGGAAAAGAAAGGAGAAGGAGCGGAGAAGGTGGAAGTGTGCTCGCCAAGAACATCGCAATCTTGTGCCTACGTATCTTACATTTTAATGAATGAAGAATCAGAGCGTCCGTACTTCGGGGAACCAAGGACAGAGAAAGGGAATGAAAGATGGTGTCAAAAGCAAGAGCAAAAGAAATAGAGAAAGACTCCGATGGGGATTCGAAATAAATGGTGTCAAAACCAAGAAAAGAGTGCAAAGGGAAAAATAGTAACTGTATTGAGGGTAAAGTGCAAGAGTGGTGTCGAAACCAAGAAGATAAATGAGCAAAAGGAAAAGCGACTCCACTGAGGAAGTAGAAAAAAAAAAAGAATTGTGCTGGGGATCACGGGATCAGAGACCCTGTTGGGGATCAAAGGAAATAGGGTTTAAACCAAAAGAGAAAGGGTTCGATATGTTAACTGACTAGCAGTGGTTAACCGAAGAAAAGAGATTATAACTCTATGGGGAAAAAGACTTGGTGTCAACAGACTGGCTGTGATGAACCAAAATTGAAAGAGTATAGAACCAAGAGGTGTTCGACTCTGAAGAGACTTCGGTATATTAACTGATAAACAGTGGTTAACCGAGGAAAGAAAAGATTGCAATTGTGAGGGGAGCAAGGTTTTAACAGATAAACTGTGATCAAACAAAAGAACGGATGTAGAACCAAGCGAAGGTTGTGACCCAAAGAACGGGTGTGGAACCAAGAAAAGGTTGTGACCCACTGGAGATGTCGGTACGGACTGAACAAGTAGTACTTGACCAACGAAAGGGTATTTGAACCAAAGGGAGGTTGCCAACCGCTAGAGATTCAGTGTTGACAAAAAAACTGTGATTAACCGAAAATAAACGAGTGATTAACCAAGAGAAGATGATTAACTCGAAAGGGGCTCAGTATATTAACAGATAGACTGTGGTTAACTGAGAAAAAAAATGCAAATTGGTGTTTTAACTGACAGGTAGTGGTTAACCAATCAAAGGGGAATAACCAAAAGAAGGCTGCAAGCTCCGCAAAGGTTTTCAGTGTTTAACAGGAAGAATGTGTTTAACCGAAGAATGAAGACTGCGACTGTAGGGGGAAAAGAAAATTGGTTCTAATAGTACAACTGTGATCCACCAAAGAAAGAATGATTACGACCCTCGTGGGGAATCAACAAAGGAAGTGACTAGCCACAAGAATAGGTGTCTGAACTCTCCTGAAGAAAAAGAGAACAAGAGAAGGATATTGAAACAAGAGCAAGAGATTGACTCTCTGAAGATTGCCAATGATCGCGAACCAAAGGAAAGGCAACTGATCAAAAGACAGATTAAATGAGGTACGAGTGATCAAGGATCGACTCAAGTGGGGGTAGAGATACACTACTGCCTGGAGATAGAGATGACAATGCCAGGCACAGGGTCATTCGTCCCCTACCTGAAATGGTCAGAATGAGTGTAGGAATTCTCGACTCTCATTCCTTCTCTAACACACAGGGTGTAGTGCAGAAATTGAAACGGACAGTGTAACAGCTCCAAGTTGTATAGTGCTCTATTGTCGCGCGAACTCCAACTCCGCGAGGAAGAGAGAGAAAGAAAGCTCTAAAGGAATCCTAAAGAGAAGCGCCAAAGGGGGAGATCAAATAATCGAAACGAGGCTTCGATTAATTAATCAAAGGGAGAGAGATACTAACAATTTTCCAAAATGAATTGAAAGATTATTAAAGCAAAAGGGTGCATTATTGATTATACAAGATTAAGCTCATTCTTTGAAGAACAAACTTACTTCAAACATGAATGAAAGTGCAAAACAGTGCCAAATGACATTTAATATGCGTCACAAATCATGTTATTATGTGAATAAAATTGTGCAAGAATGATCATGTTCATAGAATGCCAAGAATGTGCACAATTATAAAATCGAAAGATCGAGCATCAGAAAATTACAAGCATGTTTCAAACAAAAGTGAAATGGCTCATAAAACATCCATAAAATCAGTCATATCAATCCATGGAGGTTAGAGGAAGAAAGAATGCCAAACATGCTTGAAGAAACTCAAAAAAGGCACGCTGTACAGTGGTAATCGATTACCACAAAGCAGGTAATCGATTACTTGCTTGAAAAATGGCAAAATTAGTGAAAATCACGTAGAGTAATCGGTTATCCTGATATGAGTAACCGATTACCACTGTAACAGTAGCAAAAATAGCTTTTCAAAAAACAATTTCAGCGCCTAATCACTTATCCAAATTACCACATGCTAGGGTATGAATTTGTGCACGAAAATCAAGCTTAACAACAACAAATAAACAACAATGGAATCAATTAACTCATCAAGATCATGGATCAAGTAATGGCATAATCAATTCAGATACAAAAAGTATTGAAACTACATCACGAATGATGCGAAAACGTTCGAAATAGTAAAATGAGCAAAGAAAGACCAACCTACAAGGCTGAGATGTGCCTTGGATGTTGTTGTAAATGAATCTTGATGAAGATAATCAAAGAAAACCAGATGAATCTTCAATTGTAGCCGAACTGTATCGAAATTGAGCAAATCATGATGAAATCTCCAAAACACGAATTTGCACCATAGAATCTTGAAGCAAACACTTGAGATGAATCTGAAAGCTAATAAAACTCCAGAAATTCAAGTATAATAGCAAGATGATGAAGGTTAAGCTCAATAAATAATCACTTTCAAGGTGAAAGTAACTATTCTACAATGGTGAAATTGAGTTATAGTGAGGTTTGGGAAAAATGGAGATGAAGATGAAGAAATTGCAGAAAAACTCAGAGAGAATGTGAGAGAATTGAGAGTGAAGAGAGTGAAGTGTGATTGAAAAATGGTGGATCCCTTTCAACAAAGTGAAGGTTTCTTTAAATAGAGTTTTGGTTTGGAGTGTGATAGGTTTGGAGGTTGGTTTGGAGCTAGCTTAGGGTGGTTTGGCTTTTGTTTTGGAGTTAGTTACATCTAACTCACTGAGTTAGAGGTTAACTCAGTTAGTTATTTGTTAACTCGGTGGGAACATCCTAAGGCAAACTTCAAATCCAATGGTTCACATACTTAGAAATAAAGGTGCATGGTGGTCTTGAGTGGAAATAATACATTGTAGCAAATGCAAGTGGATTCTTGAAGTGTCTAGAATATTCCACATAGTGCTATAACCAAGTAGAATCCAAGAACAAAGAGAGTGCAAGGTTGCTATCCCAAAAATGCAGCAGAAATTCCAAATCTGCACAAGGTAATCGATTACCCTGTTTTTGCCTAGAAACAGAGTAATCGGTTACTCTAGGCAAAATTTGCCCAAATTGCTTAGTAACAAGTGCTGAAGTCCCGATTTCGATTTTCCACCTCTTGTTTTGATGAATAGCCATGGAAACCAATGTTTTGTGCTTGTTTTGATGATGTGATTGACCTTGTGAGGATGTGATTAATCGGGCTTGAAAAACATGAATATTCCTGCAACAAGAAAACACAGAGGAAAATTGCAAATGCGTATGTCAACAATGCGAATGCTCATGCAAAAGGAAAAAGGGGTGGTCAAATTTTGGGTTACGACACCTGGTAAGAAGGTCCAAAAGCTAACCCGATAAGCTTAGATTTATCTGAGTACCAACAAAATACCTAATGCAGCTAAAGCGCAGTTGAGAAGAAAGACGTTAGTGCATGAAAGAAGTGACTCAAAAAGAGGTCCAAGTTAAAACGAAAACAAAAAGAGGCTAAGGTTATTTCAAAGTACTTCACAGTCAGAAATAACTTAGGCTAAAAGGAAATAAAAAATACGAACCGAAAAGATGAATCGAAAAGACAAATCAAAACGTCAAATTGAAACGAAGAATAGATGGGGAGAAGAAACACATATTTGAACTTGAAAATTGAATTCTTTTATGAAGAGAATGTTAATCGAACCCTTGAAGCAATTTCCTTCTTTCAACGATTTCTTGAAGCGATTTCCTAAAACAAAATAAATGAGTTTGAGTGATAACCAAGGTACAAATGAAGAAGAAACATGTGCAGACCTGAAGAAGAAACAATGGAGATTGAGAGATTAATGAATATTGAGAGATTAACGAAACACAAGAAAACTGAGAGATTCAAAATGAGAGATTGAGAGACTAAGATTTAAGAGCTTAGGGTTTGTGTTTGAGAGCCGAGAGATTAGGAGATTAATGGAGATTGAGAGATTAGCGTTTGTGTTTGAGAGCTGAGAGATTGGGAAACTAAGAGATTAAGAGACTGAGAGATTTAGAGACTTATGTTTAACGTTTTTCTTCTTTTTCATTAAAGGATTTTTTTCTTTTGTTTTTATTTTACTTTATTATTATTTTATATTTTTAATTTTATTTATTTTTAGTTTATTAATTCAGTTGTTATTTTACTTTATTTTATTAATATAGAATTTTGTTTTATTTTATTAATTGTTTTGGTTTTATTTTATTAATTAGTTAAAACTTTATTTTATTTTATTAATTTATAATATTGATTTTATTTTATAAATTTGAGTTTAATATAGTTTTGGGTTTAGTTTAATAATTTATAAATTTTATTTTGTGAATTTAGTTTTAGTTTCAATTTATAGTTTTATTTATTTATTTATTTTTAATTTATAGTTTAAATTTATATATTGTTATTGTTATTATAAATGATTAAAATAATAAAAAAGAGGCAAACTTATGGCGGGAAATAAAAAAAATTTCACATCAACAGTAGTGTCGGCTAGGACCACCAATACTATAAAAAATAAATAAATTTTTTAAAACAATAAAAAAAGGTGGAAAACAAAATTGGTGGGGGAAAAGAAATATTTTCACACCAACTTTAGCGTTAGCCTTAATCGTTGCTAAAATAAAAAAAAAAATTATTTAAAGCAGTAAAAAAAAAGGAGGCAAATGAAATTAGTGGGGAAAATGAAAATTTTTCGCACCAACTTTAGCTTCGGCCTTATCCGCCGCTAAAATAAAAAATAAATAGTTATTTAAAACAATAAAAAAGAAGGCAAACAAAATTGGTAGGGGAAATGAAAAAAATCTGCACCAACATTAGCATCGGCCAGCGCCGCCGTAACATTAAAAAATGAATAAATAAGTGACCTAACATATATGTATGCGTCGGCCAGCACCGCCGCTAGTACTCCAGTAAATAAATTTTTTAAAATAAAAATAAACTAAATGCATATGTAGTGTCGCCGACGCTATGATTAATGACCTAATAAAAACTAATCCAAATGATTTCTTTGTTAGCGTCGACTTGTTGAGACGTAACGCTATTAGCATCAGAGTTGCAACAGACGCTAAAATGTTGAAGCCAAAATGTGATTTTCTTGTAGTGAGCGAATAAGACATAAATGACAAACAATACTTTATCAATTTATTTTCTTATATCTACCTTAATGCTAAATTAATTTTTAGGGATATTCTTTTGTTGAACATTTTCTTGTTAGATATCTATATTTAGACAAAATTTTGAATTTGGAGTTTCATCTAAAACTAGATCATCCTAAATTTGCACTCTTTCTCTTTTCCCATGTCAATTTTTCACCTCAAACTCTTCTATTCTTGATTCAGTTTTTTCACCCAATGACATGCATTTTTCTTTTTCTTGTTCTTTTTCAACTCCCACTTCATAGACTACTCCCCCCATTCATCTTCGACTTCTCTCTCAACTTCATCATTCCAAATATTATCCAACGTATTACCATTAAAAATTCCACTTGATTGAGATGTTATTTGTTTATATAACTGCTCAATTTAAGTTTCAATATTTTTTATAGATGCTTCCTTATTTCATTTTAATGCTGCCATGTTAGAGTTTATTGCTTAAAAGTTGCTTTGAGTCATCTTCATGAATTGGTTCATAGTCTCTTTAGGAATTTCGATACAAAAACAAGTTACACAAGCACATCAATAATTGTTACAGGCATTAGAGTATGAAGAAGAGTTGTAACTTCCATACAACAATGATACTCAATTGCGAAAACAACTCAAAAATAGGGGTGGTAAATTGGCATGCCCGCCTCACAAAAGCCCAAAAAAAACGGGGCGGGGCAGGGTGGGCCGGTCATAGTTCAGGATGCGGGCCTAAAACCTAGGCCCGTCCCACAAAAAAAGTGAGGGTGGGGCAGGGAAATCCTGCGAACACTATACCTTTTAAGCCTAAAAACGCAAATATTTATGTAAATGCTTGTGACGACAAAAGCCGCGAAGAAAATGGGGCGGGGCGGAGCAGACACATTAGAGCGCGAGGGCCTAAACCCTTGGCCAAATGCGGGAAAAGCGGGTATGACCAACGGGCTGGGTCCATTTTGCCACCCTTACTAAAAGCCTTAAGGTGAATATATCATGTACCTAACAATTTGGAGGAAGGCGGCCTAAAAAGAAATACAACAAGCGCTTACCTAAATGTAATGGGGGAGACGATGTCTAAAAATTCCACTATAACCGGTAGGAACCACCCATTAATGATTGGTAGAAATGTAATATAGATACAAATCTTCAAGTGGAAGGCGAATGAGGTTCTTAGGTGATTATAAGAAATGAAAATGGCGAGGTGATTATGGCTTCTATGGTTATTCGAAAGGGTGATAATGATGCCCGTATGGAGGAAACTAAGACAATGGAGTTTTGAGGGTTTCCTTGTTGAGGATGGGTACATTCGAGATGTCTAGTTTGAATCATATTGCATAATTTGGGAAATGCTTAAGCACAAAGGGAAAAAAATGAAGATATTATACTAAAAAACGTGTGGTACGATATAAGAAAAAAATTAGGAATAACCAAACAAAATTTCATAATTGAAAAGTCACTTTTACCCAATAACTAGGAGTGTTCATGGTTCATGAACTACAATGAAGCCAACCACTTTTATGGTTCAATTTAGTTTACAATAATGTTAGTTCTTGGATTGGCTGGAATTTTGGTAAAACAAAGTATATTCAATGTTGATGTCAAGGTGCTGATGTTGCAACATTGAGATTTAACACTAGGCTGTGTTAAGTATGTAATTGCTGAAGTTGGATGTCTGATGTCACATGGCGATGTTGTAACATCAGATCTGCAGAATTAACAACAGCAGGCTGTGATGTTGTTAGGGTTTACGTGTTAGCTGGAATTGTGGAGAGCAAGCTGTCTCATTGGATGCGAATATCTTGGGATAGATATTTTCTGTTGCATAGGAGATCTGGTGCAGATTTGTAGGAGATTTAAAAGGTTGAAGATTTAAAAAGATTTTAGGAGAAAATCTGTTTTAAATATTCAGTTTTAAATAACAAATCAGGTCAGATATTGTAGCAGGTCCAAGACCAATTCAAGGAGCTATATAAAGCGCACAAGACCAAAGGAAAAAGTACAGAAAACGGACAGAAGATAGGGAGCTTTAACTGGAGGTTAAACATTGTCTTTGTGCGTATTTTTGGTATACACCATTCTAGTGTGAATTGGTGAGTTGTGTTCTGTCCTCTCTAAAGCTGTTAAGCAAAGAGAGTTGTGTAACTTGATCAAAGCTGTGAAGTAGGATCAAGGTTTCTCAAAGAGGTTATTCTTTGAGTGTTTTAGGGATTGAGTAATGTTCTCATATCTAAGTGGTTTCTTAGGTAGAAAGTCACTAGTAGGAATTAAGTTTAGGAGATTGTCAACTGGGTTGTTGAGTCTGTAAATTAATTCTACAAGTAGTGAATTTCATCCTTGGCTTGGTAGCCCCCAGACGTAGGTAGTTAGACCGAACTGGGTGAACAATTTGGTGTGTTAATTTGTTAATGTTATTGCTGTCCATTGTGCAGAGTGTGTTGTTGTGACATCGCACCTTAACATCACACGTCTGATACCAGAATTTCAATTGGTATTAGAGCAGGCATCCTGTCTGTCTCTGGGTGAGATCTAGGGAAGTTACTTTCTGGTGTAAAGATGGACAAAGAAGTTGGAGGATTCGTCAACAGACCCTCTATTTTGGATGGATCCAATTATGATTATTGGAAGCCAAGGATGACCATTTTCTTAAAATCCTTGGACAACAGGGCTTGGAAGGCTGTTATTAAAGAGTGGAAAGCACTTGTCATGTGTGAGAAGGATGATGCTGGCAAAGATAAAGAAGGCACCTCTAAGCCAAAACCAGAAGAAAAGTGGACCAAGGAGGAAGATGGGCTCGCTCTTGGAAATTCCAAAGCTCTAAATGCAATCTTCAATGGAGTGGCTAAGAATATATTCAGGTTAATTAATACCTGTGAGGTTGCTAAGGAAGCGTGGGATATTTTGAAGGCCACTCATGAAGGTACATCTAGAGTTAAAATGTCAAGACTTCAGATTCTAACATCAAAATTTGAAGGACTGAAGATGAAGGAAGATGAGACTATTCATGACTTCCACATGAATGTTCTGGAGCTGGCTAATGCATCCAGTGCTCTTGGTGAAAAAATGTCAGATGAAAAGCTTGTAAGGAAGATACTTAGGTCCCTTCCTAAGAAGTATAAGATGAAGGTAACTGCCATTGAAGAATCACAAGACATCAGCAAGATGAGAGTTGATGAGCTCATTGGATCTCTTCAAACTTTTGAGCTTGGGTTGAATGAGGAAGAACCAGAAAAGAAGCCAAAGAGTATAGCCTTGGTGTCAAATGATCAAGAGGAGAAAGGAAAGAGTTCTGAGTCCCAGGAGGATCTATCTCAGGCCATAGTTATGTTGGGAAGACAGTTCAACAAAGTGTTCAAGAGAATGAATAATAACTCCAGGCCTAATGTCAAGAACATATCTTCTGACACCAGCAAGTCAAAAGAGAAGGATGAAGAGAGAACTGCCCAAGATAAAGGAGTTCAGTGCTTTGAGTGTGAAGGGTATGGACATGTCAAGAAAGAATGTCCCACCTTCTTGAAAAAGCAGAAGAAGGGCATGACAGTTTCCTAGTCTGACTCTGATAGTGAAAGTGAAGGTGAGTCAGCAAAGCATGTTAGAGCTTTAACAGGAGTTATTGTTTTTGATGATGATTTTAGTGATGGAGAAATAACTTATGAGGAGTTAACATCTACTTATCAAGAGCTGTGTTTAAAGAGTGCTGAGATTTGTCAAGAAAACAAGTGCCACAAGCAACAGATTGCTCAGCTTGAGAATGAAAAAGCTAATCTAGAAAATGAAGTTGTACTGGTCAAAGCTCACCTTGATCATATGGCCAAGTCTGTTAGGATGCTGAGTTGTGGTACATACACACTTGATAAGATCCTTCAGACAGAAAAGGTTGCTGGTGATAAGTCTGGTATAGGATTGTGGCAAGCACCTCAGGAGCAAAGGAGGAAGTGTCCCAACCAAAGTCTCAAACAAAGAGACAGGATCCTACTCCTAAGAGGGTTGTTCAGCCTCAGAATGTTAAGAAAAAGAATAGTCCCCATCAGAGGAAGATGTAGCCTCAAGGAGCTAATCAGTATATGCCTCCCCAATATCACCAGAGCATGCAAGCTGCCAGGTTCAAGCAGAACATGTCTCATCAGTTGTCTCAACATCAAGGAAATTGGTATGGATATGAATATGGATACAACAATGTTGTGCCTCATTACTATAGAAGAAGGAAGCCTCATCACCATAGGAGACAGCCTAGAAGACAGCATCAGTACAAAAGAAGATATTCCAACTATGGAAGAAGAAGACATTATGGGTGGCAGCAATAGTATCATCATCCAAGTGGCAGAAGAAATAACCACTTCAGAGTTGATAGAGTTAGATGCTACTATTGTGGAAGGTTTGGACATATGTAGTACTCTTGTTTTAAATTGCATGGTTATCCAAATTCAGTTCCTCAAACCAGACAGAAGAAGGTCAGATCCAAAGTTGCTAAGCAATGGGTTCCTAAAGCTCAGATCACGTGTCATTGCCTCATACCTCAGATGGACAGGTTGCCATGGATGCATGGTACTTTGTCAATGGTCTAAATGCAAATTTGATCAGCGTAAGCCAGTTTTGTGATGAAGGTTACAAAGTCAGCTACACCAAAGATGAGTGTGTGGTATTTGGTGAGCAAAATCAAGTTGTTATGAAGGGTGTCAGAACCAAAGATAACTGCTATCAGTGGACTTCCCTTGAAGGTAGTTCAACTAATGATGTTCAGGTTGATGTTATAACATCAGACTATGATGTCAGGATGCTGAAAGGTCACTCAAAGTTAACAAGTTCTGATGTGAATCCTTTTAAATTTTTAAAAGGAAAGTCTTTATGGAGGGAAAACATTAGTGATTGGTCTTTAAGAGGTACTCAAAATCAGGCGCCTTACCATATTGATTCTACATCAAGATTTATCAAAGGGTTCTCGTCTCAACGATTCATCTCCCTCAACAAAATAGAAAAACCTTCTCTAAACCTAGTCTGTTACAAAGGAACGATGTCTTCCCCATCCAAGAACTCTGGTTCTCAAAGAACTGCACATGTACGAACTAGGGTTTCTTCGGACAAAGAGCTGGTTGACAAAAAACACATTCCTATGGCACTTCCCGAGTCAGATAACTCTAAACCCTCAACCAAGATGAATAGAACTGAAACTGGGTCATCATCCTCTCATGCGGTTGAGGAGAAGTATGATGTAGACATGCATTTGGAGCAGATTGCCACCAAAATCCTTGAGAAGGGAATACGTGTGAAAGGGATTTCTGTCCCTTTAAGGCAAATGCCTGCTGAACAGGTGGACTCTCAAAGTGAGGACAAAAATTTTCAAAGACTGGCCTTGTCTGTAATTCAAGAAGCTGAAGGAGAAGATCTTGAAGATACTGATGTCATCTTTGATGTCAGAACATCGTCCCCTAGGAATGAAAGTCACAGGAGTAAAGGGAAGGATCAGGTTGAGGTTATAAATATTGAGGACTCATCTGATAATGAAAATATGGTTAAGGATAAGAAAATGACTTCAGTCGCAGACTCTCCCAAGTCGTGGAGCAACGTTTCCAGGTCTGGCAAGAAGAGGAGAATCAGGGAAGAATCAGATTCAGAGTGTGATGGTCAAGGCATCAACCCTGTGATGAAAGGAGTTGCTGATCAAGTACCTGATAACATCTCATTTCACTGTGCCAGAAGTGCATCCATGTGGAACTGTGTGAGCCAACGAAGGATAGCTCTGGAAAGAGAGCTAGTAGGTGATGACTTAGAGTCTACTGGAATTGTAGATTTAATTAAGTTTGCTGGTCTCATAAGGACTGTGTCAGGATTGTCTAGTTGCTATGATAGACTGGTCAGAGAATTTATAGTGAATATCCCTGAGTCTATTGATAACAGCAAAAGCCTAACCTTCAGAAGAGTTACCGTCAGGGGTAAGTGTGTCTGGTTCTCTCCTAAGGTGATCAATGCCTACTTAGGAAGAAGTGAGGAAGATGATGGAGAATTAGAAGTGTCTAATAATGCTATCTGCAAAGAGATCACAGCTGGTCAGGTTGAAGTTTGGCCTTCAAGAGGAAAGTTGTCTGCAAGTTTATTGAGTGAAAAATATGCTCTACTTCATAGAATAGGTGCGGTTAACTGGGTTCCCACTAACCACAAGACCTCTGTTTCTGCTGGACTGGGAAAATTAGCTTATGCCATTGGAACAAAGAAACTAATTGATTATGGCTCTTACATCTATAATCAGACTATCAAGCACGCTGCGACAAGAGCTGTGAAATTGCTTATTGCATTTCCATCCCTCATTTGTGGGATAATTCTATCTCAGCATCCTGGGATTCTTAATCAGGATGATAGTGTGAGTAGAAGGAAGCCTGGATTGTCGTTTCATTAAAAGCGGTTTAAAAGAAGACATGTTGCTGATAATGTCAAAGCATCTGCCTCAACATCTACTAATCATACTCATGTCAAGACTGATATGATTTCTGAACTGGAGGAAGCCTGCAAAGAACTAGAGGAAGTCATCAGAGTAAACATTGAAAGGAAGGATAAGTTTAAAAAATTACTTATGTCCCTGAAGATGAAGGAAAAAGAAAGTGAGAGTGTAGTTGTTGATAAGACAGATGAGTCTGACAATGACAGTCCAAAAGAAGATGAAGAAGATGAGGATCTCAGCTCAGATGATTAATGCTTGTATTATTTCTCTTGATTAGTAGTTTTAGTTTATTTTCTGTCTGTGTTTCAGCACTTAATGTGCTTGGTTATTTGAATATTGTGCAGTTATATGCACCTGTTTATGTTTTTGGTTTCCTTCTATGATTTGTTTTGCCTGGTTGCTAACTGTGAGGCTAACAATGAGAGCTAGGGTGTACTGACTGTAGTTAATAGGGCTTCTGGTTGAAGCTTGTCTAATTGTGGCTAAAAAGGGGGAGAAGTAGCCAAAGAAAGAATGCCAAATGCTGCTAATGTGATGCAGATATTAAGGGGGAGTAATTGACAATTGATTAGCTGGTTGTTGCATTGAGGGGGAGTGCTCACTGCTGCTAGATGCTGAAGTAAATTGAAGATGCACCTGTAGTTGAAGATAATATGTGCAGCTGTTTGAAGATTGTAGCTGTTTGCAGCATAATGATATATGCTGAAGTTTTTATGTGAGCAACAGAGTTTTGTGAAGAAAAGATGTTACTGCTGATGCTGCTGCTTGGAGTTTCAAAATTATTGATTGAAGTTTTTCCGCTGCTGAAGTCTCTGAATGTGCAGAGTGCAGAGATTGTTTTAGCCAAAATTAGCCAAAGGGGGAGATTGTTAGTTCTTGGATTGGCTGGAATTTTGGTAAAACAAAGTATATTCAATGTTGATGTCAAGGTGCTGATGTTGCAACATTGAGATTTAACACTGGGCTGTGTTAAGTATGTAATTGCTGAAGTTGGATGTCTGATGTCACATGGCGATGTTGTAACATCAGATCTGCAGAATTAACAACAGCAGGCTGTGATGTTGTTAGGGTTTGCGTGTTAGCTGGAATTGTGGAGAGCAAGCTGTCTCATTGGATGCGAATATCTTGGGATAGATATTTTCTGCTGCATAGGAGATCTGGTGCAGATTTGTAGGAGATTTAAAAGGTTGAAGATTTAAAAAGATTTTAGGAGAAAATCTGTTTTAAATATTCAGTTTTAAATAACAAATCAGGTCAGATATTGTAGCAGGTCCAAGACCAATTCAAGGAGCTATATAAAGCGCACAAGACCAAAGGAAAAAGTACAGAAAACAGACAGAAGATAGGGAGCTTTAACTGGAGGTTAAACATTGTCTTTGTGCGTATTTTTGGTATACACTATTCTAGTGTGAATTGGTGAGTTGTGTTCTGTCCTCTCTAAAGCTGTTAAGCAAAGAGAGTTGTGTAACTTGATCAAAGCTGTGAAGCAGGATCAAGGTTTCTCAAAGAGGTTGTTCTTTGAGTGTTTTAGGGATTGAGTAGTGTTCTCATATCTAAGTGATTTCTTAGGTAGAAAGTCACTAGTAGGAATTAAGTTTAGGAGATTGTCAACTGGGTTGTTGAGTCTGTAAATTAATTCTACAAGTAGTGAATTTCATCCCTGGCTTGGTAGCCCCCAGACGTAGGTAGTTAGACCGAACTGGGTGAACAATTTGGTGTGTTAATTTGTTACTGTTATTGTTGTCCATTGTGCAGAGTGTGTTGTTGTGACATCGCACCTTAACATCACACGTCTGATACCAGAATTTCAAATAACCACATCAATAAAAATGCAGTTAACTATCTATTAAAATGATTTCAATTCAATTTAAAACTAATTTAGAACCGATTTGTATTTATAAACTATTTTGTAATTGATTTGCAATTATAAATCAAATTTATATTTTGAACTCTTTTAAAACCAATTTTGTTTTAATTTCATAAAAAAATAATTAAAAAAAAAAATTTAGATTAATTAGAAAATAATAATAATAAAGTTATATTTAAAAAATTTTTTATAACTTTTTTTATTTTATGAGAAAAAATTGTATTTTTTCAGAAAAAAATTATTTTTTAGAATAATATTTTTTGAAAAAAATTAATATATTTTTGCGCATTTTTTAAATATTTTCAAAAACAATTTTTTTTATTTTCGGGAAAAAATATTTTTATTTAAAAAAATTATTCTTTTTCATTTTTAAAAAAAAATTATTTTTGGATAACTTTGTTTTTTAATTTAAAAAAAAGTTTGAAAAAAAGATTAATACTTATTTTTCGAAAAAAAAATTATTTTTTAAAAAATATTTTTAATTTTCAAATGAAATTATATATTTTATTTTTCGAAATGAAAAAAAAATTATTATTTTTTTGTAATAAGAAATATTTTCATAATTTTGGTTTTTTTTACGGGAAAGAATTTTTTTTTATTATTTTCTAAAACAAATATATATTTTTTATTTTTAGAAAAATATTTATTTTTACTATCGAACCGAATATTTATTTTCTGGAATAGAGTATATTATTTTTATTACCAAAATAACAATATAGAATCCAGCCGATCAAAAGATTCAGATTCCTATGGACAAAAAAACAAGCTCATAGACAAATCAATACACTCTATTACAATACATTTTTAATTTTGGATTCATTTAAGCTCTCCTAAGAACATTGTTCTTGATGTTTTCAATTTGAATATTTTTTATAATTTTTTAGTTTCCACTCTCAATTGTTTTCCTTCTTCTTTCTTTTTATGAGAAACTAATTTATATAATTAAACCAAATTATAAAAGAAAATTTCTTTTAAACCGATTTTTAATTAAATTAAAATTGATTAATTTAATGATTCAATTTATTAACCTTTTTTAAGTTGTTAAATATTTTAAAGATACAATATAATATAATTCAGTTTAATAATATAAATTGATTAATTACATTTTTGCATACCCACTACCATCAAACAAAAAAATCATATATAGATGGAAGAAAGCCACTTGTATATTTGTGACAAGACTAATTTGGACACGGGTCTAATAAAATAATTCATCTTACTTTTAATTTTATAAAGAATAATCATTTTTTAATATTTTTAATTCTAATTTTTTAATTATTATTATTATTATTATTATTATTTATTGTTTAAACAATTAATTATTGTTTTGAAGTGTAAAGTAGATTAATCTACTTATTAGCAAAAAAAATGAGGGATAATTAAAAATTAAAAAAGGGGATGACATCCAATAAGAAAAAAGAGAAAAATAAAAAATGTTATATGAGATATTTTTTTAAACTTTTATTATTATTATTATTTAAATACTATAATATTATATATATATATATATATATATATATATATATATATATATATATATATATATATATATATATATATATATATATATATATATATATATATATATATTATAAAAAAAAGTGTCTAAATGAATGTGGTTTATTCACCTTTCTGCCCATTGGATTTTAAAAAGGAAATGTTTTATACCCTCTAGATCTAATTATAAGATAAATTTATTTTTTAAATTTATTGCATAATGAATGTGTGTAAATTAAATATAGCCTTATACATTATTTATTCAAATTTATAATTTAAACTTTCTAGAGCTTTCCTATAATAAAACAAAAGGAAGTGATATATTTTATTCAAACGTATTTACTTAGGGAAAAAAAATAAAGTGAGGTTTGAAAAAGTATCTTTTGAAAAGTGAATCACTAACATAAAAGAAATTTTCAAAACAAAACAAATCTCAACATCCTTATAAAACCATATCAATTACCAACCATATTAACATCATCAACTTCATAATTCCTTCTCTTATCCAAAAGAAAAAAACAATGGCATCATCTCGTTACGAACTCGACCTGACTCTCAAATCAGCAAAATCACTCAAAAACGTCAACTGGCGCCACGGCGCTAACCAACCATACGCCGTCGTTTGGGTTGATCAATCCAACAAATTCACAACCAATGTAGACCCAAATGGCGACACAGAAGCTGATTGGAATCAAACATTGATCCTCCCTTTACCGCCAAAACCATTCGAGGATCTCACTTTATACATCGACGTCGTTCACGCTGGATTTGAAGAAGATACTAAGAAACTCATCGGTTCGGCTCGGCTTCAGCTCGTTGATGTTCTTGGTTTTGGAATCGGCGAGCGTGAGAGTCGCACTCTCGCATTGAAACGACCTTCTGGAATGCCACAAGGGAAGGTTGAAGTTAAGGTGGGGATTAAAGAGAATGCTTATTATGCGCAGGGTGCGTATTATCCTCCTCCTTATGGTGTTCCATACGTTGCTCCTGCTCCTGTTCCTGCTTCACCTCAGCAACAGCCTCAGGGATCGTATTACTCTGCTGCTCCGCCGGTGGGGTACCCTCAAACGGCGTCATATGGTGCTCCTGCTCCACCTCAGCAGCAACAGCAGCCGGGGTCGTATTATTCTGCTGCTCCGCCAGCGGGGTACCCTCAAACGGCGTCGTATGGGTCGCAATCGAATGTGTTTGTACAAGTGGAAGAAAAGAAGAAGAATAAGTTTGGTGGGATGGGAACGGGATTGGCTGTGGGTGCGGTTGCTGGGGTACTTGGTGGAGTCGCATTGGCGGAAGCTGCTGAGTATATTGAAGAAAAGTTTTCAGATGATGATTAGAGAGTGCTGTTAATGTGTTGCATGTTCTTGATTTTCAATGCTTTGTTATTTTAGATTCAATGCTTTGTTATGTTTAGTGTCAACCTATTAATAAGCTTTGTTTTTTTTTCTTCTTTTTGTTGTTTGGGTTATTTTATGTTGCTTTGGTATTGGCAGGGTAGGAGGTTTTTTTTTTTTTTTTGAAATCGGCAGGGTTGGAATTATTGAAGTTGATAGCATTTTTATGATTAAATAATAGTAAAGTAATACTTCTATGTCTCAAAATGAATAATCTAATTAATTACTCCTTTCGTTTTTTTATTATAGATAATTTTCGAAAAAAAAATTGTATCAAAATATATGGCTATTTCTAATACAAATGAAACAGAAGTAGGGTGGTAAAAATATTTGTAGCAGTTGATAAAACTCAGTCATAAACACATATTAGATAGCTGAATGAATATTCGCAAATAAAATAAATTAATATTTAAATATCTGTTTTATATGAATTTGATAATATATATATATATATATATATATATATATATATATATATATATATATATATATATATATATTTATATATGTTAATAATTAAAAAAATTATTTAAATATAAATTTATTTAATCTAAAATTATTATAATAATGTTAAATATAAAACAATAATAATAATAATAATAATAATTATTATTATTATTATTATTATTTTGAATAAAAAGCTATTATTATTTTAATATATCTAGTATAATTATTTAATAAAAGAAGAAATAAATAGAATGTGATTTATTTTTGTCGTTATTTTAAAGAGCAAAATTTGAAATTGTTTTTTGTTTGGGATAAAAAAATTTAATTAATTATATTTCTTTTAAATAAATTTAAATAATAATATCAATAAATATTCGTAAATATTAGTGGGTATTTCAAAATTCACAGATATTCGTATGGCGAATACCTGCACGGGTATGAGACGAATACGAGTATTATATTTATTAAACATGACTAGTAGGGGGAGATTAGTATCCGTCCCTGTGAGTACCCATTGTCATCTCTAATTATAAATAATATTTTTTTATGCATTGAAATATATATATATTTTTTTTTGCTTTTAAGTATTTAAATTTAAATTTTTTCTACATCATTAATGAAGAATAATTTTTATAAAATTAATTATTCTTTTTTATATATGTGAAAAGTCTAAAAAGATTTATAATAAAAAATAGAAAAAATAACTTGTAAAAGTTAAGGGTGTACGAAGGTCAGATTTAATTGGGTTTGACCAAACCAAATACACAATTCATATAAGGACATTTATTTTTGGTGACTTAAAATAATCACATGTTATATCAAAGAGCCGGTTTGAATAAATCTACTAATTTTTTAGTTGGGTTAGGTTGCGTAATAGGTTACCCAAATAATTTTTCTATTTTATTAATATTAAATTACTAAATGATGAGTCATCATTTTTTTTTCATAAAAATTACTCAACATTTTTATCTTCTTTAAAAAAAATTAAATAATCTATTTTTACTATTTTTTAGGATCATAAAACAATAAATGATAACATCAATTAATACAAGTTATCATAAAATACTAGTAACAAATTAAAGTTGCATGATATAAAATTGTATTAGTATCAAAATAACCAAAGAATGAAACATTCAAAATTTGTCAAAGTCATAGTTAACTAAAATAGTAAATGTTCAATAGACTAAAATTACAACAACTAAATTAATATTTATTAAAATCGTTAAAATAGTAATACTAAATATTTGATTAGAGGGTCAGTGGGATTTTAGGGTTTGACTCCGATTTTATCCAAAACTCAATTTTTTTAATGAGTCTTTTAATTTTTAAACTCATATTCATTCAATTACCCGATCCAACCAGCTTTTTTGAATTTTTTGAGTCAATAAAATTTTGTGAATTGACCCAACCAATGTTCACCCTAACAAAATTATATAAATTAAAGAAGGATAATTTATTTTTACTGAAAAAAACATATCATATGTTAATTCAAATTTATCATTTTTGTTAATTGAATAGTAAGTTAAAATATTGAGTAATATCTTTCAATTATGTTTTTTTTAGGATAATCTTTAA
Source organism: Lathyrus tuberosus (assembly GCA_022829125.1). Lineage (NCBI taxonomy): Eukaryota > Viridiplantae > Streptophyta > Magnoliopsida > Fabales > Fabaceae > Lathyrus > Lathyrus tuberosus. The sequence continues at coordinate 4,825,673 of JALAZF010000204.1, forward strand.
GTTTCCGTGCAATTTAACAATGTTTGTTCCACATACAATTTATCCTCGTCAAATATTGATCATAAAAATGTTGTTTGAAGTGTTTGTCATAGTTATTTACATCAATGAAAATTTGCAAAAATATATATTATGTGATTAGTTAGACACATTTAATTAGGACTTTAAATAAATATGTTTTTATTATTTTACTTAAATCAAATGACTCTCAACACTTGATTCAAAAATTTAGTTTAATGTGTTGGACAAGTGATTCCAAATACAAGAGAGGAGGTGAATTGTGGTATTCAAAATTTGTAATTAATTTAAGTGTTTTATTGACATCATATACAAGAGGGAGGGTTTATTGTATGTTTCAGAAAAACTTGATTTTGAAAAACTTTTAAAATTAATTTAAGAGTTTAATACCATTTTAGAAAATTTTTAGAATTAAGAAGCGGAAAAATAAAATTCAGAAAGTAAAATGCAAAAAGTAAAAGTTGAGGGAAGAGAGAAGACACTAGGAATTATACATATTCAGTAAAAAACGACTTAGTATTGTCCCCAAGATTGGATTTTTAGAGTATCCAATAAATCTTAAGAGCTTTTAGTAGGTTCAACTCTCAAACCCCTTATACAAGTAAAATGATGTTTGTGGCTAACTTCCAACCAAAAAGTAAACACAAGAGAGAAGCGATGAGTTTTCATTCCAAACGATGGATCAAAGCAGATAATATCATTTCCACAAGAAACTTGGAGCAGTTAGTCTTCAACCTTCAAGCTAAGATTTTATACGGGCTGATCTTGAACCTAGGAGAGCTTTTAATACAGGCTGAGCTCGCGAACCAAAACTTGGTTTTATACTAGGCTGACTAAGAACTTGATTTTAACACCGAGCTGATCTCGAAAGGAAACAAGCTTTTAACACCGAGCTAAGCTTGAACCTTATCTTGGTTTTATATTGGGCTGACCAAGAACCAATGAGATTTTAACATTGAGATGCTCTTGAGTCTAAATGGAGACTTGATCACACAATCCTCAGACCAAAGCTTTTCACGAGTTTAGCAACAAATCCAAATAAATAACCCTTGATGGATGAATTATTCAACCAAGGTAAAAAAACTTCCTTGGTGAATTTAAAAATCTACCCTTATATAACTGCAACTTCCTCACTCAGAAATCGACTTTCTCGAAAGCGCTACAACTAAACTTTAGTGAGAGAAAGTAAAAAAATAAATTTGGGAGAGAAGGTGAGAAGTGAGGAATGAAATCTCACATTTTTGGATGTGAAAATATTTGAGAAGGGACATCTATTTATAGCCTAGAGGCTGACATAAAAATGTAAAATTTGTATGGCCAATAATGATGAGCCAATCAATTGGCATAAAGCTCCAATCGATTGGTAGGCCTAAAAACAACTGATTAATACGTTTAAAAAGGTAAGAAAAGATATTCAGCCATTACCATGCATTAAGGCACTGTCCTAATCACTTAGGGCGCATTTTTCAACTGGTCCAATCAATTGGACATAAGTGTCAATCTATTGGCAAGAACAAAAACTTACATTTAGCTTTTATGACAATTCCCAAATGATATGGCACGACTTCAAGGCATTTTTAGAAGTGTTTTTTTTGTAGAAAAATAAGTTTGAAAACTTGTTTGTGTGTGTGTGTGTGTGTGTGTGTGTGTGATTAGCCATACATTTTACGAGAAAACCCTTATGTTGTTAAAATGTATATTTACTCAAACAGATCGAAGCAGGCTTTCATATACTTTAAGACTTGTCAGATACTTCATTATTGTATCACTTTCTTGAGCTTGGGATGAGACTTGAGTTATATTATATTTAGATAACCTCGTCAGAGAATCAAGTTTATCAAAACTTATTGATATGCTTGCATCTTTAACCTATTTACACTTGACTTTAGATGTTATCAACATGGACTAGTTGTCATAAACAAAAGCATTTTCCTCTTTAAGAGGGCTTCCTTGATGAATAACCTACAAAACTTGGTTCCACATTCTCCCCCTTTTTTATTATGACAACACATATCTCAAGGAGGTGGTAAAAGAAATAACACATGTTTGTTTGGAGTAATTAAACTCCCCCTAAATTCAGTAGAGAGTATACTTTACTCCCCCTAAGAGTATACATCTCCCCATTTGTCGAAATAAAAAATGTAATATCCCATATTCTCTTAAATCCTAATATCCTTATTTAAGTGGGACAAATTGAGTAATTAGTGTGCTAAGAAGAGATTAAGCCTTAATCAATTCTATAATCCATACTAATTAGTAAAGAGTGACATTTTGGAGATTTGAAAGTTTTGGCAAAGGTATAGTGGTAATTGCCCAAATTAGATTCACTAAAAGACAAACAAGTTTAATACTTGTTTCTCATTTCTCTTTCTTTCTTTCATTTTCTTCATTTCTCAAAACTATTAAAGGAGAGTGAGATGAAACATGATGAAAAGCTTGAAGAGAGGAGAAGAAGAAGTGCTTGGAGCAAGATTGGGAAGCATAAATGTCCATCTCATATCATCTCAGCTCATCACCATCTTCTTCTCTTAAGAAGGGTTGTTAGTTAGTTATTCCTTGGGGGGGGGGGGGGGGGGGGGGGATTGCATGATTTTGGGTTTTAGGGTTTTAGAGATTTCTTGCTTTGTTGTGAAATTGGTAATTTAAGCATGATTCTTTCTATATCACATATTATTGTTGTTAAATCATGATGTTATGTTGTGTGGGTGTTGCATTGATGTTGTGTTATTGTGTTGAAGTTATGTTGTTGTTGTTGAACGATGTTATGTCATGTTGATGATATGAGGGTGTGTTGTTGTAGCTGGAAGCTGTGTTTGTGGATTCATTAGAGTTCCATAAGAGTGAGGTTGCTATGTATGTCATGATGTTGAAATTAAGTGTTTTGATGTGTTATTCAATGATGGAATAAGTTGGATTATTAGAGATTAATGTTGTTAAGAAATGATGAAACATAGTTGTATCTCTTTGTATGATTTTGAATTTATGATATGAAATGCTTGGGTAAGTCATAACATGAATAAAGATGGGTTGGAATGGTTAGAGGTTGGAGAAAACATGTTTTGAAATGAGTTTCCTAGAAAATTTGTAGAGGGAAATTGACTTAACTCATAGGGAAGTCGATTTACCTGTCTAATTTTCATGTTTTTGGTTAGCATGGAGGAGGGAAATCGATTTACCTCCTAGGGAAATTGATTTACCAATTTGTTTTTTCTCAAAATTTGTTGACAGGGAGGTAGTAAATTAATTTACTCCCATTGCCAATCGATTTCCTCTCATGTTTTATGACTAATCTCATTTGTTTGAATACTAAACTATCATGGATGCCCTATAACTTATACTATGGTATATATGCATTAAATGGACCATAAATCATTAAATTATATTATAATGAATCATTTTAAACCTAGGATCTCAGTTAGGCTAAGATTGTAAGTAAAGATGAACTTAGGTTATAACGAATAACTTATGTTGTGGTGCTCCATTATGAAAGGTACCTCAGTGCGTACCCATGAGCGAGTAGTCACTTGATGTGAATCATTCCATCTACGAGAGTGTCTGAATTGAATTGATGTTAATCGACAGTCTATTTGCGAGTTTAATTGGATTTGTATGGAAAGATATTATGATAAAGTGATTAATGAGTATAATCATATAGTGATTGATGAGAATAAACAAGTAGTGATTGATGAATATAATCACATAGTGATTGATGAAGTAATCACGTATTCGGGAATAAATCGTTTTCGTACTTGTCTCTAGTATGATTCTTATGTAAAGTAGTGACTGGGAAAGCCAAATCATTGAGACGAACTACCGTGACGCATAAACTGCCCCATGTAACTAACCAACCGAGGAAGGTTAATTCATAGAGATGAATAACTGAGACCCCTAAACTGCCCTCAGTTGAGGAAGTACATTCCGGATCTATCGCATGTGATTCAGATGGATGACGTACAGGAGAGGGATAATCTGATCGTTAAAGCATTATCTGTGCGGATAGATGGAAGAGAAATGAAGCAACTGCTGGGTAAAGATATATCTTTGGTGAAGGTGTTATGGGGTGGACCAGCTAGTGAGAGTTGGACTTGGGAGCGCGAGGATCAGATGAAGGAGTCGTACCCGACTCTGTTTCCTTCAGGTAATTTTCAAGGACGGAAATTCTTTAAGTGGGGGAGAGTTGTAACACCCCAAAATCAGTATAATATTTATTTAATTAGTTTATTTTAAATATTCGTACTTTGGTGAATTTTTGGTGAATTATTGTGATGTCTGATGATTTATGTTGTGGGCTATTAACGATATTAAGGGTGTGTTGATGATGTTAGGACTATATGATTTATGAGGGATTATTTCGATAATAATAATGGAACAATGTGACAATGTTATTTAAATAATTATTTTAAAATAAAAGGAAGGGATAAGTGGTAATTCTGCGAGAATAAGTGAGGACAATGTTGGAAAATCATATTAAGGGTCCAAGGGGTAATAGTGACTTAAGGGAAAAAGGGAGAATGAGAAGTCAGTTTGTGCAATCGTGAAAGTTAGAGAAGCTCTGAAGAAAAGGGAGGAGAAGGATAGGGCTCAGAGAGGTTTCAGAAGAGTTCGAAGACAGAGATTCAGAAGCATTTTTCTAAGGTATGGAGAGTATTATTCATCTTTATAATTTATATAGGTGTGGAAGTATGTAGGTAGTAGGTTTTCGGGTAGATTAGACGAGTTCATGTTGGACATTGGGGTTGTTGGGACGTATTTGACATTAGGAATACACCTATAGTGATGTATTGTGGTTGTTGTGTTATTCTATGTTCAATTTTGATGAAAACTGGTTGGTTTGGTGTTGGAATCGCAAACCTCTTAGGGCCTGAGATAGTGCAGAATCACAACTGAGAGTTGCAGGTTCGCATGTTTTCGCTGGGCGAAATTCCCATCTCTCCGGGCGAATTAACTTCGCCCCAACCTCGCTGGGCGAAAGTGGAAGCAAAGGGAAGGTGGAAAAAGGTGCTACTAGATTTTGTATGAGAGTGTGGGATTCGCCCCTGCTTCGTCGGGCGAAGCCCAGGAAAGCGAGCTGCTTCACCTGGCAAAAATAGCAGTGAAGAGATAGTGTGAAAAGTGGAGTTTCTGGATTTTGTATGGGGAAGATGTTTCACCTCTGCTTCGCTGGGCGAAACTCAGGCGAGCGCGATACTTCGTCGGGCGAGCTCTAGGAGAGCAAGAGCAGTGGTTTCGTTTTAAATGCCTTTCTTTCCTACCTTGTGATGCTTTGTGCCTTGACGTTTTATGATGACTTTTGATGCATGATGATGACGAGATAACATGATGTTTGTCACATATTATGACGATTTTGAATGTATATAATGATGCGTGACCATGATGCTTAACGAGATTTTTATGAATGATGATGCAATATGACAATTTTGTGACGATGACGATTATGACGTTTGCATCATACATTCATAGCATTCTAGGACTTCGGTCCAGTGACGGTTTTAAGACTTCGGTCCAGTGGTGGCTTCAATCCCATTGTGTGGATTAGAGCGTATGACATTGCTCTGGTTCTTGTGTAGAATCGATCCTATTGGTGGGGATCTTTGGAGGGTGATGACCAAGTGTTTATCAAACATGACGAATTGGTACCACATGCATGAGTCTGTGTTGTACATTTCATATTGGGTGGCATTGCATTTGTGAATGAATGATGTTGATGACATGATTTTCATGATGTATGATGATGATGATGTATAATGACGACGTGGTTTTATTTTGATGCATGTTACCTTATTATTTCTTATCTTATATCTTGTATAATGGTTTATGATTACTCACCCTGCCTGTTTGAATGTTACCTCCACGTGGGTAACGTGCAGGTGATTAGGATTAGCTTTTGGTGCGTGAAGAGCTTACTTGAAGTACTTTTGATTATTTTGGTCGAGTGGAGGGTCTTGCTTTGATATGTAACATCGGGTCAGGACATTTGAGTCAAACCATGGTGTTCTTTGGATTGATGATGCTATGATGCTTTAAAGTTATTTTAAAAACCTTTTCATGTTATAACTTATGATGTTTTATGAAGTTTTCCGCTGCGTAGTAAATGATTTAATTTTGATGATTATAACCCATGTTACAGAGCAAGATGTTACCATTTGATGTTTTATGACAAAATGTGACGCCCTTTTTGGGATTTTACTCTGATATATTTGTATGTATTTGTCATGAATGCTTGTTGGGTAGAAGGGTGTTACTGTTAGAACAAGAATTGATTCTACATTCCTAATAGTTTTGATGATAACAAATACTATATTATTTAGAACTTGATGCTCCCTAATTTAGTTATTATGATATGTAGGGAAGTTCCAGAGTAAAGAAATTCTGAATCGGAAGCAAAAGCACATTCTCCGCTAACAATTTCTAATCAAGCGAAGTTTTGATATAGAAGTATCACACAAGATTTAATCCAGTAAAGTTCTAATCAAGCGAAGTTCTAATTAAGCGAAGTTCTAATCAAGCGAAGTTCTGATAAAGAATGTTTCACGCTATCAGCACCAGCCGCATTTACAAGACTCTGATGTTCCAGAACTTCATAAACATTCTGATGCGTTATTATTCATTTAAAAGAGTATCAGCTAGAATTAGATGAGATCTCTATCTATGGAAGGCTCATTAAATGAGTTTGATTGACATCCAAAAATAAAGCCCAACGGATCAAAACGTCATCTATATAAAGGGGATTATTGAAAGGACGGATACAGCTCTCACATATAAATCTTACTGTTCATCACATTTTCAATTAAAATTTTTGTAAAATCACAGTTGTGATACTGCTTTCTAGAAGCAACTTTTTACACTTTACTTTGTTGTTTTTGTGATTCCTTGAGAAACCAAGTTGTGGTTCTATCTCAAGAAGACATTGACGTAAGTCTTTGTGTTTGTGTAATCAAAGTTTTGATTAGTGGATTAAGACCTCAAGAGAGAGAGGCGAAATCGCTTTGGCGGATGGATTGGAGTAGTTTGAGTTCAAATGAACCAGGATAACCAAACGTGTCATTTTGTCTTAAATTTTTTTGAAAACCCAAATTCAAACCCGCTTTCTTGTGTTTTTCTTTTCTTCAATTGGCATCAGAGCGCCTGGTTCTGGGTGCAAACACTTAACCGTGTCTGAAAAGATCCTTCAAAGAAAAACACTATGGCGGAACCAGTTCAGAACAACAATGACAAAATCAGTGGAAAACCACCAGTATTCGACGGTGAAAATTTTGAATACTGGAAGGACGTAATCGAAAGTTTCTTTCTGGCTCATGACGGAGATCTCTGGGATATGGTAACAGATGGTTACACTTATCTGGTTGGAAAAGACGGTCAGAAGATTGAAAGGAAAAATATGTCAGATCAACAAAAGAAAGATTTCAGAAATCATCACAAGGCCAGAACAATCCTCTTAAGTGCTATCTCGCACACAGAATATGAGAAGATTACAAACAGAGAATCAGCTAAACACATGTTTGACTCTCTGAGAATGACGCATGAAGGCAACACTCAAGTCAAAGAGTCTAAAGCTCTGGCACTCATCCAGAAGTATGAAGCCTTCAAAATGGAAGAAGATGAAACAATTGAGAAAATGTTCTCAAGGTTTCAAATTCTGGTTGCTGGTTTGAAAGTTCTGAATAAAGGGTACTCAACAGCAGATCATGTTAAGAAGATTATCAAAAGCTTACCAAAGGCGTGGAGACCCATGGTCACAACATTAAAGCTTTCCAAGAACCTCAACGAAATATCTCTTGAAGAACTGATCAACTCTCTGAGAAGTCACGAGATAAAACTAGAAGAAGATGAACCTCAAAAGAAAGGTAAGTCTGTTGCTCTTAAATCTAATAACAAATATGATACTAAAGCTTTTCAGGCAGAAGAAGAAAGCTCTGGTGGCTCCTCAGAAGAAGATGAACTATCACTCCTTTCCAGAAGAGTCCAACAACTATGGAAAAATAGACAAAGGAAATTCATAAACTCTAGAAGATCAAGCAGTTATTCTGAACCATCTTTTGGCCACAAAAAGTCAAGAAACAAAGAGGCGGTGTGTTACGAATGCAAGGAACCTGGACACTACAAAAGTGATTATCCTAAGCTGCAAAAAGAAAAGCCAAAGATGAAGTTTAACAAGGAAAGAAACAAAAGTCTTATGGCTACCTGGGATGACTCGGAATCTTCTGAAGCAGAATCCGAATCAGAAAATAAACACGCCAACATTGCCCTAATGGCTAACATATCAGATGACTCCAACTCATCAGAATCAGATTCTGACTCAGAAACTAAAGAGGTATTCTCTAAATTTTCTAGATCTCAATTAGAAGATAGTCTATCTGAAATTCTTGAAAATTATCAGAAACTTCAGCTCAAATATAAGAATCTGAAACATGGTCTGGTATCTGAGTCTGAAGAGAACAGAAACCTGAAAGCAGAAAATTCTGAGTTAAAAGAAACCATTTCAAAACTCAACTCCTTTGAATCTCAAAAATCTCAGAAAAAATCTGACTCAGTAGTTCCCACTAGTTCTGATAACATTTAAAACATTACGACTATGATTTTCAAAAATTTCTAGCTAAAAACATAGACAGAAGCAAAATGGCTTCAATGATCTATGGAGTTAGTAGAAATGGGAGAAAAGGCATAGGATGTGTTAATCCTAGAGGAGAAGCTCTATATAAACCTAAACAAGTTGATGATATGATCATAAAATACGCACCTTTAGACTCTCACTTCACATATGGACACAAACATGATATAAAATATACTAGTGAATCTTACTCTTCAAATTCTATTGAGAAACCAAAACTCAATCAGAATTCTGTGAACACTAACAAACAAGGACCCAAAGAAATATGGGTACCTAAGGATAAAATCCTATACGTTGCAGATGTCTTTAACAGCAAGATTGAAACACTAATCATGGTACCTGGACTCTGGATGCTCACGACACATGACGGGAAGAAAGCATATGTTCCAAAGTCTGGAACTTAAAGCTGGAGGGTATGTAGGTTTCGGAGGCAATCAGAAAGGGAAAATCATTGGCTCGGGAACCATAGGTAACGATACTCTACCTTCTATATCTAATGTTTTATTAGTAGATGGATTAATGCATAAATTGTTATCCATAAGTCAATTAAGTGATAACGGTTATGATATAATCTTCAATCAAAAGTCCTGCAAGGTAGTTAGTCAGAAAAATGGAACAATCCTCTTTAATGGAAAGAGAAAGAACAACATTTATAAAATAAAACTTTCTGAACTAAAAAGTCAGAATGTAAAATGCCTTTTGTCTGCTGACGACGAGCAATGGGTCTGGCACAGAAGATTGGGGTATGTTAGTATGAGAAGAATATCTCAGATTAACAAACTCAATCTGGTCAGAGGACTTCCTAACCTGAAGTTCAGCTCAGATGTTCTGTGTGAAGCATGTCAAAAAGGCAAGTTTTCTAAACCCTCTTTTAAACCAAAAAATGTTGTTTCTACCTCTAGACCATTAGAACTTCTACATATAGATCTGTTTAGACCAGTGAAAACTGCATCCATCAGTGGTAAGAAGTATGGATTAGTGATCGTAGATGACTATAGCAGATGGACATGGGTAAAGTTCTTAAAACACAAGGACGAGTCACTCTCTGTATTCTCTACTTTCTGTAACCAAGTTCAAAATGAAAAAGAGTTTAGAATTGTAAAATTCAGAAGTGATCATGGTGGGGAATTTGAAAACAAGAAAATGGAAATATTTTGTAATGAAAATGGCATTTCTCATGATTTCTCTTGTCCTAGAACTCTACAACAAAATGGAGTTGTAGAACGCAAGAATAGAACTCTACAAGAAATGGCCAGAACCATGATCAATGAGACTAACATGGCTAAACACTTTTGGGCAGAAGCAGTTAATACAGCGTGTTACATTCAGAATAGAATCTCTATAAGACCTATTCTGGAAAAGACTCCATATGAATTGTGGAAGAACAGAAAGCCCAACATTTCATACTTTCATCCATTTGGATGTACTTGCTTTATTTTAAACACTAATGATCCTCTGAACAAGTTTGATTCTAAGGCACAAAAATGTTTCATGTTAGGATACTCTGAACGTTCAAAAGGATACATCGTATATAACACAGAAACACGAAATGTGGTAGAATCCATTTGTGTCAAATTTGATGATAAGCTTGGCCTTCAAAAGCCAAAGCATGATGAATCTCTTGCAGAAATAGAAGTTCAAATTACAGGCACTGAAACCAGATCATCAGAAAAATAGTCAAACACAACAGAAGGAAATTTAAATGTCACAACAATTTCTGAAGAACCCGTCCAGAAAAGACAATCCAGAAGTACACTAACACATCCCGAAGACAAAATTCTGGGAAAGAAAGATGATCCAATCAGAACAAGATCCTCATTCAAAAAGACTGAAGAATCTCTCATGGGATTAGTCTCTCTGGTTGAACCCACTTCTATTGACGAAGCACTCTCAGACAATGATTGGATACTCGCAATGCAGGAAGAATTGAATCAATTCACCCGAAACGACGTATGGGATCTAGTTCCTAAACCCAAAGGCTTCAACATCATTGGAACCAAATGGGTCTTTAGAAACAAACTGAATGAACAAGGAGAAGTTGTCAGAAATAAAGCACGACTGGTTGCACAAGGTTATAGTCAGCAAGAAGGGATAGACTATACATAAACCTTTGCTCCAGTCGCAAGGTTAGAATCTATCAGACTTTTAATTTCATTTGCTGTAAATAATGACATCACTCTTTATCAGATGGATGTCAAAAGTGCATTTTTAAATGGTTACATTGATGAAGAAGTTTATGTACATCAACCCCCTGGTTTTGAAAACACAACATCCAGAATATGTTTATAAACTCAAGAAATCGTTATATGGTCTAAAGCAAGCTCCCAGAGCTTGATATGAGAGACTAAGTAACTTTCTCTTGGAAAATGATTTTATCAGAGGGAAGGTGGACACAACTCTATTCTGTAAGTCATTTAAAAATCACATTCTGATCTGCCAAATTTACGTAGATGATATAATTTTTGGATCCACTAAAAGCTCCTTGGGCAAAGAATTTGCTAAGACTATGCAGGCAGAATTTGAAATGAGCTTAATGGGAGAACTCAAGTTTTTCTTGGGAATTCAAATCAATCAAACTCCAGAAGGAACTTACATACATCAAAGCAAGTATGTCAGAGATCTTCTGAAGAAATTTGACATGTCAGAAAGTAAGCCTTCCAAAACTCCTATGCATCCCACATGCATTCTGGAAAAGGATGAGGTAAGTAAGAAAGTAGAACAGAAGCTCTACATAGGTATGATTGGTTTTCTCCTTTATTTAACTGCTTCAAGACCTGATATTCTCTATAGAGTCTGTGTTTGTGCTAGATTCCAATCAGATCCTAGAGAATCTCACTTAACAACAGTTAAGCGAATTTTTAGATATCTGAAAGGTACTACTAATCTTGGTCTTTGCTATAGAAAGTCCAGAGAATACAAATTGGTAAGATACTGTGACGTTGACTTTGCTGGAGATAGAATAGAAAGAAAAAGTACCTCTGGAAGCTGTCAGTTTCTGGGAGACAACTTAATCTCTTGGTCCAGCAAAAGACAATCCACCATTGCACTATCAACTGCTGAAGCTGAATATATAGCTGCAGCTGGATGCAGTACTCAAATGCTCTGGATGAAGAATCAGCTTGAAGATTTTCACATTTACGAGAGTAACATCCCTATCCTCTGTGACAATACTTCTTCCATCTGTCTTTCTAAAAATCCTATTTTGCATTCTAGGGCTAAACATATAGAAATTAAACATCACTTCATTAGGGACTATACTCAGAAGGGAATTCTTTGTTTAAAATTTATAGACACAGACCATCAATGGGCTGATGTTTTCACTAAACCCCTTGCTGAAGATAGATTTAATTTCATTCTAAAAAATCTCTGTATGGAATTATGTCCAGAATGAAAATGTAATTTCTGTATTTTTAACTCTCAGAATTTTTTTTGTGAACATCTGACCAATAATTCTTCAGAAGTGAGAAGAAAGATTATCTTAGAATCTATTCAGAAGATCTGAACTTTTCATTTCAAGGATAGATCACTAAGTTCACCCTAGCAAACACCTGTCAACCTACGCTCCAGATATTTCTCTGAAGTTGAACACGTGTCAAACTCTGGAAAACTGAAACGACTGTGTTGACATATCGAGGCGCCAAGTCACATCGGTAACTGTTCCCAAAATTTTTCACGCTATCTCCCTTGTCAAAAATCATTACAGCTATTAATCATTATGTTTATTGTCTTTAATTGCTATTTATTTTCTTGGTCACTCATATATATGTCACTTCTAACACCCTCACACGCTCACTATCACTCACTTAGCTCTCTATCGCTTTCTCCTTCTTATTTGCAATTCTTGTTTTATTTTCTACAATTCTTGTTCCTCTGTGTGTTCTCCAAAACCCTAAGTCTGTGAACAATGGCCTCCTGCTCTCAACAAAACTCTCAACAAGCGATGTCTCAAGAATCTGCTGACCAAATCATTGAAGAAAGGTACGTTGAGCCTTCAAGAACTCTTCTCACTCCCATTGCCTCTCTTGAAGTTCTCTGTGAACTCATCGTGGATTTTGAAAGCATGAAAGAAAATGGGTATGACCTTACTCCTGAGGTTGAGTTTCAAGGATGGACCAAATACTTTAATCGCTTAATGGGTCCAATTTTTCCCCAACTCGTTAAGGAATTCTGGATTTTTGCATCGGTCTCAAATCATCAAGTAACTTCGTATGTAATGGGAAAGAAGAGTGTCATCACTGAAGATCTTATTGGTAAACTGATTGATCATGATGGATCAGGAATTAGATGCATTGAGATGGAAAAGAGCTCTGACCTAAAAACTATCTCAAAGGAAATCTTCACCTCCGGACAACACTCCAACAAAATCAAAGACCTAAAGGATCGTCACAAAATTTGGGCCAGAATCATTCTAGGTTGTATCTAGCACAGGAAACCTACAAGTTCTTCTGACTACATCAACAACGATCAACAGTACCTTCTGTACCTCATCTCCACCTTTACTAAAGTAAATCTTCCTCACAGTCTATTCAATCATCTGACGAACAGTGTCAAGGAAACAAGAGAAGATGAAAGAACCAAGAGAGATTGGATCCCTCTAGGTAGACTAATCTCAGATATTCTAACAGAGAATAAGATGATAGAACACCTGACTGAAGCTCAGAAAATCTCTGATCTAGAAACTACTGCTGAAAGACTTCTCAATGTAAAGAATCTCAAGAAGATGAAAATCATTGAGACCATCAAGAAGGATCCAACCCAACTCACTAAGAAAGTCATCACCACCAGGAAAATACCTCTGAAAGATTTTCCTCTCTTCTCAGCAGATACTCATCCAAAAATTATTCTCAGATATCTGGATGCGTGTAAATCTGATGGAACTATTCCAGAGGTTTCTTTGCAAAATCTCAGGCAAGCACCTCCAGAAGTTGCCACCAGAATATCAAGAAAAAGGAAAGCCTCTGAAGGAACTCCTCAGAAAACCCCCAAAGCTGCTAAAAAGAAAGGTAACTCGTCTTTCATTTCTATCGTCGAATCCATATTGGTATCCACATCTGAAACCTCATCTTCTCCCAAACCTTCTGAAAATCCATCACCTTCACCACAAACCCTTGACAATTTTGACATCGACATTGACCCCACTCCTTCTGATTTTATTGACCCACAACCAGAACTTGCACAAGTTCTGTCTAACATTGATCTTGAACCTCTCTTCACTACTTCCCAACCAGAACATCAAATTCAAAATTTTGAACCATTCCCAAACACCTCTATTCCTGGTATCAACTGTCCTCTCAACTTCCTTCAATCCTCACCTAATTTCACCAGTCCCCCACAAGATGTCATCTATCCAGAAAATACATCACCTACCTCTCCCATTCTCATTTCTGACTCTCCTTTAACAAATCTCTCAGAAGATCCCCTCAGAACTATAATTGACTTAGAAGCTCTAGACAAACTTACCTCAACCTCTCTCAAAATAGCCATTCCAAAACCAAAACCAAAAACCTCCAAAACAGATGTTGGTAACTCTTTATTGGCATTCGAGGTAGAAATGCAGAAATGGTTTAACCTTCTAAAGCAGGGTTGTATGGAGAATCTGAATCCAGCTGCTTCTGACTATATCTGGACCAAATTCAGAAAGTAGTTTAATTCTGAATCTCAGAAGATGAAGGAACTCAGCTATGACATAGCTCAACAGAACTTCTGTGACCATATGAAGATCTTCAATGAGCAGGTTCTAAGATTCTGGGAAAAGAAACCCATTCTTCATCTAGGCTGGAAAACTCCTATGGTTTTAGAACCTCAGGAAGAAATCTCTGAACATCAAACTCTGGTAATTGCTGAAGCCGAAGAAAAGTCTCCTGAAGCCTCTCCAAAGAAAGATTCTACTAAAAGCTTGAGGATTTGGTACCTTCTGTCGAGTCAACTTCATCTTCTCTAGTGCTGAAAACTCTGGATGAGTTGAAGAAAGAGAATGAGGCAGTAAGAAAAAGATTGGACAAACAGGATGAAACAAACGCAGAAATTAAAGGGATGCTTGGCAAGCAAGAAGAATCCGCTAATCAGATCAAAGGCCTTCTGGAGGCATTGTTCACAAGACTTCCACCTGCTCCTCAACCTTAGATTCTTTTATGTTTCTATTACCTTGCTTATTTTGTGCTATTATCTTGCTCAAGTTGTTTACTTGTGTTCTCATGTATTTTTTTTTTTGCTTTTTGATTAATGACAAAAAAGGGGGAGAACGTAGAATATTTTGAAATATAACAGTGCACCGGGACTATGTCTCAAACATTTTAACCTCTCTGTTTCCACATATTGTTAAGTAAGCAGGAAAATGACAATCAGAACTTCTTGTCAAGAAGCTTCAAACAAAACATCTTCAAGGAAATCTTCAACTCAGTGGGAGTCCTCTATACTCCATACTCTTTTAATTGATTATCAAAATATAAGTTTTTCTCATCATCAAAAAGGGGGAGATTGTTAGAACAAGAATTGATTCTACATTCCTAATAGTTTTGATGATAACAAATACTATATTATTTAGAACTTGATGCTCCCTAATTTAGTTATTATGATATGTAGGGAAGTTCTAGAGTAAAGAAATTCTGAATCGGAAGCAAAAGCACATTCTGCGCTAACAATTTCTAATCAAGCGAAGTTCTAATATAGAAGTATCACACAAGATCTAATCCAGTAAAGTTCTAATCAAGCGAAGTTCTAATTAAGCAAAGTTCTAATCAAGCGAAGTTCTGATAAAGAATGTTTCACGCTATCAGCACCAGCCGCATTTACAAGACTCTGATGTTCCAGAACTTCACGAACATTCTGATGCGTTATTATTCATTTAAAAGAGTATCAGCTAGAATCAGATGAGATCTCTATCTATGGAAGGCTCATTAAATGAGTTTGATTGACATCCAAAAATAAAGCCCAATGGATCAAAACGTCATCTATATAAAGGGGATTGTTGAAAGGACGGATACAACTCTCACATATAAATCTTACTGTTCATCACATTTTCAATTAAATTTTTTGTAAAATCACAGTTGTGATACTGCTTTCTAGAAGCAACTTTTTACACTTTACTTTGCTGTTTTTGTGATTCCTTGAGAAACCAAGTTGTGGTTCTATCTCAAGAAGACATTGACGTAAGTCTTTGTGTTTGTGTAATCAAAGTTTTGATTAGTGGATTAAGACCTCAAGAGAGAAAGGCGAAATCACCTTGGCGGGTGGACTGGAGTAGTTTGAGTTCAAACGAACCAGGATAACCAAACGTGTCATTTTGTCTTAAATTTTTTTGAAAACCCCAATTCAAACCCCCTTTCTTGTGTTTTTCTTTTCTTCTGTTACATTAGTGGTATTAGAGCAGGTTGGTCCGTCCGGCCAGGTTTTGCATGATGTCAGTTCCCTGTCAGTCGATGAGTGTGTGTACATTGTCGATGATTTTGTTTCTTCTAACCTTGTTGATGATGTGCAGAATGGCTGGAAGAAACGACTGTGTTATTGCTGACGCATTGGAATCACTCGCTCAAGTGATGGCTCAGAACAACCAGAATAGTAGAGCTCCTGATGATTTTCGTGCTTTGGGGAAGTTCCAGAGGAACAATCCGCCAACTTTTGTGGGCACTCATGATCCAGAGAGTGCACAGAAATGGCTCAAGGTGATTGAGAAGATCTTCCAAGTAATGGGGTGTACGTCGCTCAACAAGTTCAATTTGGAACTCATATGCTGTCAGAAGAAGCTGAAGATTGGTGGGATAACACCCGTTAGAGGCTGGAGGATGTTGGTACCGAGATAACATGGGCTGTGTTTAAGTGAGTTTTGGGGAAATATTTTCTTGAAGATGCCCGCGTTAAGAAGAAGGTAGAATTCCTTGAGCTGAAGCAAGGAAACATGATTGTGGCAGAGTATGCGGCAAAGCTTGAGGCGCTGGTGAAGTTTTGTCTGCATTATAATCGTGCTGATGCTGATATGTCCAAATGCCTTAAGTTTGAGAATGGTCTGAGACCAGAGATCAAGCAGGGTATTAGTTACCAACAGATTCGAAGGTATGCTGAGTTGGTGGATAAGAGTATAATCTATGATGAGGATAATTCCAGCTGATAAAGGGAAACATAAGGCTTTAGATGGGAAAAAGACAAGTGGGGGAGCAGCTCCTGCTTCTGTAAAGTGTTACAGGTGTGGCGAGCAAGGCCACCGTGCCGAAGTTTGCAACAATAGTGTGTTGAGGTGCTACAGATGTGGTAAGAGAGGTCACAGAGATACTAACTGCAAGGATGAGGGTCCGACTTGTTTCAACTATTGTGAACAAGGTCACATCAGTACACAGTGTCAGACACCAAAGAAGACTGCTATTGTGGCTCAGACTAATGGCAGAGTGTTTGCTTTGAGTGGTTCAGAGGTTCCTAGAAGGATAACTTGATTCGAGGTACTTGTTTTATTAATAACGTTGAGTTGGTTACTATTATTGATACTGGTGCTACTCACTCATTTATTTCACTTGTGTCATACCCTAAATTTTGACCACTAAGATTTCAAGAATTGTTGAGCATTCCCTACAACTAAGAATTAGGGTTTCAAGCCCTCTCAGAGCTCTTAGACAAAGGATCAATCAAGAAATGACAGGATCTTCAACTTGTCTAACCTCTCAAACATCCACAATGGATCAAGAGGACTCCCACATCAAGGATTAAGCACAAGGCTGCAACATTCCAAATGGATCAAGCATCAAGATCGCCAGTGTCACCAAATTAAGGTTTTGGTCGACCAAGGCCTCCAGATGGACATTTTCCTCTGGGCATGAGCCAAAGCTTAAAAGCATAACCCAAAATACTCTAAGGGACATCATAAACCCAATCATCAAGTCAATTTAGCCTCAGGGGATGCATTCACCAAAAATCAGGAATTAGGGTTTCTTGACCTAATTCACCCCTAAGTTGACTTTTGGGACAAAACATGAGCCAAGACCTCAAGACATGATTTGAGGGTCTCTAATAAACCACATTGATCCATTTGCAACAATGGATTGATCCAAGAAGCTTGATTCATAAGTTTCAAGTTCATCAGAACCACAGTTAGGGTTTCGCGGAAAAAGTCAACTGTGCCTTTGACTTTTGACCAGGACATGCTCCCAAACCTTGGGACATGATTCAATACACCCTATAAAACCTATGAAATCAATCCATCAAGTTTGATTTAGGTCAAGGACTTGATTTCATAGAGGATCGCACAGTTTGGAATTCATCTGATAAAAAGTCAACTGTGACCAAAAGTCAAAGTTTGACTTTTTGATTTTTTGATAAATTATGGTTCCCTAACCCTAAAATGATGTTAATGTGTGATTGGAATCATCATTCATCAAGAAAAATCAAGAAAAGTGGGATAACTTGCAAAAGGGGTAACCATAAAAAAAAACTTAGGAATTTTCTAAGTTATGGAACAAAGTGGATAGGGTACCAACTTCCAAGGATCATAACTTGAGATCTAAGCAACCATTTGGGCTGATCCAAAGATGGATTTGTAGCTCTCATGGCATACTTTAAAAGTGTCAACTACACCTCATTCTAATTCATCATGGATTTTGAGTTATGGTTGGATCAAAATGGCTGAAAATATGAAATGTCACTTTTTTCAACACTTAGTGAAATTTTCACTAAGTCAGAATCTGTTTCACTTTTTTCAAAATGTAGGGGCATTTTTCACTTGGATCCAAAAAGTTTCAAAATAAACTATGATCACACATGTGTTGTATCATATGGGAGCTTTCCAAAATGACCAAGAACCCCATGAAATTCCATTTGAGCTAAGAGTTATGACAGTGGCAATATGCCTTGCTGCAACTGTCATAACTAGGCAGATTTGTGCATTTTACTCGATTTGAGAAATTTGTGCAAATGACAAACAAGTTTATCCATCTGAATACCTCAGGGAGGGACCAAGGAGGGACAAACAGTGATCCATAAGCCTCCCAAGTCTTTGGAACTAAAAATAGCATGTCAAACCTAAAACACTCTAAAGAGGGACAAGACTCCAATTTTGTTTTGGAGCATTCAATGGATGCACCAAGGTGGCATGAACTGAGCCATTTCCAACTGAATGAGTCAAGGATGATCTCTGAACTAGGGAACCAAAGGCCTGTGCTCTAACCTTTAGTCAATGTCTAGAGGAGACTTGGATTCCTATTGATCAACATTTGCCAAACCTCTGCATCAGTTGCCATTCACTATTACAGCCAAAACAAACTTGCTCTACTATAAATAGAGCTCATTTGTTCTCAATTTAAGTACACCAAAGCACTACAACACTTGCTTTCCTCAAAATCTCTTTCTCTAGGCAAAAATGCCTTCTTTAGCAAGGTAACTCTGAGATTTTGAGTTAGAGAGCAATTCCATCACAGCTCATGATCCAAACACATCCAATATGTCATATCTAAGCTATCCAAACTCTCACAAGTGACCTGTAACACCAAAATCACAAAGTCCCTTCTCAAAACCTCAAAATAGGACTTTTTTTTTTGCATTTTTCAAGCCATGTCTTGATTCAGTGACTTTCAAAACCAGATAAAGCCTCAAACACACTCCAAATATTATCCTTGAACTGTCCCAAATGGTTCCCCACATCTGGAACACCATTTGAGAGAGTTGTTATTTTGGTCACTTTTGCCCCTTTTGCAAGAAAGGGCCAGTTTCCATTCCTGAGGTTTCCAGCTGTTTCCAATCATCCTAAAAGCTTCCAAGGAATCATTTGAGGGTGTTCAAAGCATCAAAACATTTCTGGAACAAAGCACTTGACAGATTGCCCAAAAAGCTCCTAAAGAGGTAAACATCTCAACTTAAACTCTTTGAAATATGCATTGCTTTGAGGTCCACTAATCATGCACATCTTCTACATGTTATATATGTTGTGTTTGAACCAATTCATCATGTAATTCATACATGCAACAAGATGTAGCACAGAAAATGCAAAGGGAGGCCTATTTCAAAATCACTATCGGGTTTTAAAATGGGGACTTCATCTGAAAAAACCACCACCACCAATGGATTCCTTGTGAAATTCTAGGCAGGATAGACCTAAATTTTGTCCCAATCCATGGAGAAATGAGAAAGTTACAAGCTTCACGTTTTTAGCCAAACCTGGCCTTGCCTTGCCTTGGCCAGGCCAAAAACAAGGCAAGCCTTGTATATTTGTGGCTGGGGTTTGATACACGGATGTATCACCACCCCAGTGGTAGGACGCGCGCACTGCACACAAGAGATCTGGGGTTAGAATCCCCCTCGCCCTAGATCCTCTTTTTTACCAGTTTTTCATATTTTATAATTTTTCTTATTATTTTTAATGATTTGAAAATTAATAACTCCCTCAATTTTAATTATTTTTGATTGGTTCTTTTTGCAAAAAATCACAAAAATGTTGAAATATTTTATTCCACAAAAAAATCAAATTTATATTATTAATTTAATATAGTTGGTGTTTTTATTAATAAATTCATTTTTAATTGTTTTTAAACATTTTAAAAGTGAATATTCACCTTGAAAAATCAACACCAAATGAGTTTTAATTCATCTTGTGATTAAAACCTCATTTTTCAAACCTTAACCAAAAATCAGAAGTTGTTTATTTAAGCTTATTTGGTGTCTTATTATTTTTTATTGATTTTCTTTAAGAATTTTCTTTTAAAAATGATGAAATTAGGGTTTTGATTGATTCCACCCTCATCAATCATTTTCAAACACTCATGGGCCTCTAATAGAGTGTAAGACCCAATCCCCTTTTAACCAAAACCTTTTTGGGCCTCAGATATTGTATAAGTCCCTCTGCGTTAAAAGAAAAATCTCGGCGCAATCGCCAGTTCAAAAATCAAATCATCTGGGCCTACCCTCGTGTTATAAGCCCCATTTATTTTCTTTAAATTTCTTTGGGCCTCTAATAGAGTGTAAGACCCAACCCCTTTTTGAAACCAAAATGATTTGGGCCTCAGATATTATATAAGACCCACTGTGTTTTCAAAAACCTCGGCGCGATCGCCGTTGCCAAACAAATAACCCTGGGCTTCTCCTTGAGTTGTAAGTCCCATCTCTTGTACAAAAAATAAATCTTTGGGCCTCTAATAGAGTGTAAGACTAAACCTTTTTTTGAAACCAGAAATGGTGTGGGCCTCACATATCGTGTAAGTCCCTCTGTACAATTTTCAAAACAACGGTGCGATCATCGTTAAAACTTGGGCCTCTCCTTGAGCTGTAAGCTCCAACAATCTTTTCAAAGCACTTTCTCTTTTGATTTTGAATTCAAATATATGTTGTTATCAAAACTTTCTTTGTTGAACAACTAACAAAACAGCATGAAAGCTCTACAACGGGTAAGCGGTTATCCGCTTTCATTTACCGCTTTCATATGTATATAACTGTATTGTGGGGATGCTTCATTGTAAGTCTTATTTCACATTCTTTTATATACTTGTCACATATCCACTGTGTAATACTAGTATAGTTATTTAGAATTTTCCCCGGCAACTATGTCTAGCACTAGGTAAAGCCTTTTTGTCACTCTTAAATACAAATAAAACAAGATCCCCCGTAGGATTCTAGATACAATATTCCCTTCTCTTGGGGTTAAACAATATGGAACAAAGAGAAAGCCAGTATTCTCGGTGAACCTTTTCTCAGACTGTCACCCTTAGAAATTGTCAAAGAAACTCTAACTCCCCAGAGATGATCTTTTCTCCGCGAATGGCATCTCTTGAGTTTCTTCCAAATTCTTGAACTTTCCTGGAATGATGTCTTCTCTGTGAATTGCATTTCTTGAAGTTCTCTTGGTTTGGGGACCCACAGGCTTCCTAAAAGCATCCCCGCCTCCTCTTAGGCGTTGTCCAAGGACCCTTCGGCTTCTTAGAAGTTCTCACGCCTTCTCTTGGGCTTAATACAAGGACCCTGACGACCTCTTAAAGGTATAAGACAAAACTTAGTCATCCTTTGCTAGAGCAGTCTTTCCAGCGTCAAAACTCCGGCCATTTTAGGGTTGATACTCATCCCTTAATGCCCGTGCCTCCTCTTGGGCATCCTACAAAAGATAAAACTCTAGACTTGGATAGTCTAAACCTCTTGAGTCTCAAAGACATTCTCAATTTTCTTTCAAACCTAAAAAAAACACACCAATCACCCTAGATCAATCTCCAGCAGAAACCCGGTCTCTCTCATGAGAGTTCCCCACCCTTGGGCCTGCCTATGGATCTAATCCTCAGCATTAAGTCAGCCTCCTCTTGGGCTTTGTACAAATGATTCTCCCTAGCAGAGCTAACCTTTTCAGACTCTCTTGTTGAGTCAAACTCTTTTAGCCTCCGTCTTGGGCTTTGTACAAGACATATAAAAAACCACTCTCTTGTTGAGTATAAAAGACTCTCTTGTTGAGTCAACC
Source organism: Lathyrus tuberosus (assembly GCA_022829125.1). Classification (NCBI taxonomy): domain Eukaryota; kingdom Viridiplantae; phylum Streptophyta; class Magnoliopsida; order Fabales; family Fabaceae; genus Lathyrus; species Lathyrus tuberosus. The sequence goes on from JALAZF010000204.1 coordinate 4,847,707, forward strand.
ACTTTTCGCCTCCGTCTTGGGCTTTGTACAAGACATATATAACACTCTCTTGTTGAGTATAAAAGACTCTCTTGTTGAGTCAATCTCCTTTTAGCCTCTATCTCGGGCTTTGTACGAGACAGCAAAACACTCTCTTGTTGAGTATAAAAGACTCTCTTATTGAGTCAATCTCCTTTTAGCCTCTATCTCGGGCTTCGTACGAGACATCAAAACACTCTCTTGTTGAGTCAAACAACCTTCAGACTCTCTTGTTGAGTTAATCACCTGTTCAAGACTCTCTTGTTGAGTCAACCTTTTTAGCCTCCGTCTTGGGCTTTATACAGGACAGATAAAAGTAGTCTCTTGTTGAGTCAAACCCTTTCAGCCTCCATCTTGGGCTTTATACAAGATACATTCTCCCCAACGGAGTCAAAATCCCTTCTAGCCCCAATCTTGGGCTTTGTACAAGACAGAAAGAACATTTTCCCCAGAAAAGTCAAATTTCCCGCCACCTCTTAGGCTTTGTATAAAGAAACCCCCAGTTGAGTCAATCAACCTTTTTGCATCAAATTGGTGCCTTGCTCACAGCATACAAACATCAACAACTCCTCTTTAGAGATGACAAATTCTCTCTCATCCAAAACCCTTTAGCTTCACATCTTGGGCTTTGAACAAGATACAAACCACATTTAACTTCATGTCTTTGGCTTTGAACAATACACCTAAACAACCTTTTTCCTCCCATAGAATAGGAGGAACTACGATCACTCTAATTTCCCTGTTTCGGGAATACGTAGGCATAAGATTGCAAAAATCTTAGCGAGCATACTAACAAAAAAAAACCCAAAATCCAGTACCTTCATACATCCATCAAAAGCATCAGACCTAACACCTAACCAGAAACCTAACCAATAGTCTAGACACTGTTTTTAAGCAAATAACCCAAGACAGACCCCCCTTTTGATAGTATATGTAAACCAACAGTTTTGACTGTTTAACCTCAGTATGCAAGCATGGTTAATTGGAGATATCTATTTCCCTTCCTTAATCAGCTCAACAGGATAAAAAATGAATTGAACTGTAGTACCAAAGCGATAGTGATTCGAAACCACAAAAATCGTGCTACAGAAAAATGGCGACCATAGTGGGAGGCATTCTTTCTAGCCTATTTTAGGGTGAAGGCCTTAAATTCACCAAATACCACAGAAATGACGACTCTGTTGGGGAGTCATTGTCTGTATAGGATCATAAGACTAGAGGTTTAGGATGTTAAGACAAATATATATACTGCTTTTCCTAATTGATATCTGTGTTTACTTTTTTGCTAATGGGAATGCGTGTGATGAAGCATCTGGAAAGACTGAGTATACACCTAAGATAAGTGATGGCATTATAAGGGTAATCTTACGGGGAGTGAATCCCAGATAAGAGGTCCTGGTCGACCATCAAATCAGTGGAGATGCCCTTTACGGATTCAATACCTATACGACTTCGGTTGCTGAAAGCAGATTGTTCCATTGGGTTATCTGAGAAGCTGAGGATTTTAGTAGACTGAAACCATTTTGTAGTGCAGAGGCTATCAGAAATAGTTATCACGTGATACTACCCTCATTTGAGATTACTCTAAGATGAACCAGCTCACTTGGTGATCCGCTTGTTGCTGTCATCCCAAGAGGGGTCAATGATTTTGAGGACAGGTACAAAAATCACCAGTATAAACCTTTGGGGATGGGTAGAGCCTTGACTTCATGACACCGACCCTTTGACCCCATGTTTTTTCTATGTTTTTATGTGCTGCATTCATGCATTCATTTCATTAAAAAAACATTAAAAAATCTTCTCTTCTAGTCTCTCTTTTTCAAATTAAACTAAGACAATGATTGCAAATGTCAGATAAAGAGATTGCTAATGGATTTCGGTAGAAGGAAAACTCACAAGTACACCTTCAAGGTTCCAAAACTAGAGGATTTGAGAGGATTGGCAAGGATGATAACCAACCCCGAGGCTTTCAGAGCTAAGTATGGGGGACTGCTATCTCTGTTAAGAGTCCATGTAATCGAAGGAATACTGTCCACACTAATCTAATTCTATGATCCGATCTATCACTGTTTCAACTAGCACCAACCCTGGAGGAATACTCTCACCTAACTGATTTGCATATTACTGACCACACTCCCTTTTCTGGACTGGAAGAAATTCCAAAAGATCAAACCATTGCAAGGGTAATTTATTTGGACGAGTCAGAAGTCAGGACTCACATGACCACTAAGGGTGGAATCCAGGGTTTTCCAGCCCAGTTCTTGATAAAGAAAGCTCTGTACTTTTCTAGTATAGGGAACGTGGCCGCTTTCGAAAGCATCTTTGTTTTGCTTACCTACGGGTTATTTTTGTTTCCCAACATCGATAACTTTGTAGATATCAACGCCATTAAGATTTTTCTGATTGGAAACCCTGTACCGACCCTGCTCGCAGATGCTCATCATTCTGTACACTTAAGGAATTTGTATAGCGGAGTAATGATCACATGCTGTGTACCTCTACTGTACAAATAGTTCATTTCCCATTTGCCAAAGTCTGCTGCATTTTGGGATCAAAAAAGTACTTTACGTTGGTCGCAAAGAATCATGTCTCTTACCAACTCGGACATCGATTGGTACAATCGAATTTATGATGGGATCAAAATCATTGACCGTTGTGGAAATTTCCCAAATGTACCCCTTATAAGAACTAAGGGAGGAATCAACTATCATCCAGTGTTAGTTCATCGTCAACTCAGATACCTGATGAGGCATGTCCCGCGTAATGCTCATCTGGAAGGTCTTTTCTTCAAGGAAGGAGAAAATGACAGAGCACTAAAGACAAAAATAGTGCATGCCTGGAAACACGTTCATAGGAAAGGAAGAGAGTCTCCAGGAAAACCAGACTGTGTCTCGGTGGAGCCTTATCTCCACTGGGTACAAACTAGAGCTCTCAAGCTGAGGATGCCTTACCCTCGTCAGGAAGTTCTTCCGTTAAGGGACCCCGTCCTTTACTTTATGTCTGATACGGAAAAACTTCAGGTTACTCTCAATAAAGTTCAGCAGGAGAAGAGGTCTTAGAGGAACAAGTACCGTATTCTCAATGTGGAGTGCAAGAAAATACAGCAGCTGTTAAGAGAAAAAGATGCTCTGATTGAGATTTTAGAGCAACATGCTGTAGAAAATCAAGATGACCAAAGGAATTTGCTCGCTCCTTTCACTTGGCAAAGGAATGACAACCCGACAACGGCTCAAGAGCCCTATTCAAAGAAAAGGAAAGTACCAGAACCCGCACCTGAGCTCGCTTCAGAGAGGACTCAGGACCCATAAGTTTAGATTTGCTTTTACAGCACTATGTAAATTACTGTATTTCCATTCCGCAATCTTTGATTCAATAAAACGGGGTTTTCCCCACTGTTTGATATTTGCAATCCAATTGGCGAACTTTATTTTGATTAAACAAAAAAAATATTAAAATATAATTATTGCATTTATCATTCTCACGTAACGCATTCTTCTTACATACGAATCTCACGTTTGCGTCTCGATTCTAGAGTCAAACTGTCTCATTCGTACAATACTCGGGCCAATCAACAGAAAAAGATGGAGGATCTCGAGGAAGAGAACAGAGAGTTGAGGGAAGAGATCGACACTCTGAAAGAGGATCTGAGAAAGCTTCACAACGATATGCAAGCTCTGGCAACAGCTCAGATGCAACAACAAAGGACTGTGATCTCAGAGATCACATCAACGCCCATAGTGGAAAAGTATGATCCTAGGTATAAAATGCTGAAAGATCGTCCCTGGGGCATGCCTATTAACTATATCCTGGAAGGATATATTCCGCCGATCACTGAAGATCTGGAAACTGCAGCAAGACCCGCTGGGCCTGAAGGTTACAAACTTCGGGAAAGCGAAGATGCCAGGGGCATGACAACAACTCCTGAAGGTTACAAACTTCGGGAAAGGGAAGCACCAAGAGTCACAGCCGTAATGACTATACCACCACCTGTGGTACACACTGTACCGGAAGGACAGATTCTACAGATACCGTCTGGTGGAAACGAAAGTATGTTCGACAGAATGAATGAGTTCCAGGAATAGTTCTTGGAGATGCAGAAAGAGCTGCAAGCCATTCGCGGTCAGGATCTATTCGGAAAGGACGCCACAGACCTTTGTCTGGTCCCCAATGTGAAAGTTCCGCATAAATTCAAGGTGCCTGAATTTGAAAAGTACAAGGGCAACTCTTTCCCTCATAGCGATTTGGTGATGTACGCTCGGCAAATGTCAACTTAGACAAAGAACCAAGAGTTACTGATTCCCTATTTTTAGGATAGTTTAACCGGTGCCGCACTCAAGTGGTACATGGGTTTAAACCGCACTAAGATCGCTACTTTCCGAGATCTTGGCGCTGCCTTCGTTCAACAATATAAGTATAACCTGGACATGGCACCGGACAGAGATTAACTCAGATCGATGTCACAAAAGCACAAGGAAACCTTTAAGGAATATGCTCAGAGATGGCGTGAAATTGCCGCCCAGATTTGTCCACCTCTTGAGGAAAAAGAGATGACAAAGATCTTCTTGAAAACCTTGAGCTCATTTAATTACGACAGAATGGTCGCCAGTGCACCCAGTGACTTCACCGAGATGGTGGGCATGGGAGTTCATCTTGAGGAAGCAGTCCGAGAAGGATGTTTAGTTAAAGACGCTGGATCATCAAGTAGTACAAAATGATACGGTAGTGTTCTCCCTAAGAAAAAGGAGCAGGATATTGGGAATATCTCTCTCTGAAAGCAAAGGTTGTGTTACCAACCAGTAGCAGCTGTAACTCCTGCTATCAATCCTGCGCCTGTTCCAACGTATCAACCTCAGGTTGCTCAGAGCCAATCGATTCAACAACAATTTTGGCAAAGGACACAACAACCTCTTCAGCAGGCTCGTCCTCCATATAACAATAATTGTACAACTCGACCTCCAGGGTTTGATCTTATACCAATGTTGTACGCATAACTATTTCCATTATTACTGGTCAAGGGGCATGTCCAAACCAGGTCTCCTCTTACAGTACCGGAAAATCCGCCTTTTTGGTTCAAAGCGGATCAGACTTGCCCTTACCATCAAGGAGGACCAGGGCATAACATAGAAAATTGTCTCAGGTTCAAATCCGATGTGTAAAAGATTGTTAGGAGCATGGTCTTATCTTTCAAAGATACGAATCCAGATGTTCTCACGAACCCGCTGCCTCAACACGAGAAAGCTGCGGCAAATTTGATAAAGGGAGAGTCTAACAACAGCTATCAAATTTATGATGTACTCTTATTGAGGGCTAACTTGGTCAAGATGCATCGCAGACAGAGCGGGTATGGCCATATACCACCTCATAACTATCACCAGTGTGATATCTGCTCTAAAAACAATCAAGGATGTTCTATGGTGCAATCAGCTCTACAGGAACAGTTGAATCTCGGGTGGATCAAGGAGCATCGCGTTCGGGGAGTTAACATGACTCATGCAAGTTCCAACATCATTCAGAACCACGACATCTGTGCAATGAATGTCAACTTAGTGGCAATGCACTCAAGGCAAAGCCAACATCATAATCTGCCACGGCATGATTACAATTCCTGTCTGACTTGCTCGGTAAACAATTAGGGATGCTCTTTTGTACAAGAGGCCCTCCAGCGTTAGATGGATCTTGGATGGATTCAGGATTACCGTGATAGAAATCAGTATCAAGTGAATATGATTCAAATCTTTGATATTCGCTTGATGAATACCAGCTTGGTGGAGTTACATGCTACACAAGTCCAGCTCGGTTTTCTCACTTCACATGATTATCTGAGCTATAAAGTATGTTGTGAGAGTAACCAAGGGTGTGCTCTCATTCAAAGAACTTTGCAACACTTGTTAAACCATTGGTGGCTTCCGATCTATCTAGACGAAGACACATAACAAACCAGTATGACAAACGGGAATCCTACTAGGCATCAAAGTCAGGATGTCCGATCTATGGAAATAGACCTAGTAAGGTTACACTGCATTCAAAGCGGGTGTGGTCAGGTGCCACCACATAACTATGAGCGCTGTAGAGTCTGCTCGGAAAATAATCAAGGATGTTACCTCGTGCGAGCAGCTCTTCAGAGTCAGTTGGACCCCGAAGAGATTCGACCGTGTCCAGGTTCTAGGTCAACCAATTTGATGCCAGACTTTGTCACTGATCAAATCAAAGATGTTGTCATAATCTCTGATCATAAGAGGACCAAAGATGTTTGTACCATCATCCCTCTACTTGACGAATCAAAAGTTCCCAACCAGGAACTGATTGAAGATACTTACGACAGTCAGAGAAATCAGAAGGCTCCTGTAGTTATCTATCTGCCGGGACCAGTGCCGTACAGTCTGACAAAGCTATCCCTTACAAATATGGTGCAACAATAATTGAGAATGGAAAGGAAATTCCATTACCCTCCGTCGTGAATATTGTAGACATCAGTCAAGTGACACGGAGTGGTCGAATCTTCAACCAAGGAGTTGGAGAACCTAACAGAGAAAAGGAACCTCAAATGGAAGTTCCTGATCAGCCAGTCGGTCAATCCAGTGATCCCGACCTTTTAAAGAATGATGATGAGATGCTGAAGCTCATCCAAAGGAGTGAATACAACATTGTTGATCAGCTGTTACAAACTCCTTCAAAGATCTCTGTGTTATCTCTTTTACTCAGTTTCGAAGCCCATAGAGAGGTTCTACAGAAAGTCTTAGAGCAGACCTTTATGGAACAGGATGTGTCAATCAAGCAGTTCGATAACATCATCTCTAACATCACTTCCTGCAACAACTTGGGGTTTAGTGATGAGGAATTGTCGGAAGAAGGTAAAAGTCACAACATGGCGCTCAATATCATAGTCAACTGCCAGGACGATGCTTTAGCCAGCATGCTGGTAGATACCAGATCGGCTCTCAACGTTATGCCGAAGTCCACTCTAATGCAACTATCATTCAAAGGATCTCCGATGAGAGGCAGTGAGGTCGTCGTCAAAGCATTTGGCGGATCCCGAAAAACAGTTATCGGCGAAGTCGACCTTCCCATAACTATTGGCCCTCACACTTTCCTAGTCACTTTCCAGGTCATGGACATCCGAGCAACATACACCTGTTTGTTGGGAAGACCTTGGATACACCAGGCTGGGGCAGTCACTTCGACACTTCACCAGAAGCTGAAGTTTGTCAAGAATGACCAACTCTTCACGGTATGTGGAGAACAAGCCTTGATCGTGAGTAACCTATCGTTGTCCACTTGTGTAGAACCAGAGGAGGTTGTTGGAACTCAGTTCCAAGCGCTTTCGGTGAACAATGAGAATCAATTAGAAAAAGGAACGTCGATTTCCTCGTACCAAGATGCTCTCAAAGTAATTGAGAGTAACAAAGCAAAAGGATGGGGATAGCTTGTCATTCCTACGGATAACAGGACAAAGAAAGGTCTTGGATTTTCCTCAACCTGTACCCAGACTACTAAAGCTGAAAGTTTTCATCCCATTCAGAACTTCTTCCCCAGTGGAGGTTTCCTTCACCCAGTGTCTCAAGAAGTACATACCATCAACGAGGGAGACTCCTCCGATACAGATGAGGAATGGAAGTCCTATCTTAACGAGGACGGTTATATGTCTTAGGAAGAGGTGCCTACGCCATTTTGCTTTCCCGCATAGAGTCCGAGATTTATACCAAGGTCAGATGTCGAGATGATATACGAAGATTGTGATCCAGAAGGATGTCGTGCTCCACCCAACTCATTAGAGGAGGACACTCAAATGAAAGACAACTTTGACCACGACTATTATGGCCTGATGGATGGTCTGCCTATTTGGTAGTTGTACCCAGGAGACTCGGGGCAAGAAAATCAGACGAACAATGAAAATCAGCTGAGCATCATTGAAAAGAATACCTACGTCCCCACCATGCCATGGGATCAACACTCAGGGCATTCAGAAAATATCCAGCACGACGATGAATTCGCAAAGCTCGCAGGGCTAGAGTTCGTCAACTATGCTTTCCCCGAGGTCAACGTCATCGAAAGGGATGACTCCTCCAGTTCCAAAGAAGTGTGGGATGCCTTGGGACAACCCAGTGGTAAATACGACTTCATGGTTAAGTATACCGCTCCCGAAAGCTCTCGTATCAGGCTCGAGGACATCCAGCCAACTAGATGGGGAGATTTACCTGAGAGCACAAACACTATGCAAAATACAACTGAGGAATCCTCCTACGACAACTCTGCCTGGGAGACAGATTCCAATGATCCTGCTCTGCCAGAAATCAACGTTATTTCTGAAGACAAATCAAGGAAGGTACCAGACTTTGTGATTCACCGAGGAGTTCGCCGCCAATGGGTTGCAGTCGATGTTCCGAAGATCATTCATAAGTCGAAGTATTTGTCGTTGTTATCTTAACCTTTCACCTTGCCCAGGTGAAATAGATGTTTTGATAGGGCTCACTTTCTGTAAATACCCCTCTTCGCTTTGCCCAAAGCGACAAAGTTTTGTTTTATATGGCTGTAGTTTTAAGAATCGACATAATCATAAATAAAATAACGTCGTTCTGTAATTTCCGCATTAATTGCTGTCTTCTCTTTTCGCTTTTTCAGAAAATGGTAATCCTAAAAAACAAACTCAAACGATAAACAAGCAGTTTTCCTAAAAAATAAACATTGCACACATTCTTGCATTCTCTCCATCTCTCTAAAAACAAATCATAACGTCATGCAGATTGCTTGCTTTAAACCCTTTGAAAAATACGGTCCAATGCCTTCTTCCAACTTTGAATTCTCGGTATTTGGGGCTGAAGAAGAAGATGACGAAGAAATTCCAGAGGAGATCTCCCGATTACTCAGACAAGAGGAAAGGTCCATTAAACCTCACAAGGAACTGTTGGAAACGGTAAACTTGGATTCATAAGAGGAGAGAAAAGAGGTCAGGATTGGGGCACTGCTCAGTTCAACTGTCAAAGAAAGTTTGACAAAGCTTCTCAAAGAGTTTCCCGATGTATTCGCTTGGTCCTATCAGGATATGCCAGGGTTGGATACCAGCATCGTGGAACATCATCTACCATTAAGATCAGAATGTTCGCCAGTAAAATAGAGGTTGAGACGGACTCACCCAGACATGGCCATCAAAATCAAAGAGGAAGTACAGAAACAGATTGACGCGGGTTTCCTCGCCACATCAGAGTATCCTCAATGGTTAGCCAACATAGTACCCGTTCCAAAAAAGGATGGAAAAGTTAGAATATGTGTGGACTACAGAGATCTAAACAAGGCTAGTCCAAAGGACAACTTTCCTTTACCACACATTGACATGCTGGTAGACAGTACAGCCAACTTCAAAGTATTCTCCTTCATGGATGGATTCTCGGGCTATAATCAGATAAAAATGGCGCCGAAAGATATGGAGAAAACCTCGTTCATCACCCCATGGGGCACCTTTTGTTACAAGGTAAGGTCGTTCGGTTTAAAGAATGTCGGGGCAACCTATCAACGGGCTATGACTACTCTGTTTCACGACATGATACACAAAGAAATCGAAGTGTATGTCGATGATATGATTGCCAAATCTAAGACAGAAGAGGAGCATGTGACCCACCTGTCAAAACTATTCGAGCGTCTGAGAAAGTACAAACTTCGCTTGAATCCCAATAAGTGCACATTTGGTGTTCACTTAGGGAAACTGCTAGGGTTCATCGTCATCCAAAAAGAAATTGAGGTTGATCCTGACAAGGTCAAGGCCATTCAAGAAATGCCTTCTCCAAGGACTGAAAAATAAGTCAGAGGATTCCTAGGACGTTTAAACTACATCTCCATATTCATATTCCTCATGACCGCGACATGTGCGCCAATCTTTAAATTACTAAAAAAGAATCAGGATTACTTTTGGACAGAAGACTGCCAAATTGCCTTCGACAATATCAAGGAATACCTATTGAACCCGCAGATTCTATTACCTCCAGTGGATGGAAGACCACTGATCATCTACTTAACAGTCTTGGAAGACTCAATGGGTTGTGTACTTGGCCAACAAGATGAAACCAAAAGGAAAGAGTCTGCTATTTACTATTTGAGCAAGAAATTCACCGACTGCGAGACTCGGTACACTATGCTTGAGAAAACTTGCTATGCTCTGGCTTGGGCAGCCAAACGTCTGCGCCAATACATGATTCGTCACACTACTTGGTTAATCTCAGACATGGATCCAATCAAGTACGTCTTTGAAAAGCCTGCGCTCACGGGAAGGATTTCCCGTTGACAGATGTTGTTATCAGAATACGACATCGAATACCACGCTCAGAAAGCCGTAAAAGGAAGTGTTTTAGCTGATCATTTGGCTCATCAACCGATTGACGATCAGGAATCAGTCGGGTTTGACTTCCTAGACGAAGATGTCATGTATCTAAAAATGAAAGATTGCGATGAACCGCTACCCAGTGAAGGGTCAGAACCAGGTTCCCAATGGAGACTTATCTTTGACAGAGCTGTCAATCATTATGGAAATGGAATTGGGGCAATCATCATAACACCTCAGGGTACCCATATTCCTTTCACCGCCAGACTGAAATTTAAGTGTACAAATAACGAGGCCGAATACGAAGCTTGTATCATGGGTCTCGAAGAAGCGATCGACTTAAGGATCAAAAACTTGGATGTATATAGCGACTCAGCTCTGGTCATCAATCAGATCAAAAGAGATTGGAACACATACCAATCAGGACTGATTCCTTACAAAGATTACGCGAGAAGGTTGTTACCATTCTTTAACAGAATCGAGTTTCATCTTGAGCGGTGATACACTTTATAAGAGAAACTTTGACATGGTCTTGCTCCGATGCGTGGACAGACCAGAAGCAGACATACTAATAAAATAAATTCATGAAGGATCCTTTGGCACTCATGCCAATGGACACACAATGGCGAGGAAAATTCTAAGAGCAGGGTACTACTGGTTGACCATGGAATCCGACTGCTACAAGTACATGAGGAAGGTCACAATGTCAGATATACTCAGACAAAATTCATGTACCGCCAACACATCTCAAAGCTCTCTCTTCCCCTTGGCCTTTTTCCATATGGGGAATCGACATGATTGGCATGATCGAACCCAAGGCTTCGAACGGACATCGGTTCATCCTAGTAGCCATTGATTACTTCACCAAGTGGGTCAAAGTAGCGTCATACGCCAATGTAACCCGACAAGTGGTGGTTCACTTTATCAAAAACAATATCATCTGCCGTTATGGTGTTCCGAGCCAGATCATTACTGATAATGGATCTAACTTGAACAATAGAATGATGAAAGAGTTGTGCGCTGAGTTCAAGATCGAACACCATAACTCATCTCCCTACCGACCCAAGATGAACGGAGCGGTAAAAGCGGCTAACAAGAACATCAAGAAGATCGTTAAAAGATGGTTGTAACCTACAAAGATTGGCATGAGATGCTACCCTTTGCCCTTCACGGTTATCGCACATCTGTCTGCACTTCAACAGGGGCAACCTCTTTCTCTCTAGTATATGGCATGGAAGCAGTCCTTCCCATAGAGGTAGAGATCCCATCAATCCGGGTATTGATGGAAGCTAAGCTAACCGAGGCTGAGTGGTGTCAAAGTCGACACGATGAATTGAATCTGATCGAAGAGAAATGAATAACGACACTATGCCATGGTCAGTTGTATCAGCAAAGAATGAAGAAGGCGTTTGACAAAAAGGTCTGACCTCGCGTCTTCAAGAAAGGAGACCTTGTGCACAAAAACATACAATCATTTCTCACTGATTCTTGGGGCAAATGGACTCCGAATTACGATGGCCCCTATGTGGTCAAGAAAGCCTTCTCAGGCGGCGCCTTGAGACTCGCAACCATGGATGGAGAGGAATTTGCCTACCCCACGAATGTTGACGTAGTCAAGAAATACTTCGCCTAAATTTAAAAAAAACGTCTCGGTGGATTGAAAACCCGAAAGGGCGGTCCAGGAAAAAATTAGAGACATAATAAAAAAGAAATCATCCTGGTGGATTGGAAATCTCAAAGTACAATCCAGGCAAAAATTAGGCATTCATGGCAAGTAACTACGCTTAACAAAGGGGCAAGTTCTCCAGCAGCAGTCATGCCGTTCATCAGAAAACTCCACTCAAGGTCATTTTCGACAGAAGCTCGGGATGTCCGAAATTCAAAGTTGGTAAAAGGATAGCGGTCGTTATGTTTTAATGTAGCATTTTTCCCTTAAATTACCATTTTCTAGACTTTGTAAATACTCTATGGAATCACGCGCTTGGCTGATCTCCATCCTGTCAATAAAATTTGAGCCCTAGTGCTTTTGTTTGCAATTCTCATTTGTTTTAGCGTTACAGAACGACATTTTAATATGATCAACGATTCTTGAAATAAAACAAAAATGAATTTACTTGTTAAAATTTTTCTGCTTTTAAAATAAAGATGGCAATTATTTTGACTGTTGAACATCGAAAGAACATCGATCGTTTCTCCAGAAGTAATCGAGCTTCAAAGTGCAGAGTCAAAGTACTCCTTCTAAACCAGTGCACCTGAATGAAGAATCAGTTGTGTCAGATGCGAATGTTCCATCTGACACCCCCCGATAGAGTTCTCATCTCCTAAGCCCGACCAACGTTGTTCCCCACAGGGACTACTTCTCCTAAGCAAGGCAGAATTGCTATTTTGAACCGAAGATACCTTTTCATTCCCCGCAGTGGCCGAGTATCCAGTCGTGTTCATCTACTAGTCTGTATGCCGCGTCAGTTTTGTCAGCATATACATACATACATCATGCATTATTGATTTACATTCACATTCATATTGCATCACTATCACTCGGGTCAGTCTTATCCCCAAGTGATAAAAGTCCTCTTAATCGAGTTATCAGTTCTTTCCTCATCAGGAATTGTTGCGTCTAAACAATCTCTCTTCCAGTTTATTTCTGGGATGGAGACAATCTTCGACTGCTTTGATAACTTAAACCTCTGAAAAACAAGAAGACCTGCGACAAACATCACTCTTCGCCATTGAAGATAATATCGTCGCCTTTCCGGATTAAGGAAAATCCCTAGAGAAAGCCTCTTAATCAGAGATTCGGCAATACAACAGTTTTTCTCCGAAAAATCCGCTGACAAAAAGGTCATCAGCACCTCAAAATTGGATCACATCATATGGCATTTCTCCGAGAAGATCCCGAGAAAAGTATGATGTAATACCCCAAGCGAAAGCGGTCTCTCAAGAGACTCGTTTTCCCCCAGTAGAGTCAACGAATGACATCTCCAACAGAGAAGTTTGTACACCTCTACAACTCAGACGACTGGGTTCCCCAGCAACTCTGACATCAAAATTTTTTCTATCAAATGGCATCTCCCCAGGAAAATTCGGCGAGAAGTTTGAGGAAAACCGCTACGAATAGCGTCCCTTGTCAAGAAATTTTATTGACAAAAGAAACTGAGACCAGTTCCTTGGTAGGAAACCAGAATCGAGAAGATGTTTACATCAGAAACTGAGACCAGTTCCTTGGTAGGAAACCAGGATCGAGGGGAAGTTTACATCAGAAACTGAGACCAGTTCCTTGGAAGGAAACCAGGATCGAGGGGAAGTTTATTTCAGAAACTTAGACCAGTTCCTTGGTAGGAAACCAGGATCGAGGGGAAGTTTATTTCAGAAACTTAGACCAGTTCCTTGGTAGGAAACCAAGATCGAGGGGAAGTTTACCTTTTCTAAGCATCATTGCTTAGCAAAAGAAGAAGGATGCGTGAACTACCATTCCTAACCACCATCAAAATTTTGGGTATTCCGATATTTAATCCTCTTGCACCCCGAATGCCCGAATACCTTCGCCATTCACACCTTCGGGTCCAAGAAGATTAAATAGGGGCATCTGTCATACCCCAAATTTTGACCACTAAGATTTCCCATCATTGTGCAAATCATCAGCACAATATGGATGTACCACCATGCCTCATCAATCTCCTCAAGAATTGTTGAGCATTCCCTACAACTAAGAATTAGGGTTTCAAGCCCTCTCAGAGCTCTTAGACAAAGGATCAATCAAGAAATGACAGGATCTTCAACTTGTCTAACCTCTCAAACATCCACAATGGATCAAGAGGACTCCCACATCAAGGATTAAGCACAAGGCTGCAACATTCCAAGTGGATCAAGCCTCAAGATCTCTAGTGTCACCAAATTAGGGTTTTGGTCGACCAAGGCCTCCAGATGGAAATTTTCCTCTGGGCATGAGCCAATGCTTCAAACCATAACCCAAAATACTCTAAGAGACATCATAAACCCAATCATCAATTCAATTTAGCCTCAGGGGATGCATTCACCAAAAATCAGGAATTAGGGTTTTTTGACCTAATTCACCCCTAAGTTGACTTTTGGGACAAAACATGAGCCAAGACCTCAAGACATGATTTGAGGGTCTCTAATGAACCACATTGATCCATTTTCAACAATGGATTGACCCAAGAAGCTTGATTCACAAGTTTCAAGTTCATCAGAACCACAGTTAGGGTTTCGTGGAAAAAGTCAACTGTGCCTTTGACTTTTGACCAGGACATGCTCCCAAACCTTGGGACATGATTCAATACACCCTATAACACCTATGAAATCAATCCATCAAGTTTGATTTAGGTCAAGGACTTGATTTCATAGAGGATCGCACAGTTTGGAATTCATCTGATAAAAAGTCAACTGTGCCCAAAAGTCAAAGTTTGACTTTTTGATTTTTTGATCAATTATGGTTCCCTAACCCTAAAATGATGTTAATGTGTGATTGGAATCATCATTCATCAAGAAAAGTGGGATAACTTGCAAAAGGGGTAACCATAAAAAAAAACTTAGAAATTTTCTAAGTTATGGAACAAAGTGGCTAGGGTACCAACTTCCAAGGATCATAACTTGAGATCCAAGCAACCATTTGGGCTGATCCAAAGATGGATTTGTAGCTCTCATGGCATACTTTAAAAGTGTCAACTACACCTCATTCTAATTCATCATGGATTTTGAGTTATGGTTGGATCAAAATGGCTGAAAACATGAAATGCCACTTTTCCCAACACTTAGTGAAATTTTCACTAAGTCAGAATCTGTTTCACTTTTTCAAAATGTAGGGGCATTTTTCACTTGGATCCAAAAAGTTTCAAAACAAACTATGACCACACATGTGTTGTATCATTTGAGAGCTTTCCAAAATGGCCAAGAACCCCATGAAATTCCATTTGACCTAAGAGTTATGGCAGTGGCAATATGCCTTGCTGCAACTGTCATAACTAGGCAGATTTCTGCATTTTGCTCAATTTGAGCAATTTTTGCAAATGACAAACAAGTTTATCCATCTAAACACCGCAGGGAGGGACCAAGGAGGGACAAACACTGATCCATAAGACTCCCAAGTATTTGGAACTAAAAATAGCATGCCAAACCTAAAAAACCCTAAAGAGGGGACAAGACTCCAATTTTGTTTTGGAGCATTCAATGGATGCACCAAGGTGGCATGAACTGAGCCATTTCCAACTGAATGAGTCAAGGATGATCTCTGAACTAGGGAACCAAATGCCTGTGCTCTAACCTCTAGTCAATGGCTAGAGGAGACTTGGATTTCTATTGATCAATATTTGCCAAACCTCTGCAGGAGTTGCCATTCACTATTGCAGCCAAAACAAACTTGCTCTACTATAAATAGAGCTCATTTCTGCTCAGTTTAAGTACACCAAAGCACTATAACACTTGCTTTCCTCAAAATCTCGTTCTTTAGGCAAAAATTCCTTCTTTAGCAAGGTAATTCTGAGTTTTTGAGTTAGAGAGCAATTCCATCACAACTCATGATCCAAACACATCCAATATGTCATATCTAAGCTATCCAAACTCTCACAAGTGATATGTAACACCAAAATCACAAAGTCCCTTCTCAAAACCTCAAAATAGGACTTTTTTTGCATTTTTCAAGCCATGTCTTGATTCAGTCACTTTCAAAACCAGATAAAGCCTCAAACACACTCCAAATATCATCCTTGAACTGTCCCAAATGGTTCCCTACATCTGGAACACCATTTGAAAGAGTTGCTATTTTGGTCACTTTTGCCCCTTTTGCAAGAAAGGGCCAGTTTCCATTCCTGAGGTTTCTAGCTGTTTCCAATCATCCTAAAAGCTTCCAAGGGATCATTTTAGGGTGTTCAAAGCATCAAAACATTTCTAGAACAAAGCACTTGACAGATTGCCCAAAAAGCTTCTAAAGAGGTAAGCATCTCAACTTGAACTCTTTGAAATATGCATTGCTTTGAGGTCCACTGATCATGCACATCTTCTACATCTTATATATATTGTGTTTGAACCAATTCATCATGTAATTCATACCTGCAACAAGAGGTAGCACAGAAAATGCAAAGGGAGGCCTATTTCAAAACCACTATCGGGTTTTAAAATGGGGACCTCATCTGAAAAAACCACCACCACCATTGGATTCCTTGTGAAATTTTAGGCAGGATAGACCTAAATTTTGTCCCAATCCATGAAGAAATGAGAAAGTTACAAGCTTCACGTTTTTAGCCAAAACCTGGCCTTGCCTTGCCTTGGCCAGGCCAAAAACAAGGCAAGGCTTGTATATTTGTGGTTGGGGTTTGATACACGGATGTATCACCACCCCAGTGGTAGGACGCGTGCACTGCACACAAGAGGTCTGGGGTTCGAATCCCCCTCGCCCCAGATCCTTTTTTTTACAACTTTTTCATATTTTATTATTTTTCTTATTATTTTTAATGATTTGAAAAATTAATAACTCCCTCAATTTTAATTATATTTGATTGGTTCTTTATGAAAAAAATTACAAAAATGTTGAAATATTTTATTCCACAAAAAATTCAAATTTATATTATTTATTTAATATAGTTGGTGTTTTTATGAATAAATTCATTTTTAATTGTTTTTAAACATTTTAAAAGTGAATATTCACCTTGAAAAATAAATACAAATGAGTTTTAATTCATCTTGTGATTAAAACCTCATTTTTCAAACCTTAACAAAAAAACCACAAGTTGTTTATTCAAGCTTATTTGGTGTCTTATCATTTTTTATTGATTTTCTTTAAGAATTTTCTTTTAAAAAAATGATGAAATTAGGGTTTTGATTGATTCCACCCTCATCAATCATTTTCAAACACTCATGGGCCTCTAATAGAGTGTAAGACCCAATCCCCTTTTAACCAAAACCTTTTTGGGCCTCAGATATTGTATAAGTCCCTCTGCGTTAAAAGAAAAATCTCGGCGCAATCGCCAGTTCAAAAATAAATCATACGGGCCTACCCTCGTGTTATAAGCCCCATTTATTTTCTTTAAATTTCTTTGGGCCTCTAATAGAGTGTAAGACCCAACCCCTTTTTGAAACCAAAATGATTTGGGCCTCAGATATTGTATAAGACCCACTGTGTTTTCAAAAACCTCGGCGCGATCGCCGTTGCCAAACAAATAACCCTGGGCTTCTCCTTGTGTTGTAAGTCCCATCTCTTGTACAAAAAATAAATCTTTGGGCCTCTAATAGAGTGTAAGACCAAACTCTTTTTTGAAACCAGAAATGGTGTGGGCCTCACATATCGTGTAAGTCCCTCTGTACAATTTTCAAAACAACGATGCGATCATCGTTAAAACTTGGGCCTCTCCTTAAGCTGTAAGCTCCAACAATATTTTCAAAGCACTTTCTCTTTTGATTTTGAATTCAAATATATGTTGTTATCAAAACTTTCTTTGTTGAACAACTAACAAAACAACATGAAAGCTCTACAATGGGTAAGCGTTTATCCGCTTGCATTTACCGCTTTCATATGTATATAACTGTATTGTGGGGCTGCTTCACTGTAAGTCTTCTTTCACATCCTTTTATATACTTGTCACCTATCCACTGTGTAATACTAGTATAGTTATTTAGAGTTTTCCCCGGCAACTACGTCTAGCACTAGGTAAAGCCTTGTTGGTCACTCTTAAATACAAACAAAACTAGATTCCCCGTAGGATTCCAGATACAGTATTCCCTTCTCTTGGGGTTAAACAATATGGAACAAAGAGAAAGGCAGTATTCTTGGTGAACCTTTTCTCAGACTGTCACCCTTAGAAATTGTCAAAGAAACTCTAACTCCCCAGAGATGATCTTTTCTCCGCGAATGGCATCTCTTGAGTTTCTTCCAAATTCTTGAACTTTCCTGGAATGATCTCTTATCTGTGAATTGCATTTCTTGAACTTCTCTTGGTTTGGGGACCCACAGGCTTCCTAAAAGCATCCCCGCCTCCTCTTGGGCGTTGTCCAAGGACCCTTCGGCTTCTTAGAAGTTCTCACGCCTTCTCTTGGGCTTAATACAAGGACCCTGACGACCTCTTAAAGGTATAAGACAAAACTTAGTCATCCTTTGCTAGAGCAGTCTTTCCAGCGTCAAAACTCCGGCCATTTTAGGGTTGATACTCATCCCTTAATTCCCGTGCCTCCTCTTGGGCATCCTACAAAAGATAAAACTCTAGACTTGGATAGTCTAAACCTCTTGAGTCTCAAAGACATTCTCAAGTTCCATTGAAACCTAAAAAAAACACTCCAATCACCCTGGACCAATCTCCAGCAGAAACCCGGTCTCTCTCATGAGAGTTCCTCACCCTTGGACCTGCCTATATATCTAATCCTCAGCAGTAAGTCAGACTCCTCTTGGGCTTTGTACAAATGATTCTCCCTAGCAGAGCTAACCTTTTCAAAATCTCTTGTTGAGTCAAACTCTTTTAGCCTCCGTCTTGGGCTTTGTACAAGATATATAAAAAACCACTTTCTTGTTGAGTATAAAAGACTCTCTTGTTGAGTCAACCACTTTTCGCCTCCGTCTTGGGCTTTGTACAAGACATATAAAACACTCTCTTGTTGAGTATAAAAGACTCTCTTGTTGAGTCAATCTCCTTTTAGCCTCTATCTCGGGCTTCGTACGAGATAGCAAAACACTCTCTTGTTGAGTATAAAAGACTCTCTTGTTGAGTCAATCTCCTTTTAGCCTCTATCTCGGGCTTTGTACGAGACATCAAAACACTCTCTTGTTGAGTATAAAAGACTCTCTTGTTGAGTCAACAACCTTCAGACTCTCTTGTTGAGTCAATCACATGTTCAAGTCTCTCTTGTTGAGTCAACCTTTTTAGCCTCCATCTTGGGCTTTATACAGGACAGATAAAAGTACTCTCTTGTTGAGTCAAACCCTTTCAGCCTCCATCTTGGGCTTTATACAAGATACATTCTCCCCAATGGAGTCAAAATCCCTTCTAGCCCCAATCTTGGGTTTTGTACAAGACAGAAAGAACATTTTCCCCGGAAAAGTCAAATTTCCCACCTCCTCTTAGGCTTTGTATAAAGAAACCCCCGATTGAGTCAATCAACCTTTTAGCATCAAATTGGTGCCTTGCTCACAACATACAAACATCAACAACTCCTCTTTAGAGATGACAAATTCTCTCTCATCCAAAACCCTTTAGCTCCACATCTTGGGCTTTGAACAAGATACAAACCACCTTTAGCTTCATGTCTTGGGCTTTGAACAAGACACCAAAACAACCTTTTTCCTCCCATAGAATAGGAGGAACTACGATTGCTATGATTTTACTGTTTCGGGAATACGTAGGCATAAGATTGCAAAATCTTAGCGAGCATACTAACCAAAAAAAACCAAAATCTAGTACCTTCATACATCCATCAAAAGCATCAGACCTAACACCTAACCAGAAACCTAGCCAATAGTCTAGACACTGTTTTTAAGCAAATAACCCAAGACAGACCCCCCTTTTGATAGCATCTATAAACCAACAGTTTTGATTGTTTAACCTCAGTATGCAAGCATGGTTAATTGGAGACATCTATTTCCCCTCCTTAATCAGCTCAACAGGATAAGAAATGAATTGAACTATAGTACCAAAGCGATAGTGATTCGAAACCACAAAAACTGCGCTACAACTTGAATGTGCTAATAAATTGGGTTTGAAATTGTCTGATATGAATGGTAGTATGGTAATAGAGACTCCTGCTAATGGTTCTATTACTACTACTTCTGTGTGTTCGAGATGTCCTTTGATGATTTTTAGGAAGAGTTTTGTGATGGATTTGGTGTGTTTCCCTTACACCAAATCGATGTGATCCTGGGGATGAACTGGTTGGAGTTCAACTAAGTTCACATCAACTGTTATAATAAGACTGTTGAGTTTCCTGAGTTTGGTGATAGCGTGGAGTTGATGTTCTTATCTGCTAAGCAAGTAGACGAACTCTTAGAAGACGAAGCCTTGATGTTTGTGCTATTTGCATCGTTGCAAGTTGATCGTGAAGCTGCGAGTGTCGAATTACCTGTCATCTACGAATTCTCAAAAGTGTTTCTGGATGACATAAGTGATTTTCCTATAGAACGTAAAGTAGAGTTCCCGGTGGATTTGATACCAGGTACGAGTCCGGTGTCAATGGCTCCTTATCGAATGCCAGCTTCTGAGCTAAGTGAATTAAAGAAACAACTGGAAGAATTGCTTGAGAAGAAGTTTGTTCGACCGAGTGTTTCTCCGTGGGGTGCTCCTGTGTTGTTAGTAAAGAAGAAAGATGGTAGCATGAGGTTGTGTGTGGATTATCGGCGGTTGAATAAAGTGAAGATCAAGAATAAGTATCCACTTCTGATAATCGACGATTTGATGGATCAGCTAGTAGGCACTTGTGTGTTCATTAAGATTGATTTGAGGTCTGGTTATCATCAGATTCGTGTTAAGCCGAATGATATTCCGAAGACAGCTTCCAGGACGAGGTATGGTCACTATGAATACACTGTGATGCCGTTTGGTATATCCAATGCACCTGGTGTGTTCATGGAGTATATGAATCAGATTTTCCATGAGTATTTGGATAAGTTTGTGGTGGTTTTCATTGATGATATTATGATATACTATAAATCTGAAGAAGAGCAAGCCGGGCATTTGAGGACCGTGTTGCAAGTATTGAGGGAGAAGAAGTTGTATGCAAAACTGTCGAAGTGTGAATTTTGGTTGAAAGAAGTGAGTTTTCTTATCCATGTGATTTCAAGTGGTGGGATTACTGTTGATCCTTCTAAGATCGATGATGTGTTACAGTGGGAGACTCCGAAGTCTGCTACTGAGATACGAAGTTTTTTGGGGTTGGGAGGTTACTATCGCAAGTTTATAGAAGGTTTTTCTAGATTGGCGTTACCGTTGACGCAATTGACTTGTAAGGGTCAGGCTTATGTGTGGGATGTTGCATGTGAAGAGAGTTTTGTGGAATTGAAGAAGAGATTGACGACCGCTCCAGTTTTGGTTTTGCCTAATCTGAATGAATCCTTTGTGGTGTATTGTGATGCTTTGAAGATGGGTCTCGGTGGAGTGTTGATGAAGAATGGATAGGTTGTTGCTTATGCTTTGAGACAATTAAGAGTTCATGAAAGGAATTATCCTACACATGACATAGAATTGGCAGCTGTGGCGTTCGTGTTGAAAATTAGGAGACATTACCTTTTTGGCTCTTGTAGCGGCAAAATCGTGAGTGTAAGCTATTGATTAACTTAACTCGAAAAGCAAGAGTTGCCACCGCACTTTTATTTTATCCAAAAAGGAAAGGAAAAAGAGCGAACAAAACCTACACAAGCTCTATAACAAGAACAAGTGCACAAAGTCTGGGTAAGGGGGGTTGGTTACGTTAAAGGAAGGTGTTAGCACCCAAAACGTCTATAGTACTCTATAGGAACCCTTTGAAATATTTACGCTTTTTGGTTTGAAAAGGTTGTTTGAAAAGAGATTGAGGAGATGAGAAGAGAAGTTGTTTTTAAGATTTTTGTGTTTGGAGAGATTTGTCGCCTCATGCCTACGTACCCACGATGTACAATATAGGATCAAAACCTCGTAGTTCGTGGTACAAAGAATGAAATTTGTTTGTTTTGATTGATTTTAAATGTAAAAACAAGTCATCATTTCCAAGCGAATAATTCCACTTAAAGAGATGAATCATGTCTAAACTTATGAAAAAGTTTTAAAAGAGAAAGTGCACAAGGGCACAAAAAAGAGTTTGAATGGGTTTGAGTGTTTTTTAAAGTCTTTGGAAAAAGGTGTCAATATGCTTATGTAGTTTAGCATTTGTTAAGAAAAGGAAGAGAAAAGAGTAAAATCACTTGACAAAGTCAAGGTTTGATTATGAAAGAGGTGATAGTTTGAAAACAAGAAGGTTTTGAAAAAGAGAGAGAGTTTTGAAAATTGAAGAATGGGGGAGGAGAAGAAGTGACTATCCTAAAGCATAAAGTAAAAGCTAAGGATGAGAATGGCCTAACCACACAAGTAAGCTCCATAGTCTTCAAACCATAATTCCAAAACAAAGGGAGAAAGTCCTAGTTCTAAGTCCAAGGATCCAAGAATAGCATTGAAGTCCAAGGTCTAGGTGCAAAACTCCATGTCCATTGCAAAGGATAGTAACCATAGTCCAAGATTAGAAGCACAAGTTTTTTTTAGAGGTTTTGGCCTTTATTAATGTTTTTAGTCCAAGTGGACAAAGAGAAAAGGCATAAACATAAACATGTGTCCAAGTGGACAGAGTGAAAATGACGGGAGCATAAGCATATGTCCAACGGACAAAGGAAAAATTGTGGAAGCATAAACATATGTCCAACGGACAAAAAAAAATTACGAAAGCATAAACATGATATGAAATGATAATAATGGAGCATAAAAGTAAAAGAGAGATAAGGAGCGAGAAGAAAGTATAAAGGTAAGGTTAGAAGTTAGTGATTAGTAGCACATGGGCTCTAGTGCCATAAGCCTTCACCGAGTATTCCGTTTCGCGTTCTGAACTATAGTGATTAAACAATGCACTTAGGTCAAGGTTAATGAACTTGACAGAAGATTGGTAGAACCAAAGCCTCTACAACGCCAAGTTTCAAAGGTTATGGACCTAATGCAAAAAATTAATCAACATTGGGTTGACGCGACCAATCAAGGTCTGTACCACGAAAGTTCAAATTCCGAATTGGATAAAGAGGGACAAATGTAGCGCTATGTTAAGCAATCTCCGAGTAATTTACGTAGTAATTACCCTACAATGAGGCCGGTCAATAATGATCTTTGTGCTAATGCATGCTAGATAAACGGTATGTAGATCATCATCTGAAAGCAATACCGCACGAAAAGAAAAGAAGGTAGCGATCTAGTCTTGATCAAAATTCAACAACGGAATTCTATGATCCATAAGACTTTCATCGATCAAAAGAAAGCAGAAATAGATGAAGAGAAAGCCAAATTAAACCACAAATTATGTGATCTAAGGCTAAGAACAAAGGAAAAGGGAAGAAAATGAAGAAACAACCAATACAGTCCCAAAAATAGGTGAAAAACACCATTCTGTTCAGTGCGAATCGATTGCACTAGTGTGCGAATCGATTGCACACTGACAGATTGCAAAAACAAGGCAAAAAACAACACTGTGCAATCTATTGCACGAAAATGCAAATCGATTGCACCTTGCTGTGACAACAAAAATTCAGCAAAATTCAGCATGATCATGATCTAAAATTTTCTTCAAACACCTCATGATCATGGAATCAAAAGTGCACGAAAATTCAAAGCAAATAACAACAAATACCAGTAATTAAACTCAATTACAAGATCCAAAGGATCAAGTAACAAGAATCATCAAAGATATACATTGTGGATGATGAAGATGAAGCTTCAACAATGGTGAAAGATGAATTACCACTTCAAATATGAAAATTCTTTCAAATTATTCCAAGATCCAAACTCCAAAGCCTTGATTTATAAGAATTGATGAAGAAAACAAGTTTGGATGAAGGTTTAGCTCAAAGTTGAACAAGATTCAATGTGAATTCTTGTTAACTTTCAAAAGAAGAAAAGTGAGCTTTGAGTGAATTTGGTAGTTGGAGAAAATTGAGAGAGTCAAGAAGAATTTTGACAAGGTGAATTTGGCTATCAAAAGCTTCAAGAGAAAATTTAGCAAGGTGAATTTGGCTATCAAAAGCTTCAAGAGAAAATTTAGCAAGGTGAATTTGGCTATCAAAAGCTTGAAAAATGAATGAAATGAGGGTTCTATTTATAGAGTTTAGGCTTGGAAAATTTGGTGGATTGGAATTTGGTTTGGAAATGAAAATTAGGCTTGGAATTTGAATTTGGAGGGAAAATCAAGATCAAGTGGTGATTAGTGAAGGTGTATGGTGGGAATTAATTGTGATTATGTAGGGGAATTATTTTTGGGTGATCTAGAATATTCTCAAATGATGAAATTGGTGCCAAATGCTTCAAAATTTGAAAAAATGCTGATTTTGGCCAATTCTGTCCTTGTGCAATTGATTGCACTATAGCGCGAATAGATTGCACTGCTGAAAACTTCAAAATCAAGGCAAAAAATGCATGGTGCAATTGATTGGACCAATAGTGCAATCGATTGCACAGTTGAAAAACTTGAAAAATACCTTGTTGGCTGGATTATGCGTGCTCTGCCTCGATTCTTTTTGCTTGTCAAAGAAGGCATGGAAATAAACACATGAACCTTGGAGTCTCTTGAATAATAATCAATAAAATCTTGGAAAGTCTTGATCAGATGAATTTTGAATTGTTTGCAGATCAACTTTGACATTGTTCAGATGAAATTCATTCGAGCTGAGGGACTGTTTGATATCCTTGATTCCCTTCCTGAAAAAGTTAGTGAAGACAAAAACAAACATATTTTTTGGATTTTGATTAAAGGTTAGTAAACATGAGAAAATAAAGGCAAATAAGAAAGACACAGATGCTGAGTGATCCCTGCAAGGCATAAACCCAAAGAAGAGAGGGATAAAGGAACCAAAGCATGATCTTGTTTGTGGTATAAGATGCAAAAATGAGATGTGAATGATATGTGGAATCTTAGGGGGTAAAAAATTAGGGTCTTACAGCTGCCCCTATTTAAGTCTCTTCTGTCGGGAGATATGAAGATACTTAAATACAAAAAGCGACATTTTTTAGCCCTAAGATACCACAAAATGATATGAATGCAAATGATAAAACACTCTGTGGGGAGACAAGAAAACAAGGGATTTACGGTACATTGAGAGAGATGGCACGAAAAGACACTCCGGGGAACACAAGATATTTTTGGATATCTGTCAAGGTGACAAGAATTATCCATCAATAGTTGGAAACAGAGGGACATGACCCTGGAAGACAAGTAGTGACATCCAAGAATGGCATTGGATGGAAACTACGAACGAGACAAAAGGTATGTCAAAAGATGTCCAAGAATGGCATTGGACAATAACAGGAAAGTTTCTGGTAAAAACAGTAGCGTCATCCAAGAATAGCATTGGATGGGGGTGAAAAAACACTCTATTGGGTATAAGATATCCAAAAATGGCATTGGATGAAAGGAACTACATCATTCAAGAATGGAATTGAATGGGGCAACAAAACTTCCATTTGAAAAACTTCACTGGGGACATCCAAGGATGGCATTGGATGGCAAGGTTAAACATCAGATATATCCAAGAATAGCATTGGACTTGGCTGGGGAAAAGGTATCTATGAATGGCATTGGATAAAAGAGGATAAACATCAAAAATATCCAAGAATAGCATTGGAATCTGTTGAGGAAAAGATATCCAAGAATGGCATTGGATAAAGCAAAAATAACTTTCAGAAATGGCATTGAAAGTAGAAACTACATTCAGGAATGACACTGAATGAACATATAAAACTTTCAGGAATATCACTGAAAGTAAAGGAGAAAAATCATCCAGGAATGACACTGAATAAACAGATAAAACTTTCAGGAATGGCACTGAAAGATATCTAAAAATCTGATGGGGATTACAGAAGAGAGGCAAAACTTCCAGGAATAGCACTAGGAGAAACAAGAGGAATAAATATATCCAGGAATGGCACTGGAGATCAAAAGGGATGACATCCAGGAATGGCACTGGAGTGAAAGAAAAAAAAAGATCCAGGAATAGCACTGGAATAAAAGAAGACAAACATCTAACACAGGACTAGATGCACATGGAAACGACAACATCCAGGAATAACACTGAATGAAAAGACAGGTAACTATTTTGGTAGGCGCCAAGTAAGTTGGACTTTGGTCACAAGGTAAGATGTTGAAAGCAACAGGACCTCGGGAAATGCACATGAGCACGAAACACACTTTGAGCTATGAAAATCTTTCTATGTATGAAATATGAATGATTTATGTATGCAATGCAGATGATAGAGACAACTGAGATAGACTCTATTGTGAGGGAAGAATGGAACTCTGATTCCTCAACACAGGGAACACTGCCCACTCTGCTTGGAGAGAAGATATTGAACATATCTCTGTCACTTATGAATTGTATCAGGATGATGGTCTTTTGAGGAAAGACATCTTGAGGATTCTTGAAGAAGACTGCCCCAAATTGACTGGCTGAAAAACTGATCATAGCTTTAGTTTGACTGCTGCAAGAAAAAATGAACTGATCATAGCTTCAATTCTTGAAATGAATGCTAAGGATAAAATGATCATGGCTTCAGTTTGAATATTGTTGGGGATGAACTGATCATGGCTTCAGTTATTGAAATAACTGTTGAGAAGGCTAAACTCAGTATGGGTCTTGAAAGAGATCTTCTGGCTAACCAAATATGAGAATAACTTGCACTGAGCAACAAATCTTGAACTGATTCACAACAGGATCTGGAAGTAATCTGCCCCTGATATGATCACTGACCAAGTTTCTCAACTGTTTGAAAATTCTTGATGAGGAAAGTTTGCCTGCAAATAGGATTATTCAAACAAACATGGTAATTTTAATGCAAAGCTTAATGCAATTTTGAAATTCAAAATCATTTTTGGAATGATATTATTGATGTATAGCAAATGAATCAGTTGTCAAAACACGATGATTTAGACATACAAAGTGAAAGAGAAAGCAAAGGTATGACATTAACACAAATGATTGGCAACAAACATAGGTGTCAATTTACGCAACCTTGCTGTAGTATGCTTTCAAAAGAAACCTGGCTTCAATTAGGTCTTTTGAGGGTTGTAACGTGGTCTGGTTCACGGTTTTTGAATCAAAGGATATAGGCTCAAAGTTTATTTGTACCCAACCCATTCTTCATGATGATCTTCAGTCTTATGCTCAGTTAATTCAAACTATGCATTCAAGTTCCAAGTGATTTTGGAATTGCAACACTGTTATGATGATGACTCAAGAGCCAAGGGATTTTTGAGATGACAGTCACTCTTTCTTACAACATTTTGTTGTTTTCGGTGAGGACCTTAGTCAACTCGTTTTGTGTTTGAGGATTTTAGTAACCTCTTGATTTTTCTTTTGTTATCCCTAACTTTTGCCTGAACTGTGTCATTTGAGTTTACAGTCAGCGGGATGCCCCAATTTTTGCCTAAGTCTCCTTCATAGGTTTTGACTTAGCGGGTTTTTCTTTTGATTTTTTTTTCTCTTTTTTTTTTTAAAGATAGTGACTGCCTGGCTTAATGATTACAGTGAACCATCATTGGCTTTCGATTTGAAAGACAACTTCGACACTTTTTTGATGTGTGCGATGTAATGCCTCGTTTTGTCTTATTTATTTAATCGAGTCGATTTAATTATTTTTGTTTTATATTATTTTATTCTTGACTTTTATTTGACAATATATTATTTTTCATCGCTGTTTATGTTTTATCGCGTTTTGAGAGCGTTTGCGAGATATTTGAGTTGAGGGATAAAATAGTCTTTTTAGGGGATTAGATATTTATATAAATAGATATTAGAGAGAAATAGAGAGAAAAGAAAAAGAGGAGAAAGAAAAGAGAAGATAGAAAGGATAAGGAAAGAAAAGAGGAGAAAGAGGAAAATCGACATATCTCCGTTTCAAGCGCGATTAATCGGCTAAGGGTGAGAAGTTTCAATTATATCTTGCTTGTGTATGTATATGTGTTGTTTGTTGTAATTGTTTTGGCTGTTTCACAACTTTTCTTATCGATTGGAATTAGGAGCGATTGATAGAAATCGATGTTTTCATGGATGAAATTCAATGTAAACTGCGTAGAATACTTGCCGTTAGGTTCGGATCATGTTTTGGTTGTTATAGTATGTTTTGGAAGTGTTTGGGTGGAAGAAATGAGGGATTTTGACCCCAAATGACCCATGTTATCGCTGCTGGAATTTCTGGGTTTCGCAGGTTCGCATTGCGAACCAAAGCGAAGGAAACAGCGAAGGTTCGCTAGCAGTTCGCATTGCGAACTTTATGCCTTTTTTCTTCTGCCACGATTCGCTAGGGGTTCGCATTGCGAATAGGAAAGCGAACGTGACAAATTTTTCCATTTTGTTTCCTTCATAACTTTTGATCTGTAACTCAGATTGAGGCACGGTCGGATGCGTTGGAAAGCTATTTCAATGCTCTTTATGATAGAGGAATAGAAACATATGTTTATGCCATGGATTGATAAGAAAAATATGGAAAAGTAATGTATGTGTGAAAAGTGTCGTTTATGTTTCCACCATAACTCCCGAATCGAGAGTCCGATTGATGTGGGACTTGAGGCATTAGATAGATAAACTAAGATGCTATTAAATGGTGATGTTAGACCATGATTTAACCGAGAATATTTGGTGGAGGATGATTAGTGGTTTGTAGGTTTTGTTGTGCTTGTTTGTGTTCAATGCGATATGATATCGTCATATAAATGTGGGGCTTTTGTGCTATTTATATGATGTTGATGCAGGTGATAATGATGTGGTTATGATGTTGTTGTGGGTGGCCTTTGTGGCATGAATCCTAGTGCTGTGAGTATCATTGTATGATTGTAGGATTGTTGTGGTTGATGGTGAGTAATTCTTGATGTGAAATGTTATGAGTGTATATGCTAAATTGCTAATTGTTATGGTTTGTGGATTATGATGAAATGCATTGTTTATGTGAAATTCAATGTGTGTTATTTGGTGGCCTTATGGCAAGTAAATGCATTGTTTGAATTGATTTACAATGCATGAATAATGATGATGAGATAAATCAGATTGTTGATTTGTGAAGATGCATTTGATTGTCACGAGTCCTTGTATGCCAAGCATCATGATATGCATCTTGTGATGTCGTGTGCCCTAGTGGGTGTGAGCGACGAAACGGTTCCAGAGGGAATCCGCTATAACATCGTGAGCCTTATACCGAGAGGACCTAAAGCAATGATTATAGACGATCGTGAGCCTTATACAAAGAGGACCTAAAGCGATCAGATCGTGAGCCTTATACCGAGAGGACCTAAAGTGATCCATAAACGTCGTGAGCCTTATACCAAGAGGACCTAAAGCGACGGGGAACATCGTTTGCCCGATAGGGAGTTACACTAAGTAACAAGCGATGATGCCAATAGCTCCTGAGTGAACTAATGATGAGAATGATGGATGGAACGGTACTGCATTGCATTTGCATAGAGTCGTTGTGTCGGTCTCTTTGCATTTCCATAAATCATAAATGGAATGATTATGTGTGGAAAATCATGAATTGATTGAGTATGTGTTGAGATTTATGTTTGAATTGGTGAATTGATGTGCATATGTGATAAATGTATTGGTTGTGGATAATATGTTTTATGCATAGATATTTGCTATGTGATGTGGTGGGGTGTTTCCATATATTATGACTTTGGTGTGCCTTATGTGTGAATATGTGATTATGTTGGTGTAATTGATATATGCTATGTGTATTAGTATGTGATGTTTGTGGTGAGAATAATTATGCATGTGAATTTATATGTGTTGCATATTATTATGCAATCTTGATTTAGTTGTTATTTCTCACCATTCTGCTGTGGTTTGTTGCTCTATGAGGCAATTGCATATTAGTAGTCTTGGAGGCTTTTGTGAAGATTAGTTCTCCATCCGGTTGTCAGTCAGTCTGCTCTGATACGTAACACGGGAGTCGAGGAACGCTTTTGTTATATATATGTATACATTTGTTGGATCTATTTTGTATTACCTTTGTATGAATATTTTGATGTTATAAAATAATTTATTTTGTAAAACAAGTCAGTTATGGATGTTTCTGCTTTATTCCATAATTGAACTTTCCTTTTGTTTATAAAAAGTTTCCCTTCTAGGTTTATCATTTTGTGTTATGTATCAAATTTATGAGCAGGGATTATGTTTTCTTCCTTTAAATGTGGCATCCTTGTTTCTGTCGGAAAATAATAAATTTTTATTCACTCTGATTTATTTATGTATTATTTATTCGCGATGGAAATTGGGGTGTTACATTAATGGTATCAGAGCAGGTCGGTCCGTCCGACCAAGTTGTTGAGTCATTTGGTGTGACAGTTGAATACTGTCGATGTTGTTTATCCCTTAGTACGTGATATGTGTGTGAAACACTGTCAGTGCTTTCTGGTTTTCTAGTCCTTTTCTTCAGGATTTAGAATGAGATAAGTGGGGGAGAAGCTGGTACTTCTCTAAGTTGCTTCAGTTGTGGAGCGTTGGTTGCAAGATTGTAAGTGTTGTTTGGACAGTGTTGTTCCCGATTCCGGAGGGCGTGCGGAGGTAAGGTTTATGTCAACTAAGGATTTGTGCCTTAGGTAGTTTTGTGCACAAGATGCAAGAAAGGCTATTATAGTTTGGTAAATACGGTTTATGCCCCATCATGATTGTCGATTGTCTATTGACAAATTGAGGAACTGATCACCCTTAATCTCTTGTTGATAGTAGACAGAATTATGTTGGATGGAATAGACGTGTCTTTCCGGCTTTGATAGTGGGTGCAATGAATTATTTGGAATTAAGTAAAGTGCTTACAGATTGTTTTGATGAGTTGATGAAGATTCTTATATCGGAAGATGAGATGGATTAGAGGTTTTGGTATGTTGGTCCAGTTGGGAAATCATTGAGAGAGAATGATTGGGTATTATTAATGGCTGCTTCTCAGAGAGTAGAGAGTGAACTCAAAATTAGACGAAGGTGAATATTTGAGGTTTATATCTGCTAAGCAAGTAGAAAACTCTCAGGGGATGAGACTAACATGTTTGTTATGTTTGTGATGATAGTTTTCTAGAAATTGGCAGAAAGGCCACAGTGAAGGGCTGCCAGTTGTGCGTGATTTCTAGATGTGTTTCCGGATGGAATATTGGATGTTAGTATTAGAAGTACCTAGACTGAAAAAGCAGTGAGAAGATTTACTGGAAAGGGGATTTGTGGGACCAAGTGTGTTGTCTTAGAGAGCTCCAGTATTGTTAGTAACAAGAAGGATGAATGATTGAATGGAATGACAAGCATGATGTGTATAATGGTATTGAGATTATGGAAAGCAAAACTTAGAGTTTTGGTGAGTTTTGGAGTTTTTAAATTTTTAGGGCATTAATGGAAATTTTGAGGAAACCCTTGTGGGTGGATGTAACATTGCGTTTGAGAGTTCTTTTTGGTTGGTTGTTGATACATGTTGGAATTTGTGGAATTGGACGGTCAAGAGAAGAAATTGTGTATGGATTACTGACAGTTGAATAAGGTAACGATGGAGAACAAGTGTCCACTTTCATAAACAGATGACTAGAATGGTTTGGTTGAGTTTGAGTGAAATTGCAATTGTTTGGAATGTTTGATAAGAGTGATGAATTGGGTGAGTTGAGGCTTTGATCGACGTAATGTGACTGGTTATGTTTGTTATCATCGGGATAGGCTGTTATTTACTCGGTTAAGCTTGTATGTCAGTAACCAGTTACCCAGTGAAAAGTTTTGCAAAAGCTTTAAGAATTTATATATTTTGGAATTTGGTTGGGCATTACAACGTACAGTGATGTTGTTCGGTGTTAGTAATGTGTCTGGAATGTTGGTGGAGTGGATGAATCGTATCTTCCATATTTAATTGGGTAAGTTAGTAGTGGTTTTGATTGAGGATATGCGGATCTGTTATAAACTCAGAGGAAGAACAAGTAAAGTGTTTGAGAATCGGATTGCAAGTGTTGAAAAGGAAGGAATTTTTATGCTAAGTTATTCAAGTGAGAATTTTGGTTGGAAAAGGTTAGTTTTCTTGGATATGTTATTTCAGATGAGAGTATTGTTATGGATCCATCGGAAGTAGATGTAGTTCTACAATGAGAGGCTCCGAAGTTGGTTAAGGAGATTAGAAACTCTTGGGCTCAGTTGGTTGTTACTGCAGGCTATGGAAGACTTTGCTAAGTTCGTACTTCTGTTATCTTAGTTGACTTACAAAGGGTGAGTCGTTTTTGGATGTTCGTTATGAGTAAGTTTTGGTGAGCTGAAGTAGAAGTTGTCTACGGCTCCAGTTTTGATACTGCGTGATCCTGATGAACCGTTTGTGAGGTATTGGGATGCGTCTTTGATGAGTTTAGTCAATGTGTTAATGCAAGAGGGTAAAGTCGTAGCTTATGCTTTACTACGATTGAGGATTTATAAAAGGATCTATACTATTCCGGATTTGGAATTGGTTGCGGTTGTATTGTGTTGGAATATTTGGAGGTATTATCTTTATGGTTCTAGGTTCGAAGTGTTTAGTAATCACAAGAATGTTGAGTACCTGTTTGGTCGAAAGGAATATAGTATGAGACAGCGAGGATGGTTGGAATTTGTGATGAATTATGACTTTAGCTGGAATTGTCCTATTGGTGAAGTTTATGTCGTGTGTGATGAGTTAAGTTGAAAGTTTTTATACATGTCTGTTTTAATGGTCAGGGAGTTAGAATTATTTGAGCAGTTCAGAGACTTGTGTCTGGTGTGTGAGATAACACAGTAGAGTGTGAGGTTGGGTATATTAGAAGTGCACAGTGATTTTCGGCGAATATGAGAAAGAGTTCGACTTTGGACGTGGGATTGATAGTTTTGATGGTTTCGAGTAATCAGAGTACGCAGCGAAAGTGTGAAGTGGCACAATTCGTATATGCATGTGTGACTTGTAAGAGTTCATAGGTTGAACATTGTAAACATGTAGGAGTGGTGAGACCGTGGGATGTTCTAAAATGGAAGTTTTAGGTGAAAGGTTTAAATATTATTCATGGGCTACTATGTAGATGGATGTTTTGGTTATATGTTCGATTGGGGAATCGTAGCATTGTTGCAATATTGCTGGGTGACAAGGATGTTGGTATTATGGTTATGTAGAAGTTGTTGAAACGATGTTGGGTCGTGGAACTTTATGTTCTTGCTTGTGTTGTTGCCTCGTTTTTATCATGCTGGTTCGAGTGCGAGTAGCTAATTCCTGTGTGGGGGATTAGGGGAGTGTTACCTGGGTGTTGGTAACATGGTTTTCTTTGAGTCGTGAGTTAGTCGTCAAGTGCATTGTATGGGCTTTGCATCTTGTCGTTGTAGTTGCCGTCGTTGCCGTGTCGTTGTTGTAGCTACTGTTAGCAAGGTGGTTTGTCAGTTGTGTTATTCGTGTTGTGCCTTTTGTTGGCATGATAGTTGGTTAGTCGGATGCGAGAGTCGTATCCGGGGTTGTTCGTCTCAGCTATATTTTTGAGGACGAAAATGTCTAAGTGGGGGAGAGTTGTAACGCCCCATTTTGTCTTATTTATTTAATCGAGTCAATTTAATTATTTTTGTTTTATATTATTTTATTCTTGACTTTTATTTGACAATATATTATTTTTCATCGCTGTTTATGTTTTATCGCGTTTTGAGAGCGTTTGCGAGATATTTGAGTTGAGGGGTAAAATAGTCTTTTTAGGGGAGAAATAGAGAGAAAAGAAAAAGAGGAGAAAGAAAAGAGAAGATAGAAAAGAAGAGAAAAGAAAAGAGGAGAAAGAGGAAAATTGACATATCTCCGTTTCAAGCGCGATTAATCGGGTAAGGGTGAGAAGTTTCAATTATATTTTGCTTGTGTATGTATATGCGTTGTTGTTGTAATTGTTTTGGTTGTTTCACAACTTTTCTTATCGATTGGAATTAGGAGCGATTGATAGAAATCGATGTTTTCATGGATGAAATTCGATGTAAACTGCGTAGAATACTTGTCGTTAGGTTCGGATCATGTTTTGGTTGTTATAGTATGTTTTGGAAGTGTTTGGGTGAAAGCTTTGAGGGATTTTGACCCCAAATGACCCATGTTATCGCTGCTCGAATTTCTGGGTTCGCATTGCGACCCAAAGCGAAGGAAACAGCGAAGGTTCGCTAGCAGTTCGCATTGCGAACTTTATGCCTTTTTTCTTCTGCCACGATTCGCTAGGGGTTCGCATTGCGAATAGGAAAGCGAACGTGACAAATTTTTCCATTTTGTTTCCTTCATAACTTTTGATCCGTAACTCAGATTGAGGCACGGTCGGATGCGTTGGAAAGCTATTTCAATGCTCTTTATGATAGTGGAATAGAAACATATGTTTATGCCATGGATTGATAAGAAAAATATGGAAAAGTGGTGTATGTGTGAAAAGTGTCGTTTATGTTTCCACCATAACTCCCGAATCGAGAGTCCGATTGATGTGGGACTTGAGGCATTAGATAGATAACCTAAGATGCTATTAAATGGCGATGTTAGACCATGATTTAATCGAGAATATTTGGTGGAGGATGATTAGTGGTTTGTAGGTTTTGTTGTGTTTGTTTGTGTTCGATGCGATATGATATCGTCATATAAATGTGGGGCTTTTGTGCTATTTATATGATGTTGATGCAGGTAATAATGATGTGGTTATGATGTTGTTGTGGGTAGCCTTTGTGGCATGAATCCTAGTGTTGTGAGTATCATTGTATGATTGTAGGATTGTTGTGGTTGATGGTGAGTAATTCTTGATGTGAAATGTTATGAGTGTATATGCTAAAATGCTAATTGTTATGGTTTGTGGATTATGATGAAATGCATTGTTTATGTGAAATTCAATGTGTGTTATTTGGTGGCCTTATGGCAAGTAAATGCATTATTTGAATTGATTTCCAATGCATGAATAATGATGATGAGATAAATCAAATTGTTGATTTGTGAAGATGCATTTGATTGTCATGAGTCCTTGTATGCCAAGCATCATGATATGCATCTTGTGATGTCGTGTGCCCTAGTGGGTGTGAGCGACGAAACGGTTCCAGAGGGAATCCGCTATAACATCGTGAGCCTTATACCGAGAGGACCTAAAGCGATGATTATAGACGATCGCGAGCCTTATACAAAGAGAACCTAAAGCGATCGGATAATGAGCCTTATACCGAGAGGACCTAAAGCGATCCATAAACGTCATGAGCCTTATACCAAGAGGACCTAAAGCGACGGGGAACATCGTTTGCCCGACGGGGAGTTACACTAAGTAACAAGCGATAATTCCAATAGTTCCTGAGTGAACTAATGATGAGAATGATGGATGGAACGGTACCGCATTGCATTTGCATAGAGTCGTTGTGTCAGTCTCTTTGCATTTGCATAAATCATGAATGGATTGATTATGTGTGGAAAATCATGAATTGATTGAGTATGTGTTGAGATTTATGTTTGAATTGGTGAATTGACGTGCATATGTGATAAATGCATTGGTTGTGGATAATATGTTTTATGCATAGATATTTGCTATATGATGTGGTGGGGTGTTTCCATATATTATGACTTTGGTGTGCCTTATGTGTGAATATGTGATTATGTTGGTGTAATTGATATATGCTATGTGTATTAGTATGTGATGTTTGTGGTGAGAATAATTATGCATGTGAATTTATATGTGTTGCATATTATTATGCAATCTTGATTTAGTTGTTATTTCTCACCCTTCTGCTGTGGTTTGTTGCTCTATGAGGTAATTGCAGATTAGTAGTCTTGGTGGGTTTTATGAAGATTAGTTCTCCATCCGGTTGTCAGTCTGTCTGCTCTGATACGTAACACGGGAGTCGGGGAACACTTTTGTTATATATATGTATACATTTGTTGGATCTATTTTGTATTACCTTTGTATGAATATTTTGATGTTATAAAATAATTTATTTTGTAAAACAAGTCAGTTATGGATCTTTCCGCTTTATTTCATAATTGAACTTTCCTTTTGTTGGAAAAAGTTTCCCTTTTAGGTTTATCATTTTGTGTTATGTATCAAATTTATGAGCAGAGATTATGTTTTCTTCCTTTAAATGTGGCATCCTTGTTTCTGTCGGAAAATAATAAATTTTTATTCACTCTGATTTATTTATGTATTATTTATTCACGATGGGAATTGGGGTGTTACATGCGAAGGAAAGCTTGTGAGTGCAATGATTCTCTTGTGTTTAAATACATAGTCAAATTAACTGAGAACTAGCCTGCCCCAGGTTAAGATTGCGGGTTTTTTCGTACAGAAAGAAACTCCAACTTTTAGGCTCGAAGGGGTTGACAAGGGATTAACTTCCTTATTTCTCCAGTGTTTTGGAGTTAAAACAATGCCTGTACATCATCAGCCAAGTTTCAATTGAAAGCATACAATCCAGCTATTTCAGGTATTTAGTTTTCATCATCCTCCCTCCAATCTTTGCATAAACAAAAGTTTGATAAAGAAAGTGAACAGGAGATATATTTTTGTTTGTGAAAAAGAAAGCATAAAGATGCACACAGTGGATATAAATGAATTTGAATCAAAACATTGCAACGCTCATTTCATTGAAATTACCATGAAAGTACAAATAAAGTTTGAAAGCAAACAATCAATACAATAAAAGGAAAATGCAAACAGAATGGAACAAGGCCTAGTGATTAATCAACAACAAGGATGAGCTGTCCTGTCTGAAACACTGGCCTTAGGAGATGATCCGTCTGAACTGACTCAAACTTCACTTGGCATACTCTGGCAAAGGATTATTGACAACATTGGGATTATCATCAAGAAAAGCTAGAATATTTGAGTTCACCAATTCTTGTACTCTAGCTTTCAATGCATAGCAACCTTCTAAGTTATGGCCTGTCCCACCTTGATGGAACTCACAGTGAAGATCAGCCCTATAGCCAGTTGGGAAAGGATTTGGAGGAGGAGGTAAATCCCTCGTTGTAATCAAACCTTTCTTTACAAGACATGGATACAACTCAGTGTAGGAAATCAGGATAGGATCAAAGTTAACCCTATTGCGATTCTGATTTTTTCTAACAGCCTGACGAGGAGCTTGAACTATTTGAGCAATGACAACAGGAGCAACTGCAGCTACATATTGTTGTTGCCTGCGACAAGGTTTCCCTTCAACTGAAACAGCATGGGTATCACCATCCTTTTTCTTTTGAAAATTCTCAGCATACTTTTTAGCACCACTAAAGGCTTCAGCATTAGCAATCTTTCCTTTCTTGATACCTTATTCTAGTCTTTCTCCAATAGTAACTAGGTCAGCAAAACCAGATGATACACTGCCTATCATCTTTTCCCAAAAGAGTGGCTGAAGAGTGTCCATGAACAATCCAGTCAATTCTTTTTCAGCCAATGGTGGCTCCACTTGAGCAGCTAGCTCTCTCCAGCGTTGAGCGTACTCCTTGAAGGATTCTTTTTCTTTCTGAGACATATTTTGCAATTGACAATGATCAGGTTCCATGTCTAGATTGTACTTATATTGCTTTAAGAAAGCATCAGCCAAGTCTTTCCAGCTTTGGATACGGTTCTTCTCAAGTCCCATATACCATTTCATTGAAGCCCCACTCAAGCTGTCTTGGAAACAATGAATGAGCAGTTTGTCATTTTTGGCATGAGCAACCATCTTGCGGCAGTACATCACCAAGTGGCTTCTGGGACAGGTGTGCCCCTTGTATTTCTCAAAATCAGGAGTTTTGAATTTTGCAGGTATAACCAAGTCTGAAACCAAGCACATGTCCATTGCGGCAGCACTAAAGACATCACTTCCTTCCACAACTCTTATCCTTTTGTTTAGAGTTTGCCATTGCTCTCTGACTTCTTCAATGTATCTAGGTTCTCCTTGACTTTTAGATTGTGGACCAGCAGCATGGTACACGAAAGGAGGATCTCAGAAATAGCTTGAGCAACAGAATGCACAATAGGCTGAGGTTCAGTAAATAATGGAACTGAAGATACTGGCAGTACAGACGGGACAACAACTGGAGTAGTTGCAAAGGGTGGCAAGTAATTCTGAGGTAACCCAAATTCTGGCCAAGTAGAAGCTGGTTGCTGAGTCAGTGGAGGTTCAACAGCAGTAGTTGAGATTTTAGAGATCACAGTCCTCTGAGGTGGTTCACCTCTAGAAATCAGAACTTGCATCATTTCTGTGAGTTTGGTCATGTTGGCCTTCAACTCATCAATTTCCATTATGACTTCGGCGTTGTGTTGTTCTTGGTTTTCCATTCTTAATCTGACAGCAGCTCTAGTTCCGTAGTTGTGTTGAGGAAACAGCTTGACGGTGAACAGATAACTGAAGAAGGAGACAGTTGAAATGAGCTTCTAAGGCAACTGGGAAGAATGCATATGTATGCTCATGGATGCAAGAGTGCATGGATACAACAACCACAAACAAGATCACTCAAAGCACACGGGTTCAAAGGTTCGAGTCACGAGCATGGAGCCAAGGGTAAGAACCAACCCACAGAGGTATACACTAAGGTTTTGTCTTCATTGTACCTGCAGAAAACAGCGGTTCTAACAGAGTGCCCAGGGTCCACAATCCACTATCAGACACACCAGCGCACCGATTTACTCGGCAGTTGGTAGTTATCCTCAAGAGAATCTAACCTAAGTGTGCTATCGCGTAACAGCTAAGTCGGATTTGCATCCTCATAGCTTCCGCGCCACGATCCTAAAAAGGCTAAAATGGGTTAAGGGTTACTATGGTCCTCAGTGTTATACGCTTCTATGGAAAAAGTAATGCCTTCAACGATCGCTCGATCGACATCAGTAATTCCAAAGAGGCAACCACCGAGTGGATAGATTCTCAAGTCCTGCTTTTTCGGGATTCGACTCCCTCAAAGCTCCCTTGACTATACCATCCTCCTCTCTCAAAGTTCACTCTGGTCTGGGTATAGGACCTATCTCACACACACAGAGGAAACTCCCAAACAGAACAAACAAGTAACAAGCAAATCAAACAAAAAGTAGTAAATAAATCAAAGTAGGATAAACCCCTCAAGGAAGATACTCCCCAGTAGAGTCGCCACTTTTCTGTAGCGGCAAAATCGTGAGTGTAAGCTATTGGTTAACTTAACTCGAAAAGCAAGAGTCGCCATCGCACTTTTATTTTATCCAAAAAGGAAAGGAAAAAGAGCGAACAAAACCTACACAAGCTCTACAACAAGAACAAGTGCACAGAGTCTGGGTAAGGGGGTAGGTTACGTTAAGGGAAGGTGTTAGCACCCAAAACGTCTATAGTACTCTATAGGAACCCTTTGAAATATTTACGTTTTTGGTTTGAAAAGGTTGTTTGAAAAGAGATTGAGGAGATGAGAAGAGAAATTGTTTTAAAGATTTTTGTGTTTGGAGAGACTTGTCGCCTCATGCCTACGTACCCACGATGTGCAATATAGGATCAAAACCTCATAGTTCGTGGTACAAAGAATGAAATTTGTTTGTTTTGATTGATTTTAAATGTAAAGACAAGTCGTCATTTCCAAGCGAATAATTCCACTTAAAGAGATGAATCATGTCTAAACTTATGAAAAAGTTTTAAAAGAGAAAGTGCACAAGGGCACAAAAAAGAGTTTG
Source organism: Lathyrus tuberosus (assembly GCA_022829125.1). Taxonomy (NCBI): domain Eukaryota; kingdom Viridiplantae; phylum Streptophyta; class Magnoliopsida; order Fabales; family Fabaceae; genus Lathyrus; species Lathyrus tuberosus. The sequence goes on from JALAZF010000204.1 coordinate 4,887,314, forward strand.
AATGGGTTTGAGTGTTTTTTTAAAGTCTTTTGAAAAAGGTGTCAATATGCTTATGTAGTTTAGCATTTGTTAAGAAAAGGAAGAGAAAAGAGTAAAATCACTTGACAAAGTCAAGGTTTGATTATGAAAGAGGTGATAGTTTGAAAACAAGAAGGTTTTGAAAAAGAGAGAAAGTTTTGAAAATTGAAGAATAGGGAGGAGAAGAAGTGACTATCCCAAATCATAAAGTAAAAGCTAAGGATGAGAATGGCCTAACCACACAAGTAAGCTCCATAGTCTTCAAACCATAATTCCAAAGCAAAGGGAGAAAGTCCTAGTTCTAAGTCCAAGGATCCAAGAATAGCATTGAAGTCCAAGGTCTAGGAGCAAAACTCCATGTCCATTGCAAAGGATAGTAACCATAGTCCAAGATTAGAAGCACAAGTTTTTTTTTAGAGGTTTTGACCTTTATTAATGTTTTTGGTCTAAGTGGACAAAGAGAAAAAGGCATAAACATAAACATGTGTCTAAGTGGACAAAGTGAAAATGACGGGAGCATAAACATATGTCCAACGGACAAAGGAAAAATTGCGGAATCATAAACATATGTCCAACGGACAAAGGAAAAATTGCGGAAGCATAAACATGATATGAAATGATAATAATGGAGCATAAAAGTAAAAGAGAGATACGGAGCGAGAAAGAAGTATAAAGGTAAGGTTAGAAGTTAGTGATTAGTAGCACAAGGGCTCTAGTGCCATAAGCCTTCACCGATTTTGAACTATAGTGATTAAACAATGCACTTAGGTCAAGGTTAATGAACTTGACAGAAGATGGGTAGAACCAAAGCCTCTACAACGCCAAGTTTCAAAGGTTATAGACCTCATGCAAAAAAATAATTAACATTGGGTTGACTCGACCAATCAAGGTCCGGACCACGAAAGTTCAAATTCCGAATTGGATAAAGAGGGACAAATGTAGCGCTATGTTAAGCAATCGCCGAGTAATTTACGTAGTAATTACCCTACAATGAGGCCGATCAATAGTGATCTTTGTGCTAATGCATGCTAGATAAACGATATGTAGATCGTCATCCGAAAGCAATACCACACGAAAAGAAAAGAAGGTAGCGATCTAGTCCTGATCAAAATTGAACAACGGAATTCTATGAACCATAAGACTTTCATCGATTAAAAGAAAGGAGAAATAGATGAAGAGAAAGCCAAATTAAACCACAAAATTATGTGATATAAGGCTAAGAACAAAGGAAAAGGGAAGAAAATTAAGTAACAACCAAAACAGTCCCAAAAATAGGTGAAAAACACCATTCTGTTCAGTGTGAATCGATTGCACCAGTGTGCAAATCAATTGCACACTGACAGATTGCAAAAACAAGGCAAAAAACAACACTGTGCAATCTATTGCACGAAAATGCAAATCGATTGCACCCTGCTGTGACAACAAAAATTCAGCATGATCATGATCTAAAATTTTCTTCAAACACCTCATCATCATGGAATCAAAAGTGCACGAAAATTCAAAGCAAATAACAACAAATACCAGTAATTAAACACAATTACAAGATCCAAAGAATCAAGTAACAAGAATCATCAAAGATCTACATTGTGGATGATGAAGATGAAGCTTCAACAATGGTGAAAGATGAATTACCACTTCAAATCTGAAAATTCCTTCAAATTATTCCAAGATCCAAATTCCAAAGCCTTGATCTATAAGAATTGATGAAGAAAACAAGTTTGGATGAAGGTTTAGCTCAAAGTTGAACAAGATTCAATGTGAATTTTTGTTAACTTTCAAAAGAAGAAAAGTGAGCTTTGAGTGAATTTGGTAGTTGGAGAAAATTGAGAGAGTCAAGAAGAATTTTGACAAGGTGAATTTGGCTATCAAAAGCTTCAAGAGAAAATTTAGCAAGGTGAATTTGGCTATCAAAAGCTTCAAGAGAAAATTTAGCAAGGTGAATTTGGCTATTAAAAGCTTGAAGAATGAATGAAATGAGGGTTCTATGTATAGAGTTTAGGCTTGGAAAATTTGGTGGATTGGAATTTGGTTTGGAAATGAAAATTAGGCTTGGAATTTGAATTTGGAGGGAAAATCAAGATCAAGTGGTGGTTAGTGAAGGTGTATGGTGGGAATTAATTGTGATTATGTAGAGGAATTATTTTTGGGTGATCTAGAATATTCTCAAATGATGAAATTGGTGCCAAATGCTTCAAAATTTGAAAAAATGCTGATTTTGGCCAATTCTGTCCTTGTGCAATCGATTGCACTATAGCGCGAATAGATTGAACTGCTAAAAACTTCAAAATCAAGGCAAAAAATGCATGGTGCAATCGATTGGACCAATAGTGCAATCGATTGCACAGTTGAAAAACTTGAAAAATGCCCTGTTGGCTGGATTGTGCTGGCTCTGGCTCGATTCTTTTTGCTTGTCAAAGAAGGCATGGAAATAAACACATGAACCTTGGTGTCTGTTGAATAATAATCGATTAAATCTTGGAAACTCTTGATCAGATGAATTTTGAATTATTTGCAGATCAACTTTGACATTGTTCAAATGAAATTCATTCGAGCTGAGGGACTGTTTGATATCCTTGATTCCCTTCCTGAAAAAGTTAGTGAAGACAAAAACAAACATATTTTTTGGATTTTGATTAAAGGTTAGTAAACATGAGCAAATAAAGGCAAATAAGAAAGACACATATGTTTAGTGATCCCTGCAGGGCATAAACCCAAAGAAGAGAGGGATAAAGGAACCAAAGCATGATCTTGTTTGTGGTATAAGATGCAAAAATGAGTTGTGAATGATATGTGGAATCTCAGGGGGTCAAAAATTAGGGTCTTACAGCTCTAAATTTGAAGTGTTCAGCGATCATAAGAGTTTGAAGTACATATTCGATCAGAAGGAGTTGAACATGAGGTAGAGGAGGTGGTTGGAATTGTTGAAAGACTACGATTTCGATTTGAATTACCATCCTGGTAAGGAAAATGTGGTGGCCGATGCATTGAGCAGGAAGTCATTGCATATGTCCATGCTTATAGTGAGAGAGTTGGAATTAATTGAGCAATTCTGAGATTTGAGTTTGGTTTGTGAAGAGACTCATGACAGTGTGAAGTTGGGTATGTTAAAGTTGACTAGTGGTATTCTGGAAGAGATTAGAGTCGGACAACAATCTGATTTGAAGCTGGTTGATCAGTCGGTTTTAATTAACCAAGGTAACAGAGGTGAATTCCGAATTGATGAGAATGGTGTGATGAGGTTCAGAGACAGAGTGTGTGTCCCAGACATTCCCGAAATTAAGACGGGTATCCTTAAGGAAGGGCATCGAAGTAGATTGAGTATTCATCCCGATGCTATAAAGATGTACTAGGATTTGCAGAAATTGTTTTGGTGGCCAGGTATGAAGAAAGATATTGCGGAGTTTGTTTATGCCTGTTTGATTTGTCACAAGTCTAAGATTGAACATCAGAAGCCTTTGGATATGATGCAACCTTTGAATATTCCAGAATGGAAATGGGATAGTATTTCCATGGATTTTGTGTCCGGATTGCCGAAGACTGCAAAAGGGAATGATTCTATCTGGGTGATTGTAGACAGGTTGACTAAATCGGCTCATTTCTTGCTGATGAAGATTAACCATTCTATGCAGAAGTTAGCTGAAGTGTACCTTGAGGAGATTGTGAAGTTGCATGAGATACCTTCGAGTATTGTGTCGGACAGAGACCCGAGATTTACGTCGAGGTTCTAGAAAAGTTTACAAGATGCTTTGGGTACTAAGTTGTGGATGAGTTCTGCATATCACCCGCAGATGGATGGCCAGATAGAGAAGACTATCTTGTCTTTGGAGGATTTGCTGAGGGCTTGTGTGTTGGATCAAGGAGGATCTTGGGATAGCCATTTGCCTTTAATTGAGTTCACATCTAACAACGGCTTTCATGCTAGTATTGGGATGGCACCGTATGAAGATTTGTATGGAAGGAGGTGTAGAACTCCATTGTGTTGGTATGAACCGGGCGAGAGTACTGTACTCGGACCTGAAATTGTGCATGAGACGACTGAAAAGATTAAGATGATCCAAGAAAGGATGAGAGCTTCGCGGATTCGTCAAAAGAGTTATCAGGATAAGAGGAGGAAGGCACTCGAATTCCAAAGAAGGAGATCACGTGTTTTTGAGAGTTACACCGGTGATTGGTGTGGCTCGAGCTTTGAAGTCAAGGAAGCTCACTCCAAGTTTTGTTGGTTCGTATCAGATTTTGCAGAGGATATGGGAGGTAGCCTATCGGATTGCTTTACCGTTGTTGCTTGCAAATTTACATGATGTGTTCCATGTGTCTCAGTTGAGGAAGTACATTCCGGATCCATCGCATGTGATTCAGATGAATGACGTACATGTGAGGGATAATCTGATCGTTGAACCATTACCTGTGTGGATAGATGGAAGAGAAATGAAGCAATTGCGGGATAAAGTTATATCTTTGGTGAAGGTGTTATGGGGTGGACTAGCTGGTGAGAGTTGGACTTGGGAGCGCGAGGATCAGATAAAGGAGTCGTATCCGACTCTATTTTCTTCAGGTAATTTTCGAGGACAAAATTTTTTTAAGTGGGGGAGAGTTGTAACACCCCAAAATCAGTAGAATATTTATTTAATTGGTTTATTTTAAATATTAGTACTTTGGTGAATTTTTGGTGAATTATTATGAAGTCTGATGATTTATGTTGTGGGGTATTGACGATGTTAAGGGTGTGTTGATGATGTTAGGAGTATATGATTTATGAGGGATTATTTCGATAACAATAATAATGGAACAATGTGACAATGTTATTTAAATTATTATTTTAAAATAAAAGGAAGGGCTAAGTGGTAATTGTGCGAGAATAAATGAGGACAATGTTGGAAAATCATATTAAGGGTCCAAGGGGTAATAGTGACTTAAGGGAAAAAGGGAGAATGAGAAGTCAGTTTGTACAATCGTGAAAGTTAGAGAAGCTCTAAAGAAAAGGGAGAAGAAGGCTAGGGCTCAAAGAGGTTTTGGAAGAGTTCAGAGACGGAGATTTGGAAGCATTTTTCTAAGGTATGGGGAGTATTATTAATCATTATAATTGATATAGGTGTAGAAGTATGTAGGTAGTAGGTTTGCGGGTAGATTAGACTAGTTCATGTCGGAAATTAAGGTTGTTGGGACGTATTTGACATTAGGAATAAACCTATAGTGGTGTATTGTGGTTGTTGTGTTATTCTATGTTGAATTATGACGAAAACTGGTTGGTTTGGTGTTGGAATCGCAAACCTCTTAGGGCCTGAGATAGTGCAGAATCGCAACTGAGAGTTGCAGGTTCGCACATTTTCGGCGGGCGAAATTCCTGTCTCGCCGGGTGAATCGAATTTGCCCCAACCTCGCTGGGCGAAAGTGGAAGCGAAGGGAAGGTGGAAAAAGGGTGCTATTGGATTTTTTATGAGAGTGTGGGATTCGCCCCTGCTTCGCCGGGCAAAAATAGCAGCGAAGGGGAAGACCAGGATTGAGGGGAAGTTTAACCCTTTTCTAAGTAGCGTCGCTTAGCCAAAAAAGATGGATGAGCAAACAACTACCATTCATAACCACAGTCAAAATTTTAGGTATTCCGATATTTAATCCTCTTTTACCATGAATGTCCGAACGTCTTTGCCATTCACACCTTCAGGTCCAAGAAGATTAAATAGGGGCATCTGTCATTCCCTAAATTTTGACCACAATATTTCCCATCATTTTTCAAGACATCACCATAATATGGATGTACCTTCATGCCTCATCAATCCTCTCAAAGATTGTTGAGCATTCACCTCAACCAAGAATTAGGGTTTTGGACCCTCTCAGAGTACTCAGACAAAGGATCAATCAAGAATGAACATGATATTTAACTTGTCAAACTTCTCAACCATCCATGAAGGATCAAGAGGTCTCCCACATCAAGAATCAAGCATGAGAATGCAACATTTCAGGCTAATCAAGCCTCAAAAGCACCAGTGTCACCAATTTAGGGTTTTGGTTGACCAAGGCCTCTAGAGGGAAATTTTCATATGGGCATGAGCCATTACTTAAAAACAAGACCCCAAGAATCTCAAAGGGACCTCATGGATCTAATCATAAGTTCAAAATAGCCTCAGGGGATGCATTCATTAAAAAACCAGGAATTAGGGTTTCTTGACCTAATTCACCCCTAAGTTGACTTTTGGAACAAGACATGAGCCAAGACTTCAAGGAATGTCTTTAAGACCTCAAATATTTCATATTAATCCTCTCACAAGTTCAAATTGACACAAAGAACTTGGTTCATGAGCAATACAAAGATGCAAGTTTATCTGGACCACAAACTAGGGTTTTTGAGAAAAAGTCAACCATACCTTTGACTTTTGACCAAGACATGATCTCAAACCTTGGTAAATGATTCAAGACACTTTAAAACACCTATTTAATCCATCCATTAGGTTTAAATTAGGTCAAGAACTTGATTTCATGGAGAATCACAAAGTTTGAAATTCATCTGACAAAAAATAAACTGTGCCCAAAAACCAAGTTTGACTTTTGAGATTTCTTGGCAAACATGGTTCCCTTAAGTCAAAAAATAATGTTAACTCATGGTTTGGATCACCATCCATCAAGAAAAATCAAGAAAATTGAGGTTACTTGCAAAAGGGGTAATCTTAAGAAACTTGAAATTTCTCTAAGTTATGAAAAAAGGTGATTTTTCCCAACTTTGCAAGGTCATAACTCCCAAACCACAAAGCCATTTTCTTCCATCCAAAGCTCAAATGCAAGCTCTCATTACATACTATAAAAGTGTCATAGTGCTCCATGAGCCAAAAAAAAGCTTGGATTTTGAGTTATAGAGCCATGAAGTTAGGGTTTCAAAACTTTTGAACTTAGACACTTAGTGAAATTTTGAGACAGAATCTGTTTCATTTTTTCCAACTTTGAGGCCATTTTTCATTATGATCTAAGATAAACCAAGACCAAAGTTAAACATCAAAGTTGAAGTATGATATAGGGGATTTCTAAAAAGTACAAGAGCCTCCCATGATTCAACTTGAGCAAGAAGTTATAAGCTCCCCAAAATGGCATTTTTCACCCTGCCTACACAACATCATTGGTACATGACTTGTATCCAACAATTTCTTGAGCCAATTTCGGACACTTGCATCATTGTATTTCTGTCCAATATCAACATGAATGATGAAGAATCTGAGCATAAGACCACCAAGTCAAAAATCCTATCCCTTAGGCATGTGTCATTCAAGATTCATTTCCAAAAACTTCAACTTTGTCATGAAGCATTGAATGGATGCATAGAGCTGGCATGTATCAGTTCATAACATTACAAATGAGTCAAGATTAGTCCAAGAATCAGAAGACCATAGGCCTGCAAGATTGACTCAAGTAAATGGCTAGAGGAGACTTTGGCTACATGACAAATTCCTTTGGATAATAGGGTGATCCAGCTGTCATACCCCAAATTTTGACCACCAAGATCTCCCATCATTGTGAAAATCATCACCACAATATGGATATACCATCATGCCTCATCAATCTCCTCAAAGATGGGTGAGCATTCACCATAATCAAGAATTAGGGTTTCGAGCCCTCTCAGAACATTTAGACAAAAGATCAATCAAGAAATGACATGATCTTCAACTTGTCTAACCTCTTAAAACACCCACAAAGGATCAAAAGGACCCTCACATAAAAAATTAAGCACCAAGTTGTGACATTCCAAGTGGTTTGAGCCTCGAAACACCCGATATCGCCAAATTAGGAATTTGGACGACTGGGACCTCCAAAGTGAGATTTTCACAAGAGGTTGAGCCAAGACTTCAACATGTGATTCAATATGCTCAAAATAAACCTAGGAATCCATTTGAAAATCTAAATTACCCTCAGAGGATGCATTCCCCAAAAGTCAGGAATCAGGGTTTTTTACGCGTCGAACCGCTCCGGAGCCAAAAGTCAAAACATGACTTTTTTTGGAAAAAAAATGATCCTTATGACTCATATTTTCATAAGATATGATTTATAATGTCATTTGAACAAGAATTGATCAAGAAACCAAGATAACTTGTAAAAGGGGTAATCTTGAAAAATTGAAAATTTTTCTAAGTTATGGAACAAAAGTGATTTTGTACCAACTTTGCAAGGTCATAACTCCTAAACCACAAGGAATTTTTCTCCCATTCAAAGCTCAAATGAAAGTCTATCTGACATACTTCAAATATGTAAACTACAAGAAATTCCAAATCTCCATGAATTTTGAGTTATGGATTGATCAAAATCACTAAAACATGAAAATTCCACTTTTTCCAACACTTAGTGAAATTTTCAATAAGTCAGAATCTGTCTTATTTTTTCCAAAATGTAGAGGCATTTTTCAGTTTGATCCAAGTAGAACCAGGTCCATTGTTGAACAACAAAGTTGAAGTATGCCATGAGAGCTTTCCAACAAGTACCAGACCATCTCCAAATTCAATTTGAGTAGGAAGTTCCAACCCTTGGAACATGGCATCATGGACTGATTTTGTTCAAGGAAGATTATAGGTCATTTGCTCGATTTGGCCAAATCAGATAATTCCAAGCCTTGTCATCCATTTGGACACCTCAAGGGATAAAATCAAAGAGGAATGATATGATCCACAAGCCTCCCAAGTCCAAGGAACTACATGTAGCCATAAATGCCGTAAAAAGGCTTAAAAGCTCAAAGACTCCATTTTTGTTTCAAAGCATTCAATGGATACATCAAGGTGGCATAGACTGAAGCAATCCTAACTAAATGAGTCAAGATTTAGCTCTGAACCAAATGACCATAGGCCTGTGCCCTAACCTCAAGTCAATGGCTATAGGAGACTAAAGATGCCTTTATGCTACAATTGGCCAAGGGACTGTCCAAGTTGCCATTCACTATTTCCTGCAAAACAAACTTACTCTACTATAAATAGAACTCATTTGTGGTCAGTTTGAGTACACCAAAGCACTACAACACTTGATTTCCTCAAAATCTCTCTCATTAGGCCAAAATGCCTTCTTTTGCAAGTCACCACTGAGTTTTTGAGTTAGAGAGCAATTCCACCACAGCTCATGATCCAAACATATCCAATGTATCATATCTAAGATGTTCAAATACTCACCCTTGATCTGAAACACTAAAATCAGAAAGTCAACCTCCAAAACCTCAAATTTTGACTTTTCTGCATTTTTCAAGCCATGCCTTGATTCAGTCACTCTCAAAACCAAATAAACCCTCAAACACACTCCAATCCTCAAACTGTCCCAATTGGTTTCCCTCATCTGGAACACCATTTGAGAGAGTTACTATCTTGGTCACTTTTGCCCCTTTTGCAAGAAAGAACCAATTCTTGTTCCTGAGGATTCCAGCTGGTTTTGATCATCCTAAAAGCTTATAAGGGATCAATCAAGAGTGTCTAAAGCATTGGATTACTTCTGGCATAAGGATATTGACAGTTAGCACAAGGAGCTCCAAGAGGTAAGTGCATCACAACTTGAACTCTCTAAATCATGCATTGCTTTGATGTCCATTGATCATGGACATCTCATACATATCATATATGTTGTGTTTGAACCAATTTGTCATGCTATTATTGCCTGTACAATGAGATACCATAGAACATGCAAATCTAGGCCTATTTTGAAATCACTATCGGATTTTTAAATAGAAACATTTTCTAAAAATTCCAAAGGCACCATTGGATTCCTCGTGAAATTCTAGGCAGGATACACCTAAATTTTGTCCAAATCCATGGAGAAATGAGGAAGTTAGAGCCTTCACGCAAGAGGCACAAAATCAGGCCTTGCCTTGGGCAAGGGCCAGACCATGGCGCCTTGGCCAGGCCTAAAAACAAGGCCCCCATATATATTCATAGGGTGGTTTTGATACACGGATGTATCACCACCCCAGTGGTAGCGCGCATGTGTGTTTGGTTTAGAGGTCGTGGGTTCATGACCCACCCATACCATTTTGCCATTTTTACCATATTTTGCTATTTTTCACATATTTTATGGTTTAGTTAATTAATTCCAAAATTAATTTCTCTCAATTTTAATTATTTTTATTGGTTCTTTTTTTGAAAATTCACAAAAATGTTAAAATATTTTATTCTACAAAAATTTCACAAAAATATTATTTATTTCACATATTTGGTATTTTTGTAAAGAATTATATTTTTATTTGTTTTTAGGCATTTAAAAATATTTCTTTCTCTTGATTTTGCAAATTCAAATGATTTTCAAATCATTCTATGAATGAAACATGATTTTTCAAACATTAATCCAAGATCACAACTTATTTTTCACACATGTTTGATAATTTTGATTATTTTAATTGAATTTTATTCAATTAAAATACATTTTAAAATCAAATTAGGGTTTTTGATTATTTTCACCCTCTCAAATCTTTTTCAAAACACTTTGGGCCTCTAATAGAGTGTAAAACCCAACCCCCTTTTGTAAATACAATAAATTTGAGCCTCAGTCATTGTATAAGTCCCAATGTGTTTTCTAAAACCGCGGTGCGATCGTCACCCTTTAAACAAAATCATATGGGCCTACCCTTGTGTTGTAAGTCCCACTTCTTTTCTTTTTCAAACACTTTGGGCCTCTAATAGAGTGTAAGACCCAACCCTCTTTTGTACAGAAAACCTTTTTGGGCCTCAGTCGTTGTATAAGTCCCGATACAATTTTCAGAACAACGGTACAATTACTGTTCTTCATTTGGGCCTCACCTTGAGTATAAGCCCCAATCTTCTTTTCAAAACAACTTTCCCTTTTGATTTAGATGCAAACTCATAGTTGTTATCAAAACTTTCTTTAATTTCTTGAACAACTAACCATACAGCTGTTACAATGGAAGCTTGCTCACCTATAAGTTTTAAACAACTTTCTTTTACATACTTGCACATATATATATTTGTTTGTGCTGGAAGCTTGCTCACCTGTAAGTCCTCCTACCTTCTTTTACATATAGTATATATTTCATCTGTATATATATGCCTATATATCAGGTTAGAGTTTTCCCCGACAATTAGGTCTAGGATTAGATCAAGCCATTGGTCACTCTTTCAACACAATCAAAACTAGTTCCCCATAGGAATTTCCAGATACAGTCTTGCCTTCTCTTGGGCTTATACAATATGGAACAAAGGGAAAGGCATTATTCCCAGTGAAACTTTTCTCAGGCTGTCACTATTAGAAAATTATCAAAGAAATTCATTTCCCCCAGAGAGGATTAATTCCCGGTGAAACCTCTCTTGAATTTCTTTAAACCCTAGAACTGTTCACTAAAGGATTAATTCTCGGTGAAACCTTTCTTGAACTATTCGTAGGTTTGGACCCATAGGCTTCCTAAATGCTTCCCCAACCTCCTCTTGGTCTTTGTACAAGGACCCTCAGGCTTCTTAGAAGTTCTCATACCTCCTCTTGGGCTTAGTACAAGGACCTAAAGACCTCTTACAGGTGTAGGACATAACCTAGTCATCCTTTATTAGAGCAATCTTTCCAAAGGGTCAAAACCTTGGACAATTTAGGGTTGATTCTCATCCCTTAAAACACCAGCCTCCTATTGGGCATCATACAAAGATAAACCTTCCCATACCAGTAGACTTGGACAGTCTTACCTCATGTTGGATTTCAAAGAAACCCTCAAGTTTCCCAAAAGCACGGGATGAACCCTGGTCATTTAATCAATCTCTAACAGAGTTTAAACTTTTCATCCTAAATTTCCCCATATAGGGCCAAATCACTATCACTAAACCTTTATCAGAACCTCAAGGCATCTGATATTTCAACTCTTCTGTAAACCCTCAGCAAGAGTTGATTCCCCAATTTGGACCTGTCTCTGGATCTCAATAATCCTCAGCAGAAGCTAGCCTCCTCTTAGGCTTTGTATAATGATCCCTCAATCAACTTTTAGCCTCCTCTTAGGCTTTGTATAAGGATCTTTCTTCTCTCTCTTGTTGAGTCAATCACTTTTAACCTCCTCTTAGGCTTTGTATAAAGACCTTTCCACACTCTCTTGTTGAGTCAATCGTACAAAAGAAAAATACTCTCTTGTTGAGTCAATCTTCTTTCTCAAAAGCACTCTCTTGTTGAGTCAACCTTTTTTAGCCTTAATCTTGGGCTTTGTACAAGACAGATAAAAACACTCTCTTGTTGAGACAGTCTCTTTTCAGCCTCAATCTTGGGCTTTGTACAAGACACCCCCATATAAATATCTAAGCAGAGTCATTCTCTTTCCAGCCTCCTCTTAGGCTTTGTATAATGATTTTCCTCAGTAGAGTCAGCCCCAATCTTGGGCTTTGTACAAGACAAATTATACTCTCTAGCTGAGTCAACCCTTTAGCCTCAATCTTGGGCTTTGTACAAGACACATACAAATATATCCCAGTGAAGTCAAAACCCTTTCAGCCTCCTCATAGGCTTTGTATAATAATATCCCCAAAGAGTCAGTCTCTTTTTTTATCCTCAATCTTGGGCTTTATACAAGACAGATAAACCCTCCTCGGTGGGGTCCATCAACCTTTTAGCTTCAACCTTGGGCTTTAATCAAGGCACACAAAATCAACATTCCCTTCAGAGGAAATAAAAAAACTCTTTGTAGGAAGATACTTCTCTGTATATCACATATTAAAACAGACATTCAAAACAAACCTTCATCCCAGATAACTGCTGTAAGTGGCACACTTGTTGATTCAAAAATCCAAGCTGTCGTCCATCTTTTATCCTGGTAAATCCTCTCTTTCATCTAATTGTTGTAAGTGGCAAGCCTCTGGTTTATTTACATCCATGCCACTGTCCCTCTCTTAGCATGAAAGACTCCTAAGGAAAAATGGCATTACTCTATAATGAGTTAAACTTTTCTCCTTCAGGACAAATCCCTTATAAAGGAAATTATGGCATTGTTGGATTCACATATCCCAGTTAAAGTAATTCTCCTTTATAATCAGTCACCCAACAGTTGTGATAAACAGACGAGATATCTCCCTTTAGAGATGACAAATTCTCTCTCAGTCAAACCCTTTAGCTTCAATCTTGGGCTTTGAACAAGACACAAATACTCATTTAGCTTCAATCTTGGGCTTTGAACAAGACACCAAACATCTTTTCCTCCCATAGAATAGGAGGAACTACGATTGCTCTGATTTCCCTGTTTTCTTTAACGGGAATACGTAGGCATAAGATTGCAAAATCTTAGCGAGCATACCAATAAAAAACTTTAGGTCAAGTACCTTCACACACCAATAAAAAACCTTAGGTCCAGTACCTTACCAAAAACATCGAAAAACCCGAAATCAACAAAAACTCTCTCTCTCAAACACTCCCAAAGGAGAAACTTTCCTAACCCATAATAGACAAACACCAGTAAGTAGAAAGCAATAAGGAAAATTGCTAACAACCTGTGGATACCCACATATAGGATGGGTAATTGACAACTCCCCATTGTATAACCTAACCCGAACTCCCCAATCACTTTAAGCATTTGTTCAGTAAAACATTTGCGTGCAAGGTTAGTTTTAGATAGCTTCCCTTTCCTTTCCAGCTTCATAGGATAAATAAGAAATCAGAAAGTACCACCCAATCCCTACCATTGCGGTGAGGAAAAACCAAATGGCGATAAGGTGGTCGCGTCACCGACAAAAATCGCACGCTACACCAGCCCCCAATCACTATTCCTTACAAAACAAACTTCCTCTACTATAAATAGAGGTCATGTGTGACTGATCAAACCACCCCAAAACATCATAATTCATGTTTTCCTCCAAATCACCTTTCAAAACCAGAATTTCCTTCTTTGGCAAGTAACATACGAATTTTCAAATAGAGAAGGATTCCACCACAACCAATGATCCTAACACCACACATACATCATATAGAAACTATCCAAACACTTCTCCATCATCTGTAACCTCAGAATCACAAAGCTCAAAATCCAACTTAGGCCTATTTGCAGTTGAGGTACCACAACAAGTTCCAGGTGTTTCCAATCAATTCCAAGCATCTCAACACACTACTTGAGGTCCAAGGAAGTTATCTAGATCATCAAAACACTTATGTAACACCTATAACTGAGGATTCGATTTCCTTTTGCAGAGGTAAGCCTGACACTCTCAAACTCTATGATTCATGCATCATAAATGTGTTTTCAAGTTACAAACATGTTTTTGTACTTGTATAGAGTGTTCCCCCTCAATCAATTACTTTATAGCTATCGTGTATAGGATTTCATAGTGTCTTGCAGAAATTAGGGTTCATGTGTGCATCACTTGATTTCTCACTCCACACTTAATATAAATGCAATTAATTGGTACCATTGGAATCCTTGTTAAAAAACGAGCAACTTTCATGTTTACAAAAGTCAAAACCATTGAGTAATCAGAGAGATATGAGAGGTTTTGGAAATCTGGCTAGAGAGGTTCGCGCGAGGAAGAAGAAGGTTGCCTTGGCGCCTTTTTTGAATTTTTGAATATTTGAATATTTGTTATTTTTTTAATAGATTTCAAAAATTAATTTCTCTTTGATTTTTAATCATTTTTTATTGATTCTTTTTTTCAAAATTCACAAAAATGTTAAAATATTTTATTCTACAAAAAAAAATCAAAATTATATTATTTATTTAATATATTTTGAATTTTTGTAAAGAATTTAATTTTTATTATTTTAAAACATTTTTAATGAAATTTTCCTCTTGATTTTTCAAATTCAAATGAATTTCACACCTTCATAAACATTTTTCAAAGTTCACAGCTTGTTTTTAAATATATTTGATATTTTATATCATTTTTTATTTAATTTTCTTTGAAAATTTGTATTTTTAATTAAAATTAGGGTTTTCCCTTGATTTTAATTTCTTAAACTTCATTTGAAACACTTTTGGGCCTCTTTGTAGAGTGTAAAACCCATCCCTTTTTTTAAATAAATAATTGGGGCCTTAGTCATTGTATAAGTCCCTCTGCGGTTTTCAAAATCGCGACTCGATCGTCGCCTGTCAAATAAAATCCTGGGCCTCTCCCTGAGTATAAGCCCTATTTTTCTTTCTTCACAAACACTTTTGGGTCTCTAATAGAGTGTAAGACCCAACCCCTCTTTGTACAAAAACAAATTTGGGCCTCTGCTATAGTATAAGTCCCACAACGTCTGTCGGTGTCGTAGTGTGATCCCTGTTTTCAAAATAAGTCATCTGGGCCTCTCCTTGAGTATAAGCCCCAATGTTTTGTATATAAAATTTGTTTTAAACAATAAACAACCTCCATGGGCCCCTCCTTGAGTTGTAAGCCCCATACCTCTGTTTTCAAAATCATCGGTCTATTTTTAACTGGTACTAAGAGGAGCATTATTCCCGGTGAAACTGCTCTTAGACCACTTGGGCCTCTCTTTAAGTTATAAGCCCCAAACACTCTTATATTTTCAAAAAACTTTCTTTTAATTCAAATTCAAACCCAAAGTTTTCTCAAAACTTTCTTCAATTTCTTAAAACCCTAATCATACAGTTGTAAATCAATACAATCAATCACCATACACTTGGGTCTCTTCTCAGGGTATAAGTCCCAACATCTATTCAATTTAATGCATATTTGTTATATACCTGTCAATACACTTATCTGTATATACTTGTGCATATCTGTCTAGAGTTTCCCCAACAGTTTGGTCTACACTTAGGTCAAACCAGAGGTTACTTTCTAACTTAATCAGAACTAGTTCTCTCATAGGAAATTCCCTCAATACAGTCTGCCTCCTCTTGGGATTATTCAATATGGAACAGAGAAAGGCATTATTCCCGGGGAAACTTTTCTCAAGACTGTCGAAACTTAGAAGTGTATATGTGTACAAGAAATTCATTTCCCCATAGAGGATTAATTCCCAGTGAAACCTCTTTTAAATTTCTTCAAACCTTAGAACTGTTCAACAAAGAAAGGATTAATTCCCAGTGAAACCTTTCTTGAAATTTTCTTAGGCTTGGACCCACAGGCTTCCCAAAAGCACCCCAACCTCCTCTTGGGCTTAATACAAGGACCAACAGGCTTCTTAGAAATTCCCCAGCCCCCTCTTGGCTTAGTACAAGGTGTCGCAGTGAGAATTGGATATCAAGCTATTTATTAACTTGAATCGCAAATCATAATTCGCCACCGGTCTTTGATTTATCCAAGGGAGGGGAGAAAGATCGAACAACCCATGAGTATGCAATGTAATGCAAGAGAGAATCTAAGGTTCGGGGTTAGTTATATCTAGGGAAGGTATTAGCATCCTAAATATCTATAGTACTCTACAGGAACCTCTTGTTTTATCGTGTTATTTGTTATCTGTTATTTGTTTGCTAAGGGTTAAAGGAATAGGAAGTCCTAAGGTGTTATTTCTAAGTATGCTCGCCAAGACGTCGCATCTTGTGCCAACATATCCTGACGGGAGTGGAATCAGAGCATCCGTAGTTTCCCTCTGAGGGTGAGTTAAAGTTTGAATTGGTTTAGGAGAAAAGACGAGTCATCATCTTAAGAAGTGTGTTTAAACTACCACAGATTTATGAGAATGGACCTTTGCTTCATCTTAGGAGAAGGGATCCAACTCAGATATAAAATCGACGAGTATGCCACTAAGAGGGGAGTATGATAAATGCAGATGATATATGAAGATGGCTGGTTTATACCTGAGTGAATCACACACTCAAAGATACAACAGAGTCGCCACTAAACTTTACTTAGTCCCAAAGGACAGGGAAAATATCGATAAAACCCAAGGGGAAGAGAAACGAGAATGGGGGCCGATTATGCGAAATGAAGGTACTAGCACCTAACGCATCCGTCGTACTCGACAGGAACCATTTCGCTTGCTTCTAAGCTTGGATGGGTTATCTATCTAAAGGCTTCTAGCTAAAAGAAAAGAGGAGAGAGAAGAGAAAAGAGAAAAAAAGAAAGAAAGTGCTCGCAGAGGATTGGGGCCCTCGTGCCTACGTACCCTCATAGTGCAATGAGGAAATCAGAGCGTCGTAGTTCATGGAACCAGGGAAAAGAAAGGAAAGGAGGGAGGTGGAAGAAGGGTGGAAGGGTGGAAAGGTGCTCGCCAAGATCATCGCGATCTCGTGCCTATGTATCATACATTCGAAATAATATAGAATCAGGGCTTCCATAGTTCGGGGAACTAAGACGGAAAAACAAAGAAAAGAGAGAGGTGGTGTCAAAACCAAGAGCGAAAGAAAGTAAAAGGTAGATCTGCTGGGGATAACAAAGAGGATTGGTGTCGAAACCAAGAAAGAAGAAAAGAAGAAAGATGATAGAAAAGACTCCACTGGGGAGGTAAGAGATCAAAGCGACAGTACTGGGGACCAGAGGGTAGTGACCCTACCGGGGAACACAAGAATAAGGATTCAGTATATTAACCGACTGGCAATGGTTAACCGGAGAGGAAAGGAGATAACTCTCTGATAGGGAAAAGGGAAATCTACTGGGGAAAACCCAAGCAAAAAGGGCGACCACGCTGGGAAAAAGCGAAAGGAATGATGTCCAAACCAAGATAGATAGGATTCGGTATGTTAACTGGCTGGCAGTGATTAACCGAAAGAAAAGAGATAATAACTCTGGTGGGGATAAAGGTTTTAACAGATAAACTGTGATCAACCAGAAGAGAGAGTACTGAACCAAGAGAAGGTGATTGACTCTGAAGGGGTTTTGGTATATTAACTGATAAACAGTGGTTAACCAAAGAAAAGGGTGTGGAACCAAACAACGGTTATGACCCAAAGGGGATGTCGATACTGACTAAACAAGCAGTACTAGACCAACAAAAAGGGTATTGAACTAACAGAGGTTGTCAACCGCTGAGGGATTCGGTTTTAACAGAAAGACTGTGATTAACCAAAAAGAAGTGAGTGATTAACCA
Source organism: Lathyrus tuberosus (assembly GCA_022829125.1). Classification (NCBI taxonomy): domain Eukaryota; kingdom Viridiplantae; phylum Streptophyta; class Magnoliopsida; order Fabales; family Fabaceae; genus Lathyrus; species Lathyrus tuberosus. The sequence goes on from JALAZF010000204.1 coordinate 4,905,215, forward strand.
AGAGAAGGTGATTAACTCAAAAGGGGTTCAGTGTTTTAACAGACCGGCTGTGGTTAACTGAAAAAATGGGTGATTAACCAAGAGAAGGTGATTAACCTAAGAGGGACTCAGTGTGTTAACAGATAGTCTATGATTAACTAAGAAGGAAGTGCAAATTTGGTGTTTTAACGGACAAACAGTGATTAACCAAACAAAGGGAGAAGAACCAAGAGAAGGTTGCAAACTCCTGGGGGTACGGTTGTAACAGGAATACTGTGATGCACCGAAGAAAAAGGAAATGAGACTCTTCTGGGGAATCAAAATCAATGATTGACCGCAGGAAAAGGATAGGGTATTGAAACAAAGTAAGTTTACTAACCCAAGGAACAATGATCTTTAACCATGAATGGTGATTGATCAAAAGAGATTGCAAGAGATAGGAGTGATCAAGGATCGACTCAACTAGGGGAAGAAGGTACACTACCGCCTGAGGATAGAGATGACTAAGCCAAGCACAGGGTCATTCGTCCCCTACCTAAAGTAGTCAGAATGAGAGTAGGAATTCTCCCTTCTCATTCCTTCTCTAACACACAGGGTGTAGTGCAGAAGTTGAAACGGACAGCAATACAGCTCCAAGTTGTACAGTGCTCCCGTGTCGCGTGAAACTTCCAACTCCGCTGGGGGTGGAAAGAGAGAGAGAGAGAAAGCTCTAAAGGAAGCCTAAAGAGAAACTCTAAAGGGGAGATTAATAATTGAAACAAAGTTTCGATTAATTAACCAAAGGGGGGCACATGCTAATAATTTTCCAAATAAATAAAAAATTATTAAAGCAAAAGGTGTATTGTCGACTGTACAAGATTAAGCTTATCCTTTGAGAACAAACTTAATGCAAAACAATAAGAAGCAAAAACAGTACCAAATGACACTTAATGCTTCACAAATCATGCTATCATGTGAATAAAATTGTGCAAAACATTCGTGTTCATACAATGCCAAACATGTGAACAAAATGGAATAATCGAAATCGTGCATCGAAAGTTCATGAGCATGTTTCAAACAGAAGTTAAATGACACCTAAAACATCCATAAAAATCAAGTATATCAATCCATGGAAGTTAGAGGGAGATAGCATGGCAAACAAACTTGAAAAATACCAAAAATAGCACTCGGTTACAGTGGTAACCGGTTACTTTAAAGTGGGTAACCGGATACTTGCTTGAAAAAAGCAAATCTGGTGAAATTTGTGTAGGGTAACCGATTACCTTATATTGAGTAACCGGTTACTCAGTTGAAAATGGCAGTGCTGAGGCAAATTTTGTGAAGATTAACCGGTTACCTTATATTGAGTAACCGGTTACCACTGTAACAGTGGCAAAACAGCTTTTGAAAAATCACTTAAAGCATCTAAAATCACTTGTTTAAATCACCACATGCTAGGGTATGAATTAGTGCACAAAAATCAAGCTTGAAAATAGCAAATAAGCAGTGATGGAATCAATTAACACATCAAGATCATGGATCAAACAATGCAAAATCAATTCACACATAAAAACGTTGAAGCTACATCGCGAATGATACGAAAAACATGCGGAACAATAAAATGAGTGAGATCTACCAACCTACAAGCCGGAGATTTGGCTTGGTGATTGTTGCAAAGAGATCTTGGCGAAGATAATCAAAGAAAACCAGAGGAATCTTCAATTAGAGCTAAAATGTATGAAATCGAGCAAATTGCGACGAAGCTCCAAAATACGAATTCGAACCGTTGAATCTTGAAGCAAACACTTGAGATGAATCTGAAAGCTAATAAAACTCCAGAAATCCAAATATAATTGCAAGATGGTGAAGGCTAAGCTCAAGAAATAATCACTTCCAATGTAGAAGTGATTATTCTTCAATGGTGAAGAGCTATGGTGAGGTTTTGGGAAGAGAATTAAGATGGAGATGAAAAAGTAGCAGAAAAATTCAGAGAGAATATGAGAGAATTGAGAGTGAAGTATGAGAAATGTGTGTGAAAATGGTTGGTCCCTTGAAAAGTGAGTGAAGGCTTGTTTATATAGACTTTTGGTTTGGAGTGTGAGAGGTTTGGAATTAGGTTTGGACTTAGCTTTTGGTGGTTTGGAATTAGGCTAGGAGTTAGTTAGGCTTGACTCACTGAGTCAAGTGGTTAACTCAGTTAGTTAGGATCAACTCGGTAACAATCCCAATGTGAGCTCTAACATCCAAAGGTCTACATACTTGGAAATCAAGGAACATGGTGCACTTATCTGGAAATGATGCATTGGAGTAAATTTGAGTGAGTTCTTGAATATACTTGAGATGTCTAGAATGTTCCACCTGCTGCTAAAACAATGTAGAATTGATGACACTAAATTATACTGTATTTTCGACTCTGATTTCACATGCATATTGGTTTTTTTTCTATTATTTTTGCTTTGTTATTGTTATGTTTTCCTTTGTTTTTAGGTTTTCAATAAATCGAGGTCCCAGACGAAAAAGGGTGCAAAAGGAGCAAGAATTCAAGTTTGGCAGCAATTTACTCTGGTCGCTTCTCTTGTCGTGGGCGCCCCAGGGTAGGCGACGACGTGTCCCATGATCTCCACAACTCAACTGCCACGTTCCCACGATCAGCACTCACCTTTTCCGTTTTCTTCATGTCGCGGGCGCGGTAGGCCTGTCGCGGGCGCGACAAGGCAAAATGAGTTCCCGCCCATTTTTCAAGCCAAGGTCACTTTTGTCTTTGCACCATGCCAACTTTGCCTATAAATACTCTTAGAACTCGAATTTTAGGATCATCCAATCTTAGTTTACTTCATCCTAGGCATAAATTTCACTCTTGTAAAGCAGTAATCTTCTCACATCGAGGAGTTATTGCACTGTGTGTGATCGAGTTTATAATCAAGTCTTGGAGTGTCGGTAATCAAGTTGGAGCACTTTGGTAGAAGTAATCCTGCCAGCATTTTCTTTTCCGTACATTGTACCAGATTTAAAGACTCCGCTTTGGAGCAGGTTTTATTTTAATCGCATTTACTTTCATTTATTTCTTGCACTTGCTTTATTTTGTTTATTTATTGTCTTGCCTTACTTTTCAAAACTTTACTTTTCAAAAGACTTAATTCCATACATGATAAGAATTAATATGACTGGTATAACTACCATGGCTGGCTAAGTTTTAGATAGATAAGAATGTAAAGACCATAATCACCGTAATACGTCTATATGTTAATAGAAATACTTAAGGGTTGTTTTAATCTTTAACACAAGTTTTCTGTACTTAAAAGCAATGTTGGGTAAGATCGAAAGCCGTCCAACCATTTGTGAACTTGTTTAGTTCTCAACTGATCAAATACAGCGAAAGCGCTTTGCTCAGTTGAGTAGGGATTTTTAACACTTTAGAAAAGAGATTTTAAAACTATTTTCGGACGCGTTAGTGGGATTAGAATCTGGTTCATTTTGAACCTCTTTAGTTTAGAGATTTCAGGTCAAAATACTTTTCTGTTTAGTTTAGAATTTGCATTTCTTAAAAGTAAGTTTTCCATGACTCTAACGCAATGCGTGCCTTTTTATAAGTGACAATAAAGGGGTTAGTTTAGAGGGTAAACTTGGTTCTGACTACGCGAAAGCGACAGTTCCTGTTAAATTGAATTCTTTTCTTAAAATAGAAGATATTGCCCGTAAGTAGTTCTGTTGATGAATATAGAAATATTATTGGTTATGAGAATTACATTCAAGCCTATTGTTTTGTCTGAATTTCATTACCTCGTCATTTACTTTTATTTATTTTCCTCTGCATTAGTAAACCCTGAATTGAACTGCCTTAGATAAGCACTGTAACAAACGGAAATCGTTAGATCGACATTTGGTCTCTGTGGATACGATAACTTTTTATATTACTCTGACGCGATTCGTGCACTTGCGAATACAACGCATCAAGTTTTTGGCGCCGTTGCCGGGGACCAATTTCGCCGAATTTCGAATTTCGTTTGTTATCACCGTTTAGACTAGGGCCACACGAACTGGTCGATGCGAAGATCTCGCTGCTCCAGTAGTGTAATAGATCCTTTAGTGGAACCAGAACGTTACGCTCGTGCACGACTTTGGCTTCGTCGAATTAAGCAAGCTATGGCCGAAGATCGTAACCAAAGACCCCTTAAGGAATTCGTTCAGCCTGCTGACGAAGAACCGAGCTCTAGTATAGTTAACCCTACCATACCTGCCAATAATTTTGAACTAAAACCGTCCCTATTACAACTAGTTCAACAAAACCAATTCGCAGGACTACCATCTGAAAACCCAAACCAACATCTAAAAGTCTTTATCCAGTTGTCAAACACCTTTAAGACCAATGGTGCTAGTCCTGAGGCGATTCGTTTAAGACTATTTCCCTTTTCCCTTAGAGACAAAGCCCTAACTTGGTTAGATTCCCTTCCAGCCAATTCTGTAACAACATGGGAAGACCTTAGGAGAACATTCCTTGCTAGATACTTTCCCCCAAGCAAAACATCCGTTCTCCGAAACCAAATAACAAGATTTACCCAAAACCAAGGAGAATCACTATTTGAAGCTTGGGAGAGGTATAAAGACCTTCTAAGGGCTTGTCCACACCACGGTTTGGAGCAATGGTTGATTATACATACCTTTTACCACATACTTCATTATAACACAAAGATGTCCATCGACGCTGCCACTGGCGGTGCCCTGATGAACAAACCCTATCCTGACGCTTGTGGTCTCATTGAAGATATGGCTCAAAACCATCATCAATGGGGAAAGGAAAGAGCAACATGGAAAAGAAAGAAGCCCAAGGAGGTAAACATGAGGTAAGCTCTATAGACATGATGCAAGCCAAAATGGATGCTATGGCCCTCAAGATCGATCAAATGTACGCACAACCAACCGCTGCAGCAGCAGTAGTATCGGATTGCGAACTTTGTGGTACTAAAGGTCATCAATCAGCTGACTGCCATCTGTTAAACGAGACTAACCCAAACCCAGTCAACCATGCCCAAGGAAACCCGTTCTCAAATACTTACAACCCTGGATGGAGGAATCACCCTAATTTTTCCTACAAAAACAATAACCCTATCCAAAACCAAGCACCTCCGAGATCAACCAACAATCAAGCACCTAGACAAAACCAACCTATGCAAGCAGTGCCACCTAAGCCAAATATTGAGAAAGTGCTAAATGATTTTATGACAGCACAAGCCCAGCAAAACAAAGAGTTCCTAAATCAGAATATTCATGTGAATGAGCTGCTTACCCAACTAGGAACCAAAATGGATCAAATGGCCACCCACAGCAAGATGCTTGAAACCCAGATCTCTCAGGTAGCCTTAAAGCAAGCACCCCAAACTACTCTTGGAGGACAACTTCCTGGACAACCTCAACAGAACCCTCGAGGGCAAGCTAACGTTGTTACCTTACGAAGTGGAACCACTTATGAAGGGCCTAAAAACCCGACATTGAGTGACTCCGAAATTTCCAAAAAGGATGCTACCCCCGAAGGTGAGGAACCCGTAGAAATTGGGAAACCAAAAGACAAAGATAAAGGAGAAGTTACGGACGAAGCTTCAACACCCCCTCATCCATACAAACCACCAATTCCCTATCCACAAAGACTTAAACAAACTAAGATCAATGACCAATTCCAGAAGTTTGTTAAAGATATAGAAAAACTCCATGTAGAGATTCCTTTTACAGAAGCCATCACCCAAATACCATCTTATACTAAATTCCTGAAGGACATCCTCACCAATAAACGTAGACTTGACGATCCAAAACCAGTGGAGTGTAATTCCATTTCCGAGAACAAACTTGCCAAAAAAGACAAAGATCCGGGGAATTTCTCCATACCTTGTATTTTGGGGAATCATGTCATAGATAAAGCCTTTCTGGACTTAGGAGCCAGTGTAAGCCTAATGCCCCTTGCAGTTTGTGAACGATTGAAACTAGGAGATTTGCAACCTACTAAGATGTCTCTCCAATTAGCTGACAGATCTATAAAATACCATGTAGGCGTATTAGAAGACATCCCAGTTAGAATAGGCAAGTTGTTCATTCCCACCGACTTCGTCGTAATGGACATCAAAGAAGATAAAGATATCCCAATCCTCCTAGGTAGACCCTTCCTATAAACTGCAGGAGCCATAATAGATGTCAAGAAAGGAAAATTGACTTTTGAGGTAGGTAACGAAAAAATAGAGTATGTCATAGCAAAGTTTCTCGCGGCACCAATAATAGGAGATGCATGTTATGCAGTTGATGTCATTGATGAATGTGTCCGTGAACTTAACCAGGAAGAGCCAATAGAAAGAATAAAACTACCTTCAACGCCCATTGAGAAAGATGGTGACAGTATGGAACCCTACATAGATGATAGCCTTTTTGAATGTCTATCCTTAACTCCAGATCCTATACAAAACCCCAGCAAACCAACCTTAGAATTAAAAGAATTACCCAAGAATCTAAGATATGAGTTTTTAGACAAAGAAATGGACAGACCAGTTATAGTCAGTGCCGTTCTGAACCAAAATGAAACAAACCAACTCTTAGATGTCTTGCGAAGATATCCCTCAGCACTAGGGTACAACATCTCAGATCTTAAAGGAATAAGTCCATCCGTGTGCATGCACCAGATTTCACTTGAGGAAGATGCTAAACCTTCGAGAGAACACCAAAGAAGGATTAACCCTATAATGAGTGAGGTAGTTAAGAAGGAAGTTCTTAAGTTGTTGAAAGCAGGGATAATATATCAGATCTCGGACAGTAAATGGGTAAGCCCTGTGCATGTAGTACCTAAAAAGGGAGGCATCACCGTGGTTCAAAACGAAAAAGGTGAGCACGTTACAAAACGGATAGAAGGAGGTTGGCGTATGTGCATAGATTACAGAAAATTAAACAAAGCCACTAGGAAGGACCATTTCCCATTACCTTTTATAGATCAGATGTTGGAACATCTAGCTAGACATTCCTACTTCTGTTACCTCGACGGATATTCAGGTTTTTTCCAAATTCCTATACACCCTGATGACCAAGAGAAAATAACCTTCACATGCCCATATGGAACATTTGCCTATAGACGTATGCCTTTCGGACTCTGTAATGCCCCAGCAACTTTTCAGCATTGCATGATGTCAATCTTCGCTGATTATCTTGATGGAATTATGGAAGTATTCATGGACAATTTCTCAGTCTGCGGATTTGATTTCAATAACTGTCTAGTCAACCTTGAAAAGATCTTGAAGAGATGTGTCAAAGTAAACCTGGTATTAAATTGGGAGAAATGTCACTTCATGGTCACTGAAGGTATAGTTCTAGGACATATCGTTTCTGAAAAAGGAATTGAAGTTGATAAAGCTAAGATCGAGGTGATAGAGAATCTTAAACCACCCAAAACAATTAGAGAAGTTCGAAGTTTTCTTGGACATGCTGGATTTTACCGGCGTTTCATTAAAAACTTCTCTAAGATCACTAAACCTTTGACAGGTCTTCTGATGAAAGATGCCGAGTTCATTTTTGATGAAAAATGCATTGAAGCATTCAACCTTTTAAAACAAGCTTTAATCTCTGCACCCATTATGCAACCACCAGATTGGACAAAACCTTTTGAAATCATGTGTGATGCTAGTGATTATGCTGTAGGAGCAGTGCTAGGGCAAAGATCTGATAAGAAGTTACATGTGATTTACTACGCCAGTAGAACTCTAGATGCCGCTCAGCTAAACTATGCAACCACAGAAAAAGAACTCCTAGCCGTAGTTTTCGCCATAGACAAATTTAGATCCTATTTGGTGGGAGCCAAAATAATTGTTTACACTGATCATGCCGCCATCCGATACCTTTTGAATAAAAAGGATGCTAAACCTAGGTTACTCCGGTAGATACTTTTATTGCAAGAATTTGACCTTGATATCAGAGATAAGAAAGGCACCGAGAATGTAGTTGCCGATCACCTTTCCAGGCTTGAGTTCTTGAAACCTGATGTAGTACCCATAGATGATGACTTTGCTTATGACAGGTTAATCGCTAAGCTAGATGCCATTGGAGATGTAAGTTTAGAAACCTTAGAAGATTCTGAAAAATCCTTAGCGGTAAATAATGTACCTTGGTATGCAGATTTTTGTAACTATCTTGCTGCAGATATAATACCTCCTGACCTCAGCTATCAGCAGAAAAAGAAGTTCTTCAATGACGTTAAACATTTCTATTGGGATGAACCACTCTTTTTTAAGAGAGGCACTAACGGAATCTTTCGCCGGTGTGTTCCAGAGGAAGAAGTGCACCATATCATAGAACATTGTCACTCAGCACCCTACGGAGGACACGCAAACACATCTAAGACTCACGCTAAAATCTTACAAGTTGGTCTTTATTGGCCAACTATATGGCGTGATGTTCATACATATATAACCAAGTGTGACCCGTGTCAACGCTCCGGAAACATCTCGAGGAGAAATGAAATGCCATTAAGAAACATTCAAGAAGTAGAACTTTTTGATGTTTGGGGAATCGACTTCATGGGACCTTTTCCATCATCCTTAGGAAACAAATACATTTTAGTCGCTGTCGATTACGTGTCCAAATGGATTGAAGCTATAGCTGCACCCACAAACGACACCCGAGTAGGGATTAAGATGTTCAAGCAGAATATATTCCCTAGATTCGGAGTTCCCAGACTAGTCATAAGTGATGGAGGATCACATTTTATATCTAGGATTTTTGACAAACTGTTGAGGAAGTATGGAGTTAAACATAGAGTAGCCACACCTTACCACCCGCAAACCAGTGGGCAAGTAGAAGTATCCAATAGAGAGATCAAGCATATCTTAGAAAAAACTGTCTCGATATCCAGAAAGGATTGGTCACAGAAGCTTTCAGAAGCACTGTGGGCCTACAGGACAGCCTATAAGACTCCCATTGGAACAACCCCTTACCAACTAGTTTACGGAAAATCATGTCAATTACCCTTTGAATTGGAACACAAAGCATATTGGGCCATCAGAACCTTAAATTTTGATTACCTAGCAGCTGGTGAGAAACGCATCTTAGACATACATAAACTAGAAGAGCTCCGACAATCAGCCTATGAAAATGCCATCATATATAAAGAGAGAACCAAAGCATGGCATGACAAGAAGATCGTCAAGAAAGACTTTAACATAGGTGACCCTGTTCTTCTATACAATTCAAGACTGCGACTTTTTCCAAGTAAGCTTCGATTTAGATGGACGGGCCCGTTCGAAGTTTCCAAAGTCCTAAAATCCGGGGCATTGGAAATTAAGAACAAATCTTGCAGTCCGTTCGTTGTAAATGGACAAAGGCTTAAGCATTATGAAGGAGGTGACATTCCAGCATACTACTCCAGGTTCACGTTAACAGACCCACCTATCCTCGCACCAGATACATGACTTGAACTCGTCAAGCTAACGACGTTAAGCAAGCTCTGCATGGGAGGCAACCCATGGTTCTTTTCCTTTTCGTATTTATTTTCTTTCCGTCTATTTTGATTTACGTTTGTTTGCTTGTTTGTACATATATGTCTAACTTGTTTGGTGTGTTTGATTTCAGGGCCTGTTTTTCCTAACCTTTTCTTTCAGGATGCCACCAGTCAACGACATGCACGTGACCTTTAGAGACAACGCCCAGAGAGAGCGTTATGTGATGCTTTCACTCAGACCTATGGCACCCACTCGCTACCCAGACAGTGATTGCATGGAAGCTTTGGGCATAGAGCCCAGTGTCCGATACTTGACCCACCAGCTCAAATGGGACCAGTACGCTGATGATTTGCATCCCACCTATAGGAACCTCACTCTGGAGTTCCTCAGCTCTTTCTCCTATGATCCGTACTTGGGACCAGATGACCACACCAGCTTCAGGTTATTTGGCACAGAGTATTCGTTCACCCATACTGAGTTTGGTGATATTCTTGGATTTGAGACTGGAGTTGGTGCTATCCCTGAGCTGCCCATGGGTTACTTCATGAATAGAGACGTGGAGAAATTTTGGAGTGACATCTCTAGAGGTGGAGGCCCTGACCCTGATACTCACATTTCGCAGGTTATCCATAACCCAGTTCTCCGATACTTTCAGATGATCATTGCCCATACATTCTTTGGGAGAGCAGATGCTGATGACCACGTTACTGAGGAGGACATATTTTTCATGTTTTGTGCGAATCAGTCGCGTCGTTTAGCTTGTGGTAACTTTATGCTGTACTCTTTTAGTGGTGTTGCCACCTGGGCAGGAGGACCTATACATGTAGGAGGTAATGTGACTGAGATTGCTGCTGCTCTAGGCCTTGGCCGAAAGCTATTTCATTTGACTCCCTACTGCAGCCATACCACCATGGATATTGATTTTTGTTTAGATTGGGGGCTGATGAGAAGGAACTCCTTTAATCCCTCTCAGTTCAGACTCCTGATCGATGGTGAGACCATACATCATTTCACTTTGCTAGATCCTGTTATGACCAGTGTCCATGACCCAGCAAACTGGACATATGCCTTAGAAGGACACGGTGAGACGGTGGACGCACCACGACCCTGCCCAGAGCCAGAGTACGTTCCAGCTCCACCACCTGACAGGACCATGGTATGGTCAAATAATCATTCATTAGGTACTCCAAATATGCAGACCCAGATGGCGATGATGCGCCAAGAGATAGCAGATCTCCAACAGACTCTTGCTGACCTACACCTGGGGATGGAAGTGTTAGAGCTGACCCACGCTAGTGAGTACAATGTGCTGTATGAAGACATGGCGGAGCTCCGTCGTGAGATAGCGAGACTCCGTGGAGATGACTAGACTGATGACCAGACATCTTGATTTCCATTTTCGTATTATTTACTATATTTCTTATGCATTAATTTACTTCCAGTATCACCCAGACATATTTCCTACTATTTGCATTTGATATATTTCCGATTTATATTAAGGTTTGAGTTTTTTATGTTTATATGCTAATATTTTCTTTTCTTTTATTTTTATTCTTTGACAAAATATATAAAAAAAAATTATTATAAAAAATATATATGCTTGTGAAAATTTTGTGCAAAACTACATTTTTAGGACATATGGAATGCTAAAAAGACCCCCCAAGGCCAAATGAAGGACAAAATCCCATTCAAAAAGACAAATTGAGGCCCATCAGCGGATTTGCTCTCGTCGCGCCCGCGGCAGCGTCCTTGTAAAATCGGGACAAAACCTCCATTTCCACCATTTTTGAAGCTCCAACCTTTTCAAACCCATTTTCCCTCCGAAAAATCCCTATAAAACCCCATTGAAATTCATATCTCTAGCATTCACCAATCATCTCTTAACTTTCCATTTCAATTTCCATCAACAAAAACCCAAAAAAATCCAACCTTTACCATACCACTTTTCTTCCACCCTCTTCACCATCTTCATCAATGGAGTTTAATGGAGTCATTCTTCGGGAAGGACAATCCGGGAATAGGCAGAGGCGGCAACTTCAAAAGCTTCAGGATCGAGAAATTCTCTCGACGAGGTATGTCGACGATACTTGCTTGCACGCTTTAGGGGTTCATCATAGTGTTTTCCATTTGTTAGACTTTGTAGGTTTAGGCACTGTTTTCACCACAAAAGAGCCCACCTATGAGAGGATGACGGTTGAGTTTTTGAGTTCATTGGTTTATACCGTTCGTCCCGACACTGCTAGCACAGTCGGTACCGTGCATTTTAGACTGTTTGCTATTGAGTATCAGTTCAGTACCGATGAACTAGCAGGTCTATTGGGATTCCCTCATGGGGAGGGTGCTGTTTGTGAGGCTCCTTCAGATACTGAATGGTCAGTCGAGATATTCGCCTTCTGGCGTAGGTTGTCAGATACTATTGTTGATTCCTTTAAGGGAATACTCGCCTCGACCATTCATAACCCGGCCATAAGAATTTTCAGATATCTTTTGGCATACTCTATTTTTGGCCGGGAGAATCAAAACAAAGTTAATAGCAAAGAACTTTTGTTCTTGCGAGGATGCCTCACAGATGTAAGAATCAATCCGGTTCCATTTATGATCGCCCACATGTGCTTAACGGTAAATAAGGGTGGACCGATAGTTTTTGGCGGATTGATTACGTCTATTGCTCGGGTACTAAATTTGAATGATGAGATAGCTACCTTAGAACCACTGCCCCCTCGCACAATTAATTTAAAATTTCTGAAAGACATGAAATTGTGCCGATCGAGGAGGGCTGGTGGTTATGAGTTGATGATTCACGGGGTAGCCGTCGAATCAATTGTTATGCCGTGCAGTAGACGTACAGATGTACGATTCGAGAGGAACTGGATCTATGACCTTACTGCCCCACCTTTTCTAGGTCCAATTCCTCCTAATGTCCATGACAATGAGGGGCCTGACACAGATGATGAGTATGACCATAGAGAGCATGTGTCCCCCCCTCGCCCTACACAATCACACACCGCACCATCTTCTTCTAACACTTTTGCAGGAGCTGCTCCCAGATTTTAAATTACGGAGGAGATGTGGCGAGACCATATGGCTAGAGAAGCACGGCATGAAGACCTGCTCTCTTCCATTCAGCAACAGATGGCAGACCAGATGAGCTTTATGCAAGAGTCGCAGCGGAGAGCAGACCAATCTTACGAGACCATCTCCCGTACTCTGCTTGCGATCACCAATGAGCAGTCCCGTCAACAGCAATATAACCATCAACATTTTCAGCTTATGGAGGCCACTCAGGGTTCCATCTTAGGTAACCTTCGTGAGGTGAAAGCTGCTCAGGCAGAATTGCAGGCTAGGATGGACCAGCGAGGCCATCACCGTAGCAGATCCCGTCATTCCGAGCGTTCAGTACAGGGCGGCGAGGGCACCAGCGGTCCTCACTAGTTTTGCCAGGTTCCTTTCTCCTTAGCTTACTTCGAAACATTGGGGACAATGTTTGATTTAAGTGTGGGAGGAGATTTTATCGTTTTTATTTCCGTCGTTTTAGTAGTTTATTTTTATTTCCCTTCAGTTATTTACTTTTGTTTCTGTTTTAGAAAATGCATGTGTTTGAAGAGTCATTAGTATAAGTATATTTTTTGGTTCACCTTCATTTTTTCCCACATATTTTAACCCAAAAAAAAATAAAAAAAAATAAAAAATAAAAAATAATTTTTCTAGAAAAAAGTGTTGTTCTGAAAAATTTCTGGACTTTAAGACAGGTTCGGGTTAGGATACGATGACTTGGGAGAACCTTCGAAACATCAGTATCGTCCTAATTTCATTTCAAAATCATCCTTAGTAGTTTATTTCAGCAATCAGCTCCGGCCTAAACATGTTCTAAGTAGGAGACCGACGAATATAAGTGACTGATCTGAGTGCATATACAAAAAAAAATGAAAAAAGAAAAAAAAAAGGTAATAAGATGTTTAAGATGTTTAGCTTGCTCATTTCAGTTGGTTCAGAGGTATCTGGCGCTGAACTCGGTAGGGCGGATTACGATCCGATCCCCCACAACTGCACTTGAGAGGAATAAAAGGATTTTACACAGTTCCTTGTGCCAGAAATCCGGTATGAAAAGATCAGAATCACTAACAGGTCACTCTACCATGAAGCATGTGCGGAAAACGGGCTTAATGTGATTGCGCTTGAATGAAAAGGACTCAAAAGAGATGGAAAAGGAAGGCCTAAGTATTGTGGGATATAATGGGTTGATTGGTATAGGAGCGAAGTTTATGTCCGTATTTGCGGATTAGTGTCATCACGATGCCCTTGGTTCACTCAGTTAGTACCGACCATTGCATCCAGACTCGGACTTAGAAGCCCTTTTCGCCCAAAAATCATCGATCGACACTGATTTTTCTATGAGCTTTAAATGTTTTGCTTGAGGACAAGCAAAGGTCTAAGTGTGGGAGAATTTGATGACACTAAATTATACTGTATTTTCGACTCTGATTTCACATGCATATTGGTTTTTTTTCTATTATTTTTGCTTTGTTATTGTTATGTTTTCCTTTGTTTTCAGGTTTTCAATAAATCGAGGTCCCAGACGAAAAAGGGTGCAAAAGGAGCAAGAATTCAAGTTTGGCAGCAATTTACTCTGGTCGCTTCTCTTGTCGCGGGCGCCCCAGGGTAGGCGACGACGTGTCCCATGATCTCCACAACTCAACTGCCACGTTCCCACGATCAGCACTCACCTTTGCCGTTTTCTTCATGTCGCGGGCGCGGTAGGCCTGTCGCGGGCGCGACAAGGCAAAATGAGTTCCCGCCCATTTTTCAAGCCAAGGTCACTTTTGTCTTTGCACCATGCCAACTTTGCCTATAAATACTCTCAGAACTCGAATTTTAGGATCATCCAATCTTAGTTTACTTCATCCTAGGCATAAATTTCACTCTTGTAAAGCAGTAATCTTCTCACATCGAGGAGTTATTGGACTGTGTGTGATCGAGTTTGTAATCAAGTCTTGGAGTGTCTGTAATCAAGTTGGAGCACTTTGGTAGAAGTAATCCTGCCAGCATTTTCTTTTCCGTACATTGTACCAGATTTAAAGACTCCGCTTTGGAGCAGGTTTTATTTTAATCGCATTTACTTTCATTTATTTCTTGCACTTGCTTTATTTTGTTTATTTATTGTCTTGCCTTACTTTTCAAAACTTTACTTTTCAAAAGACTTAATTCCATACATGATAAGAATTAATATGACTGTTATAACTACCATGGCTGGCTAAGTTTTAGATAGGTAAGAATGTAACGACCATAATCACCGTAATACGTCTATATGTTAATAGAAATACTTAAGGGTTGTTTTAATCTTTAACACAAGTTTTCTGTACTTAAAAGCAATGTTGGGTAAGATCGAAAGCCGTCCAACCATTTGTGAACTTGTTTAGTTCTCAACTGATCAAATACAGCGAAAGCGCTTTGCTCAGTTGAGTAGGGATTTTTAACACTTTAGAAAAGAGATTTTAAAACTATTTTCGGACGCGTTAGTGGGATTAGAATCTGATTCATTTTGAACCTCTTTAGTTTAGAGATTTCAGGTCAAAATACTTTTCTGTTTAGTTTAGAATTTGCATTTCTTAAAAGTAAGTTTTCTATGACTTTAACGCAATGCGCGCCTTTTTATAAGTGACAATAAAGGGGTTAGTTTAGAGGGTAAACTTGGTTCTGACTACGCGAAAGCGACAGTTCCTGTTAAATTGAATTCTTTTCTTAAAATAGAAGATATTGCCCGTAAGTAGTTCTGTTGATGAATATAGAAATATTATCGGTTATGAGAATTACATTCAAGCCTATTGTTTTGTCTGAATTTCATTACCTCGTCATTTACTTTTATTTATTTTCCTCTGCATTAGTAAACCCTGAATTGAACTGCCTTAGATAAGCACTGCAACAAACGGAAATCGTTAGATCGACATTTGGTCTCTGTGGATACGATAACTTTTTATATTCCTCTGACGCGATTCGTGCACTTGCGAATACAACGCATCAAGAATCAAAGCCCAAAGAGTGTACATAGTTACTGTCCCAAAAATGCAGCAGAGACTGCAAATTTGTATTGAGTAACCGGTTGCCTTATATTGAGTAACCGGTTACTCTAGGAAAAATTTTCCCAGATCACTCAAAAACAAGTGCTGGGTTCCCAGTTTCAACTTCCCACCTCTTGGGTTGATGAATAGGCTTGTAAACCCTTGTTTTGTGTTTGTTTTGATGATGAGATGATCTTATGAAGGATGCAATTAATCGAGCTTAAACCTGAAAATCCTGCACATAAAGAAAAGTGCGAATGCGTATGCCAACGATGCGAATGCACATGCTCATGCAAAAGCAAAAAGGGAGGTTAAATTTTTGGTTACGACAGCTGCCCCTATTTAATCCTCGTTGACCAGAATGTGCGAATTGGGCTAGCTTTTTGAAGATTCAAGGTAAAAGGGGATTAAATAAAAGAGTAGCTCGAAAATTTGGTCGATGGCGACAAAAGAAGGGTTGAATGTTTTGAGGGTTGATAAGTGCAAAGTTAGGCTGAATATCTGCTGGGAGATGAATCAAGCCAAAAGAAAGGGAGTATGCTTGATGCATATGCCATATATGTGTTGTTCTACATGATGCTTGATATCATGCGATGCAACAATGCAGGTCAAAGTATTGCGTGGTGGTCAAGCAGAAATTGTAGCAAAACGAACTCGACATTCTCGGCTGGGTGAGGACCCACAGATAAAGACGACCTGCTGGAAAAAGGTCCACGAAGCGTGACAACTCTTGCTGGGAAGAAACCGAGAAATATTAGATTTCTAGATTATCATCGTTGACACTGCTGGGAATGAGAGGATCAGATCCAGCTCTTCATCATGATTGCCTCTGTCGGGAAAAAGAACCCAGAAAACTACCATTGACTCCGCTGCAGGGAGTTTACCAAGGTCCGGAGAACCTCCTTTGTTTGGGGGAAAGAATGAGGAACCAAGTCGTACCACTGCTGAAGCGTGACAATTTCGACCTGCTGGAAATGATGCACAATCCGTGCTGGGGAGAAGAACAAACATCTCCTTTCGGGGTACATCATGACAACTTTGCTGGGAACCTTATGGATCTGTTGGTGATTGGAAATTAACCAACCTTTCTGGAGAACCATAAAGGCGGTTGCTGGGGAAATGATGACTCTGCTGAGGAAACAACAACTTCTTTAAAGAACCATCATATTGTTGGCCGGGCGTTAGGCTTGCCAATGGATATTACCGATTTCCTGCGTGAGTCACCAGTAAAAATGTGCAATGCATAATGATTTTTCCATTGATTTAGCTTTTCTATTTTTCTCACCACTTTATAGTATTATGTGATCACAAATAATCGTTTATTTTGCAAACAAAATACTGAAAAGAAAACAATTAAGAAATCGAATAATGCATTTTATTTAATGTGAAAATATGTACATAAGATGTGTACAAGGATGCAAAAATCCTTGATGAGGAAATTTGCAATAAAATTGAAAAACAAATGTAAATGGCAAAGGGAAATCATGTTTTACATTGATTACAACATTGGCTACCATCCATTGTAAGTCTAGGTTGCAACGCCTTGCACCAGTTGATAATGATTTGACTGCTCTATTGTCGTCTGAGGTCCAACTATGATGAAGGGAGGCTCAAGTGTTCATAGTCAAATGCCTTTATCCCTAGTTTTTGCCTGGACATATTTCTTATTTTTTTTTCCGTCCACCAGGATACCCATTTTTGCCTAAGTCGCCCTTTCAGGTTTTCAACTTAGCGGGCTGTTATTGTTTTTTTTTTCATTGTCCCTAACTTTTGCATGGACATTTCTTTTTTTGGTCCATCGGGACGTCCATTTTTGCCTAGATTGTCCTTGCGGATGTCAATCTAGCGGACTCTTATCCATTTTTTTTCAGGCATAATATTTTTTGACTGTATCGGAGTTCATGGGCGATGGTAACTCCTCCCCATCCATGGTGGTGAGGATCAGGGCTCCACCTGAGAAGGCCTTCTTGACAATGAAAGGTCCTTCATAATTTGGGGTCCACTTGCCTCGTGGATCCGAGTGAACAGGTGAATATCTCTTGAGCACGAGTTCACCTTCACAGAACGTTTGAGGGAGAACTTTCTTGTCAAAAGCTCGCTTGAGGCGTCTCTGATACAATTGACCATGACAAACTGCTGTAAGGCACTTCTCTTCAATGAGATTCAGCTGGTCATATCTAGATTGGACCCATTCAGCTTCATCAAGACCTACTTCCATGATGACTCTAAGCGAAGGAATTTCAACTTCAATGGGTAGAACTGCCTCCATACCATACACAAGAGAATACGGAGTTGTCCCAGTAGAAGTGCGGACTGAAGTTCTGTAGCCATGTAGCGCAAATGGAAGCATTTCATGCCAATCTTTATAAGTCTTGACCATTTTCTGGACAATCCTCTTGATGTTTTTATTTGCTGCTTCGACGACGCCGTTCATCTTAGGCCGATATGGCGAAGAGTTTGGTGCTCGATCTTGAATTCTTGACACAACTCCTTCATCATCTTATTGTTAAGGTTACTGTATTGTCAGTGATAATGTTGCTAGGAACCACTTGTCGTGTAACGTTTGCGTAAGAAGCAGCTTCAACCCACTTGGTAAAGTAGTCGATAGCAACCAGAATGAATCGTTGATCGTTGGAAGCCTTCGGCTCGATCATTCCAATCATATCTATACCCCACATAGAGAATGGCCAAGGTGAAGTCAAAACGTTCAATGGAGTTGGAGGCACATGGATCTTGTCTCCGTAGATTTGGCACTTGTGACACCTTTTAGCAAAGTTGTAACAATCTACCTCCATTATTGTCCAATAATACCCAGCTCGAAGGATATTTTTGGCCATGGCAGGACCTTTAGCATGTACACCCTCGCAGCCCTCATGTATGGACCTTATGATCGTGTTTGCTTCGTGTCTATCCATGCATCTGAGCAACACGGAATCATAATTCCTCTTGTACAGTATACCGCCACTTAAGAAGAATTTGGCGCAGAGCCGCCTAAGAGCTTTCTTGTCAGTGATGGTAATACCCTCGGGATATTCCTGTTTTTCCAGGTATCTCTTAATGTCGTAGAACCAAGGCTTGTCATCATCCTCATCCTCGATTGCTAAATAGTGTGCTAGCTCATTCAAGTGATCAATGCGGATATGAGGAGCTTCATTCTTCTACTTGACCTTGAACATGGATGCTAAAGTGACAAGAGCATCAACTAGTTGATTCTCCTCTCTAGGGATATGGTGAAAAGAGATCTCATCAAAGTAAGGAATCAACTTCGCAATGTGTTGTTGGTACAGAACCAACTTAGAATCCCGAGTCACAAAGTTCCCTTTGACTTGGCCAATAACCAAAGCAGAATCTCCATAGACCTCAAGAATCTTGATTCTCATGTCAATAGCCGCTTCAATACCGTAGATACATGCTTCGTATTCAGCCATATTGTTGGTGCATGCAAAGTATAATCTAGTAGTGAAGGGAAGGTGAAAACCTGTTGGAGAGATGAGGATATCACCAATTCCACGACCTTTGGCATTGGAGGCACCATCGAACACGAGCGTCCATCACGCCCCTGGTTCGGGTCATATGTCAGGGTCTAGATTCTTATAATCTCTGATAAATAGAACATCCTCATCGGGAAAGTCAAACTTCATTTATTGATAACCCTCTACAGGTTGATGGGCAAGGTAGTCAAACAAGACGCTCCCTTTTATTGCTTTCTGGGTAACATGTTGGATATCATACTCAGTTAACAGCATCTGCCACTGAGCAATCCTTCCAGAGACAGCAGGCTTTTCAAATATGTACTTTATCGGATCCATTTTGGATATCAATAAAGTAGTATGGAAAATCATGTATTGTCTTAGGCGTCGAGCAGCCCAGACTAGAGTACAACAAGTTTTCTCTAAGAGTGAGTATCTGGTCTCACAATCAGTGAACTTCTTGCTCAGATAGTAAATTGCATGTTCTTTTCTGTCAGTGTCGTCATGTTGACCTAAAACACATCCCATTGATTCATCGAGAACGGTATGATACATGATTAAAGGCCTACCAGGAACCGGCGGTACTAAGATCGGTGGTTCTTGCAAGTATTGTTTTATTTTGTCAAAAGCTTCTTGACAATCATTATTCCATTCGAACGATTGATTTTTTCTTAGCAATTTGAACATCGGTTCATAAGTAGCCGTCAAGTGAGAAATGAATCTTGAGATGTAACTAAGTCTGCCCAGAAAGCCACAAACTTCTTTTACTGTTTTGGGAGGCGGAATGTTCTGAATTGCCCTAACCTTGTCGGGATCAACTTCAATGCCCTTCTGACTCACAATAAAGCTCAACAGTTTACCAGATTGAACTCCGAAGGTGCACTTCATAGGATTCAACCGCAATCTAAACTTCTAGAGTCTGTCAAACCGTTTCTTCAGATGAACCAGGTGATCATCTTCTGTTTTGGACTTGGCAATCATATCGTCCACATAAACCTCAATTTCTCTATGAATTATATTGTGAAAGAGGGTTGTCATGGCATGTTGGTATGTTGCCCCTGCATTCTTCAAACCGAATGGCATGACTTTGTAATAATATGTACCCCACGGTGTGATGAAAGTAGTCTTTTCCATATCAACAGGGGACATTTTGATCTGATTATACCCTGAAAACCCGTCCATGAACGAAAAGACAGAGAACTGCGTTGTATTGTCTACCAAGACATCAATATAAGGCAAAGGAAAATCATCTTTCGGGCTTGCCTTGTTGAGATATCGATAATCCACACACATTCTGACTTTTCCATCTTTCTTTGGAACTGGGACGTTGTTGGCAATCCATTTAGGATATTTGGAAGTGGCGAAGAACCCAACATCAAACTGTTTCTTTACCTCTTCTCTGATTTTGAGTGCCATGTCGGGTCTAGTCTTCCTGAGTTTTTGCTGGACAGGAGGACATCCGGGCTTGAGTGGCAAGTGATGTTCAACGATGTTGATATCCAACCCAGGCATATGTTGATATCAAAGCCCAAAGAGTGTGCACAGTTGCTGTCCCAAAAATGTAGCAGAGACTGCAAATTTGTACTGAGTAACCGGTTACCTTATATTGAGTAACCGGTTACTCTAGGCAAAATTTGCCCAAATCACTCAAAAACAAGTGTTGAGGTCCTTCCCACCTCTTGTGTTGATGAATAAGCATGGAAACCCTTGTTTTGTGCTTGTTTTGATGATGAGACGATCTTATGATGGATGCGATTAATCGAGCTTAAACCTGAAAATCCTGCACATAAAGAAAAGTGCGAATGCGTATGCTGACGATGCGAATGCACATGCTCAAGCAAAAGCAAAAAGGGAGGTCAAATTTTGGGTTACGACAATATGCAACATGCACGACATGATAGTCATGCATGGGTTCTTCCCTTGGATAGAGATACATGCAATTATATTAATAAGAGTATAAATAAAAATATTAAGGATAAAGTCATGGCTGAATATTGACATATAAGACATACCATGTAATGATCAATTAACTTGGAAAATGAGATATCATAGTATCATGCCAAGCATATATAAAAACGAGAAAGCAATAGTGCATAAAGGCACGAAAGACTTAATATAAATCAACTAAATTTAAGAGAATTAGACGATTATCAATCTTAAATTAGTACAAATATAATTACTCACTAAAAAAAAGAAGAAATGATAATTATAAGTGTTTGATTAAATTTTAATAAAAAGTAATTATAAAGTTCAATTTTAAATTTATTTAGTACTTAATAAAATTAAGAATCAATTTTATTTTTTAATTATAAAATAATTTGAATGGGCTAAGTAATCTTAATTAATTAAAAGCATTTTAAAGATAAAATGGAAAGGTTTTTTATTTTATAAAAAGTTTATGTTTACTACTTAAAAGATTTTATTTATATAAAAAAAACAAGTTTTATTTTTATTTATTTTAAAAGGAAAAGTCATATTTATTATTATTTGAAAAGAAATTTATATTTATTAAAAAAGGTTTTATTTTTTATCATCAAAAAAGGAAAGCTTATTCACTATTAAAAGAAAAAATATATTTTTATTATAAAAAGATATATTATTAAAAAAGGTTATTTTACTATTAAAAGGTTTATTATATTATTAAATTAAAAAAAAAAACTGACGAGAGACTAGAGATAAAACGCTGGCAACTGATGGACCCCCGATTAAAAACCGTCACGTCCGTCTGATTATACGAGTCAAATATTTGACTCAGTTAAACAGCCAAAGACGAGGGTGTATGGAAAGGAAAGGTGCGTATGCATACGGGGAATCCTACTCCTGTTAATCCTGAAGGAAAAACAAAGCCGCACTCTTATCCTCTCTCATTACATCTCTTTCTCTCATTGTCTTTCTCTCTCACGAGATCCCTCTCTTTCCGCTTCAATCGTTTTTCTCCTTCCTCGCCTCAGTCGCTACTCAGCTATTACTCGACTCGCTTGCAACATTTCCGCCGCGGCTTCACCGGAAGAAACAACTCCATCACGTCAACTCTCTCACTCGCGCAAGCCTCACACATGTTAACCCAAAACGGACACGGAGTTCTTCAAATTGAGGGCAATTAGGATAATTCGATGGTATCAAGCAGCAATTGAACAAGTATCTATGTGATACAAGGGAAAGGTTGAACGAAGTTACCTATCGGAGTTCGTTCAATGCGTCTTCAGCGGCGAAGTTCAGCTATTCCGGTACGCTTCAATGCTCTTCCTCTCCTCTCTTGTTGTGTGCGTGTTGTTTGCGATGTTTTCTTCTCAATTCCGTTTCGATTCTTCCCGTTCTGTCTTCATTTTTTGTGCGTGTTTGTATTGTTGTTGCTGTGATTTCTTTGAATTCGTGTTGGTGGCTATTTGTTGTCCTTGTGTTCTGATGACTTCCGCTTTGTGTTGATTTTGGTGTGCGAACCTCTCCGCAAATCGTGTGAAATTTCTCACTTCGTTGGCAATGCTGGCTTTGTGTGTTGTGTACGACGTGTGTGTGAGGTTCTTTATGTGTGAATTGTTGCTTTTCTTTATGCTGCGTATGAATCTGTCACCATGTGTTTATGAATTTTCTCTCTTACTATATGTGTGTTTGAGGGCGTGTATGAAGGGGAGGAGTGAGTGTGATGTTGTGGTATTGTGTATGCGCCCATGTTCTTGTGCGTGTGAATCCTTTTATAGGTGTTATGACATTGAATTTCTGATTTTGGAATTGAATGCCCTGCTAATTTTATGTGATAATCCTTTCCATTTTCAAATAGACATGCTTGTAGATTGTTTTGGAAAGATTTCGAAATGTGTCGGGAACTTGTTTTGGAAACAGGAATATGATATCGTTTCCGTTTTCGTCTTGATATGCTTGCGGCTTGTTTGGGAATATTGGAACATGATCTTAAAAACTTTCAAATTCATTAAATGTGTGTTTTGCTGCTATAGATGAGCTTGAGTGTGTTTGGGAAAACACTTTTTGATTCTCTTTATATTTTTGTGATTCATGTGATCAAACTTGGGAGCTTTTAAGGATCTTTACCTTTTGAAAGGACACGATCTGCAATGGTAAGTGCTACATGTAGCTTTCTCGATTTCTTTTCCAATCATCTCAGGAATGAACTTACTGACCAATTCCTTCAAATTACAGGATGGTGCTTGGTTGGTCATGATTTGTCTCATCTTCCTATGGATTTGTTTAGCTTGGCTAGTCTCATTGTGACAGCTTTCTAAGAGATATTCTCCGGCATCAAAGTAAGTTTCATTATTTTCAAAAGAATAAAAAATCCAGAATTCTTATAGTGATATGCTCTAGTTTTAGTTTTTGTGGAACAAAAGTTTGCTTAGCATTTGCTCGAGAATTGCTCACTATTTTGGTATGCCATTCTCCTTCCTTTCAATAAGTTGTGTGATAGCTAACGAAACATAGATTGCTGTGATGATGTTAATCGGAGCTGATAGTTATTCAAGCTTCTTGTCAATTGTTATGGCTGTTAATTGACACTAATAGTAGCCATTTGAAATGCTATGAACTTTGTGCGATCAAGTCATTCATGGCGATTGTCGTCTCGTTGTTTGTATTTACAAATTGGATGAAGTACTGCCTTTGACATTTTTATTCCTTTGGATGCTGCCGAGGTTTTTTGTATGAAAGGTCTACGCCTAATCTTGCCTTCTCTTGGAATGCAGGTATTTGTCTGTAATTCGCGGCGATTAAGACAACATAGCTTCTTGGAACGGTTTGTTAAAGCGAGTATCTCATCTTGTACTCCAAATGCTTGTATACTGAAATGAATCCAAACTGTGTCGCACATAATATAGTTTGTTTATTGGTAATTATTGGTTATTGAATTAAGTTTTTTAGCTGTATGTTCTTCATATTGAAATCAAATGCTTCTCATACAGGGCCAAATATTTGAACAGTAACGTGTCATAGCTCTTTGCATTTAGGATAGTACCACATATCTTCAGGCACCAAAGGTTCTTCACGCAGAGAAGCTTCCAAACAGGTGTACAACGAGAGAAATTCAGAACGAGCTTTTTTTTAGTTACAGGCCCATATTTCAAAACTTCAGGCAAAGTTTCAAGTGGATGACTATCATACTTCTCCAAAAGCTTCTGAGACCAATCGATATAAACTAACACTCTTGCCGACTATAAGTTATATGGATTTCTTACTGTAACGATAGTAACTAGACTGTAGGAACTAGGCATATCAGTGTAATTTCTTTTCGCATGCCCAAACAATAGTTGCCATCAGGGGTTTTTCATAATAAGGCTTGATATTTTCCTTATTTAAATTGCCAGTAGCAAACTTGTTTTATTAGCCGTAGAGTTCGAAGAAAATGTAGGTATGTATCACAGGGAATAATGCATAAGTGATAACAGTCTAAGTTATTTTTCTTAAATTCAACTAATGTGAACTATGAAGCAATCACGACCTCTGGTATATTCCATAAAACAAATTGCTCATCAAGTATTGAAGGTGACCTTGAACTTGTAATTAATTGGAGCTTTGTAAAGAACTTTGAACTTGCACTTTAAAAATGAACCTTTGTAGCATGAATCCTGCAATATGATCTTTGATTTTTGAATTTACTAGAGCTTGCGATCTTGAAATAATGACTTGAATTTCAAGGAATCCTTATAAATGGACCTTCAAACTTTAACATGCTTACCAACTTTGATCCAAATCAGTTTGAACTCAACAATATGGACCAAGCTTTGATGTCATTGAGAATCCATAATCATATCACTCTTACTTGGTTACCTAAATCATAATGAATCCACAACTTCACCCTTTAGGACCACTTTAAGTTAAAGAAAAAAAAAATTGGTCGCGTCTTGAAGTACTTGACTGAGAGCTTGAGTATTTGAAATCAATGCCCCTGCACAAGCTTGTTAGTCACAATAAACACGCATACAAGGACTGCATGACCTAAAGATGCTATGCAAGATGATGGACAAAGAAGTGGGATCTTAGAGTCAAAAATTAAGGTGTGACACAAGGACCCAAAGACTTCCTAAAAGCATAAGATAGAAATTAGTCATATCTACTAGTTCAATCCCTAGGAGAGTCAAATTTCCAGAACATCCTATCATTCCAAGGTTGATCTTTATCCCTTAAACCAACAGCCTCCTCTTGGGCATCATACAAAGACCCCTCTCTACACCAGAGTCTATCTTTTCTTGAGAGACTTGGACAATCTCTGACTCCTCTTGCGCTTCATTCAAGTTAGACTTGGAAAGTCTCACTCTCACAGTCTCCTTTTGGACCTCACACAGAGACCCTCAGGCCTCCTAAAAATTATAGGATAGATCCTGATCATTTTACAAATACACCAATCTCCAGCAGAGTTAAAAACTTCTAAGGTTTTTAAACTCACCTTAAACTCCCCTGACCCCCCCAAAAAGGTTTAAACTTTCACCTTAAACATTCTAGCCAGGGTCAATTGACCATCAATAAATCCCTAATGAAATCAGACCCCCATGGCATCTGGTAATTAAACTCTTCCTTGATTCCCAGCAAGAGTAAATCCCTTTGGATTCCCTAATACAATTTGGACCTGCTCCTGGATTTCCATAAATCCTCAGCAAGAGATAGCCTCCTCTTAGGCTTCATATAAGAATTTTCCCCAGTCAGCCTAAATCTTGGGCTTTGTACAAGACAAAGTAAAACCCTCCCCAGTGGAACCATTTTCTTTAGCTTCAACCTTGGGCTCTGATCAAGGCACACAAAAATCAACATCCCCTCAGATGAGACCATTAGTCCTCTCTGTAGGAGGATATCTCCTCTGTACATCACATTTCAATACAAACAATTAAACCTTTTCCAGATAATTATTATAAGTGGCACACTTGTTGATTCAAAATCTAAGCTGGAGTCCTTCCCTTATCCTGGCTAAAATTTATCTTTCATCTGACTTTTGTAAGTGGTGTTGAATGCAGAATAGGGCAAGCAGCAAAAATATTTATTTTCGGAAAGAATTCCCTCTGGGATTTATGTCGTGTCCACAAAGACCGGTTCGAGGGAAAGAATGTCGTTCGACAGTCTCTCGCGTTTATGAGTTGTTTAAATGGTTTTAAACATAAAAACAGAAAAGTAAACAGTAAAACATAAAACAAATTCATTCTTCAGCAAGACAAACTTTTCCGGCATGCACATAACCGACTCCTCACAAACTTAAACTTACCGACCAGTTATACTCCACCTACAATACTCCTCAATATCACCCAGCATCGCTCACAACAAAGGTTATGTCTAACGCAAAGTTGAGAGAACAACCGTGTTACCCTCGTCGACACTCTCGCACGCGACTCAAGACACGGAGGCATTAAGCTTCGACGCCTAATGAAGGTTGTTAGCTCTTAAATCTATCTCTAGAATCCAGAAACTAATAGATAATCATCCCTAATCGAAGCTTGCGAGGATTATCTTTAACGCAACCCAAACCCCACGCATAAAGCAAAAATCACAGACAATCACCAATAAAGATTTGTAAAGCAAGTTTTATACAACGCCATGGGCGACAAATATACATGAGATCATAGTCAATACATATACAAAACCCAACAAAGAAGAAAAACACAAGAAGAAGAGAAATGAACCAAACATCTCGCGATTTGTCAAATGCCGGTCGACGATCAATCCACTCCGGATCATCTGTATGCAAGCTTCCATGTTATTTTCTAAGCTAATCTACTGAAAAATGAAGTTTGATGGAGTTGGAGCAAGAATCCCCAAAACCATCCCTAGAAAATGACTGAAAATCTATTAAATACAATTACAAAGTTCGCACATTCGCTTTGCGAACGAATCATTCGCCTAGCGAACCTCAAAAAATGGCACTTAAGTGCCTCTGAACAGTCAAACCACCTATGCAAATTTCCAGAAGTTCGCAGTGCGAACGATTTATTCGCTTAGCGAATACTCGCTGCTCAGTTTGCAAAGCGAACTTTGGTTTCTTTCTCCCCTGTCCAATTCTGGACTCCTTCGCTGGGGCCTTCGCTGGACCTTCGCAAAGCGAACATTCGCTGTCAACTTGCAAAGCGAACTTGACAGCAAACCTGTCCTTATTTTGACCACAACTTTTGAACCGTAACTCTGATTTACGCACGGTCGGAAGCGCTGGAAAGCTTATTCAACGCTCTTCATGAATATGGCAAGATAACCTTGCATGAATACCTACAAAAAATGAGATAAAATATTAAACTCAGTAATATTTACACGATACGCAATATTTACACTAAAATGTAAAGTAAACGTATTTATAAACAAAGCGGGGTTTATTCGAATGATATTAACCAAAATGTATCGATAAGTGCAACAAAACTTATATACAAAAATAGGTACATTTTGCACTTATCAAACTCTCCCCAACTTACATAATTGTTTGTCCTCAAATAAGAATCAAACAACTCAAAGAAACTGAGTGATAACCAAAGAATCACAAATCAACAAGTTTTGAAAAACGGAAAACAAATGTATGGTTCAAATGAAAAACGGTACACACAAAGTAAAGACTTACCACTAAACTACAACGATAACATAGTCACGAAACAAAAGCAAAGTACAAAAGTCATGCCAAAAATCCTAAAACAACACAAGTTCCAAAGTGAATCACACCTAGCAAACACAATCATCGGTAGATGAAAAACACAAAATGGGGTACTTATCACTCACACAACAATCATGCAAACAATAGACTAAATTATGCAACCATCCAAAAATTCACATTGAACAAACAAAGGCAAGAATCACAAGGACTTTCAAGGTTGTAGCGTGGGCGGGTAAACAAACAAGGGGCAATTTCTAAAGGTAATTGAAACAAAAACTTGCCTAAACCTAAGGGAGTGATCAACTCACAAAAGTTCAAACACAAAATTCCAATCAAATTCTTCCAAAATCCCAAGTGTTACACAAAACAAAATACTTATTTAGCACAATTATTTGAACTCTTTTTGTTTCCTTTCTCAAGGATTTTCTTTTTCTTTCTTTTTCACATTTTTTTTTTCTTTTCTTTTTCATATTTTTCTCTTTTTTCTTCAAAGGTTCGCAAAGCGAACGATTATTCGCTAGGAGAACACTCGATAAGACGTTCGCAAAGCAAACTTTGGTCCCTTTCGCCACTGTCCAATTCTGGGAGCCTTCGCTGGGAACTCGCCAGCCATTCGCAAAGCGAACATTCGCTGTCATACTCGCAAAGCGAACATGACAACAAAACAGCCCTTTATTTGACCTCATAGAAACCAACCAATGGGTAAACAATCATTCTCTCCCCAACTTGAATTCAACCATATCATCATGTGAATACTCCCTACTTTCTAAGGCAAGGTAAAAATTCATACAACAACACAAAATTGAGGGTTCAAGAAAAAATAATCAATCAAAATCCATATAAAAAGTAAATTTGACACTCATAGACAAGCATCAAAATCAAACAACATGGATAATGACCAAAGGCTCAAATGGGTTACAAATGATCACACACTCGCAAGGTGAATGACTATTTGGCTAGGTAGTTGTGCTCAAAATGAAACAAAATGCCTTGATCCTTTTCAGTCATTTATATAATCAACACAAACAAAATATTAAGCATAATAAAATCCAGTTAAAACAAAAATGTTGGTACTCCGCGCATATATGAACAATGGAAAGCTACCTCACAAAAAGGGTGGGAACTAAAGTGATTCACAACAAAAACAAGTATACAAAAGAATGAATGGCATGGAAGTTTGTAAAATGCCTAAGTATCATTGATATGCTAAAGTCAAGAAAGCGATAAATACATACCTCAGACGTGTATAAAACTTAACAAAATCATTACCATACATCCGCAAGTTGAAACGATCAAACTTGGAACATCACCAAATTTCCTCAAGCTACTCAAAACAAGCTCATTGACAAACACGAAAACTATTAATATGAACAAACTGAAAAACCAAAAAAAATTCATTAAACAAGTTGTAAAGTGAAGATTTGATAATTTTACGAAAAATCCGAGTACAACTTGTTTAATGAATACTCACCACACTACCTAAACTAAACAACAACAAAAGAAAAGAATACACCATGCTTGTTTTACGTCGTAAGCTCGATGCCTTTACAATGCTTAGCTAGTAACTTCCTTCCTTCATGCCATAGTGATGCCTCACCGCGCAAACCAAAAGCAAGTGCCCTAACCAAACACTTAAACAAATGTTACGGGAACAAAATGTATACAACACTTGAACAAACATAATGAAAACAAACAATATATACGATATATACAAAACTCAAAAACAAAGAAACTATTGCAATGCGATTCAATATCAAAATCGATCCCCGACAACGACGCCATTTTGTTGGTTGCAGAATAGGGCAAGCAGCAAAAATATTTATTTTCGGAAAGAATTCCCTCCGGGATTTATGTCGTGTCCACAGAGATCGGTTCGAGGGAAAGGAAGTCGTTCGACAGTCTCTCGCGTTTATGAGTTTGGGTTTAAATGGTTTTAAACATAAAAACAGAAAAGTAAACATTAAAACATAAAACAAATTCATTCTTCAGCAAGACAAACTTTTCCGGTATGCACATAACCGACTCCTCACAAACTTAAACTTACCGACCAGTTATACTCCACCTACAATACTCCTCAATATCACCCAACATCGCTCACAACAAAGGTTATGTCTAACACAAAGTTGAGAGAACAACCGTGTTACCCTCGTCGACACTCTCGCACGCGACTCAAGACACAGAGGCATTAAGCTTCGACGCCTATTGAAGATTGTTAGCTCTTAAATCTATCTCTAGAATCCAGAAACTAATAGATAATCATCCATAATCGAAGTTTGCGAGGATTATCTCTAACGCAACCCAAACCCCGCGCATAAAGCAAAAATCAGAGACAATCACCAATAAAGATTTATAAAGCAAGTTTTATACAACGCCATGGGTGACAAATATACATGAGATCATAGTCAATACATATACAAAACCCAACAAAGAAGAGAAACACAAAGAAAAAGAGAAATGAACCAAACATCTCGCGGTTTGTCAAACGTCGGTCGACGATCAATCCACTCCGGATCATCCGTATGCAAGCTTCCATGTTGTTTTCTAAGCTAATCTACTGAAAAATGAAGTTTGATGGAGTTGGAGCAAGAATCCCCAAAACCATCCCTAGAAAATGACTGAAAATCTATTAAATACAATTACAAAGTTCGCACATTCGCTTTGCGAACGAATCATTCGCCTAGCGAACCTAAAAAAATGGCACTTAAGTGCCTCTGAACAGTCAAACCGCCTATGTAAATTTCCAGAAGTTCGCAGTGCGAACTATTTATTCGCTTAGCAAATACTCGCTGCTCAGTTCGCAAAGCGAACTTTGGTCTCTTTCTCCCCTGTCCAATTCTGGACTCCTTCGATGGGGCCTTCGCTAGACCTTCGCAAAGCGAATATTCGCTGTCAACTTGCAAAGCGAACTTGACAGCAAACCAGTCCTTATTTTGACCACAACTTCTGAACCGTAACTCTGATTTACGCACGGTCGGAAGCGCTGGAAAGCTTATTCAATGCTCTTTTTGAATATGGCAAGATAACATTGCATGAATACCTACAAAAAATGAGATAAAATCAATTAAACTCAGTAATATTTACACGATACGCAATATATACACTAAAATGTAAAGTAAACGTATTTATAAACAAAGCGGGGTTTATTCGAACGATATTAACCAAAAAGTATCGATACGTGCAACAAAACTTATATACAAAAATAGGTACATTTTGCACTTATCAAGTGGCAAGCCTCTGGATTTCATATATCCAAGCCAATGTCCCTCTCTTAGCATGAAAGATTCATAAAGGAAAAAGTGGCATTGCTTTACACTGATTTAAAGCTTCTTCTTTCATGACATCTCTCTTATAAAGGAAATTATGGCATTGCTGGATTCCTCCCTGTCATACCCCAAATTTTGACCACCAAGATTTCCCATCCTTGTGCAAATCATTGCCACAATATGGATGTACCATCATGCCTCATCAATCTCCCAAAGATAGTTGACCATCCACCACAATCAAGAATTAGGGTTCGGGCCCTCTCAGGGTACTTAGATAAAAGATCAATCAAGAAATGATATGATCTTTAACTTGTCTAACCTCTTAAACATCCATAAAGGATCAAGAGGACCCTCACCTCAAAAATCAAGCATACAGTTGTGGCATTCCAAGTGAAAGGAGCCTCGAAACACCCGATATCACCCAATTAGGGTCTTGGACGACTAGGACCTCCAGAGTGAAATTTTCATAGGAGATTGAGCCAAGGCTTCAAAATATGACTCAATGTGCTCAAGATAACCCTAGGAATCCATTTGCAAAGTTAAATTACCCTCAGAGGATGCATTCCTCAAAAGTAGGGAATTAGGGTTTTTACGCGCCGAACCGCTCCGGAGCCAAAAGTCAAAACATGACTTTTTTTGGTAAAAATGATCCTTATGACTCACATTTTCATAAAATATGACTTATAATGTCATTTTAACAAGAATAAATCAAGAAATCATGATAACTTGTAAAAGGGGTAACCTTGAAAAATTGAAAATTTTCTAAGTTACTAAGTTTGGATGGTTTTGGTGCCAACTCCAAAGGCCATAACTTCTGATCTAGACCGCCATTTTGCATGATCCAAAGCCTGATTTGTAGGTCTTCCTACATTCTACAAAAGCTTCAACTACATGAAACTCTGATTTTTCATGGATTTTTAGTTAGGGATGGATCAAAATGGTGAAAAATCAAGAACATAACACTTAGTGCAAAACTGTCTAAGTATCAACTTTGGGCATCAAAGTTCATGAGGGGTTTTCAATTGGATTTAGATAGTTTCAATACTAACTATGATTACACATAAATTGTACCATGTGAGGGATTTCTAAAAAGCTCAAGAGCTTTCCATAACTCCATTTGAGCAAGGAGATATGACCCCCTAAAAATCACCATTTCCAACTGTCTTGTACAAGACAAAATTTTGCACTTTTGCTCGATTTGGAAAAATCAGATAAGTACAAGCCTTGTCATCCATTTGGACACCTCAGGGGATAACATCAAAGACAAATGATCTGATCCACAACCCTCCCAAGTCCAAGGATCTACATGTAGCCATAAATGTCCTAAAAGGGCTAAAAAGTACAAAGACTCCAATTTTGTTTCGATGCATTCAATGGATTCACAAGGTGGTAAGCATCAAGCCATTGCTAACTGAATTGAGTCAAGATTCAGCTATGAACCAAAGGAATCATAGCTTGTGCCATAACCTCAAGTCAATGGCTAGAGAAGACCAAAGATGCCTTTTGATCAACATTGGCCTAGGGACTATCCAAGCCTCCATTCACTATTGATGCCAAAACAAACTTGTTGCACTATAAATAGACATCAATTGTGATCAGTTTGAGTACACCAAAGCACCCAAACTGATGCTTTACTCAAAATCTCTCCTTCACTCCAAAAATGCCTTCATTTGCAAGTTACTATCGAATTTTGCATTAGGAAGCCATTCCATCATAACCAATTGATCTAACACTTTCCATATATCATATATGAGCTGATCAAACACCTCTTACACCTCTGAAACATCAGGATCATCATTTTCATTTCTCACTTGGACTAGTTGCAGTCAGAGTTGAGCCATCCTATCTAGAGAGTTTCAAAACATCTTGAAGGTTACAACACGATCCTTGAGACTCAAGGAAGCTAACCAGGCCATTGTTTCACTTCTGTAACACCTCTACCATTGAAATCGAATCCTTCTTGCAGAGGTAAGCCTTAAACTTTTAAACTCAATGAATCATGCATCATAAACATGTTTTTAAATTACCATTTTGTTTCTGAATATTTGTAGATCATTTTCCCTCAATCAATAGTTGTTTATCTTATGTGTATGTGATTTCATTGAGTTCTTGCACATTTTAGGGTTCATCTGGTTAGAGTGTAATATCTTTTGTTACACTTAGTTAAAATGAAATTGAATAAAGCCATTGTATTCCTTGTTTAAAAACGCACGATTTTCATCTTTATATCATGTGAAATGGTTGAGAAATGAGGCTTCACGTAGCTTGACCAAGGAAGAAGATGGCCATGACGCCATTCTTCAGAAATCCAACTAGTTTTAGTATATATTATTTCCTTGCCACGATATATTTGAATTAGCATTGCGCCCCAGCGGTTGATCAGCTGGTTTTGTGTGTGTAGCGAGCGAGAGGTCTGGGGTTCGAATCCCCCTCGCCCCAGACCTTTTGGTATTTTTTTAAACTATTTTTCCAAAGGATTTTTCATATATTATCTACTCTTTCCATTCTTTATCACCATCACACGCTGGCTCAGTTGGCAAGGGCGTGTTTTGTGAGTTGGAGGGCGAGAGGTCGTGGGTTCAATCCCCACCCATGACCAAATTTTTTTATCACTTGTCCAATTTCATTTCTTTTTCACATTATTTTCTTAAATGATTTGAAAAAATAATTTTTCTTTGAGTTTTTATGTTTTTGAATTAATTCTTTTTTTCAAAGTTCATGAGAAATGATAAAATATTTTATTTTATAAAAATCTCACAAAAAATATTATTTATTTTATATATTTAATATTTTCATAAAGAATTTATTTTATTTGTTTTTAAACATTTGAAAATAATTTCTTTCTCTTGATTTTAAATTCAAATGAGTTTTAAATCATTTTAGGGGTTAAAAATGATTTTTCAAACTTTGATCTTAGATCATAATTTGTTTTTCACATATGTTTGGCAATTTTGATTATTTTAATTGAATTTTTATTTAATTAAAATGCCTTTTTCAAAATCAAATTAGGGTTTTGATTATTTTCACCCTCACAAACATTTTTCAAAACACTTTAGGGCCTCTAATAGAGTGTAAGATCCACCCCTTTGTAAATAAAACATTTTTGGGTCTCAGTCATTGTATAAGTCCCGATATGATTTCAAAAATCTCGGCGCGATTACCGCTTTCAAAACAAAATCATTTGGGCCTCTCCTTGAGTTGTAAGCCCCATCTTTTGTATAAAAATAATTTTTTTGGGCCTCTAATAGAGTGTAAGACCCAACCACTTTGTAAATAGAACAAATTTGGGCCTCAGTCATTGTATAAGTCCCAATACAATCTTCAGATCAACGGTGCGATCACTGTTTTCATCTGGGCCTCTCCTTGAGTATAAGCCCCAATCTTCTTTTAAACAACTTTCCCTTTTGATTTAGGTTCAAATTCATAGTTGTTATCAAAACTTTCTTTAATTTCTTGAACAACTAACCATACAACTGTTACAATGGAAGCTTGCTCACCTGTAAGTTTTAAAACAGCTTTATTTTACATACTTGTATACACACACACACACACACACACACACACACACACACACATATATATATATATATATATATATATATTTGTTTGTAATGCTGGAAGCTTGCTCACCTGTAAGTCCTCCTACCCTTTTTTACATACTTGTATATATTTCATCTGTATATATATGCCTGTAAGTCCTCCTACCCATAGGAATTTCCAGATACAGTCTTGCCTCCTCTTGGGCTTATACAATATAGAACAGAGAAAGACATTATTCCCGGTGAAACTTTTCTCAAGACTGTCACTACTAGAAATTTGTCTAAGAAATTCATTTCACCTAGAGAGGATTAATTCCCGGTGAAACCTCTCTTGAATTTCTTCAAACCCTAGAGCTGTTCACTAAAGAAAGGATTATTCCCGATGAAACATTTCTTGAACTTTTCTTAGGTTTGGACCCACAGGCTTCCCAAAAGCATCCCCAGCCTCCTATTGGGCTTTGTACAAGGACCCTCAATCTTCTTAGAAGTTCTCATGCCTCCTCTTGGGCTTAGTACAAGGACCCAAAGACCTCTTACAGGTATAGGACATAACCTAGTCATCCTTCGTTAGAGCAGTCCTTTCAGGAGTCAAACATCAAACCAATTTAAGGTTGATTCTCATCCCTTAAAACATTAGCCTCCTCTTGGGCATCATACAAAGATAAACCTCTTCACACCAGTAAAATTGGACAATCTCATCTCCTCTTGGATTTCAAAGAAACCCTCCAATTTCCTAAAAGCAACGGAGAAACCCTGATCATTTCATCAACCTCCAACAGAGTTAAAAACCTCCAAAGCTTAAAAAACTCAATCTTTAAGCTCTCACTTTAAAATTTCCCCAGCTAGGGTCAAATCACTATCAATAAACCTCAATCAGAACCTCAAGGCTTCTGATGTTTCAACTCTTCAGCAATTCTCAGCAAGAGTTGATTCCCCAATCTGGACCTGCCTTTGGATCTCAATAATCCTCAGCAGAAGTTAGCCTCCTCTTAGGCTTTATAGTGGGCATTCCCCCAACCAGCCTCCTCTTAGGCTTTGTATAATGATCATCCCTCAGAATTTTCAGCCTCAATCTTAGGCTTTGTACAAGACAGATAAAAACACTCTCTTGTTGAGTCAATCCCTTTTTCAGCCTCAATCTTGGGCTTTGTACAAGACAGATAAAAACACTCTCTTGTTGAGTCAATCTCTTTCCAGCCTTCTCTTAGGCTTTGTATAATGATCATCAATCTCCTTTCAGCCTCAATCTTGGGCTTTGTATAAGACACCTTATAAACACTCTCTTGTTGAGTCAACCTCTTTTAGCCTCAATCTTGGGCTTTGTACAAGACACATATAAAATCTCCCTAAGTGTAGCGAGCGATTTTGGACGCGGTTCTTAAGCGCTGGTCGCTCTCTGCGGTTGAGCTTAAACTACAGGTCGATTCATTTTTTATCCTATTAAAGCTGATGAAGGAAGGGAAATAGATGTCTCCAATTAACCCTGCTTTGCATACTGAGTTTAAACAGCGGTCTGTTAGGTTACGAATGATATCAATGTGGGGGGGCCTTTGTACTGGTTATTTGTATTTTCGCCAATACTGGTTTTTATCTAGACAGAAGGTTTCTGGCGGGGAACAAGGATTAGGATGTTAGGACTGGTGCTTTTTGAATTACTGCTTTTGATTGATGGGGATATGGGATTTGGTTTTTTTGTTGATTGCGCTCGCTAAGATTATTCTTTCAATCTTATGCCTACGTATTCCCGTTTACCGAAACAGGGAAATCAGAGCGTTCGTAGTTCCTCCTATTCTATGGGAGGAAATGGTTGTTTTGGTGTCTTGTTCAAAGCCCAAGACGTGAAGCGAAAGGTATTTGTATCTTGTTCAAAGCCCAAGATGTGAAGCTGAAAGGTCTCAACTTTAGAGAGAATTTGTCATCTCTAAAGAGGGGGTTGTATGTCACAACTATTTTATAAAGGAGAATTACTTTAACCGGGATACGCGGATCCTAGAAATGCCATAATTTCCTTTATAGGGGGTTTTAACCTGAAGGGGAAGACTTTAACTCAGTGTAGAGCAATGCTATCTTTCCTTAGGAATTTCTCATGCTAAAAGAAGGACAGTGGCATGGATGTAGATGATCCAGAGGCTTGCCGCTTACAGCAATTAGTTGAAGAGGAATGAGTTGTTGATGTTTGTGTACTGTGAACGAGGCACAACTTTGATGCTAAAAGGTTAATTGGATCAACCAGTGATTTTCTTATACAAAGCCTAAGAGGAGGCTGATATGTGTCTCGTACAAAGCCCGAGAGAGAGTCTAAAAGGTTTTGACTCGACGATGGAGTCTTTTGGTATCTCGTATAAAGCCCGAGATGAAGGCTATTTGACTCAACAAAAGAGTTTTTTTTGTATCTCGTATGAAGCCCGAGATGGAGGCTGTTGTTTGTTTGGCTTAATAAGAACCTTTTTGTATCTCGTATAAAGCCCGAGATGGAGGCGAAATGGGTGATTGACTCAACGAGGGAGTCTCTTATGTGTCTCGTACAAAGCCCGAGAGAGAGGCTAAACTTTGTTTGACTCCGCTGGGGAGGATTATTGTATAAAGCCCAAGAGAGAGGCTAACTTCACTGGAGAAGGATCATTATACAAAGCCTAAGAGGAGGCTATGGTGACTGTTTCAGTTAAGTGACAGGTCCAGTATACTGATTTTGAAAGAGAAAATCAGTTCTTATATGAGCAACACTGTACTCAGGGATTTGACTCAGGGATCCGGGTTATTCTTGTTCTTTAAGGAAGCGGGAAATCTGAAGGGTATTGAGACTGTCCGAGTCTGCAGGTTTCCTTCCTATTTAACGAAGGGGTCACATGAGAATGTCTTTGAGACTCAAGGAGATTAGACCGTCCAAGTCTAGAGTTTCATCTTTTGTACTATGCTTTGAGAAACAGTAGTAGACTCTTTGAAAGGACTGTTCTATGAAGATGACTAGGTTCTGTTCCTATACCTCTAGGAGGTCGTCGGGACAATTTGTACGAAGCCCAAGAGGAGGCTGGAAACTTTTAAGAAGCCGACGGGTCCTTGTACTAAGTCCAAGAGGAGGCTATCATTCCCGGAGGAAGAGATCATTATACGAAGCCTAAGAGGAGGCTGCGAATACTTCTAAGAAGCCGTAGGGTCCTTGTACTAAGCCCAAGAGGAGGCGGGGTTGCTTTTAGGAAGCCTGTGGGTCCTTGTACGATGCCCAAGAGGAGGCCGATGCTTTTAAGAAGCCCGTGGGTCCCCAAACCCTGAGAAATTCAAGGCAATGCTATTCACTGAGAATAGATCAAAGTCAGGAAAATTCGAGAATTTGGAAGAAACTCAAAGATGCCATTCACGGAGAATACATTCATCTCTGGGAGTAGAGTTTCTTGACAATTCCTAATGAGGACAACCGAAGAGAAGACTGTATCTGGTGATCCTATTGGGGATCTAGTTGTCTATTTCTATGAATAAACGAAACGGCGTCACCTAGTTCTAGACGTAGTTGCCGGAGAAACTCGAAATATCTATACTATTATTACACAGTTGATATGAGTTTATGAAAGAAGACTTACAGTGAAACAGCCCCACAATACAGTTATATGTATATGAAAGCGGTAAATGAAAGCAATAACCACTTACTCGGTTGTAGAGCTTCCATGCTGTTTGGTTAGTTGTTCAACAAAGAAAGATTGAAAACAACATTATATTCAAAATCAAAGGAGAAAGTGCTTTGAAAAAGAAAGTTTTGGGGCTTACAGCTCAAGGAGAGGCCCAGGGTTTTATCAGTGAGCACACTGTTGAATTTGTACAGAGGGACTTATACAAGTGACTGAGGCCCAAAATGTTTTCTTTACAAAGGGATGGGTCTTACACTCTCTCAAGAGGCCCAAGTAAGTTTTAGGAAAAGAGTGGGGCTTATAACACGAGGGTAGGCCCAGATGATTTTTCCGTTTGAAATGGCGATCGCGCCGAGGTTTTCTTTTAACGCGGAGGGACTTATACAATAAGTGAGGCCCAAAAAGATTTTGGTTAAAAGGGGATTGGGTCTTACACTCTAATAGAGGCCCAAAATGTTTTGAATGGGTCTTATAGCTCAAGGAGAGGCCCATGGTTATTTTTCAAAAGGCGACGATCGCGCCGTTCGTTTTTTACGGTATCGGGACTTATACAATACACTGAGGCCCAAAATGTTTTGGTCAAGAAAGGATTGGGTCTTACACTCTATTAGAGGCCCAAAAAGTTTTGAAAATGATTTATGAGGGTTGAATTAATCCAAAAACCCTAATTTGTTTTCAAAAATGTATTTAATTGAATAAAAATTCAATTAAAATGATCAAAATTGTTTAACATGTGAAAAACAAATTGTGATTTTGGATTAATGCTTCAAAAATTAAGTATTGACCTACAAAATAATTAGAAAGCATTAAAAGTTGCAAAATCAATGTAGAAAAAATATTTAATATATCAAAAACAATTAAAATATTAATTCTTTGCAAAAATATCAATTATATGAAATAAATAATATTTTTGGGATTTTTTGATAAAATAAAATATTTTAACATTTTTGTGAATTATTAAAAAAAGAATCAACTCAAAATCATTAAAACTCAGAGAGAAATTAATTTTTGAATCAATTAAATAAAATCACAAAATTCAAATATTTGAATTTGTGAAAAAGGCCCCAAGAACACAAGCAAGAACACGCGCGTTTTTCTGGGTTTGGCTGATTTGCGTTTTCTCTTCAATCTCACTGAATACGTAATCATATCATGCAATCCACATATCATTATGCTCGTCTCAACCTCACGATCATGTCTATAACACTTAATTTCATTTAAATTAAACATAAAACATGAAATCACGAAGAAACCTCAATAACCCTAATTTCTGCATGAAGGCTAGGATTTTTGATACACGATTCAAACAATGCAATTAATTGAGGGAAAACATTCCATGCATGATTATGAACATATGGCCAAATTATTGTGCGAGGAAATATGCATAGATTGAGAGATGACCAAGTATATGCTTACCTCTAAGCCGTGACAGCAAGTGCAATGTGATTTTTGATTTGGAGGTGTTACAGATGAGTGGTGATGATCCGAACAGCTTCCCTACACCCTATGGAGTGTGTTTGAATGGTTGGACTTGATTGAAATTGGCTGGATCAATTTGTGGTACCTCAGCTGCAACTTGATTGAAAATTTGAGCAACCAGCTGGTGATTTTGTGAAATTGGTGTTTCAGAAGTGATCTAAGTGTTTGATAAGCTCACATATGATGTATATGAGGTGTGTGAGTGATTGGTTTGATTGGAATTGCTCTCAAACTCAAAACCCGATAGCTACCTTGCTAAGAAAGGCATTTTTACCAAGAGAAAGAGATTTTGAGGAAAACATCTGTTAGGTGGCTTTGGTGTACTCAAACTGATCACAATTAAGCTCTATTTATAGTAGAGCAAGTTTGTTTTGCAAGGAATAGTGAATGGCATCTGGTAAGTAGGTTTGGCCAATGTTGGCAAATGAAAATCCAAGTCTCCTCTAGCCATTGACTAGAGGTTAGGGCACAGAGCTTTGGTTCCCTTGGTCTTGGATAAGTCTTGACTGATTTCAGATGAGAATGGCTCAGTCCATGCCACCTTGATGCTTCCATTGAATGCTTCAATCCAAATTTGGAGTCTTGTCCCTATTTTGGCCATTCTAGGTTCAACATGCTATTTCTTGTTCCATGGACTTTGGAGGCTTGGCTCAGTGATTGTCCCCTTTAGATTCAATCCTCAGATGTGTCCAAGTGGATAGGAGCATTTGAATTTGGCTGATTTTGGTAAATCGAGCCAAAATACAAAATCTGCCTTGCCTTTGACAGATTTCAGCAAGGCAACTTGACAATGTCATATCTCATGGGGTAAG
Organism: Lathyrus tuberosus; assembly: GCA_022829125.1. NCBI lineage: Eukaryota > Viridiplantae > Streptophyta > Magnoliopsida > Fabales > Fabaceae > Lathyrus > Lathyrus tuberosus. The sequence goes on from JALAZF010000204.1 coordinate 4,945,436, forward strand.
TTGAATTTGGCAATGTTCTTGGCCATTTTGGAAAGCCCATACATGATACAAAAACTGTTTGAACATGTTTGGTTTTGATCTCTTTTGAATCCAAGTGAAAAATCCCCCTACATTTGGCAAAAAGTGAAGCAAAATCTGACTTAGTGAAATTTTCACTAAGTGTTGGAACAAGGTGTGATTTCTTGATTTTGATTACTCCATAACTCAAAATCCTTAATGAATTGGACTTAGGTCTAGTTGAAGTTTTTGTAGAGGGTAATGAGGGCTACAAATCCATCTTTGGATGAGAAAAAATGGCCATGTGGTTTAGGAGTTATGATCCTCCAAAGTTAGTGTATTAGTGGTACTTTTTCCATAACTTAGAAAAATTTCTAAGTTTTATGGTTACCCCTTTTACAAGTTATCCCACTTTCTTTGATTTTTCTTGATGAATGATGATTCAAATCATACATTAACATCATTTTAGGGTTAAAAATCCATTTTGGTGAAAAATCTCAAAAAGTCAAAGTTGACTTTTGTGCACAGTTGACTTTTTATCAGATGAATTCCAAACTGTGCAATTCTTCAGGAAATCATGTCCTTGACCTAAATCAAACTTGATGGACATGTTCCATGGGTGTCATAGGGTATATTGGGGCATGTCCTAGGGCTTGGGAGCATGTCCTGGTCAAAAATCAAAGTTACAGTTGACTTTTTCCTTAAAACCCTAATTGTGGTGCAGATGAAAATAAGACTTGTTGCTCAAGCTTCTTGGATTAATCCATTGTTCCAAATGGATCAATATAGTTCATTACAGACCCTCAAACCCTCTCTTGAGGTCTTGGCTCTTGATTTGCCCTATAAGTCAACTTAGGGGTGAATTAGGTCAAGAAACCCTAATTCCTGATTTTTGATGTATGCATCCCCTGAGGTCAAATTGACTTGATGCTTGGGTCCATGAGGTTCCATGGAGTACATTAGGTTGTGTTTTGGATCTTTGGCTTACGCCCAGATGAAACTTTCCATCTAGAGGCCCTGGTCGACCAAAACCCTAATTTGGTGATACTGGCAATCTTGAGACTTGATCCACCTAGAAGGGAGCAACCTTGTGCTTAATCCTTGAAGTGGGAGTCCTTTTTGATCCATTGTGGATGTTTGAGAGGTTAGACAAGGTGAAGATCATGTCATTCCTTGATTGATCCTTTGTCTAAGGCTCTGAGAGGGCTTAAAACCCTAATTTTGATTGTAGTGAATGCTCAACAACCCTTGAGGCATTTGGTGAGGCATGATGGTTCATCCATATTGTGATGATGATTTGCACAATGATGGGAAATCTTAGTGGTCAAAATTTGGGGTATGACAGATGCCCCTATTTAATCTTCTTGGACCCGAAGGTGCGAATGACGAAGGTATTCGGGCAAGAGGATTAAATATCGGAATACCCGAAATTTTGATGGTGGTTATGAATGGTAGCTTACGCATTCATCTTATTTTGCTAAGCAATGATGCTTATAAAAGGTAAACTTCCCCTCGATCCTGGTTTCCTACCAAGGAACTGGTCTAAGTTTCTGAAATAAACTTCCCCTCGATCCTGGTTTCCTACCAAGGAACTGGTCTTAGTTTCTGAAATAAACTTCCCCTCGATCTTGGTTTCCTACCAAGGAACTGGTCTTAGTTTCTGAAATAAACTTCCCCTCGATCCCGGTTTCTTACCGAGGAACTGGTCTTAGTTTCTTTTGTCAATAAACTTTACTGACAAGGGACGCTATGCGTAGCGGCTTTCCTTCAAACTTCTCGCCGAATTTTCCTGGGGAGATGCCATTTGATGGAAAAAGCTTTGACGTCAGACTTGCTGGGGAACCCAGTCGTCTGAGTTGTAGAGGTGCACAAACTTCTCTATTGGAGACGCCGTTTGTCGATTCTACTGGGGGAAAGCGAGTATCTTGAGAGACTGTTTCCATTTGGGGGTATTACATCATACTTTTCTCGGGATCTTCCTAGAGAAATGCCATATGATGGGGTCCAACTTTGAGGTGCCGATGACCTTTTCATCAGCGGATTTTTGGAGAAATACTGATGCACTGCCGAACCCTTGCTTAAGAGGCTTTCTCTGGGGATTTTCTTTAATCCAGGAAAGCAAGGATATCATCTTCAATGGCGAAGAGTGACATCTGTTGAAGGTTCTCTGGCCTTTCAGAGGTTCAAGTTATCAAAGTGGTCTGGTGCCGACTCTGATCTAGAGATAAACGGGAGAGAGATTACTTAGATGATTCTCCTCCCAACGAGGAAAGGTCCGACAACTCGATTGAGAGGACTTTTATCACTAGGGGATAAGACCGACTAGAGTGATAGCGATGCAATATGAAATGTAAATGCAAATCAATAATGCATGATGTATGTATGTATATGCTGACAAAACTGACGCGACACACAAACTAAAAGATGAACATGACTGGATACTCGGCCATCGCGGGGCGTATAGAGATATCGCTGGTTCAAGATAGCAATTCCACCTTGCTTAGGAGAGATAATCCCTGCGGGGAATACCGTTGATCGGGCTTAGGAGATGAGAACTCGGTCGTGGCGTGTCAGACGAAACAAGGTCTCTGACACAGTTGATCCTTCATTCAGGCATACTGGGTTAGAAGGAATACTTTGATTCTGCACTTTGAGGCTCGAACGTCTTTGGAGACGCAACTGATGTTCTTCTGATGTTCAACAGTCAAAAGAAATTCCATCTTTAATTTAAAAGCAGAAAAAGTTTTAACAAGTAAATTCATTTTTTGTTTTATTTCAAGAATCGTTAATCATGTTAACAACGTCGTTCTGTAAAGCTAAAACAAGCAAGAATTACAAACAAAAGTACAAGGGCTCAAATTTTATTGATAAGATGGAGATCAGCCAAACGCGTGATTCCAAAGAGTATATACAAAGTTTGAAAATGGTAATTTACAGGGAAAAGGGCTACGTTGAAACATAACGACCACTATCCTTCTACCAACTTTGAATTCAGGGCATCCTGAGCTTCTGTCGAAGATGACCTTAACTGGAGTTTTCTTCCGATGATGTAACTGCTGCTGCTGAGGGACTTGCCTCTGTTGAACATAGTTACTTGCCATTATCCCTAATTTTTTCCTGGATTGTACTATGATGTTTCCAATCCACCGGGATGATGATTTTTTTATATTTTGTCTCTAACTTTTGCCTGGACCGCCCTTTCGGGTTTAGGCGAAGTATTTCTTAACTACATCAACATTCGTGGGATAGGCAAATTCCTCTCCGTCCATAGTTGCAAGTCTCAAGGCTCCGCCTGAGAAAGCTTTCGTGACCACATAGGGGCCATCATAATTTGGAGTCCATTTACCCCGAGAATCAGTGAGAAATGATTGTATCTTCTTGAGCACGAGGTCTCCTTTCCTGAAGACACGAGGTCGGACCTTTTTGTCGAACGCCCTCTTCATTCTCTGTTGATACAATTGACCATGGCATAGTGCCGTGATTCGTTTTTCTTCGATCAGGTTCAGTTCGTCATGTCGACTTTGACACCATTCAGCTTCGGTGAGCTTAGCTTCCATCAATACCCTGATTGACGGGATCTCTACTTCTATGGGGAGAACCACCTCCATGCCATATACTAGAGAGAAAGGGGTTGCCCTTGTTGAAGTACGGACAGATGTGCGATAACCATGAAGAGCAAAGGGTAGCATCTCGTGCCAGTCTTTGTAGGTCACAACCATCTTTTGAACAATCTTCTTGATGTTCTTGTTAGCCGCTTCTACCGCCCCGTTCATCTTGGGTCGGTAGGGAGATGAGTTATGATGTTCGATCTTGAACTCTGCGCACAACTCCTTCATCATCTTGTTGTTCAAGTTAGATCCATTGTCAGTAATGATCTCACTTGGAACACCATAACGGCAGATGATATTGTTTTTGATAAATCAGACCACCACTTGTCGGGTTACATTAGCGAATGACGCTGCTTCGACCCACTTGGTGAAATAGTCAATGGCTACAAGGATGAACCGATGTCCGTTCGAAGCCTTGGGTTCAATCAAGCCAATCATGTCAATTCCCCATATGGAGAAAGGCCACGGGGAAGAAAGAACTTTGAGATGTGATGGCGGTACATGAATTTTGTCGGAGTATATCTGACACTTGTGACACCTTCTCATGTACTTGTAGCAGTCGAATTCCATTATCAACCAATAATACCCTGCTCTTAAAATTTTTCTCGCCATTGTGTGTCCGTTGGCATGAGTGCCAAAGGATCCTTCATGAATTTCTTTCATAAGCATGTCTGCTTCTGGTCTGTCTAAGCATCGGAGCAAGACCATGTCAAAGTTTCTCTTATAGAGAGTGTCACCGCTCATGAAGAAGTTTCCAGCCAATCTTCTGAGGGTTTTCCTGTCTTTTCTGAGTGCTCCAGATGGGTACTCTTGTTTCTGAAGGAAGCATTTGATATCGTGATACCAAGGTTTGTCGTCTATGACTGCTTCAATCGTGAAGATGTAAGCGGGCCGTTCAAGGCGCATTATGTCGATATTAGGTATGTCATTCCATTGACCTACACTAATCATGGAAGAGATAGTGGCTAATGCATCAGCCATGTGATTCTCATCACGAGGGATGTGATGAAACTCAACTCTGTTGAAGAAAGGTAGCAACCTTCTTGCGTAGTCTTTGTAAGGAATCAATCCTGATTGGTATGTGTTCTAATCTCCTTTTATCTGATTGATAACCAAGGCTGAATTGCCGTATACGTCCAAATTTTTTTGATCCTTAAATCAATTGCTTCTTCGAGACCCATGATACAAGCTTCGTATTCGGCCTCATTGTTCGTACATTTGAACGTAAGTCGAGCAGTGAAAGGAATGTGGGTACCCTGAGGGGTAACAATGATTGCCCCAATTACGTTTCCATAATGATTAACTGCTCCGTCAAAGATAAGTCCCCATTGGGAACCTGGTTCTGGCCCTTCACTGGGTAGCGGTTCATCGCAATCTTTCATTTTTAGATACATGACATCTTCGTCTGGGAAGTCAAACCCGATTGATTCTTGATCGTCAATCGGTTGATGAGCCAAATGATCGGCTAAAATACTTCCCTTAACGGCTTTCTGAGCGCGGTACTCTATGTCATATTCTGATAACAGCATCTGCCAACGGGCAATTCTTCCCGTAAGAGCAGGTTTTTCAAATACGTACTTGATTGGATCCATTTCGGAGACCAACCAAGTAGTATGACGAATCATGTATTGGCGAAGACGTTTGGCTGCCCAAGCCAAAGCGCAACAAGTTTTCTCAAGCATAGTGTACCGAGTCTCGCAGTCGGTGAACTTCTTGCTTAGATAGTAAATGGCAGACTCTTTCCTTTTGGTTTCGTCTTGTTGGCCAAGTACACATCCCATTGAGTCCTCTAGGACTGTGAGGTAAATGATCAGTGGTCTTCCTTCCACTGGAGGTGATAGAATTGGAGGATTCAATAGATATTCCTTGATACTGTCGAATGCGGTTTGGCAATCCTCTGTCCAAACGCAATCCTGGTTCTTTTTGAGTAATTTGAAAAAGAGTAGTCATGGCCCTTTGATAGGTTGCCCCGGCATTCTTCAAACCGAACGGCATTACCTTGTAACAAAAGGTGCCCCATGGGGTAATGAACGAAGTTTTCTCCATGTCTTTCGGCGCCATTTTGATCTGGTTATAGCCCGAGAATCCATCCATGAAGGAGAAAATTTTGAACTTTGCTGTGCTGTCTACCAGCATGTCAATGTGTTGTAAACGAAAGTCATCCTTTGGACTTGCCTTGTTCAGATCTCTGTAATCAACACACATTCTGACCTTTCCGTCCTTTTTGGGAACGGGTACGATGTTGGCTAACCATTGAGGATATTCAGCTGTAGCGAGGAAACCCGCGTCAATCTGTTTCTGTTCCTCCTCTTTGATTTTGATGGCCATGTCCGGGTGAGTGCGTCTCAACATTTGCTTTACTGGTGGACATTCCGATCTTAACGGTAAGTGATGTTCCACGATGCTGGTATCCAACCCTGGCATATCCTGATAAGACCAAGCGAATACATCGGGAAATTCTCTAAGAAGCTTTATCAAACTCTCTCTGGCAGTTGGACTGAGCAGTGCCCCGATCCTGATTTCTTTTCTCTCTTGCTCTGAACCCAAGTTTACCGTTTCCAACGGTTCTTTGTGAGGTTCAATGGACCTTTCCTCTTATCTGAGTAGTCAAGAGATCTCTTCTGGAATTTTGTCGTCATTTTCTTCTTCAGCCTCGAATACCGGGAACTCAAAGTTGGGAGAAGGCATCGGATCGTATGTTTCAACGGGGTTTAAAACAAGCAATCTGCATGACGTGATGATTCGTGTTTAGAAGAGATAGAGAAAATGCAAGTGTGTGCAGTGTATTATTTTTTTATTACTGCTTGTTTTTATTATTGATTTGTTTTTTAGGATTACCATTTTCTTTGAAAAAGCAAAAAGAGAAAACAGCAATTAATGCGGAAATTACAAAACGACGTTATTTTATTAATGAACAAGTCGAATCTTGAAACTACAGCCCTATAAAACAAAACTCTGTCGCTTTGGGCAAAGCGAAGAGGGAAATTTACAGAAAGCGAGCCCTATCAAAACATCCGTTTCACCTGGGCAGGGTGAAAGGTTAAAGATGGCAATTACTTTGACTGATGAACGATCTTCGGAACCTCGACGGCAACCCATTAGCGGCGAACTCCTTGGTGAATCACAAAGTCTGGCACCTTCCTTGATTTGTCTTCAGAAATGACGCTGATTTCTGGTGGAGCGGGATCATTGGAATCTGTCTCCCAGGCAGAATTGTCGTAGGAGAATTCCTCTGTTGCATTTTGCATAGCATTTGAGCTCTCAGGTACATCTCCCCATCCAGTTGCCTGGATATCCTTAAGCCTGATACGAGAGCTTTTGGGAGCGGTGTACTTGACCATATAGTCGAATTTTCCACTTGGTTCTCCCAGAGTGTCCCAAACTTCTTTGGAATTGGAGGAGTCATCTCTCTCAATGACGTTGACCTCGGGAAAAGCATAATTGATGAACTCAAGTCCTGCAAACGTTGCGAATTCATCTTCATGTCGAGTAGTTTCAGGATGACTTGAGTGTTGATCCCATGGCATGGTGGGGACACAGGTATTTTGTTCAATGATGGTCAGCTGATTTTCATTGTTCGGCTGACTTTCTTGCCCCAAGTTTCCTGGGTAAGGTTGCCACATTGGCAGACCATCCATTGGGCCATAGTAGGTGTAGTCAAATTGGTCTTTCATCAGAGTGTCCTCCTCTAATGAATTTGGCGGAGCGCAGCATCCTTCTGAATCACAATCCCCGTAGATCATTTCGACATCTGATCTTGGTATAAATCTCAGACTTTCTGTAGGAAAGCAAAAAGGCATAGGCACCTCTCCCTGAGACATTTAATCGTCCTTGTTAAGGTAGGACTTCCATTCTTCATCTGTGTCAGAGGGATCTTCCTCATTGATAGCATGAACTGTCTGAGACACTGGGTGAAGAAAACCTCCACTGTGGAATAAGTTTTGAAGGGGATGGAGATTTTCATCGTTGGCAGCTGTCCGAGTACAGGTTGCAGAAAAACCAAGACCCTTCTTTGTTTTATTGTCAATGGGAATGACAAGTTGTCCCCATCCTATCGTATCGGTACTCCCGACCGCTTTAATAGCATCTTTGTATGAGGAAATCGAGGTTCCTCCTCTGAACTGATTGTTCTCGCTTACCGACAGTGCTTGGAACTGAGTTCCAATAACCTCCTCGGGTTCTATACCAGTAGATGATGACAAGTTACTCACAAGCAAGGCTTGTTCCCCACAAACCGTGACAAGTTGATCGTTCTTGACGAATTTTAGCTTTTGGTGGAGGGTCGAAGTGACCGCTCCAGCCTGGTGTATCCAATGTCTTCCTAATAAACAACTGTATGTTGCCCAGATGTCCATGACCTGGAAAGTGACTTGGAAAGTGTGAGGACCAATAGTTATGGGAAGATCAACTTCGCCGATAACTGTTTTTCTGGATCCGTCGAATGCTTTGACGACAACCTCACTAACCCTCATCGGAGGTCATTTGAATGATAATTGCATCAAAGTGGACTTCAGCATAACATTCAGGGCTGACCCTGTGTCTACCAGTACGTTGGCTAAAGCATCGTCCTGGCAGTTAACTGTGATATTGAGCGCCATGTTATGACGACGACCCTCTTCAGGTAATTCTTCATCACTAAATCCAAAATTGTTGCAGGAAGTGATGTTAGAGACAATACTATCGAACTGTCTGATTGTTACATCCTGTTCCACAAAGGCTTGCTCCAAGACTTTCTGTAGAGCCTCCCTGTGGGCTTCTGAACTGAGTAACAGTGATAATACCGAGATCTTTGAAGGAGTTTGTAACAGTTGATCAACAATGTTATATTCACTCCTTTGGATGAGCTTCAGCATCTCATCATTATTTTTCGAAAGGTCGGGATTACTGGATTGACCGACTGGTGGACCGGGAACTTCTGTCTGAGGCTCCTTTTCTTTGTTAGGTTCCCCAACCCCTCGGTTGAAGATTGTACCACTCCGTGTTACTCAACTGATGTCTGCGATGTTCACAACGGAGGGTAATGGAATTTCCTTTCCATTTTCAATTATTGTTGCACCGTATTTGTAAGGGATCGCCTTAGCTGATTCATACGGTAGCGGTCCCGGCAGATAGATGACTACAGGAGCCTTCTGATTTTTCTGACCATCATAAGTAATCTCGATTTGTTCCCGGTTGGGAACTTTAGATTCGTCAAGTAGAGGAATAATGGCAAAAACATCCCTGGTCCTGTGATGACCAGAGATCGTGACAACATCCTCAACTTGCTCGGCAAGGTAGTTCGGTGGCCAGTTGATGGGTCCAGAACCCGAATAGGGACGAATTTCTCCACGATCGACCTGACCCTGAAGAGCTGCTCTCACAAGGTAACACCCTTGGTTACTTTCCGAACAGACACTACAACTGTCATAGTTGTGTGGTGGCACCTGGCCACGCCCACTTTGAATACAGTGTAACCTCACTAGGTTAGCTTCCATAGATCGGACATCTTGACTCTGACGCCGAGTGGAGTTTCTATTACTGATACTAATCTACTGAGTATCTTCATCCATATAAATTGGCATCCACCAATGATTTAACAAGTGCTGAAGTGCCTCCTGGACAAGGGTACAACCTCGATCGTTTTCACAACCTGCTTTACAGCTTTGATAGTCATGTGATATTAAGAATCCGAGTCGAACCTGCTCAGCATGTAACTCTACCAGGTTGGTATTCATCACGCGAATATCGAAGATCTGAACCATGTTGATTTGATAGGAGTTTCTATCATGGTAGTCTTGGATCCATCCAAGATCCATCTGACGCTGGAGGGCCTCTTGTATGAAAGAGCATCCCTGTTTGTTTACCGAGCAAACCAGACAAGAACTGTAATCGTGCCACGACAGATTATGATACTGGCTTTGCCTTGAGTGCATCGCCACCAAGTTGACATTCATTGCACGGATGTCGTGGTTCTGAATGACGTTAGAATTCATGTAGACCATGTTAACTCCACGAACTCGGTGCTCCTGGATCCATCCGAGATCCATTTGTTCCTGTAGAGCTGCTTGCACTACCGAACATCCTTGATCGTCCTTAGAGCAGATATCACACTGATGATAATTATGAGGTGGCACATGGCCATATCCATTCTGTCTACAATGCATCTTAACCAGATTGGTTTTCAACAAGAGTACATCGTAAATTTGATAGACATTGTTAGTCTCTCCTTCTATCAAATTGACTGCAGCCTTCTCGTGTTGAGGCAGCGGGTTCGTGAGAACATTGGGATTCGTATCTTTGAAAGATAAGAGCTCGCTCCTAACAAGTTTTTGTACGTCGGACTTGAAATTGAGACAAGTCTCTATGTTATGCCCTGAACCTCCTTGATGATAAGGGCATGTTTGATCCACCTTAAACCAAAAAGGCAGATTTTCTGGTACTGCAAGAGGATATTTAGTCTGAATGTACCCCTTAGCCAGTAGTAATGGAAACAGTTCTGCGTACGATACGGGTATAGGATCAAATCCTGGCGGCCGTGTTGCACGGTTGTTGTTATATTGAGGACGAGCCTGCTGAAGAGGCTGTTGTGTCCTCTGTTGGTCAGGTTGGCTCTGCGCAACCTGAGGTTGATATGTAGGAATAGGCGCAGGGCTGATAGCAGGAGTTACAACTGCTATTGGTTGATAACATCGCCTTTGCTTTCCGAGAGAGATATTCCCAATATCTTGCTCTTTTTTCTTAGGGAGAGCACTACCGTATTTTTTAGTACCGCTCGTCGATCCAGTATCTTTTACCAAACGTCCTTCTCGGACGACTTCCTCAAGACGTACACCCATGCCGACCATTTCGGTGAAATCACTGGGCGCACTGACAACCATTCGGTCATAGTAAAATGAGCTTAAGGTCTTTAAGAAGATCTTTGTCATCTCTTTTTCCTTAAGAGGTGGACAAATTTGAGCGGCAATTTCACGCCACCTTTGAGCGTACTCCTTAAAGGTTTCCTTGTCCTTTTGCGACATTGATCTGAGTTGATCTCTGTCGGGTGCCATGTCCAAATTGTATTTGTATTGTTGGACGAAGGCAGTACCAAGATCTCTGAATATGCTGATCGTGGCACGGTTTAAACCCATGTACCATTTGAGTGCGGCACCGGTTAAACTATCCTGGAAGTAGTGAATCAGTAGGTCCTGATTCTCCGTCTGGGCTGACATCCGCCGAGCGTACATCACCAGATGGCTCTGAGGGCAATAGTTACCCTTGTATTTTTTAAAGTCGGGCACTTGGAACTTGTGCGGGACTTTCACATTTGGGACCAAGCAGAGATCTGCGGCGTCCTTTCCAAATAAATCCTGACCGCGAATGGCTTGCAGCTCCTTCTGCATTTCCAAGAATTGCTCATGGAATTCCTCCATTCTGTCAAACATAGTTTCCTTCTTACCAGAAGGTGTCTGTGGAATCTGTCCTTCCGGGACAGTGTGCACCACAGGGGGTGGTACTGTGACTACGACAGTGAGTCTTGGCATTTCCCGAAGTTTGTAACCTTCAGGAGTCTTCAACATGCCGCTGGCATCTTCGCTTTCCCGAAGTTTGTAACCTTCAGGCCCAGCGGCTTCTGTTGTGATTCCCTGATACTCAGTGATCGGCAGAACATATCATTCTGGGATATAGTTAACAGGCATGCCCCAAGGACGATCTTTCGGTATCTGATACCTAGGATCATACCTCTCCACTCGGGCGTTGAGGTGATCTCTGAGATCACAGTTCTTTGTAGCTGAGCTTCTGCCATGGCTTGCATGTCGTTACGAAGCTTTCTCATATCCTCTCTCAGAGCGTCGATCTCTTCTTTCAACTCTCTGTTTTCTTCCTCAAGATCATCCATCCTTTTCTGACGATTGGCCCGAGTATTATTCGAATGAGACAGTTTGACTCTAGAACCGAGACACAAACGTGAGATTCGTAGGTAAGAAGAATACGCGATGTGAGAATGATGAATGCAATGATTATATTAATTGTTTTTTTTTGTTTAATCAAAATAAACTTCGACAATTAGATTGCAAATATCAAACAGTGGGGAAACCCCTTTTTATTGAATTCAAAGGATTACATAAATGGAAATACAGTAGATTACAAGGTGCAGAAACAGAAACCTAAACTAATGGGTCCCGAGTCCTCTCTGAAGAGAAATCGGGTGCTGATTCTGGTATCTTCCTTTTCTTTGACCGGGGCTCTTGGGCCGTTGTCGGGTTGTCATTCCTTTGCTAAGTGAAAGGAGCGAGCAAATTCCTTTGGTCATCTTGATTATTTACAGCATGCTGCTCCAAAATTTCAATCAGAGCATCTTTTCCTTCAGTAATTGCTGTATTTTGATGCACTCTATGTCGAGGGTGCGGTACTTGTTCTTCCAAGACCTTCTCTCCTTTTGAATTTTGTTGAGAGTAACCTGAAGCTTTTCAGTTTCCGTCGCGAAGTACATGACAGATTCCCTCGGCGGAAGAATTCTGTAACGAGGATAAGGCATCTTTAGCTTGAGAGCTCTAGTTTGTACCCAATGGAGATAAGGCTCCACCGAGACACAGTCCGGTTTTCCTAGAGACTCTCGTCCTTTCTTATGAACATGCTTCCAAGCGTGCACTATTTCCATCTTTAGTGCTCTATCGTTTTCTCCTTCTTTGAAGAAAAGACCTTCCAGATGAACACCCAGTGGGATGTGTCTCATCGGGTATCCAAATTGGCGGCGAACTAATACCGGATGGTAGTTGATTCCTCCTTTAGTTCCTATAAGGGGTACGTTGGGGAAGTTTCCACAACGGTTAATGATCCTAATTCCCTCATAAATCCTATTACACCAATCTATATCAGAGTTGGTAAGAGACATGATCTTCTGCGACCAATGTAAGGCACTCTTGCAATCCCAAAAAGCAGCAGACTTGGGCAAGTGAGAGATAAACCATTTGTAAAGCAAAGCTACACAACATGTGATCTCCCCTCCACTGTACAAATTTCCCAGGTGTACAGAATGATACACATCTGCGAGCAAAGTCGGCACAGGATTTCCAATGAGAAAAACCTTAATGGAGTTAATATCGATGAAGTTATTGATTAGGAAACAAAAATAACCCGTAGGTGAGCTAGACAAAGATGCTTTCAAAACCAGTCACGTTTCCTATACTGGCGAAGTACAGGGCTTTCTTTTTCAAGAACTGGGCTGGCAAACCTTGGATGCCACCCTTAGCGGTCATGTGAGCCCTGACCTCAGACTCGTCCAAATGAACTGCTCTTGCAATAGTCTGATTCTTTGGAATTTCTTCCAGTCCAGAAAATGGAGCTCGATCCGTAATGTGTAGATCGATCAGATGAGAATACTCCTCCAGCGTTGGTGCAAGCTGGTAATTCGAGAATGTGAAACAGTGATAAACCGGATCATAAAACTGAATGAGCGCATCCATGATTCCCTCAATCACATGGACTCTTAATAGTGGTAGCAAACCTCCGTGCTTGGCTCTGAAAGCCTCTGGGTTAGTGATCATCCTCGCTAACCTTCTCAAATCCTCTAGTTTTGGAACCTTGAAGGTATACTGGTGAGTTCTCCTTCTACCGAAATCCATTAGTGCAATCCTTTTCTCTGATATTTGCAATCACAATCTTAGTTTATTTTGAAAGAACAGAGAGACTAGAAGAGAAGATTTTTTGAATGTTTTAATATTTTTTTAAATGAATGCATGAATGCAGCACACAAAAACATAGAAAAAACATGGGGTCAAAGGGTCGTTGTCATGAAGTCAAGGCTCTACCCATCCCCAAAGGTTTATACTAGGGTGATTTTTGTACCTGTACTCATTATCATCAACTCCTCCCAGGAAAGCAAAACAACAAGCGGATCGCCAGCGAGTTGTAGAGCAATCTTAGAGTAAGTGCCATTCACCGAGAATAGATCACCAGCCTCAAATGAGGGTAGTATTGCGTAACAACTATTTCCGATAGTTTCCGCACTACGAAAGGGTTTGGCTCCTCAGCTTCTCAGACTTAACAACCGGCCCATTGTCTAGGTGAGAGAATGGGTTGCGTTGGTCAGCCTCCACTGAGGTTGATGGTCGACCCCGTCGCCATCACTTATCTTAGGTGTATACTCATTCTTTCCACATACGGCATCACCCGCATTCCCATTAGCAGAAAAATAAACATGTATAGCAATTAGGAAAAGCAGTATATATATTTGTCCTAATCATCCTAGACCTATGAAGCTAAGAATCCTAAGTTCCTGACAGAAAATGGGTTCCCCGACGGAAGCCCCAATCTGTGGTATTCACACAAGTGAAGAAAAGGAAGGTCGTGCCTAGACCTAACTTTGAACGGCCCCACGGTGGGCGCCATTTTTTCTGTAGCGAGCGATTTTGGACGCGGTTCTTAAGCGCTGGTCGCTCTCTGCGGTTGAGCTTAAAACTATAGGTCGATTCATTTTTTATCCTATTGTGAGCTGATAAAGGAAGGGAAATAGATGTTCCAATTAACCCTGCTTTGCATACTGAGTTTAAACAGCGGTCTATTAGGTTACGAATGCTATCAATGTGGGGGGGCCTTTCTTGTGCTATTTAACAGAATGACAGGTTTCTGGCGGGGAACAAGGATTAGGATGTTAGGACTGATGCTTTTGAATTACTGCTTTTGATATGGGATTTTGGGTTTTTGTTTAGTGTGCTCGCTAAGATCTTTTCTTTCGATCTTATGCCTACGTATTCCCGTTTATCCAAAACAGGGAAATCAGAGCGTTCGTAGTTCCTCCTATTCTATGGGAGGAAATGATTGTTTTTGGTGTCTTGTTCAAAGCCCAAGACGTGAAGTGAAAGGTGGTTTGTATCTTGTTCAAAGCCCAAGATGTGAAGCTAAAAGGTCTATTTGTGTCTTGTTCAAAGCCCAAGACGTGAAGCTGAAGGGCCTCGACTTTAGAGAGAATTTGTCATCCTTAAAGAGGGGGTTGTATGTCACAACTGTTTATAAAGGAGAATTACTTTAACCGGGATACGCGGATCCTAGCAATGCCATAATTTCCTTTATAGGGGGTTTTAACCTGAAGGAGAAGACTTTAACTCAGTGTAGAGCAATGCTATATTTCCTTAGGAATTTCTCATGCTAAAAGAAGGACAGTGGCATGGATGTAGATGATCCAGAGGCTTGCCGCTTACAGCGATTAGATGAAGAGGAATGAGTTGTTGATGTTTGTGTACTGTGAACGAGGCATAACTTTAATGCTAAAAGGTTAATTGGATCAACCAGTGATTTTCTTATACAAAGCCTAAGAGGAGGCTAATATGTGTCTCCTACAAAGCCCGAGAGAGAGGCTAAAAGATTTTGATTCAACGAGGGAATCTTTTGGTATCTCGTATAAAGCCCGAGATGGAGGCGAAAAGGGGTGATTGACTCAACGAGGGAGTCTCTTATGTGTCTCGTACAAAGCCCGAGAGAGAGCCTAAACGTTGTTTGACTTCACTGGGGAGGATCGTTGTATAAAGCCCAAGAGAGAGGCTAACTTCATTGAAGAAGGATCATTATACAAAGCCTAAGCGGAGGTTATGGTGACTGTTTCAGTTAAGTGACAGGTCCAGTATACTGATTTTGAAAGAGAAAATCAGTTCTTATATGAGCAACACTGTACTCAGGGATTTGATTCAAGGATCTGGGTTATTCCTGTTCTTTAAGGAAGCGGGAAATCCAAAGGATATTGAGACTATCTGAGTCTGCGGGTTTCCTTCCTATTTAACGAAGGGGTCACTTGAGAATGTCTTTGAGACTCAAGGAGATTAGACTGTCCAAGTCTAGAGTTTTATCTTTTATATTGTGTTTTGAGAAACAGTAGTAGACTCTTTGAAAGGACTGTTTTATGAAGATGACTAGGTTCTGTTCCTATACCTCTAGGAGGTCGTCGGGACAATTTGTACGAAGCCCAAGAGGAGGCTGGAAACTTTTAAGAAGCCGACGGGTCCTTGTACTAAGCCCAAGAGGAGGCTATCATTCCCGGAGGAAGAGATCATTATACGAAGCCTAAGAGGAGGTTGTGAATACTTCTAAGAAGCCGTAGGGTCCTTGTACTAAGCCCAAGAGGAGGCTGGGTTGCTTTTAGGAAGCCTGTGGGTCCTTGTACGATGCCCAAGAGGAGGCCGATGCTTTTAAGAAGCCCGTGGGTCCCCAAACCCCAAGAAATTCAATGCAATGCTATTCACCGAGAATAGATCAAAGTCAGGAAAATTCGAGAATTTGGAAGAAACTCAAAGATGCCATTCACAGAGAATACATTCATCTCTGGGAGTAGAGTTTCTTGACAATTCCTAATGAGGACAGCCGAAGAGAAGACTGTATCTGGTGATCCTATTGGGGATCTAGATGTCTATTTCAATGAATAAACGAAACGGCGTCACCTAGTTCTAGACGTAGTTGCCGGGGAAACTCGAAATATCTATACTATTATTACACAGTTGATATGAGTTTATGAAAGTAGACTTACAGTGAAACAACCCCACAATATAGTTATATGTATATGAAAGCGGTAAATGAAAGCAATAACCACTTACTCGGTTGTAGAGCTTCCATGCTGTTTGGTTAGTTGTTCAACAAAGAAAGATTGAAAACAACAGTATATTCAAAATCAAAGGAGAAAGTGCTTTGAAAAAGAAAGTTTTGGGGCTTACAGCTCAAGGAGAGGCCCAGGGTTTTATCAGTGAGCACACTATTGAATTTGTACAGAGGGACTTATACAAGTGACTGAGGCCCAAAATGTTTTCTGTACAAAGGGATGGGTCTTACACTCTCTCAAGAGGCCCAAGTAAGTTTTAGGAAAAGAGTGGGGCTTATAACACGAGGGTAGGCCCAGATGATTTTTCCGTTTGAAATGGCGATCACGCCGAGGTTTTCTTTTAACGCGGAGGGACTTATACAATAAGTGAGGCCCAAAAAGATTTTGGTTAAAAGGGGATTGGGTCTTACTGTCATACCCCAAATTTTGACCACTAAGATTTCCCATCATTGTGCAAATCATCATCACAATATGGATGAACCATCATGCCTGACCAAATGCCTCAAGGGTTGTTGAGCATTCACTACAATCAAAATTAGGGTTTTAAGCCCTCTCAGAGCCTTAGACAAAGGATCAATCAAGGAATGACATGATCTTCAACTTGTCTAACCTCTCAAACATCCACAATGGATCAAAAATGACTCCCACTTCAAGGATTAAGCACAAGGTTGCTCCCTTCTAGGTGGATCAAGTCTCAAGATCGCCAGTATCACCAAATTAGGGTTTTGGTCGACCAGGGCCTCTAGATGGAAAATTTCATCTGGGCATAAGCCAAAGATCCAAAACACAACCTAATGTACTCCATGGAACCTCATGGACCCATTCATCAAGTCAATTTGACCTCAGGGGATGCATACATCAAAAATCAGGAATTAGGGTTTCTTGACCTAATTCACCCCTAAGTTGACTTTTAGGGAAAATCAAGAGCCAAGACCTCAAGACATGATTTGAGGGTCTCTAATGAACTATATTGATCCATTTGGAACAATGGATTAATCCAAGAAGCTTGAGCAACAAGTCTCATTTTCATCTGCACCACAATTAGGGTTTCGGGAGGAAAGTCAATTGTAACTTTGACTTTTGACCAGGACATGCTCCCAAACCCTAGGACATGCCCCAATATACCCTATGACACCCATGGAACATGTCCATCAAGTTTGATTTAGGTCAAGGACATGATTTCCTGAAGAATTGCACAATTTGGAATTCATCTGATAAAAAGTCAACTGTGCACAAAAGTCAACTTTGACTTTTTGAGATTTTTCACCAAAATGGATTTTTAACCCTAAAATGATGTTAATGTATGATTTGAATCATCATTCATCAAGAAAAATCAAAGAAAGTGGGATAACTTGTAAAAGGGGTAACCATAAAACTTAGAAATTTTTCTAAGTTATGGAAAAAGTACCACTAATACACTAACTTTGGAGGATCATAACTCCTAAACCACATGGCCATTTTTTCTCATCCAAAGATGGATTTGTAGCCCTCATTACCCTCTACAAAAACTTCAACTAGACCTAAGTCCAATTCATTAAGGATTTTGAGTTATGGAGTGATCAAAATCAAGAAATCACACCTTGTTCCAACACTTAGTGAAAATTTCACTAAGTCAGATTTTGCTTCACTTTTTGCCAAATGTAGAGGGATTTTTCACTTGGAATCAGAAGAGATCAAAACCAAACTTGTTCAAACAGTTGTTGTATCATGTAAGGGCTTTCCAAAATGGCCAAGAACATTGCCAAATTCAACTTACACCATGAGATATGACATTGTCAAGTTGCCTTGCTGATATCTGTCAAAGGCAAGGCAGAATTTGCAACTTTGCTCGATTTGCCAAAATCAGCCAAATTCAAATGCTCCTATCCACTTGGATACATCTGAGGATTGAATCTAAAGGGGACAATCACTGAGCCAAGCTTCCAAAGTCCATGGAACAAGAAATAGCATGTTGAACCTAACATGGCCAAAATAGGGACAAGACTCCAAATTTGGATTGGAGCATTCAATGGAAGCATCAAGGTGGCATGGACTGAGCCATTCTCATCTGAAATCAGTCAAGACTTATCCAAGACCAAGGGAACCAAAGCTCTATGCCCTAACCTCTAGTCAATGGCTAGAGGAGATTGGATTTTCATTTGCCAACATTGGCCAAACCTACTTACCAGCTGCCATTCACTATTCCTTGCAAAACAAAATTGCTCTACTATAAATAGAGCTCAATTGTGATCAGTTTGAGTACACCAAAGCCATCTAACATATGCTTTCCTCAAAATCTCTTTCTCTTGGCAAAAATGCCTTTCTTAGCAAGGTAGCTATCGGGTTTTGAGTTTGAGAGCAATTCCAATCAAACCAATCACTCACACACCTCACATACATCACATATGAGCTGATCAAACACTTAGATCACTTCTGAAAAACCAATTTCACAAAATCACCAGCTGGTTACTCAAATTTTCAATCAAGTTGCAGCTGAGGTACCACAAATTGATCCAGCCAATTTCAATCAAGTCCAACCATTCAAACACACTCCATAGGGTGTAGGGAAGCTGTTCAGATCATCACCACTCATCTGTAACACCTCCAAATCAAAAATCACATTGCACTTGCTGTCACGGCTTAGAGGTAAGCATATACTTGGTCATCTCTCAATCTATGCATATTTCCTCGCACAATAATTTGGCCATATATTCATAATCATGCATGGAATGTTTTCCCTCAATTAATTGCATTGTTTGAATCGTGTATAAAAAATCCTAGCCTTCATGCAGAAATTAGGGTTCTTGAGGATTTTTCATGATTTCTTGTTATATGTTTAATTTAAATGAAATTAATGGACATAGACATGATCGTGAGGTTGAGACGAGCATAATGATATGTGGATTGCATGATATAATCAAGTATTCAGTGAGATTGAGGGGAAAATGCAAATCAGCCAAACCCAGAACACGCGCGTGTTCTTCAGCTTGTTCTTGGCGCCTTTTTTTCAAATTCAAATATTTAAATTTTGTGATTTTATTTAATTGATTCAAAAATTAATTTCTCTCTGAGTTTTAATGATTTTGAGTTGATTCTTTTTTTAATAATTCACAAAAATGTTAAAATATTTTATTTTATCAAAAAATCCCAAAAATATTATTTATTTCATATAATTGATATTTTTGCAAAGAATTAATATTTTAATTGTTTTTGACATTTTAAATATTTTTTCTACATTGATTTTGCAACTTTTAATGCTTTCTAATTATTTTGTAGGTCAATACTTAATTTTTGAAGCATTAATCCAAAATCACAATTTGTTTTTCACATGTTAAAAAATTTTAATCATTTTAATTGAATTTTTATTCAATTAAATACATTTTTGAAAGCAAATTAGGGTTTTTGGATTAATTCAACCCTCATAAATCATTTTCAAAACTCTTTGGGCCTCTAATAGAGTGTAAGACCCAATCCTTTCCTGACCAAAACATTTTGGGCCTCAGTGTATTGTATAAGTCCCGATACCATCAAAAACAAACGGCGCGATCGTCGCCTTTTGAAAAATAACCCTGGGCCTCTCCTTGAGCTATAAGACCCATTCAAAAACACTTTGGGCCTCTAATAGAGTGTAAGACCCAACCCCCTTTTAACCAAAATCATTTTGGGTCTCACTTATTGTATAAGTCCCTCTGCGTTAAAAGAAAATCTCGGCGTGATCGCCATTTCAAACCGAAAAATCATCTGGGCCTACCCTCGTGTTATAAGCCCCACTCTTTTTCTTTAAAACTTTTTGGGCCTCTTGAAAGAGTGTAAGACCCATCCCTTTGTACAGAAAACATTTTGGGCCTCAGTCACTTGTATAAGACCCTCTGTACAAATAACAGTGCGCTCACTGATAAAACCTTGGGCCTCTCCTTGAGCTGTAAGCCCCAAATCTTTTTTATTTTAAAGCACTTTCTCCTTTGATTTTGAATATATTGTTGTTTTCAATCTTTCTTTGATGAACAATTAACCAAACAACATGGAAGCTCTACAACCGAGTAAGTGTTTACACGCTTTCATTTACCGCTTTCATATACATATAACTGTATTGTGGGGCTGTTTCACTGTAAGTCTTCTTTCATAAACTCATATCAACTGTGTAATAATAGTATAGATATTTAGAGTTTCCCCGGCTACTATGTCTAGAACTAGGTGACGCCGTTTCGTTTATTCGTAGAAATAGACAACTAGATCCCCAATAGGATCACCAGATACAGTCTTCTCTTCGGCTGTCCTCATTAGGAATTGTCAAGAAACTCTACTCCCAAAGATGAATGTATTCTCCGTGAATGGCATCTTTGAGTTTCTTCCAAATTCTCGAACTTTCCTGACTTTGATCTATTCTCGGTGAATAGCATTGCCTTGAATTTCTCGGGGTTTGGGGACCCACGGGCTTCTTAAAAGCATCGGCCTCCTCTTGGGCATCGTACAAGGACCCACAGGCTTCCTAAAAGCAACCCCGCCTCCTCTTGGGCTTAGTACAAGGACCCTACGGCTTCTTAGAAGTATTCACAGCCTCCTCTTAGGCTTCGTATAATGATCTCTTCCTCCGGGAATGATAGCCTCCTCTCGGGCTTAGTACAAGGACCCGTCGGCTTCTTAAAAGTTTCCAGCCTCCTCTTGGGCTTCGTACAAATTGTCCCGACGACCTCCTAGAGGTATAGGAACAGAACTTAGTCATCTTCATAGAACAGTCCTTTCTAAGAGTCTATTACTGTTTCTCAAAACATAGTACAAAGATGGAATTCTAGACATGGACAGTCTAATCTCCTTGAGTCTCAAAGACATTCTCAAGTGACCCCTTCGTTAAAAAGGAAGAAAACCCGCAGACTCGGACAGTCTCAATACCCTTCAGATTTCCCACTTCCTTAAAGAAGGAAATATCCCTGATCCTCGAATCAAATCCCTGAGTACAGTGTTGCTCATATAAGAACTGACTTTCTCTTTAAAATCAGTATACTGGACCTGTCACTCAACTGAAACAGTCACCATAGCCTCCTCTTAGGCTTTGTATAATGATCCTTCTCCAGTGAAGTTAGCCTCTCTCTCGGGCTTTGTACGAGACACATAAGAGACTCCCTCGTTGAGTCAATCACCCCTTTTCGCCTCCATCTCGGGCTTTATACGAGATACCAAAAGATTCCCTCGTTGAGTCAAAAACTTTTAGCCTCTCTCTCGGGCTTTGTACGAGACACATAATAGCCTCCTCTTAGGCTTTGTATAAGAAAACCACTGGTTGATACAATCAACCTTTTAGCATCAAAGCTGTACCTCGTTCACAGTACACAAACATCAACAACTCCTTACTCTCCATCTAACTGATGTAAGCGGCAAGCCTCTGGATCATCTACATCCATGCCACTGTCCCTCTTTTAGCATGAGAAATTCCTAAGGAAAGATAGCATTGCTCTACACTGAGTTAAAGTCTTCTCCTTCAGGTTAAAATCCCTTATGAAGGAAATTATGGCATTGTCGGATTCACACATCCTGGTTAAAGTAATTCTCCTTTATAAACAGTTGTGACATACAACCCACTCTTTAGAGATGATAAATTCTCTCTAAAGTCAAACCCTTTTAGCTTCATATCTTGGGCTTTGAACAAGATACAAATAGACTTTTCATCTTCATATCTTGGGCTTTGAACAAGATACAAACCACCTTTTGCTTCACGTCTTGGGCTTTGAACAAGACACCAAACACCCCCATTTCCTCCCATAGAATAGGAGGAACTACGAACGCTCTGATTTCCCTGTTTCGGTAAACGGGAATACGTAGGCATAAGATTGAAAGAAAAATCTTAGCGAGCACACTAAACAAAAACCCAAAATCCCATATCAAAAGCAGTAATTCAAAAGCATCAGTCCTAACATCCTAATCCTTGTTCCCCGCCAGAAACCTGTCATTCTGTTAAATAGCACAAGAAAGGCCCCCCCACATTGATAGCATTCGTAACCTAACAGATCGCTGTTTAAACTCAGTATGCAAAGCAGGGTTAATTGGAGACATCTATTTCCCTTCCTTATTCAGCTTTAATAGGATAAAAAATGAATCGACCTGTAGTTTTAAGCTCAAACCGCAGAGAGCGACCAGCACTTAAGAACCGCGTCCAAAATCGCTCGCTACACTTACACTCTAATAGAGGCCCAAAATGTTTTGAATGGGTCTTATAGCTCAAGGAGAGGCCTAGGGTTATTTTTCAAAAGGCGACGATCGCGCCGTTCGTTTTTGACGGTATCGGGACTTATACAATACACTGAGGCCCAAAATGTTTTGGTCAAGAAAGGATTGGGTCTTACACTCTATTAGAGGCCCAAAAAGTTTTGAAAATGATTTATGAGGGTTGAATTAATCCAAAAACCCTAATTTGTTTTCAAAAATGTATTTAATTGAATAAAAATTCAATTAAAATGATCAAAATTGTTTAACATGTGAAAAACAAATTGTGATTTTGGATTAATGCTTCAAAAATTAAGTATTGACCTACAAAATAATTAGAAAGCATTAAAAGTTGCAAAATCAATGTAGAAAAAATATTTAATATGTCAAAAACAATTAAAATATTATTTCTTTGCAAAAATATCAATTATATGAAATAAATAATATTTTTGGGATTTTTTGATAAAATAAAATATTTTAATATTTTTGTGAATTATTAAAAAAAGAATCAACTCAAAATCATTAAAACTCAGAGAGAAATTAATTTTTGAATCAATTAAATAAAATCACAAAATTTAAATATTTGAATTTGAAAAAAAGGCGCCAAGAACAAGCTGAAGAACACGCGCGTGTTCTGGGTTTGGCTGATTTTCATTTTCCCCTCAATCTCACTGAATACTTGATTATATCATGCAATCCACATATCATTATGCTCGTCTCAACCTCACGATCATGTCTATGTCCATTAATTTCATTTAAATTAAACATATAACAAGAAATCATGAAAAATCCTCAAGAACCCTAATTTCTGCATGAAGGCTAGGATTTTTGATACACGATTCAAACAATGCAATTAATTGAGGGAAAACATTCCATGCATGATTATGAACATATGGCCAAATTATTGTGCGAGGAAATATGCATAGATTGAGAGATGACCAAGTATATGCTTACCTCTAAGCCGTGACAGCAAGTGCAATGTGATTTTTGATTTGGAGGTGTTACAGATGAGTGGTGATGATCTGAACAGCTTCCCTACACCCTATGGAGTGTGTTTGAATGGTTGGACTTGATTGAAATTGGCTGGATCAATTTGTGGTACCTCAGCTGCAACTTGATTGAAAATTTGAGCAACCAGCTGGTGATTTTGTGAAATTGGTGTTTCAGAAGTGATCTAAGTGTTTAATCAGCTCATATGTGATGTATGTGAGGTGTGTGAGTGATTGGTTTGATTGGAATTGCTCTCAAACTCAAAACCCGATAGCTACCTTGCTAAGAAAGGCATTTTTGCCAAGAGAAAGAGATTTTGAGGAAAGCATCTGTTAGATGGCTTTGGTGTACTCAAACTAATCACAATTGAGCTCTATTTATAGTAGAGCAAGTTTGTTTTGCAAGGAATAGTGAATGGCAGCTGGTAAGTAGGTTTGGCCAATGTTGGCAAATGAAAATCCAAGTCTCCTCTAGCCATTAACTAGAGGTTAGGGCACAGAGCTTTGGTTCCCTTGGTCTTGGATAAGTCTTGACTGATTTCAGATGAGAATGGCTCAGTCCATGCCACCTTGATGCTTCCATTGAATGCTTCAATCCAAATTTGGAGTCTTGTCCCTATTTTGGCCATTCTAGGTTCAACATGCTATTTCTTGTTCCATGGACTTTGGAGGCTTGGTTCAGTGATTGTCCCCTTTAGATTCAATCCTCAGATGTGTCCAAGTGGATAGGAGCATTTGAATTTGGCTGATTTTGGCAAATCGAGCCAAAATGCAAAATCTGCCTTGCCTTTGACAGATTTCAGCAAGGCAACTTGACAATGTCATATCTCATGGGGTAAGTTGAATTTGGCAATGTTCTTGGCCATTTTGGAAAGCCCTTACATGATACAAAAACTATTTGAACAAGTTTGGTTTTGATCTCTTTTGATTCCAAGTGAAAAATCCCTCTACATTTGGCAAAAAGTGAAGCAAAATCTGACTTAGTGAAATTTTCACTAAGTGTTGGAACAAAGTGTGATTTCTTGATTTTGATCACTCCATAACTCAAAATCCTTAATGAATTGGACTTAGGTCTAGTTGAAGTTTTTGTAGAGGGTAATGAGGGCTACAAATCCATCTTTGGATGAGAAAAAATGGCCATGTGGTTTAGGAGTTATGATCCTCCAAAGTTAGTGTATTAGTGGTACTCCATAACTTAGAAAAATTTCTAAGTTTTATGGTTACCCCTTTTACAAGTTATCCAACTTTCTTTGATTTTTCTTGATGAATGATGATTCAAATCATACATTAACATCATTTTAGGGTTAAAAATCCATTTTGGTGAAAAATCTCAAAAAGTCAAAGTTGACTTTTGTGCACAGTTGACTTTTTATCAGATGAATTCCAAATTGTGCAATTCTTCAGGAAATCATGTCCTTGACCTAAATCAAACTTGATGGACATGTTCCATGGGGGTCATAGGGTATATTGAGGCATGTCCTAGGGCTTGGGAGCATGTCCTGGTCAAAAGTCAAAGTTACAGTTGACTTTTTCCTTAAAACCCTAATTGTGGTGCAGGTGAAAGTGAGACTTGTTGCTCAAGCTTCTTAGATTAATCTATTGTTCCAAATGGATCAATATAGTTCATTAGAGACCCTCAAACCCTCTCTTGAGGTCTTGGCTCTTGATTTGTCCCAAAAGTCAACTTAGGGGTGAATTAGGTCAAGAAACCCTAATTCTTGATTTTTGATGTATGCATCCCCTGAGGTCAAATTGACTTGATGCTTGGGTCCATGAGGTTCCATGGAGTACATTAGGTTGTGTTTTGGATCTTTGGCTTATGCCCAGATGAAACTTCCCATCTAGAGGCCCTGGTCGACCAAAACCCTAATTTGGTGATACTGGCGATCTTGAGACTTGATCCACCTAGAAGGGAGCAACCTTGTGCTTAATCCTTGAAGTGGGAGTCCTTTTTAATCCATTGTGGATGTTTGAGAGGTTAGACAAGTTGAAGATCATGTCATTCCTTGATTGATCCTTTGTCTAAGGCTCTGAGAGGGCTTAAAACCCTAATTTTGATTGTAGTGAATGCTCAACAACCCTTGAGGCATTTGGTGAGGCATGATGGTTCATCCATATTGTGATGATGATTTGCACAATGATGGGAAATCTTAGTGGTCAAAATTTGGGGTATGACACTAACACACTAGCTGAATCCATAGAACCTTGAGACATTGAGGTGCTTGTACTGACTTGAATTCTTGCTGTAAAAATTTTTCACTTTATCTGATACATACGAATGCTGTTACATGAAATGGTGTGTGAATTTTGATTAATTGGGAATAATCATGATTAATGATCTCGCAGGGTATAAGATCAGAGGTTTGGATAAAGCCTGTTTGTGATTTTCATATTGTTTTATTCAGACTATTAAGGATCTCCTTTGATGTGTATGACTGACTTTGTGGCTCTACTTATGATTTTGCAGGTACTTACCCTTACTTAGCGCAGAGTGATGTGATAATCTCCATGATGTTATAAGGGAACACAATCAGGGTGCATCAAAGGTTGTCATGCTTGGAGCTTGGTGCCTTGATGTTGAAGATGGAATATGGAGAGCTTGAGAAATTTTTGACAAAAGGATTCATGTCTTTGCTTGGGAGCTTCTTGGATGGATGAAGGCTTGAAAGATGCGCATTGGTAAGACTTTAATAACATTGGCATTAGAACTATAATACTGCTTGTGCAAATGACCTTCTTATAACTTATTCCATGGAAGCTCTCTATCAGTTTATTGTGATTTTCTTGTTTGGTAAACGTATGAGCAATAGCCGTGATTTCTATTTTACACTTCTTGCTCATGTGGGAACTTTCACACTATGTTGTTTAACAATGTAATCATGGCCTTAACCTTTCACTTTGCTTTTGGAGTTGTATTTTTATTTGGATTTCATGGATGCTCTCTGATAACTAACTCATTTGTTTCAATTTCTTCTCATGTGCATTGGTTTGAGGAATTGATGAAGACAAGTCTCAGTTTGGCATGGAAATTAACTTGAAGGAGCAGCTTGATACAAGTGGAGAATTGGCTCACAATGGGATGGCATGGAAGAAGTGACTTAGCATGACAAAAGAAGTCAAGGACTACTTTAAAGCTTGATATGAAAACATGGCACAAGTGACAAGCAAACTCAAAGCTACTGTCTTAGATTTTAGGCCTTCTAGTCTTAAACTCAAAACGCTTCAAGAATAACTTGAATTCTGCACTTGATCAATTTTGAAATCTACCTTTGAATTCCCCGTTCTTGTTTTTTTTTATCCTAAATATCTTGAATTTTGTAGCTTTTTGCAAACTTGTAATTCTGTATAATGGCCTGCAGGTGTGTACATTCTCCTTGTAAATAGTCGTGATTTGTACAAGTAATATTGCTTGAATCAACACTTAGAAATCCTTAAATGATACTACTACAAATTGTATGTGAGCATTATTTCTGATACTGTTGCTGTAGCTTGTGTACTGAACTTATTTTGATGTCCTCAATGGCTTTGCTCAAAATAGCTTGGCTCAAATCATCTTGGAAACAATTTTTTATTGCTTAAAATTACTTGTAACCCATTAGAATCTTAATTGGTAGTATGTCTTGAACTTCCAAAACTAGCATTATTTGTGAATCTCATGAAAGGTCCCTCTTGACCTAATATTATATGACGCTTGAATGATAACAAAGACATATTATCATCAAGTGTAACACCCCCAATCTATACCCCCAATTAAATAAAGCGGTAAAAGAAAATTCAAAATTTCATCAGAGTATATTTAGAAATTCACAGCATAGACCGAGGGGTCACATCAATTTGAAACAAACACAATAAACCTGCCCATAAAGATATGCAACACTCACAGGTAGCAAATAAACAGAGGAACTTAGTTCCTACTACCCACAATTCAAATACAGAATAAAGCGGAAAATTTATACTGAAATCTCATATATATATATATATATATATATATATATATATATATATCACATAAAAAGTTTGTCATACATCAAGTCATACATGCACAAGCCAAAATATATATATACATATACACATCAAACTACAGAACGATCCCCCTAACTACCCGGTGCCACATATCAGAGACGACCGACAAAAGAATGAAGTCCTAAGCTTCACAAAAAGACCTCCAGCAATCTAATCTGCAATGCCTCATAGAGCATTATAAAACAGCAGAAGGGTGAGAAAAACAATCATAATATAATTGCATACAATTATATATAACACCAAAAATACACATGTATACTGTTCTCACCACAACTCATACCAGTATTCAAACACAAAACAACACATATACACATATCAATTTATCAATCTCATCCACAATTCCACACATAAACAAACCATTAATGATTTATGCAAATGCAAGAGACCGACACAACGACTCTATGCATATGCACATGCGGTACCGACTCCCATCAATTCTGAACACCAGTTCACTCAGGAACTATTGGAACCATCGCTCGTTACTTAGTGTAACTCCCCGTCAGGCATACGATGTTCCCCGTCGCTTTCGGTCCTCTTTGTATAAGGCTCACGACGTTTATGGATCGCTTTTGGCCCTCTTTGTATAAGGCTCACGATCCGATCGCTCACACCCCACATGGGCACACGATCGTCTATAACCATCGCTTTCGGTCCTCTTATTTTTAAGGCTCACGATCCAATCAGATCGCTTTCAGTCCTCTTATTTTTAAGGCTCACGATGTTATAGCAGATTCCCTCTGGAATCAATCCGTCACTCAGGACATCACAAGAATGCATATCATGATGCTCAGCATACAATGACTCATGACATTCAAATGCACACATATATGCAACCATCTCACTTAACATAAATCATGCTTTGCAATTCAAGCCCAAAACAATGCATTTATACCATACAACATCATGCAAATCATACCATATCCATATCAACAGCACATGGCATGATACACACCAATTACACACAATCATAACGACAAAAGTCGACAAAATGACACTATTCCAAATTCCCAACATTACTAAATCGGCTAACAATCTCCAAATTATTATAATAAGAAAGTACAGTTCAATAGCTACTCAACGATACCAAGAATGTTAAAAACGGATAAACGGAACACAAGTTACGGACTAAACAAGAAAAGACATCGCGGAAAAACCCCATTTTGCAATTCTCCTGGCCATACGCATATTGCCCTGAGCCATACGCGGATTTCCCTGATTCCTCGCCCATTCCATATGCGTATTGCCTAAGGTTATACGCGTATGGGCAGAGACCCATTTTTCCCAAAATTTCACGTTAAAAGTCCAATACGCGTAGTGCCCTACACCATATGCGTATTGCCCTAAAGTCTTATGCGTACCATACGCAAATGGACAGATGGCCGAGAAAATGAAGCTTCCATACGCGTATTGGCCCCATAACTCGCCCATGATACGCGTATTGCCAAGGCCCATACGCGTATGAACATGCCCCATACACGTATGACCTGGGCAAACCAGAATTCTGTAGGCTTCTTGCTGTTACGGGTTTTACACCCAAAACCCTTCCAAATCATCATCCAAATTCAGAAAAACACCAATTTGAGGTATATCATTACATACCCAACATGCATAAATAACAAGGAACCCAACAACATGAGTTTAGACACATTTGGATCAAATTCTACCAATTTCTAAACATTATGATTTTTGCTCTAAATTTTCATACATTCCAAAATCAACAACACAAACACATACATAATCATACACATGCATAGAATAATTGAATTTCACACCCTTACCCGATTAAATCGATTCTAGAAGTTGATTTGATCCCACCTAGCTTTTCCTCTTTTTCTCTCTTTCTCTCTTCTCTTCTTTTTCCTTCTTCTCTTTTTCCTCTTCCTATTTCTTTCTCTCTATTTTTCTCTCCTTTCTATTTCTATCTCTTTTCTTCTCTTTTTCTTTCTAAGTTATAAAAATATAATATAAAATGACTAAAATGCCCATACTTTCGAATATCTCGCAAACGCTCTCAAAACGCGATAAAACATAAACATACCGATGAAATATATTTCGGGAAATAAAAGTTGAAAAGAAATAATAATTTAATACAAATATTTTATCTATAAGAGAAATTAACCAATTAGCTCAATTAGCAGGTAAAATACAATAAGTTCACACATTTTACAAAATTCACATAAATGAAATAAATAAATACAATTAAATAAATCGAGGCGTTACATGTAGCACACCTTGGGTATTCATGAAAACAAACTAACCAATTAATCATGGTTTTGAAACGACTTGAGGTTTTAAATGTGGTTTCCCATCATCACTTGTAGCACAATCAAGTTATGCACTTTAAAATAATTCAAAAATGCCTTAAAAATGACTCCAATTGACTATGTCTTGGAAATGAATTACCTTAGAATCACATTGAATCCATTTGAATAATTCGGCTTATTTGTTCTCCACTTGAAACAAATTAAATCAAGTTTTGCCATAAATTGACCTTGAACCTTGAGATAACCTCAAGCATGGATTGAAGCAATGAATTCTAATCAAGGCATCAAATCAACTCGAAATACGACTTAGGATCATCTTGAAACCACTTGAACTCAACACACTTGCAAGAGCCTATAAGTACAAACCAAATCTTCAAAATCTAAACTTTAGAGGATTATGGCCAAAAGCCATATGATGATCTTGAGAAAAGTCCAGGGAGAAACAACATGCTTGGCATAAGAAAAATGAGAGGGTAGGACAAATTTGGGGTATGACACTGTTCTATTAAGATGACTAATTTTTGTTCCTATACCTCTAGGAGGTCTTCGGGACAATTTGTACGAAGCCCAAGAGGAGGCTGGAAATTTTTAAGAAGCCGACGGACAATTTGTACGAAGCCCAAGAGGAGGCTCTCTTCCCGAAGGAAAAATCCTTATACAAAGCCTAAGAGGAGGTTGTGAATACTTCTAAGAAGCCGTAGGGTCCTTGTACAACGCCCAAGAGGAGGCGGGGATGCTTTTAGGAAGCCTGTGGGTCCCCAAACCCCGAGAAATTCAAGACAGGCTATTCACAGAGAATAGATCAAGCCAGGAAAGTCCAAGAATTTGGAAGAAACTCAAGAGATGCCATTCACAGAGAAAAGATCATCTCTGGGGAGTAGAGTTTCTTTGACGATTTCTAAGGGTGACAGTCTGAGAAAGGGTTCACAGAAAATGCTGCCTTTCACGTCTCCATATTGTTTAACCCCAAGATGAGGGAAGACTGTATCTGGTAATCCTATGGGGATCTAGTTTTGACTGTATTTAGGAGTGACCAACAGGGCTTAGTGCTAGACGTAGTTGCCGGGGAAACTCTAAATATCTATACTAGTATTATCAGTTGATATGAGTTTATGAAGGAAGACTTACAGTGAAACAGCCCCACAATACAGTTTATATGTATATGAAAGCGGATAAAGAAAGCATATAAACACTTACTCGGTTGTAGAGCTTCCATGCTGTTTGGTTAGTTGTTCAACAAAGAAAGATTGAAAACAACAGTATATTCAAAATTTAAAGGAGAAAGTATTTTGAAAAGATGTTGGGGCTTACAGCTCAAGGAGAGGCCCAAGGTTTATCAGTGATCGCACTGTCGTTTTGTACAGAGGGACTTATACAAGTGAGTGAGGCCCAAGAAAGGTTTTTTGTACAAGGGGATGAGTCTTGCACTCTCTCAAGAGGCCCAAGTGTTTAAAGAAAAAGAATAGGGCTTACAACACGAGGGTAGGCCCAGATGATTGGTTTTTTTCTTATTGGCGATCGCGCCGAGGTTTTCTTTTAACGCAGGGGGACTTATACAATGTCTAAGGCCCAAAAAGTTTTGGTTAAAAGGGGATTGGGTCTTACACTCTAATAGAGGCCCAAAAGATTTATTTTTGTACAAGTGGTGGGGCTTACAGCTCAAGGAGAGGCCCAGGGTCATTTGTTTGAAAATGGTGATCGCGTCGAGATTTTCGAAAATGCGGTGGGTCTTATACGTTGCATTGAGGCCCAAAATGGTTTGGTTTTCCAAAGGGGTTGGGTCTTACACTCTATTAGAAGCCCAAAAATAATTTTGAATGGGTCTTATAGCTCGAGGAGAGGCCCAAGGTTTGTTTTTCAACGGACGATGATCGCGTCGAACTTTTTGAAATACAATGGGACTTATACAATAAGTGAGGCCCAAAAATAGGTTTGTATTTACAAAGGATTGGGTCTTACACTCTATTAGAGGCCCAAAAGTGTTTGAAATTGTTTGATAAGGGTGAAAATCAAAGAAACCCTAATTTGTTATTCTTTAAAAGTAAATATTTAAAGAAAATCAAATAAAATACCAAATAAGTTTGAATAAACCATTTGTGATTTTTGTTTAAGGTTTGAGAAATGAGGGATTAATCACAAGGTTAATTAAAACTCACTTGGTTTTGATTTTCAAAGTAAATATTCACTTTTAAAATGTTTAAAAACATTAAAAAGGAATTTATTCACAAAAATACTAATTATATTAAATAAATAATATAAACTTAATTATTTTGTGGAATAAAATATTTCAACATTTTTGTGATTTTTTACAAAAAGAACCAATAAAAAATAATTAAAATTGAAGGAGTTATTAATTTTCCAATTAATTAATAAAACATGAAAATATTGGAAAAAATAGTAAAAATGTGAGAAAACACAAAATGGCATGGGTGGGGTTTGAACCCACGACCTCAAGGTTATAGGGCACGCGCCTTACCACTAGGGTGGTGATACATCCATTGCTTGAAGTGAAACCACAAATATACAAGGCATGCCTTGTTTTCTAGGCCTGGTCAAGGCAAGGCAAGGCAAGTTTTGCCAAGAAACGGGAAGGTCCATAACTTTCTCATTTCTCAATGGTTGGGGACAAAATTTATATGCATCTGGCCTAGAATTTCACAAGGAATCCAATGGTGGTGATATTTTTTTCACATCATACTCCTTCCTAAAAACCTGATAGTGGTTTTGAAAAAGGCCTATAATTGCATTTTCTATGCTACACTTTGATACAAGCATGAATTACATGATTAATTGGTCCAAACAGAACATATATTACATGTATGAGGTGTGTATGATCAGTGGACTTCAAAGCAATGCATATTTTGGAAAGTTCAAGTCATGATGCTTACCTCTTTTTGAGCTTTTGGAGTTTCCTGTGCAATCTGCCAAACTTCTTGTTCCAGAAATGGTTTGATGCTTTGGACACTCTCAAATGATCCCTTAGAAACTTTGAGGATGGTTGGAATCAGCTGGAACCTGCAAAAACACAAACTGGCCCTTTCTTGCAAAAGGGGTTAAAATGACCAAAATAGCAACTCTCTCAAATGGTGTTCCAGATGGGGGGAACCATTTGGGACAGTTCAAGGATGTTATTTGGAGTGTGTTTGAGGTTTTATCTGGTTTGGAAAGTGACTGAATCAAGACATGGCTTGAAAAATGCACAAAAGGCCTATTTTGAGGTTTTACGAGGTGACTTTGTGATTTTGGTGTTACAGGTCACTTTTGATAGTTTGGATCACCTACATATGATGTTTATGAGGTGTTAGGATCATGAGTTGTGATGGAAATGCTCTCTAACTCAAAAACTCAGAGTTACCTTGCTAAAGAAGGCATTTTGGCCTAAAGATAGGGATTTTGAGGAAAACATCTGTTTGATGGCTTTGGTGTACTCAAACTGAGCACAAATGAGCTTTATTTATAGTAGAGCAAGTTTGTTTTGGGATCAATAGTGAATGGAAACTGCAGCAGAGGTTTGACCAATGGTTGCACTTTGGAGTCCAAGTCTCCTCTAGCCATTGACTAGAGGTTAGGGCACAGGGCTGTGGTTCCCTTGGTCTTGGATAAGTCTTCATTGAATTCAGTTGCAAATGGCTCAGTCCATGCCACCTTGGTGTATGTATTGAATGCTCCAATCCAAAATTGGAGTCTTGCCCCTCTTTTAGGTAATTCTAGGTTTGGCATGCTACTTCTTGTTCTAAGGACTTTGGAGGCTTGGCTCAGTGTTTGTCCCCTTTAGATTCGATCCTCAGATGTGTCCAAAGTGATGACAAGGCTTGGAATTATCTGATTTTTCCAAATCGAGCAAAAATGCAAAATTCTGCCTAGCCTTGGCAATTTTCAGCAAGGCATATTGCCATTGTCATATCTCATGGCCCAAGTGGAATTTGGTGATGTTCTTGGCCATTTTGGAAAGCCCTCATATGATACAACAACTGTTTGATCATATTTGGTTTTGATACCTTTTGGATCCAAGTGAAAAATCCCCGTACATTTGGAAAAAAGTGAAGGCAGATTCTGACTTAGTGAAAATTTCACTAAGTGTTGGAAAAAAGTGACATTTTCACTTTTTGTGATTTTGATCATTCCATAACTCAAAATCCATGATGAATTTGGAGGGGGGTCAGTTCTAAGCTTTTGTAGAGGGTAATGAGAGCTACAAATCTAGCTTTGGATGGGGAAAAATGGCCTTGCGGTTTAGGAGTTATGATCCTCCAAAGTTGGTACCATTGCCACTTTGTTCATAACTTAGAAAATTTTCTAAGTTTTTATGGTTACCCCTTTTACAAGCTATCACACTTTTCTTGATTTTTCTTGATGAATGATGATTCAAATCATACATTAACATCATTTTAGGGTTAAAAAACCATTTTTGTGAAAAATCTCAAAAAGTCAAAGTTGACTTTTGTGCACAGTTGACTTTTTGTCAGACGAATTCCAAACTGTGCGATCCTTTAGGAAATCATGTCCTTGACCCAAATCAAACTTTATGGACATATTCCATGGGTGTTATAGGGTATATTGAATCATGTCCTAGGGTTTGGGAGCATGTCCCGGTCAAAAGTCAAAGCTACAGTTGACCTTTTCCTCAAAACCCTAACTGTGGTACTGATGAAATTGAGACTTGCTGCTCAAGCTTCCTGGATCAATCCATTGTTACAAATGGATCAATGTGGTATATTGGAGACCCTTAAATCCTCTCTTGAGGTCTTGGCCCATGATTTGTCCCAAAAGTCAACTTAGGGGTGAATTAGGTTAAGAAACCCTAATTCCTGATTTTTGATGTATGCATCCCCTGAGGTCAAATTGACTTGATGCTTGGGCCCATGAGGTTCTGTGGATTATTTTAGGATATGCTTTGAAGCATTGGCTCATGCCCAGAGGAAAATTTTCATCTGGAGGCCCTGGTCGACCAAACCCTAATTTGGTGACACTAGCGATCTTGAGGCTTGATCCACCTGGAAGGGAGCAGCCTTGTGCTTAATCCTTAAAGTGGGACTCCTCTTGATCCATTGTTGATGTTTGATAGGTTAGAAAAGTTGAAGATCATGTCATTTCTTGATTGATCCTTTGTCTAAGAACTCTGAGAGGGCCTGGAACCCTAATTTTGACTGTAGTAAGTGTTCATCCATCTTTGGGGAGACTAATGAGGCATGATGGTCCATCCATATTGTGATGATGATTTTCACAATAATGGGAAATCTTAGTGGTCAAAATTTGGGGTATGACTGATGCCCCTATTTAATCTTCTTGGACCCGAAGGTGTGAATAGCGAAGGTATTCGGGCATTCGGGGTGCAAGAGGATTAAATATCGGAATACCCAAAATTTTGATGGTGGTTAGGAATGGAAGTTTGCGTATCCTTCTTCTTTTGCTAAGCAATGATGCTTAGAAAAGGTAAAAACTTCCCCTCGATCCTGGCCTTCAGCCAAGGAACTGGTCTCAGTTTCTGAAATAAACTTCCCCTCGATCCTGGTTTCCTACCAGGGAACTGGTCTTAGTTTCTGATGTAAACTTCCCCTCGATCCTGGTTTCCTACCAAGGAACTGGTCTAAGTTTTCTGAAATAAACTTCCCCTCGATCCTGGTTTCCTACCAAGGAACTGGTCTTAGTTTCTTTTGTCAATAAACTTTCTTGACAAGGGACACTATTCATAGCGATTTTCCTCAAACTTATCGCCGAATTTTCCTGGAGAGATGCCATTTGATAGAAAAATTTTTGATGTCAGAGTTGCTGGGGAACCCAGTCGTCTGAGTTGTAGAGGTGTACAAACTTCTCTGTTGGAGACGTCATTTGCCAACTCTACTGGGGAAAACGAGTCTCTTGAGATACTGCTTTCACGCTTGGGGACATTACATCATACTTTTCTCGGGATCTTCCAGGAGAAACGCCATATGATGTGATCCAATTTTGAGGTGTTGATGACCTTTTCATCAGTGATTTTTTCAGAGAAAAACTGCTGTATTGCCGAATCTCTGCTTAAGAGGCTTCCTCTAGGGATTTTCCTTAATCTGGGAAAGCGAAAATATCATCTTCAAAGGCGAAGAGTGACATCGGTTGAAGGTTCTTTGGTCTTTCAGAGGTTCAAGTTATCAAAGTGGTCAAGGGCCAATTCTGATCTAGAAATAAACTGGAGGAGAGGGATTGTTCAGACGCAACCTTTCCTGACGAGGAAAGAACTTGACAACTCGATTGAGAAGACTGTCACCACTACGGGACAAGACCGACAGGAGTGATAGTGATGCCATATGAATGCGAACATAAATCAATAATGCATGATGTATGTATGTTTATGCTGACAAAACTGACGCGACATACAAACTAACGGATGAACACGACTGGATACTCGGCCACTGCGGGGCGAAGAAGTACCGCTGGTTCAAGATAGCAATTCTGCCTTGCTTAGGAGAAACGGTCCCTGTTGGGAGCGACGTTAGTCGGGCTTAGGAGATGGGAACTCGGCCGAAGAGGTCAGATGGAGCATTCGCATCTGACATAGCCAATCCTTCATTCAGGCATACTGGTTTAGAAGGAGAACTTTGATTCTGCACTTTGAGGCTCGCTTACTTCTGGAGAAGCGATCGATGTTCTTTCGATGTTCAACCGTTAAAAGAAATTGTCGTCTTTATTCTTAAAAGCAGAACAATTTTAACAAGTAAATTCATTTTTGTTTCATTTCAAGAATCGTTGATCATGTTAAAATGTCGTTCTATAAAGCTAAACAAATAAGAATTGCAAACAAAAGCGCAGGGGCTCAAATTTTATTGATAGGATGGAGATCAACCAAACGCGTGATTCCATAGAGTATTTACAAAGTTTGAAAATGGTAATTTAAGGGAAAAGGGCTACATTGAAACATAACAACCACTATCCTTCTACCAACTTTGAATTCGGGACATCCTGAGCTTCTGTCGATGATGACCTTAACTGGAGCTTTCCTGACGGATGATGTAACTGCTGCCGAGGGACTTGCCCCTTTGTTGAAAGTAGTTACTTGCCATTATCCCTAATTTTTTCCTGGATTGTACTTTGAGATTTCCAATCCACCGGGATGATTTTTGATCATGTCTCTAATTTTTGCCTGGACCGCCCTTTCGGGTTTTCAATCCACCGAGACGTTTTTTTTTTTCTTTTTCTTTTTTTTTTAGGTGAAGTATTTCTTGACTACATCAACATTTGAGGGGTAGGCAAATTCCTCTCCGTCCATGGTTGCAAGTCTCAAGGCACCACCTGAGAAAGCTTTCTTGACCACGTAGGGGCCGTCATAATTCGGAGTCCATTTGCCCCGAGAATCAGTGAGAAATGATTGTATCTTCTTGAGCACAAGGTCTCCTTTCCTGAAGACGCGAGGTTGAACCTTTTTGTCAAATGCCATCTTCATTCTTTGCTGATACAACTGACCGTGGCATAGAGGCGTGACTCGCTTCTCTTCGATCAGATTCAGTTCGTCGTGTCGAATTTGACACCATTCAGATTCTGTTAGCTTAGCTTCCATCAAAACCCGAATTGATGGGATCTCTACTTCAATGGGGAGCACTGCCTCCATGTCGTATACTAGAGAGAAAGGGGTTGCCCATGTTGAAGTGCAGACAGATGTGTGATAACCGTGAAGAGCAAAGGGTAGCATCTCGTGCCAATCTTTGTAGGTTACAACCATTTTTTGAACAATCCTCTTGATGTTCTTGTTAGCCGCTTCTACCGCTCCATTCATCTTTGGTCGGTAGGGAGATGCATTATCGTGTTCGATCTTGAACTCTGCGCACAACTCTTTCATCATCTTATTGTTCAAGTTAGATCCATTATCAGTAATGATCTAGCTCGGAACACCATAACAGCAGATGAGATTGTTTTTGATAAATCAGACTACCACTTGTCGGGTTACATTGGCGTACGATGCTGCTTTGACCCATTTGGTGAAGTAATCAATGGCTACCAGGATGAACCGATGTCCATTTGTAGATTTGGGCTCAATCAAGCCAATCATTTCGATTCCCCATATGGAAAAAGGTCATGGGGAAGAAAGAACTTTGAGATGCGTTGGCGGTACATGAATTTTGTCGGAGTATATCTGACACTTGTGACACTTCCTCATGTACTTGTAGCAGTCGGATTCCATGGTCAACCAATAGTACCCTGCTCTTTGAATTTTTCTCGCCATTGTGTGTCCGTTGGCATGAGTACCAAAGGATCCTTCGTGAATTTCCTTCATTAACATGTCTGCTTCTGGTCTGTCTACGCATCAGAGCAAGACCATGTCAAAATTTCTCTTATAGAGAGTATCACCGCTCAGGAAGAAACTTCCTGCCAGCCTTCTGAGGGTTTTCCTGTCCTTCCTTAGTGCCTCAGGTGGGTACTCTTGTTTCTAAAGGAAGCATTTGATATCGTGATACCAAGGTTTGTCGTCTATGACTGCTTCAATCGTGAAGATGTAAGCGGGCCATTCAAGGCGCATTATGCCGATCTTAGGTAAGTCATTCCATTGACCTACACTAATCATGGAAGAGAGAGTGGCTAATTCCTCAGCCATGTGATTCTCCTCACGAGGGATGTGATGAAACTCAACTCTGTTGAAGAAGGGTATGAACCTTCTCGCGTAGTCCTTGTAAGGAATCAATCCTGATTGGTATGTGTTCCAATCTCCTTTAATCTGATTGATAACCAGGGCTGAGTTGCCATATACGTCCAAGTTTTTGATCCTCAAATCAATCGCTTCCTTGAGACCCATAATACAAGCTTCGTATTCGGCCTCGTTGTTCATACACTTGAACGTAAGTCGGGCAGTGAAAGGAATGTGGGTACCATGAGGGGTGACAATGATTGCCCCAATTCCGTTTCCGTAATGATTAACAGCTCCGTCAAAGATAAGTCCCCATTGGGAACCTAGTTCTGGCCCTTCACTGGGTAGCGGTTCATCGCAATCTTTCATTTTCAAATACATGACATCTTTATCCGGGAAGTCAAACCCGATTGATTCCTGATCGTCAATCGGTTGATGAGCCAAATGATCGGCTAAAACACTTCCTTTAACGGCTTTCTGAGCGTGGTATTCGATGTCATATTCTGACAGCAACATCTGCCAACGGGCAATCCTTCCCGTGAGAGCAGGTTTTTCAAAAACATACTTGATTGGATCCATCTCGGAAATCAACCAAGTAGTGTGACGAATCATGTACTGGCGCAGACGTTTGGTTGCCCAAGCCAAAACGCAGTAAGTTTTCTCAAGCATAGTGTACCGAGTCTCGCAGTCGGTGAATTTCTTGCTTAAATAGTAGATGGCAGACTCCTTCCTTTTGGTTTCGTCTTGTTGGCCAAGTACACATCCCATTGAGTCCTCTAGGACTGTGAGGTAGATAATCAGTGGTCTTCCGTCCACTGGGGGTGATAAAATCGGAGGGTTCAACAGGTATTCCTTAATAATGTCGAAATCGGTTTGGCAATCTTCTGTCCAAACGGAATCCTGATTCTTTTTGAGTAATTTGAAAATCGGCGCACATGTCGAGGTCATGTGGAATATAAATCTAGAGATGTAGTTCAAACGTCCCAGGAATCCTCTGACTTGTTTTTCAGTTTTTGGAGAAGGCATTTCTTGAATGGCCTTGACCTTGTTAGGATCAACCTCAATTCCTTTCTGGCTGACGATGAACCCTAAGAGTTTCCCTGAACGGACACCGAAGGTACATTTGTTGGGATTCAAGCGGAGTTTGTACTTTCTCAACCGCTCGAATAGCTTTGACAGATGGGTCACATGCTCCTCTTCTGTCTTAGATTTGGCAATCATATCATCAACATATATCTCGATTTCTTTGTGTATCATGTCATGAAAAAGAGTAGTCATGGCCCTTTGATAGGTCGCCCTGACGTTCTTCAAACCGAACGACATCACCTTGTAACAAAAGGTACCCCATGGGGTAATGAACAAAGTTTTCTCCATGTCTTTCGGCGCCATTTTGATCTGGTTATAGCCCGAGAATCCATCCATGAAGGAGAAAATTATGAACTTTGTTGTACTGTCAACCAGCATGTCAATGTGTGGTAAAGGAAAGTCATCCTTTGGACTAGCCTTGTTTAGATCTCTGTAATCCACACACATTCTAACTTTTCCGTCCTTTTTTGGAACAAGTACGATGTTGGCTAACCATTGAGGATATTCTGATGTGGCGAGGAAACCTGCGTCAATCTGTTTCTGTACCTCCTCTTTGATTTTGATGGCCATGTCCGGGTGAGCCCGTCTCAACCTCTATTTTACTGGCGGACATTCCGATCTCAACGGTAAATGATGTTGCACGATGCTGGTATCCAACCCTGGCATATCCTGATAGGAACAAGCAAATACATCGGGGAATTCTTTGAGAAGCTTTACCAAACCCTCTCTGGCAGTTGGACTGAGCAGTGCCCCAATTCTGATTTCTTTTCTCTCTTTTTCCGAACCTAAGTTTACCGTTTCCAACGGCTCTTTATGAGGTTCAATGGACCTTTCCTCCTGTCTGAGTAATCGAGAGATCTCTTCTGGAATTTCGTCGTCATTCTCTTCTTCAGCCCCAAATACCGGGAACTTAAAGTTGGGAGAAGGCATCAAATCGTATGTTTCAACGGGGTTTAAAACAAGCAATCTGCATGAGGTATGATTTGTGTTTAGAAGAGATAGAGAGAATGCAAGAGTGTGTGCAGTGTATTTCTTTGAAAAACTACTTGTTTATTATTATTGATTTATTTTTTAGGATTACCATTTTCTGAAAAAAGAGAAAAGAGAAAACAACAATAAATGCGAGAATTATAAAACGACGTTATTTTATTCATGAACAAGTCGATTCTTGAAGCTACAGCCCTATAAAACAAAACTCTGTCACTTTGGGCAAAGCGAAGAGGGAAATTTACAGAAAGTGAGCCCTATCAAAACATCCGTTTCACCTGGGCAGGGCGAAAG
This sequence comes from Lathyrus tuberosus, assembly GCA_022829125.1. Lineage (NCBI taxonomy): Eukaryota > Viridiplantae > Streptophyta > Magnoliopsida > Fabales > Fabaceae > Lathyrus > Lathyrus tuberosus. Next base: position 4,985,998 of record JALAZF010000204.1, read on the forward strand.
GTTAAATACGGAAATTACTTTGACTTATGAACAATCTTCGGAACATCGACAGCAACCCATTGGCGGCGAACTCCTCGGTGAATCACAAAGTCTGGCACCTTCCTTAATTTGTCTTCAGAAATAACGCTGATTTCTGGTGGAGCTGGATCATTGGAATCTGTCTCCCAGGCAGAATTGTCGTAGGAGGATTCCTCTGTTGCATTTTGCATAGCATTTGTGCTCTCAAGTAGATCTCCCCATCCAGTTGGCTGGATGTCTTCGAGCCTGAAACGAGAGCTTTCGGGAGCAGTGTACTTGACCATATAGTCGTATTTCCCACTTGGCTGTCCCAGGGTGCCTCACACTTCTTCAGAACTTGATGAGTCATCCTTCTCGATGACGTTGACCTCTGGAAAAACATAGTTGATGAATTCAGGTCCTGAAAACGTTGCAAATTTGTTGTCGTACTGGACATTTTCTGAATGACCTGATTGTTGATCCCATGACATGATGAGGACACAAGTATTCTTTTCAATGATGCTCAGCTGATTTTCATCGTTCGGCTGATTTTCTTGCCCCAAGTCTCCTAGATACAGCTGCCACATTGGCAGGCCATCCATTGGGCCATAATAGTTATGGTCAAAGTTGTCCTTCATAAGAGTGTCCTCCTATAATGAGTTTGGATGAGCACGGCATCCTTCCGGATCACAATCTCCGTATATCATTTCGACATCTGACCTGGGTATAAATCTCGGACTCTGTGTAGGAAAGCAAAAGGAAGTCTGTGTAACGCCCAGTTTTGTCCGATTTATTTAATCGAGTCGATATAATTATTTTTGTTTTTATATTATTTTATTCTTGAATTTTATTTGAAATATATTATTTTTCATCGTTATTATGTTTTATCGCGTTTTGAGAGCGTTTGCGAGATATTTGAGCTGAGGGGTAAAATAGTCTTTTCGGGGTTTAGATATTTTTATATAAATAGAGATTAGAGAGAAATAGAAAGAAAGGAAAAAGAAGAGAAAGAAAAGAAAGAAAGAAGGAAAAGGAGAAGAAAGAAAGAGAGAAGAGGAAATCGAGGAAATCTCCGTTTCAATCATGATTAATCGGGTAAGGGTGAGAAGTTTAAATTATATCTTGCTTGTGTATGTATATGTGTCGTTTGTGGTAATTGTTTTGGTTGTTTTACAAGTTTTTCTCATTTGATAAATTGATGAACAATTGATAGAAATCGATGTTTTCACGGTCAGAATTCGATATAAATTGCGTTGTATGATCACACTGTGTTTATGACCAATCGTTGATACTTGTTTTGCCGTTGGAATTGATTTGGGATGAAAAATGGGATTTTTGGGGGTTTTGGAACCCTATAACCCGCAGAAGAAAATTCTGGTTCTGGTGCGATTCGCCAGGCGAATTGGGAATTCGCCAGGCGAATTAGGTCTCGCCACTAGTTCGCCAGGCGAAGTGCTGGCGAAGGGGGATTCGCGAGGCAAAATCGTAAGTCGCCAGGCGAAAACGGAGAGACATAAATGGGTTAGCTTCTGTAACTCTTGGGGTTTTCCTAAAATTGTGGTTCGCCACTAGTTAGCTAGGCTAAGTGCTGGCAAAGGGGGATCCTCCAGGCGAAATCCTAAGTCGCCAGGCGAATCTGGCGGTTTCTCAATAAATTCTTTTCTTTGAAAATTCATAACTTTTGATCCGTAACTCAGATCGAGGCGTTCTTGGTACCGTTAGAAAGCTAGTAAAATGTTCTTTCTTATAAAAATGGTTTTGAGATTGTTGGCCGATTTAATTGTGTTGGGAATTTGGGAATGTGTCGTTTTATCGACTTTTACCGTTTTAATTGACTGTATTTGATGGGTTATCATGCAATATGCTTTTGATATATATCGTATGACTTGTGTCATGTTATATGATGTGAATGCATGTGATGAAATGTTGTGATGATGGTTTGTGGCCTAAGGGAAAGAAAATGCATTGTGTTGTGTGTGATTGTCTATGAATGATTATGGATGTGTATATGTGTGCATTTGAATGTCATGAGTCATTGTATGCCAAGCATCATGATATGAATTCTTGTGATGTCGTGTGCCCTAGTGGGTGTGAGCGGCGAAATGATTCCCGAGGGGATCCGCTATAACATTGGGTGCCTTATACAAAGAGGTGTGAGCGATGATTATAGACGATCGTGTGCCTAATACAAAGAGGTGTGAGCGATCGAGTCGTGTGCCTTATACAAAGAGGTGTGAGCGATCCATAAACGTCGTGTGCCTTATACAAAGAGGTGTGAGCGACGGGGAACATCGTTTGCCCGACGGGGAGTTACACTAAGTAACAAGCGATGGTTCCAGTAGTTCCTGAGTGAACTGATGATGAGAATGATAGATGGATGGTACCGCATTTACATAGAGTCGTTGTGTCGGTCTCTTTGCATTTGCATAAATCATGAATGGATTGATTATGTGTGGAAAATCATGAATTGATTGAGTATGTGTTAAGATTTATGTTTGAATTGGTGAATTGATGTGCATATGTGATAAATGCATTGGTTGTGGATAATATGTTTGATGTATAGACATATGTTATGTGATGTAGTGGGGTGTTTCCATATGTTATGACTTTGGTGTGCCTTATGTGTGAATATGTGATTATGTTGGTGTAATTGATATATGCTCTGTGTATTAGTATGTGATGTTCTGGTGAGAATAACTATGTATGTGAAGTTTTATGTGTTTGCATATTATTATGCAATCTTGATTTAGTTGTTATTTCTCACCCTTCTGGTGTGGTTTGTTGCTCTATGAGGCAATTGCAGATCTGTGTCTTGGAGGCTTTTGTGAAGATTAGTTCTCCATCCTTTTGTCGGTCTGTCTGCTCTGATACGTAACACGGGAGTCGGGGAACGCTTTTGTTATATATGTATATTTTTGTTGAATATATTTTGTATTACCTTTATATGTATATTTTGATGTTATAAAAATGATTTATTTTGTAAAACAAGTCAGTTATGTATCTTTCCGCTTTATTCCATAATTGAACTTTCCTTTTGTATGGAAAAAGTTTCCCTTTGAGGTAATTCCATTTTGTGTTATGTATCAAATAATTGAGCAGGGACTGTGTTTTATTTCTTTAATTGTGGCATCCTTGTTTCTGTCAGAAAATAAATTTTTATTTACTCTGATTTAATTATGTATTATTTATTCGCGATGGGAATTGGGGTGTTACAATAGTGGTATCAGAGCAGGTCGGTCTGTCCGGCCAAGTTGTTGAGTCAGTTGGTGTGACAGTTGAATATTGTCGATGTTGTTTGTCCCTTAGTATGTGATATGTGTGTGAAACACTGTCAGTACTTTCTGGTTCTTTTAATCCTTTGTCTGTAGGATTGAGAATGAGATAAGTGGGGGAGAAGCTGGTGCTTCTCCAAGTTGCTTCAGTTGTGGAGTGTTGGCTCAGTGTGCCGTTGGTTGCAAGATTGTAAGTGTTGTTTGGATAGTGTTGTTCCCGATTCCGGAGGGAATGCGAAGGTAAGGTTTATGTCAACTAAGGATTTGTGCCTTCGGTAGTTTTGTGCACAAGATGCAAGGAATGCTATTATAGTTTGGTAAAGATGGTTTATGCCCCATCATGATTGTCGGCTGTCTATTGACAAATTGAGGAACTGATCACCCTTAATCTCTTGTTGATAGTAGACGGAATTATGTTGGATGGAATAGACGTATCTTTCCGGCTTTGATAGTGTGTGCAATGAATTGGTTGGAATTGAGAAAATGATTACAGATTGTTTTGTTGAGTCGATGAAGATTCTAATATCGGAAGATGAGGTGGATTAAAGGTTTTGGTATGTTGGTCAAGTTGGGGAGTCATTGAGAGAGAACGATTGGGTATTGTTAAAGGTTGTTCTCAGAGAGTAGAGTGTGAACTCAAATTTGACGAAGGGGAAGATTTGAGGTTTGGATCTGCTAAGTAAGTACAAGAACTTTTAGGAAGTGAAACTCAGATGTTTGTCATGTTTGTGATGATAATGTTCTGGAAATTGGCAGAAAGGCCACAGTATTGGGCTGCCAGTGATTCCAGATGTGTTTCCGGATGGAATATTGGATGTTAGCGTTAAAATTACTCAGATTGAAAGAGCGGTTGGAAGATTTACTGGAAAGGAGAATTATGAGGCTATGTCGTCCTGGTGAGTTTTGGAGTTTTTAAAGTTTTAGGGCATTAATGGAAATCTTGAGAAAACCCTAGGTGTGGATGTAATATTTGAGAGTTCTTTTGGGTTGGTTGTTGCTACATGTTGGAATTTGTGGAATTGGACGGTCAAGAGAAGAAATTGTGTATGGATTACTGACAGTTGAATAAGGTAATGATTGAGAATAAGTGTCCACTTTCAAGAATAGATGACTGAAATGATTTGGTTGAGTTTGATTGAAATTATAATTGTTTGGAACGTTTGATAAGAGGGGTGAATTTGTGTGAGTTGAGGCTTTGATCGATTTCATGTGACTGGTTATGGTTGTTATCATCGGGATAAGCTGTTATTTACTCGGTTAAGCTTGTATGTGAGTAACCAGTTACCCAGTGAAAATTTTTGCAAAAGCTTTAAGAATTTATATCTTTTGGAATTGGTTTGGACATTGCAAGGTGCAGTGATGTTGTTCGGCGATAGTAATGCGTCTGTAATGTTTTTGGAGTAGATGAATCGTATCTTCCATATTTATTTGGATAAGTTCGTAATGGCTTTGATTGAGGATATTCGGATCTGTTATAAACTCAGAGGAAGAACAGGTTGAGTGTTTGAGATTTGAATTACAAGTGTTGAAAAGAGACAAAGTTTTATGCTAAGTTATTCAAGTGAGAATTTGGGTTAAAAAGGGTTAGTTTTCTTGGATATGTTATTTCAGATGAGAGTATGGTTAATGGATCCATCGGAAGTAGATGCAGTTCTACAATGAGAGGCTCCGAAGTTGGTTAAGGAGATTAGAAATTTTTGGGCTTAGTTGGTTGTTACTGCAGGCTAGGGAAGACTTTGCTAAGTTCGTACTTCTGTTATCTCAGTTGACTTGCAAAGGGTGAGTCGTTTGTTTTCGATTTTCATTGTGAGTAAGTTTTGGCGAGCTGAAGTAGAAGTTGTCTATGGCTCCAGTTTTGATTCTGTGTGATCCTAATAAACCGGTTGTGAGGTATTGAGATGTGTCTTTGATGAGTTTAGTATGTGTGTTAATGCAAGAGGGTAAAGTCGTGGCTTATGCTTTACGACATTTGAGGATTCATAAAAGGATCTATACTATTATGGATTTGGAATTGGTTGCGGTTGTATTGTGTTGGAATATTTGGAGGTATTATCCTTATGGTTCTAGGTTCGAGGTGTTTGGTAATCACAAGAGTTTAGAGTACTTGTTTGGTCAGACAGCGAGGATGGTTGGAATTTGTGATGAGTTATGACATTAGCTGGAATTATCCTATTGGTGAAGTTCATGTCGTGCGTGATGAGTTACGTCGGAAGTCTCTATACATGTCTGTTTTGATGGTCAGAGAGTTAGAATTATTTGAGCAGTTCAGAGACTTGTGTCTGGGGTGTGAGATAACATAGTCGAGTGTGAGGTTGGGTATATTAACAGTGAACAGTGATTTTTGGTGAATATGAGGAAGAGTTAGACTTTGGATATGAAATTGGTGGATTTGATTGTTACGAGTAATCAGAGTGCGCAGCGGAAGCATGATGTGGCACATTTTGTATATGCGTGTGGGACGTGTAAGAGTTCATAGGGTGAACATTGGTAACATGTAGGAATGATGAGACTATTGGACATTTCAGAATGGAAGTGTTAGGTGAAAGGTTTAAATATTATTCATGGGCTACTATGCAGATGGATGTTTTGGTTATATGTTCGATTGGCGAATCGTAGCATTGTTGTAATATTGTTGTGTGACAAGGATGTTGGTATTGTGGTTATGTAGAGGTTGTTGAAACGATGTTGGGTCATGGAACTGGTGTTCTTGTTTGTGTTGTTGCTTCGTTCCTATTGTGTTGGTTCGAGTGCGAGTAGCTGATTCTTGTGTGTGTTCGTAACTTGGGTATTCTTTGAGTTGTGAGTTGGTCGTCAAGTGCATTGTATGGGATTTGCATCTTGTCGTTGTAGTTGTCATCGTTGTCGTGTCGTTGTTGTAGCTGCTGTTAGCAAGGTGGTTTGTCAGTTTGTGTTATTTGTGGCGTGCCTTTTGTTGGCATGATAGTTTTTTAGTAGGATGCGAGAGTCGTATCCCGAGTTGTTCGTATCAGTTATATTTTCGAGGACGAAAATGTCTAAGTGGGGGAGAATTGTAACGCCCCGTTTTGTCCGATTTATTTAATCGAGTCGATTTAATTATTTTTGTTTTTATATTATTTTATTCTTGAATTTTATTTGACAATATATTATTTTTCATCATTATTATGTTTTATCGTGTTTTGAGAGCGTTTACGAGATATTTGAGCTGAGGGGTAAAATAGTCTTTTCGGGGTTTAGATATTTTTATATAAATAGAGATTAGAGAGAAATAGAAAGAAAGGAAAAAGAAGAGAAAGAAAAGAAAGAAAGAAGGAAAAGGAGAAGAAAGAAAGAGGGACGAGGAAATCGAGGAAATCTCTGTTTCAATCACGATTAATCGGGTAAGGGTGAGAAGTTTCAATTATATCTTGCTTGTGTATGTATATGTGTTGTTTGACGTAATTGTTTTGGTTGTTTTACAAATTTTTCTCATTCGATAAATTGATGAACAATTGATAAAAATCGATGTTTTCACGGTCGGAATTCGATATAAATTGCGTTACATGATCACATTGTGTTTATGAACAATCATTGATACTTGTTTTCCCGTTGGAATTGATTTGGGATGAAAAATGGGATTTTTGGGGGTTTTGGAACCCTATAACCCGCAGCAGAAAATTCTGTTCTGGTGCGATTTGCCAGGCGAATTGGGAATTCGCCAGGTGAATTAGGTCTCACCACTAGTTCGCCAGACGAAGTGCTGGCGAAGGGGGATTCGCCAGGCGAAATCGTAAGTCGCCAGGCGAAAACGGAGAGACAGAAATGGGTTAGCTTTTATAACTCTTGGGGTTTTTCTAAAATTTTGGTTCGCCACTAGTTCTCCAGGCGAAGTGCTGGCGAAGGGGGATCCACCAGGCGAAATCCTAAGTCGCCAGGCGAATCTGGCTGTTTCTCAATAAATTCTTTTCTTTGAAAATTCATAACTTTTGATCCGTAACTCGGATCGAGGCGTTCTTGGTACCATTAGAAAGCTAGTAAAATGTTCTTTCTTATAAAAATGGTTTTGAGATTGTTGGCCGATTTAATTGTGTCAGGAATTTGGGAATATGTCGTTTTATCGACTTTTACCGTTTTAATTGAGTGTATTTGATGTGTTATCATGCAATATGCTTTTGATATATATCGTATGACTTGTGTGATGTTATATGATGTGAATGCATGTGATGAAATGTTGTGATGATGGTTTGTGGCCTAAGGGCAAGAAAATGCATTGTGTTGTGTGTGATTGTATATGCATGATTATGGATGTGTATATGTGTGCATTTGAATGTCATGAGTCATTGTATACCAAGCATCATGATATGCATTCTTATGATATCGTGTGCCCTAGTGGGTGTGAGCGGCGAAACGATTCCCGAGGGGATCCGCTATAACATCGTGTGCCTTATACAAAGAGGTGTGAGCGATGATTATAGACGATCGTGTGCCTTATACAAAGAGGTGTGAGCGATCGGGTCGTGTGCCTTATACAAAGAGGTGTGAGCGATCCATAAACATCGTGTGCCTTATACAAAGAGGTGTGAATGACAGGGAACATTGTTTGCCCGACGGGGAGTTACACTAAGTAACACGCGATGGTTCTAATAGTTCCTGAGTGAACTGATGATGAGAATGATGGATGGATGATACCGAATTTGCATAGAGTCGTTGCGGCGGTCTCTTTGCATTTGCATAAATCATGAATGGATTAATTATGTGTGGAAAATCATGAATTGATTGAGTATGTGTTGAGATTTATGTTTGAATTGGTGAATTGATGTGCATATGTGATAAATGCATTGGTTGTGGATAATATGTTTGATGCATAGACATATGCTATGTGATGTGGTGGGGAGTTTCCATATGTTATGACTTTGGTGTGCCTTATGTGTGAATATGTGATTATGTTGGTGTAATTGATATATGCTCTGTGTATTAGTATGTGATGCTGTGGTGAGAATAACTATGTATGTGAATTTTTATGTGTTTGCATATTATTACGCAATCTTGATTTAGTTGTTATTTCTCACCCTTTTGCTGTGGTTTTTTGCTCGATGAGGCAATTGCAGATCTGTGTCTTGGAGGCTTTTGTAAAGATTAGTTCTCCATCCTTTTGTCGGTCTGTCTGCTCTGATACGTAACACGGGAGTCGGGGAACGCTTTTGTTATATATGTATATTTTTGTTGAATATATTTTGTATTACCTTTATATGTATATTTTGATGTTATAAAAATGATTTATTTTGTAAAACAAGTCAGTTATGGATCTTTCCGCTTTATTCCATAATTGAACTTTCCTTTTGTATGGAAAAAGTTTCCCTTTGAGGTCATTCCATTTTGTGTTATGTATCAAATAATTGAGCAGGGATTGTGTTTTCTTTCTTTAATTATGGCATCCTTGTTTCTGTCGAAAAAATAAATTTTTATTTACTTTGATTTAATTATGTATTATTTATTCGCGACGGGAATTGGGGTGGTACAGTCTACGTTTCGTCCTGAGACATATAACCGTCCTTGTTAAGATAGGATTCCCATTCTTCCTCCATATTAGAGGAATCATCTTTAATGATGGTATGCACTTCTTGAGGCACTGGGTGAAGGAAACCTCCACTGTGGAAGAAGTATTGAATGGGATGAAGACTTTCATTGCTGGTAGTAGCTGTCTGGGTACAGGTTGCAGAAAAACCAAGACCATTCCTTGTTTTATTGTCAGTAGGAATGACTAGCTGTCCCCATCCTATTGTATTGGTATTCTCGACCGCTTTGATAGCATCTTTGTATGAGGAAATAGAACTTTCCTCTTCGGATTGATTGTCCTTGCTCATCGACATTGCTTGGAACTGAGTTCCAATAACCTCCTCGGGTTCTACACAAGTAGATAATGACAAGTTGCTCACGAGCAAGGCTTGTTCTCCATAAACCGTGACAAGTTGGCCGTTCTGGACGAACTTTAACTTTTGGTGGAGGGCCGAGGTGACCGCCCCAGCCTGATGTATCCAAGGTCTTCCTAATAAATAACTGTACGTTGCCCGGATGTCCATGACCTGGAAAGCGACTTGGAAAGTGTGAGGACCAATAGTTATGGGAAGGTCGACTTCACCGATAACCGTTTTTCTGGACCTGTTAAATGCTTTGACGACGACCTCACTGGTTCTCATCGGGGGTCCTTTGAAGGATAATTGCATCAAAGTGGACTTCGGCATAACATTCAGGGCTGACCCTGTGTCTACCAGTACGTTGGCTAAAGCATCATCCTGGCAGTTGACCGTGATATTTAGCGCCATGTTATGACGGTAACCCTCTTCAGGTAATTCCTCATCACTAAATCCCAAGTTATTGCAGGAAGTGATGTTAGAGACAATGCTATCGAACTGTCTGATTGTTACATCCTGTTCCACAAAGGCTTGCTCCAAGACTTTCTGTAGAGCCTCCCTGTGCGCTTCTGAACTGAGTAAAAGTAACAGCACAGAGATCTTTGAAGGAGTTTGTAACAGTTGATCAACAATGTTGTATTCACTCCTTTGGATAAGCTTCAGCATCTCATCGTTGTTTTTCGAAAGGTCGGGATTACTGGATTGACCGACTGGTGTATTGGGAACTTCTGTCTGAGGTTCCTTTTCTTTGTTAAATTCTCCAACTCCTCGATTGAAGATTCGACCACTCCGTGTAACTCGACTGATGTCTGCAATACTCACGACGAAGGGTAATGGAATTTCCTTTCCATTCTTGACTGTTGTTGCACCGTATTTGTAAGGGATAGCCTTAGTTGATTCATATGGTAATGGTCTCGGTAGATAGATGACTATGGGAGCCTTCTGATTTTTCTGACCATCGTAAGCAATTTCGATCCGTTCCTGGTTAGGAACTCTCGATTTGTCAAGTAGAGGGATGATGGTACAAACATCCCTAGCCTTCTGATGATCAGAGATTACGACAACATCCTCAATTTGATCAGCGAGGTAGTCCGGCGCCCAGTTGATTGGTCCAGAACCCGGATATGGGCAAATATCTCTACTGCTCACACAAGGTAACATCCTTGGTTACTTTCCTAAAAAACTCTACAACATTCATAGTTGTGTGGTGGCACATGGCCATATCTACTCTGTCTACAATGCATCTTGACCAGATTGGTCCTTAACAAGAGTACATCATGAATTTGATAGACGTTGTTAGTCTCTCCCTTTATCAAATTGACTGTAGCTTTCTCGTGTTGAGGCAGCGGTTTGTGAGAACATTAGGATTCGTATCCTTGAAAGATAAGACCCCGCTCCTAACAAGCTTTTGCACGTCATATTTGAAATTGAGACAGTTCTCTATGTTATGCCCTGGTCCTCCTTGATGGTAAGGGCAAGTCTGATCCACCTTAAACCAAAAAGGTGGATTTTTCGGTACTGTAAGAGGGGACTTAGTCTGGACATGCCCCTTAGCCAGTAGTAACGGAAATAGTTATGTGTACAATACGGGTATAGGATCAAATCCTGGCGGCCACGTTGTACGGTTGTTATTGTATGGAGGACGAGCCTGCTGAAGAGGCTGTTGAGTCCTTTGCTGATTAGGTTGGCTCTGCGCAACCTGAGGTTGATACGTAGAAATAGGCGTAGGATTGATAGCAGGAGTCACAACCGCTACTGGTTGATAACGTCGCCTTTGCTTTCCAAGAGAGATATTCCCAATATCCTGCTCTTTTTTCTTAGAGAGAGCACTACCGTATCGCTTTGTACTACTTGATAATCTAGTGTCTTTGACTAGACGTCCTTCTCGGACGGCTTCCTCAAGACGAACTCCCATACCGACCATCTCGGTGAAGTGACTGGGTGCACTGGCAACCATTCTGTCGTAATAAAATGAGCTTAAGGTCTTTAAGAAGATCTTTGTCATCTCTTTTTCCTCAAGAGGTGGACAAATTTGAGCGGCAATTTCACGCCATCTCTGAGCGTATTCCTTAAAGGTTTCCTTGTCCTTTTGTGACATTGATCTGAGTTGATCTCTGTCGGGTGCCATGTCCAGATTGTATTTATATTGTTGGACGAAGGCAGTGCCAAGATCTTTGAAAGTGCTAATCATAGCACGATTTAAACCCATGTACCATTTTAGGGCGGCACCAGTTAAACTATCCTGAAAGTAGTGAATCAGTAAATCTTGATTCTTTGTCTGAGCTGACATTCGCCGAGCGTACATCACCAAGTGACTCTGAGGGCAAGAGTTACCCTTATACTTTTCAAAGTCGGGCACCTGGAATTTGTGCAGGACTTTCACATTGGGGACCAAGCAGAGGTCCGCGGCGTCCTTGCCAAATAAATCCTGACCGTGAAGGGCCTGCAGTTCTTTCTGCATTCCCAGGAACTTTTCCTGGAACTCATTCATTCTTTCGAACATGTTGTCGTTTCCACCAGAAGGTATCTGTGGAATCTGTCCTTCCGGGACAGTGTGTGCCACGGGCGGTGGTATAGTCATTATGGCCGAGACTCTCGGTGCCTCCTGAAGTTTGTAACCTTCGGGAGTTGCTGTCATGCCTCTGGCATCTTCGCTTTCCCGAAGTTTGTAACCTTCAGGCCCAGCGGTTCCTGCTGCGGTTCCCTGATCCTCATTGATCGGCGGAACATATCCTTCCGGGATATAGTTAAGTGGCATGCCCCAGGGACGATCTTTTGGCATTTTGTACCTAGAATCGGACTTCTCCACTATGGGCGTTGAGGTGATCTCTGAGATCACAGTCCTTTGTAGATGAGCTTCTGCCATGGCTTGCATATCGTTATGAAGCTTTCTCATATCCTCTCTCAGAGCGTCGATCTCTTCTCTTAACTCTCTGTTCTCTTCCTCGAGATCATCCATCTTTTTCTGATGATTGGCCTGAGTATTGTACGAATGAGACAGTTTGACTCTAGAACCAAGACACAAACGTGAGATTCGTAGGTAAGAAGAATACGTGACGTGAGAATGATGAATGCAATGATTATATTAATTGTGTTTTTTTTTGTTTAATCAAAATAAACTTAGACAATTAGATTGTAAATATCAAACAGCGGGGAAACCCCGTTTCATTGAATTCAAAGGATTGCGAAAATAGAAATACAGTAGATTACAAGGTGCGGAAACAAAAACCTAAGCTAAGGGGTCCCGAGTCCTCTCTGGGGGAAACCGGGTGCTGATTCTGGTACTTTCCTTTTCTTGGACCGGGGCTCTTGGGCCATTGTTGGGTTGTCATTCCTTTGCCAAGTGAAAGGAACGAGCAAATTCCTTTGGTCATCCTGATTATCCACAGCATGTTGCTCTAAAATCTCAATCAGAGCATCCTTATCTTTTAGTAGTTGCTGTATTTTGGTACACTCTACATTGAGAATGCGGTACTTGTTATTCCAAGACCTCTTCTCCTGTTGAACTTTGTTGAGAGTAACCTGAAGTTTTTTCGTTCCAGTCATGAAGTACATGACAAATTCCCTCGGCGGAAGAACTCTGTGACGTGGATAAGGCATATTTAGCTTGAGAGCTCTAGTTTGTACCCAGAGGAGATAAGGCTCCACCGAGACACAGTCCGGTTTTCCTAGAGACTCTCGTCCTTTCTTATGAACATGTTTCCAAGCGTGCACTATTTCCGTCTTTAGTGCCCTGTCATTTTCTCCTTCCTTGAAGAAAAGGCCCTCTAGATGAGCATTACGCGGGACATGCCTCATCGGGTATCCAAATTGACGACGAACCAATACTGGATGGTAGTTGATTCCTCCCTTAGTTCCTATGAGGGGTATGTTGGGGAAGTTTCCACAACGGTCAATGATCCTGATCCCGTCATAAATCCTATTGCACCAATCTATATCAGAGTTGGTAAGAGACATGATTTTCTGCGACCAACGCAAGGCACTCTTATGATCCCAAAACGCAGCAGACTTGGGTAAATGGGAGATAAACCATTTGTATAGTAGGGGTACACAGCATGTGATCATTCCTTCATTGTACAAATTTCCTAAGTGTACAGAATGATACGCGCCCGCGAGCAAAGTTGGCACAGGGTTTCCAATGAGAAAAACCTTAATGGCATTGATATCGACGAAGCTATTAATGTTGGGAAACAAAAATAACCCATAAGTGAGTAAGACAAAGATGCTTTCAAAAGCAGTCATGTTCCCTATACTAGCAAAGTACAGAGCCTTCTTTGTCAGGAACTGGGCTAGCAAACTTGGGAGCCCACCCTTGGTGGTCATGTGAGTCTTGATTTCTGACTCATCCAAATAGATTGCTCTTGCAATGGTTTGATCTTTTGGAATTTCTTCCAGTCCAAAAAAAGGAGCTCGATCAGTAATGTGTAGATCGGTTAGGTGAGAATACTCCTCCAGCGTTGGTGCGAGCTGGTAATCTGGGAATGTGAAACAGTGATAGAACGGATCGTAAAACTGAATGAGTGCCTCCATGATTCCTTCAATCACATGGACTCTTAACAGATGTAGCAGACCTCCGTACTTGGCTCTGAAAGCTTTAAGGTTAGTGATCATCCTCGCTAATCCTCTCAAATCTTCTAGTTTTGGAACCCTGAAGGTCTACTTATGAGTTCTCCTTCTACCGAAGTCCATGAGCGCAATCTTTTTCTCTGACATTTGCAATCATTGTCTTAGTTTAATTTGAAAAAGAAAGACTAGAAGAGAAGTTTTTCTTTGATGTAATGTTTTTTAGATGAATGCATGAATGCAGCACACAAAACATATAAAAAACATGGGGTCAAAGGGTCGGTGTCATGAAGTCAATGCTCTACCCCCCCCCCCCCCAAAAGATTTATACTAGTGATTTTTGTACCTGTCTCTCAAAATCATCAGTTCTTGTTGAGAAAACACCAGCGGGCCGGGAACCGTGCTAGGTGATGTTTTTCGAAGAACCATCAGAAGAGGGTAGTATCGCATGACAACATTTCCAATAGTTTCCGCACTACTAAAAGAGGTTTTTCCTAGGTGTATACTCAATCTTTCCACATGCGACATCACACGCATTCCCATTAGCAGAAAAATAAACACATATATCAATTAGGAAAAGCAGTATATATATTTGTCCTAAAGTCCTAGACTTTAAAGAGCTATGAATCTTATGTTCCTGACAAAAATGGCTCCCCGGCGGAGTCGCCATTCTGTGGTACCTTCCCAACTTTAAAGGTTTTAACCTAAGATCCTAGTGAAGTCAAAAAAGTCCTATCCTAGTGAAATCCCCAAAGAAAGAAAGAAAAGAAAAGAAAAGAAAAGAAAAGGCCCCACGGTGGGCGCCACTTTTCTGTGGCACTTTTTTAAGGTTTCTACCTAAGAGATGGGAAGAGAACAAGATCTCGTGGTCCCCAGTGAAGTCGCCATTTTTCTGTAGCACGAATTTTTGCGTTGTTGCGAAGCACTATCGCTTTGGGGTACTACAGCTCGATTCATTTTTTATCCTATTGAAGCTGATGAAGGAAGGGAAATAGATGTCTCAAATTAACCCTGCTTGCAAACTGAGTTTGAATAGATGACTGTTGGTTCACAGATGCTACAAAGATTGTGGGTCTCTCTTAGGTTATTTTGTTAAAATAGTGCCCACGCGATTGGTGGGAGGTTAAGACTGATGCTTTTCGATTGATATGTGAAGGTACGGGATTTGGGGCTTTGGATTAGTGTGCTCGCTAAGATTTTTCTTTCAATCTTATGCCTACGTATTCCCGTTTACCAAAACAGGGAAATCAGAGTGATCGTAGTTCCTCCTATTCTATGGGAGGAAATGGTGTTTTAGTGTCTTGTTCAAAGCCCAAGACGTGAAGCTGAAAAGGTGGTTTATATCATGTTCAAAGCCCAAGATGTGAAGCTGAAAAGGTGTTGTCTTCAGAGAGAATTTGTCATATCTAAAGGGGGTCTATTTGTCACAACTGTTGGGTGACTTACTATAAAGGAGGATTACTTTAACCAGGATATGTGAATCCTAGCAATGCCATAATTTCCTTTATAGGGGGTTTTAACCTGAAGGAGAAGACTTTAACTCAGTGTAGAGTAATGCTATCTTTCCTTAGGAATTTCTCATGCTAAAAGAGGAACAGTGGCGTGATGTAAATAATCCAGATGCTTGCCGCTTATAGCAATTAGATGAAAGGAGTTGTTGATGTTTGTATCCTGTGAACGAGGCACAGTTTTGATGCTAAAAGGTTGATTGACTCAACCGGGGTTTTTCTTATACAAAGCCCAAGAGGAGGCTATTGACCCAACAAGAGGATGCTTTTATGTCTCGTATGAAGCCCGAGAGGGAGGCTAAAAGGAGTTGACTCAATAAGAGAGTGCTTTTAGATGTGTCTTGTACGAAGCCCAAGACGGAGGCTAAAGGTTGACTCAACAAGAGAGTTTTTTATACTCAACAAGAGAGTGTTTTGTATCTCGTACGAAGCCCGAGATGGAGGCTAAAAGGGAGATTGACTCAACAAGAGAGTCTTTTTGTATCTCGTACGAAGCCCGAGATAGAGGCTAAAAGGAGTGTTGTTTCAGTTGAGTGACAAGTCCAGTAGGTTGGTTAAAAGAGAAAATAAGTTCTTATAAAGAGACTGATTAAAGGTAAGGCTATACTTCGGATTGATCAGAGGATCAGGGTTATTTCCTGTTCTTTAAGGAAATGGGGAATCCAGAGGGTATTGGAGACTGTCCGAGTCTACTGGTGTTTTTCTCTACTTGAGAATGCTTTCGAGACTCAAGGAGATTAGACTGTCTAAGTCTAGAGTTTTATCTTTTGTACTATGCTTAAAGAAATAGTAGTAGTACATTCATGGTAGAAAAGATCTAGACTCTTTGAAAGACTGTTCTATTAAGATGACTAATTTCTGTTCCTATACCTCTAGGAGGTCGTCGGGACATTTTGTACGAAGCCCAAGAGGAGGCTGGAAACTTTTAAGAAGCCAAGGGACAATTTGTACGAAGCCCAAGAGGAGGCTCTCTTCCCGAAGGAAGAATCCTTGTACGAAGCCTAAGAGGAGGCTGTGAATACTTCTAAGAAGCCGTAGGGTCCTTGTACAACGCCCAAGAGGAGGCGGGGATGCTTTTAGGAAGCCTGTGGGTCCCCAAACCCCGAGAAATTCAAGACAGGCTATTCACAGAGAATAGATCAAGCCAGGAAAGTTTGAGAATTTGGAAGAAACTCAAGAGATGCCATTCACGGAGAAAAGATCATCTCTGGGGAGTAGAGTTTCTTTGACTATTTCTAAGGGTGAAAGTCTGAGAAAGGGTTCACCGAGAATGCTTCCTTTCACGTCTCCATATTGTTTAACCCCCAGAGGAGGGAAGACTGTATCTGGTAATCCTATGGGGATCTAGTTTTGACTGTATTTAGGAGTGACCAACAAGGCTTAGTGCTAGACGTAGTTGCTGGGGAAACTCTAAATATCTATACTAGTATTATACAGTTGATATGAGTTTATGAAGGAAGACTTACAGTGAAACAGCCCCACAATACAGTTTATATGTATATGAAAGCGGATAAAGAAAGCATATAAACACTTACTTGGTTGTAGAGCTTCCATGCTATTTGGTTAGTTATTCAACAAAGAAAGATTGAAAACAACAATATATTCAAAATTTAAAGGAGAAAGTATTTTGAAAAGATGTTGGGGCTTACAGCTCAAGGAGAGGCCCAAGGTTTATCAGTGATCGCACTGTCGTTTTGTACAGAGGGACTTATACAAGTGACTGAGGCCCAAGAAAGGTTTTCTGTACAAGGGGATGGGTCTTACACTCTCTCAAGAGGCCCAAGTGTTTAAAGAAAAAGAATGTGGCTTACAACACGAGGGTAGGCCCAAATGATTGGTTTTTTTCTTATTGGCGATTGCGCCGAGGTTTTCTTTTAACGCAGGGGGACTTATACAATGTCTGAGGCCCAAAAAGTTTTGGTTAAAAGGGGATTGGGTCTTACACTCTAATAGAGGCCCAAAAGATTTATTTTTGTACAAGTGGTGGGGCTTACAGCTCAAGGAGAGGCCCAGGGTCATTTGTTTGGATATGGCGATCGCGCCGAGATTTTTGAAAACGCGGTGGGTCTTATACAATGTATTGAGGCCCAAAATGGTTTGGTTTTCAAAGAGGGTTGGGTCTTACACTCTATTAGAGGCCCAAGAATAATTTTGAATGGGTCTTATAGCTCGAGGAGAGGCCCAAGGTTTGTTTTTCAACGGACGATGATCGCGTCGAACTTTTTGAAATACAACGGGACTTATACAATAAGTGAGGCCCAAAAATAGGTTTGTATTTACAAAGGATTGGGTCTTACACTCTATTAGAGGCCCAAAAGTGTTAGAAATTGTTTGATAAGGGTGAAAATCAAAGAAACCCTAATTTGTTATTCTTTAAAAGTAAATATTTAAAGAAAATCAAATAAAATACCAAATAAGTTTGAATAAACCATTTGTGATTTTTGTTTAAGGTTTGAGAAATGAGGGATTAATCACAAGGTTAATTAAAACTAACTTGGTTTTGATTTTCAAAGTAAATATTCACTTTTAAAATGTTTAAAAACATTAAAAAGGAATTTATTCACAAAAATACTAATTATATTAAATAAATAATATAAACTTAATTTTTTTGTGGAATAAAATATTTCAACATTTTTTTTGATTTTTTGCAAAAAGAACCAATAAAAAATAATTAAAATTGAAGGAGTTATTAATTTTCCAATTAATTAATAAAACTTGAAAATATTGGAAAAAATAGCAAAAATGTGAGAAAACACAAAATGGCATGGGTGGGGTTTGAACCCACGACCTCAAGGTTATAGGGCACGCGCCTTACCACTGGGGTGGTGATACATCCATTGCTTGAAGTGAAACCACAAATATACAAGGCATGCCTTGTTTTCTAGGCCTGGTCAAGGCAAGGAAAGGCAAGTTTTGCCAAGAAACAAGAAGGTCCATAACTTTCTCATTTCTCAATGGTTGGGGACAAAATTTATATGCATCTGGCCTAGAATTTCACAAGGAATCCAATGGTGGTGATATTTTTTTCAGATCATACTCCCTCCTCAAAACCCGATAGTGGTTTTGAAAAAGGCCTATAATTGCATTTTCTATGATACACTTTGATACACGCATGAATTACATGATGAATTAGTCCAAACACAACATATATAACATGTATGAGGTGCGTATGATTAGTGGACTTCAAAGCAATGCATATTTTGGAAAGTTCAAGTCATGATGCTTACCTCTTTTTGTGCTTTTGGAGTTTTCTGTGCAATCTGCCAAACTTCTTGTTCCAAAAATGCTTTGATGCTTTGTACACTCTCAAATGATCCCTTAGAAGCTTTGAGGATGGTTGGAATCAGCTGGAACCTGCAAAAACACAAACTGGCCCTTTCTTGCAAAAGGGGTTAAAATGACCAAAATAACAACTCTCTCAAATGGTGTTCCAGATGGGGGGAACCATTTGGGACAGTTCAAGGATGTTATTTGGAGTGTGTTTGAGGTTTTATCTGGTTTGGAAAGTGACTGAATCAAGACATGGCTTGAAAAATGCACAAAAGGATTATTTTGAGGTTTTGAGAGGTGACTTTGTGATTTTGGTGTTACAGGTCACTTTTGATAGTTTGGATCACCTACATATGATGTTTATGAGGTGTTAGGATCATGAGTTGTGATGGAAATGCTCTCTAACTCAAAAACTCAGAGTTACCTTGCTAAAGAAGGCATTTTGGCCTAAAGAGAGGGATTTTGAGGAAAGCATCTGTTTGATGGCTCTGGTGTACTCAAACTGAGGACAAATGAGCTCTATTTATAGTAGAGCAAGTTTGTTTTGGGATCAATAGTTAATGGCAACTGCAGCAGAGGTTTGGCCAATGGTTGCACTTTGGAATCCAAGTCTCCTCTAGCCATTGACTAGAGGTTAGGGCACAGGGCTGTGGTTCCCTTGGTCTTAGATAAGTCTTGACTGAATTCAGTTGCAAATGGCTCAGTCCATGCCACCTTGGTGTATGTATTGAATGCTCCAATCCAAAATTGGAGTCTTGTCCCTCTTTTAGGTAATTCTAGGTTTGGCATGCTACTTCTTGTTCCAAGGACTTTGGAGGCTTGGCTCAGTGTTTGTCCCCTTTAGATTTGATCCTCAGATGTATCCAAAGTGATGACAAGGCTTGGAATTATCTGATTTTTCCAAATCGAGCAAAAATGCAAAATTCTGCCTAGCCTTGGCAGTTTTCAGCAAGGCATATTGCCATTGTCATATCTCATGGCCCAAGTGGAATTTGGTGATGTTCTTGGCCATTTTGGAAAGCCCTCATATGATACAACAACTGTTTAATCATATTTGGTTTTGATACCTTTTGGATCCAAGTGAAAAATCCCCTTACATTTGGAAAAAAGTGAAGGCAGATTCTGACTTAGTGAAAATTTCACTAAGTGTTGGAAAAAAGTGACATTTTCACTTTTTGTGATTTTGATCATTCCATAACTTAAAATCCATGATGAATTTGGAGGGAGGTCAGTTCTAAGCTATTGTAAAGGGTAATGAGAGCTACAAATATAGCTTTGGATGGGGAAAAATGGCCTTGTGGTTTAGGAGTTATGATCCTCCAAAGTTGGTACCCTTGCCACTTTGTTCATAACTTAGCAAATTTTCTAAGTTTTTATGGTTACCCCTTTTACAAGCTATCCTAGTTTTCTTGATTTTTCTTGATGAATGATGATTCAAATCATACATTAACATCGTTTTAGGGTTAAAAAACCATTTTTGTGAAAAATCTCAAAAATTCAAAGTTGACTTTTGTGCACAGTTGACTTTTTGTCAGACGAATTCCAAACTGTGCGGTCCTTTAGGAAATCATGTCCTTGACCCAAATCAAACTTGATGGACATGTTCCATGGGTGTTATATGGTATATTGAATCATGTCCTAGGGTTTGGCAGCATGTCCCGGTCAAAAGTCAAAGCTACAGTTGACTTTTTCCTCAAAACCCTAACTGTGGTACTAATGAAATTGAGACTTGTTGCTCAAGCTTCCTGGATCAATCCATTTTTACAAATGGATCAATGTGGTAGGTTGGAGACCCTCAAATCATCTCTTGAGGTCTTGGCCCATGATTTGTCCCAAATGTCACCTTAGGGGTGAATTAGGTCAAGAAACCCTAATTCCTGATTTTTGATGTATGCATCCCCTGAGGTCAAATTGACTTGATGCTTGGGCCCATGAGGCTCCATGGAGTATTTTAGGATATGCTTTGAGGGATTGGCTCATGCCCAGAGGAAAATTTTCATCTCGAGGCCCTGGTCGACCAAACCCTAATTTGGTGACACTGGCGATCTTGAGGCTTGATCCACCTGGAAGGGAGCAGCCTTGTGCTTAATCCTTAAAGTGGGAGTCCTCTTGATCCATTGTGGATGTTTGAGAGGTTAGACAAGTTGAAGATCATGTCATTTCTTGATTGATCCTTTGTCTAAGAACTCTGAGAGGGCCTAAAACCCTAATTTTGACTGTAGTAAGTGTTCACCCATCTTTGGGGAGACTAATGAGGCATGATGGTCCATCCATATTGTGATGATGATTTGCACAATAATGGGAAATCTTAGTGGTCAAAATTTGGGGTATGACACTTTGGTCAAACTGAGACAAATGAGCTCTATTTATAGTAGAGCAAGTTTGTTTTGGGATCAATAGTGAATGGCAGCTGCAGCAGAGGTTTGGCCAATGTTGATCAATAGGAATCTAAGTCTCCTCTAGCCATTGACTAGAGGTTAGAGCACAGAGCTATGGTTCCCTAGTTGTTGGATCATTCTTTACTGAATTCAGTTGCAAATGTGTCAGTCCTTGCCACCTTGGTGCATCCATTAAATGCTCCAATCCAAAATTGGAGTCTTGTCCCTCTTTTAGGGATTTCTAGGTTTGGCATGCTACTTCTTGTTCGAAAGATTTTGGAGGCTTGGATCAGTGTTTGTTCCCTTTAGATTTGATCCTCAGATGTGTCCAAAGTGATGACAAGGCTTGGAATTATCTGATTTTGCCAAATCAAGCAAAAGTGCAAAATTCTGCCTAGCCTTGGCAGTTTTCAGCAAGGCATATTGCCATTGTCATATCTCATGGCTCAAGTGGAATTTGATGGAGTTCTTGGCCATTTTGGAAAGCCCTCATATGATACAATAATTGTTCGATCATAATTGGTTTTGATACTTTTTGGATCCAAGTGAAAAATGCCCCTACATTTGGAAAAAAGGGAAGGCAGATTATGACTTAGTGAAAATTTCACAAGTGTTGGAAAAAAGTGACATTTTCACTTTTCTTGATTTTGATCATTCCATAACTTGAAATCCATGGGGAATTGGAATGAGTGGTAGTTGAAGCTTTTGTAGAGGGTAATGAGAGCTACAAATCCAGCTTTGGATGGGAAAAATGGCCTTGTGGTTTAGGAGTTATGATCCTCCAAAGTTGGTACCCTAGCCACTTTGTTCCATAACTTAGAAAATTTTCTAAGTTTTTTATGGTTACCCCTTTTACAAGTTATCCCACTTTTCTTGATTTTTCTTGATGAATGATGATTCTAATCACACATTATCATCATTTTAGGGTTAAGGAACCATAATTGTGAAAAATCTCAAAAAGTCAAAGTTTGACTTTTGTGCACAGTTGACTTTTTATCAGATGAATTCCAAACTGTGTGATCCTCTATAAAATCAAGTCCTTGACCTAAATCAAACTTAATGGATTGATTTCATAGGTGTTATAGGGTGTATTGAATCATGTCTTAGGGTTTGGGAGCATGTCCTGGTCAAAAGTCAAAGATACAGTTGACTTTTTCCTCGAAACCCTAACTGTGGTTCTGATGAAATTGAAACTTATTGCTCAAGCTTCTTGGATTAATCCATTGTTTCAAATGGATCAATATGATATATTTGAGACCCTCAAATCCCCTCTTGAGGTCTTGGCTCATGTTTTGTCCCAAAAGTCAACTTAGGGGTGAATTAGGTCAAGAAACCCTAATTCCTGATTTTTTTATGAATGCATCCTTTGAAGCTAATTTGACTTGATGATTGGGTTCATGAGATCTCTTGGAGCATCATAGGTTATGCTTTGAAGCATTGGCTCATGCCCAGAGGAAAATTTTCATCTGGAGGCCCTGGTCGACCAAACCCTAATTTGGTGACACTGGTGATCTTAAGGCTTGATCCACCTAGAAGGGAGAAACCTTGTGCTTAATCCTTGAAGTGGGAGTCCTCTTGATCCTTTGTGGATGTTTGAGAGGCTAGACAAGTTGAAGATCATGTCATTTCTTGATTTATCCTTTGTCTAAGAGCTCTGAGAGGGCTCGAAACCCTAAGTCTGATTGTAGTGGATGCTCACCCATCTTTGGGGAGACTAATGGTTCATCCATATTATGATGATGATTTGCACAATGATGGGAAATCTTAGTGGTCAAAATTTGGAGTATGTCACATCTGCTGTCATATTATTTGATACCCTTGTTTAAATTATTGTTATTTGGGAATGCGATTAATACGCATGTGGTGAGTCCGAGAGAACATTAAGATAAGTGGTGGCATATTCAGGGAGGCTTATAGGGAGTGAATTCCGACCAATCTAACTTGAGAGTCCACCGAATTAGTGGAGGTGCCCACGTGGAATTACCATTGTTGAACAAGCATGCCGTGAAAGCTTTGTTTTTCCCATTGGGTTACCCTTGAAGCTGAGGATTAGTAGACACTTAACCAATTGACCATTAGGTAGTGCGGTGACTATCGGGAATAGTTGATATGCGATACTATGCTCAAAGGAGATTCATCTTGGGATATTATAGCTCTCACGAGTCAATCGATTTGCTGTTAATATCCTCAAGAGGGGTCAATGATTTTGGGAACCTTTGTTAGAACCCGTTCTATAGGTACAAAATTTTACCACTAGTACACACCTTGGGAATGGGTAGATCCATGGCTCCATGCTTGTGACGATGAACCCTTAAACCCATGTTTTCAAATGTTTTGGTTTGCTGCATTCATGCATCCATGCATTCATTAAAAAAACCTTTTTTAAACAAGAAAAAACCTCTTTTTCTAAAAGAACTAAAACAATAATTGCAAATATCAGAAGTTGCGTTATGGATTTCGGTAGAAGAAAAACGCACAAGTACACCTTCAAGGTTCCAAAACTAGAAGACCTAAGGAAATTAGGAAGAATGATTACTAATCCTGAGGCTTTCAGAGCTAAGCACGGAGGACTGTTGTCTCTTTTGAAGGTCAACATGGTTGAAGGGATTCTGTCTAAACTGGTTCAGTTCTACGATCTGGTATACCACTACTTCACTTTCCCAGATTACCAGTTCACACCAACACTGGAAGAGTACTCCCAGCTGATTGATTTAACTATCACTAATCAAGATCCATTTTCCGAACTGGAAGAAATTCCAAAAGATCAAGCCATTGCAAGAGCAATCTCTTTGGAAGAGTCAGAAATCAGGACTCACATGACCACCAAGGGAGGAATCCAGGGTTTACCGGCTAAATTCCTGATGGAGAAAGCTCTATACTTTGCCAGTATAGGAGATATAACCGCTTTTGAGGATGTCTTTGTTCTACTCATATATGGGTTATTTCTCTTTCCCAACATTGACAACTTCGTCGACACCAATGCTGTTAAGATATTCTTAATTGGGAACCCGGTCCCAACCTTGCTTGCAAATGCTTATCATTCTGTACACCTAAGGAATTTGTGCAGTGGTGGGATGACCACATGCTGTGTACCATTACTCTACAAATGGTTTATTTCCCACTTGCCCAAGTCTGCTGCATTTTGGGATCACAAGAGTAGTATGACGATGTAAAAATCATCGAAAAATGTGTAAATTTCCCCAATGTACCCCTCATTAGTACTAAAAGAGGGATCAACTATCACCCAATTTTAGCTCGCCGTCAACTTGGATACCCGATGAAGAATATCCCACATAATGCTCATCTGGAAGGTCTTTTCTTCAAGGAAGGGGAAAATAACAGGGCACTAAAGAAATAAATAGTGCATGCCTAGCAACAGGTTCACAGGAAGGGGAGAGAGTCCCTGGGGAGGCCTAACTGCATCTCTGCAGAGCCTTATCTCCACTGGGTGTAAACTAGAACCATTAAATTGAGAATGCCTTACCCTCGTCAAGAAGTTTTTCCCTTAAAGGAATCCTTTATTTCATGTCTGATACAGAAAAACTCCAGGCCGCTCTTAACAAAGTCCAACGTGAGAAGAACTCGTGGAAGAACAAGTACCAGATTCTTAATTTGGAATGTACAAAGATTCAAGAACTGTTAAAGGAAAATGATGCTTTGATTGAGATGCTAGAAAATCATGCCATAGAAAGTCAGGAGGAACGAAGAAATTTGCTCCCTCCTTTCACTTGGAAAAGGATCGTCGACCCGACAACGACTGAAGGGGCCCAATCGATGAAAAGAAAAATTCAAGAACCAGCATCTGAGCTCTCCTCATAGAGGACTCAGGATCCATAGGCCTAATTTTTCCTTCTCGCACTTGTAAAATACTGTACTTTTCCCTATAAAATACTGTAATCTTTCAAGTTCAATAAAAGGGTCTCCCCCGTTGTGTGACATTTGCAATATAATTTTTTAAAAGTTCTTTTGAAAATAAAAACTAAAATATATATATCATTCTCTGCATATCATTCATCATTCTCACATAACACATCTTTGTCTTTGAGTCTCACATATGTGTCGCACTTTAGAGTCAAACGGTCTCATTCGTACAATACTCGGACCAATTGACAAAAGAAAATGGACGATTTCGAGGAAGAGAACAAAGAGCTGAGAGAAGAAATCAATGCTCTAAAGGAGAGTTTGGAGAAACTCCACAACACCATACAATCCCTGGCAGCAGCCCAGGAACAACAACATCAAAGGACTGTGATCTCAGAGATTACGTCTACACCAGCATTTGAAACACCTGGCAGTCATCCTCAGTACAACATGCCTAAAGGTTTTCCCTGGGGCATGCCTCTCAACTTTATACGTGAAGGATATATACCTCAGATCACTGAAGACCCGTAATTCATAGCAGGAACTGCCAGACCTGAAGGTTACAAACTTCAGGTCAATGAAGATGCAAGGGTTACAACAGAAACTCCCGAAGGTTACAAACTTCAGGTCACTGAAGCGCCAAGAGTTATCGCCGTAATGACTATACCATAACCAGTGGTACACACTATCCCAGAGGAACAAATTCTGCAGGCCGCTTCTGGCAGAAACGAATAAGTATATGAAAGGATGAATGAATTCCAGGAACAATTCTTGGAAATGCAGAAGGAACTACATGCCATTCGCAGTCAGGACTTGTTTGGTAAAGACGCCGTCGACCTTTGTTTAGTCCCTAATGTAAAAATACTGCACAAATTCAAGGTGCCTGACTTTGAAAAATACAAAGGTAACTCTTGCCCTCAAAGTCATTTGGTGATGTACGCTTGGAAAATGTCTACCCAGACAGAAAATCAACAGCTACTAATCCATTACTTCCAAGACAGTTTAACCGGTGCCTCACTTAAATGGTACATGGGTTTAAACCGCACCAAGATCAGTACTTTCAGGGATATTGGGGCAGCCTTCGTTCAGCAGTATAAATACAACTTGGACATGGCACTAGATAGGGACCAGCTCAGAGCAATGTCACAAAAGGATAAAGAAACCTTCAAGGAATATGCTCGAGGAAAAGGAAATGACAAAGATCTTCTTGAAAATAGTATGCTCGTTTTATTATGATCGAATGGTTGCCATTGCACCCAGTGACTTCACCGAAATGGTGAACATGGGAGTACGCCTTGAAGAAGCAGCCCGAGAAGGACGATTGGTCAAAGATGCAGAACCATCCAGCAGTACTAAACGATACGGTAGTGCTTTCTAAAAGAAGAAAGAGCAAGATATCAGTAATATCTCTCTAGGAAAGCAAAGGCGAAGGTATCAATCGGTAGCCGCAGTAACTCCTGCTATCAACCTAGCACCATCTCCGACATATCAACCTCAGGTTGCTTAGAGCCAACCAAGTCAACAACAGTATCAGCAAAGGCCGCAACACCCTCTTCAGTAGGCTCGTCCACTGTATAATAACAACAATCGTACTACGTGATCATCAAGGTTTGACCCTATACCAATGTTATATGCAGAATTATTTCCACTTCTGCTGGCCAAGGGACAAGTTCAAACTAGGACTCCTCTTACAGTACCAGAAAATCCACCCTTTTGGTTCAAAGCAGATCAAACTTGCCCTTACCATCAAGGAGGATCGAGACATAACATTGAGAATTGCCTCAGCTTCAAGTCTGATATACAGAAGCTCATCAGAAACATTATTTTATCTTTCAAAGATACTAATTCGAATGTTCAGACAAACCCATTACCACAACATGAGAAGACTACGGTGAATTTGATAGAGGGAGAACCTGGCGATAGTTATCAAATTCACAATGTACACTTACTAGGAACAAATCTGGTAAAAATGCATTGTAGACAGAGCGGGTACAGCCATGTGCCATCTCACAACTATCATCAGTGTGATATCTGTTCCAAGAACAATCAAGGATGTGCCATAATACAAGTAGCTCTTCAAGAGCAAATGAATGTGGGCTAGATTCAGGATCACAGGATTCGTGAAGTAAACATGGCCCATGCACATCCCAACATTGTTTAGAACCATGCCATTCGTGCAATAAACATCAATCTAGTGGCAATACATTCAAGACAAAGTTAGTATTACAATTTGCCGCAACACGATTACAGCGCTTGCCGAATCTGCTTAAAAGACAATCAAGGATGCTCTTTTGTACAAGAGGTCCTCCAACGTCAAATGGATCTGGGATGGATCCAAGACTACCATGAAAGGAATGGTCATCAGGTTAACATGGTTCAAATCTTTGACATCCGCTTAATGAATACCAGTCTAGTAGAATTACATGCCAAGCTGGTTAGACTTGGTTTTCTGGCCTCACGCAATTATCAAGACTGCAAAGAATTCTACGAAAACGACCAAGGGTGTGCGCTTGTACAAAGGTTTCTTCAACATCTATTAGACCACTGATGGCTTCCGATCTACCAGGATGAAGACACGCAATAAGTTAGCATAACTAATGGGAATCCTGGTAGACACCAAAACTGTGATGTCCGCTTACTAGAAACATATCTGGTAAGGATGCACTACATACAAAGTGGATATGGTCGGGTACCACCTCACAATTATGAACGTTATGGAATTTGCTCGGAAAATAACCAAGGATTCTATCTCGTACGAGCAGCCCTCCAGCATCAGTTAGACCAAAAGAAAATTCAACCACGCTTGAATTCTGAATCAATCAACATGATACACGATTGCCTCCCTGTTCAAAACAAGGACCAATGACTACTAGACAAAATCATTGTCATAGTCTCCCATATAAGTACGGTGCAACGACCATAGAAAATGGAAAAGAAATTCCACTGCCATCCATTGTAAACATTGCTGATATCAGTCGAGTTACCCGGAGCAGTCGAATCTTCAATAGAGGAGTTGGAGAACCTGCCAAAGAAAAGGAACCTCAAGTCGAAGTTCCTAACCAGCAAGTCGGTCAATCCAGCAGCAATGAACCTATAAAGAACAATGATGAAATGTTAAAGCTGATCTAGAAAATCGAGTACAACATTGTGGATCAATTGTTGCAAATTCTGTCTCGGATCTCTGTGTTATCTCTCATGCTCAGTTCAGAAGCTTACAGAGAAGCTCTGCAGAAGGTTCTAGAATAAGCCTTTGTAGAGCAAGATGTGACAGTAGGTCAATTTGATAACATTATCTCCAACATCACTTCATGCAACAATTTGGGATTCAGTGATGAAGAACTTCCAGAGGAAGGCAAGTACCATAACATGGCACTCAACATTACAGTCAACTGCCAGGACGATGCTTTAGCTAGCGTACTGGTAGACACAGGTTCATCCTTGAACGTCATGGCAAGGTCAACTTTGGTACGACTATCTTTTCAAGGTACTCCCATGAGAGGTAGTGAGATCATCGTCAAAGCCTTTGACGGATCCAGGAAAACGATTATCGGTGAAGTCGGTCTTCCAATAACCATCGGTCCTTACACTTTCCAAGTCACTTTCCAGGTCATGGACATCCGAGCAGCATACAGCTGTTTATTAGGAAGACCTTGGATACACGAAGCCGGGGCAATCACTTCGACACTTCACCAGAAACTGAAGTTCGTCAAGAACGACAAATTAGTCACAGTATGCGGAGAGCAAGCTTTAATCGTGAGCGACTTATCATCATTATCCTGTGTAGAACCAGAGGAGGTCGTTGGAACTCAATTTTAAGCACTCTCAGTGAGCAATGAGAATCATCAAGAAAAAGGAACATCGATTTCCTCATACAAAAACGCTCTCAAAGTAATGGGGAGTGGTGACATAAAAGGATGGGGACAAATTGTAATTCCTGCTAATAACAAGACAAGAAAAGGTCTTGATTTCTCTCCAACTTGTACCCATACTACGAAGAAGGATGAAAGTTTTCGTCCCATTCAGGATTTCTTTCACAACGGAGGCTTCCTCCACCCAGTATCTCAAGAAGTTCACACCATCGATGGGAACAACTCTTCTAATATAGATGAGGAGTGGAAGTCTTATCTCAACGATAAAGGTTATATATCTCAGGGAGAAACATACATACGATTCTGCTCTCTAAGGAAATGTCCCAGATATATACCAAGATCAGATGTTAGAATAATCTACGGAGATTGTGATCCCGAAGGATGCCGTGCTCCGTCGAACTCATTAGAGGAGGACACTCTGATGAAATAAAACTTTGACTATGATTCTTATGATCCTCGGGATGATTTTCCTATCTAGAAGCCTTACATGGAAGACTCGGGGCAAAAGAGTCAGCCGGATAATGCCTATCAGCTGAGTAATCTTGAAAAGAACATGTATGGTCTCCCAGAGTCATGGAATCCTTACTCCGAACATTTCGAAAATGTCCAACATCACGTTGATGAATTTACAAAGGTCGCAGGACAAGAATTCATTAGCTACGCATTTCCTGAAGTCAACGTCATTGAGGAAGATGACTCACCTATTCCCACTGAAACCTGGGATACCTTGGGGCAACCAAGCGGCAAGTACGACTTTCTAGTCAAATATACTACTCCTGAAAGCTCTCGCATCAGATACGAGGACATCCAGCCAACTGGATGAGGAGATCCTCTTGTGAGTGAAAACACTAAGGAAGATGCAACAAAAGAGTCCTCTTATGATAACTCTGCATGGGAAGAAGACTCCAATGATCCCACTCTGCCAGAAATCAGTGTCATTTCTAAAGACAAACCAAGAAGGAAAGTACCAGACTTTGTGATCCACAGAGGAGTTCGTCGCCATTGGGTTGCGGTCGATGTCCTGAAAGTCGTTCATAAATCAAAGTAATTGCCACATCTTTGTTTTGACCTTTCACCTTGCCCGGGTGAAAAGGATGTTTTATAAGGCTTACTTTTCTATAAATGTCCCTCTTCGCTTCGCCCAAAGCGATAGAGTTTTGTTTTATAGGGTTGTGTTTCAAGAATCGACAAATCATAAATAAATAATGTCATTCTGAATTCCTGCATTTATTTCTATTTTCACTTTTCGTTTTTTCAGAAAATGGTAATCCTAAAAAAAACAACCCAAAATAAAAACAAGCATTTTCAGAAGATACACTGCACACACTTTTGTATCCTCTCTGTCTTTTCTAAAAATGAATCATCACGTCATGAAGATTACTTGTTTTAAAACTCACTGAAATATACAATCCAATGCTTTCTCCCAACTTTGAATTCCCGGTATTTGAAGGAGAAGAAGGAGATGAAAAAATTTCGGAAGAGATCTCCCGACTACTCAGACAAGAGGAAAGGTCCATTGAACCTTATAAAGAGCTGTTGGAAATAGTCAATTTGGGTTCAGAAGAAGAAAGGAAGGAAGTTAAGATTGGAGCGCTGCTCAGTCCAACTATCAGAGAAGGTTTAATAAAACTTATCAAAGAATTTCCCGATGTGTTTGCTTGGTCCTACCAAGACATGCCAGAGTTGGATAACAGCATCGTGGAACATCACTTACCACTGAAAACAGAATGTCCTCCAGTAAAACAAAGACTGAGAAGGGCTCATCTAGATATGGCCATCAAAATTAAGGAAGAAGTGGAGAAACAAATCGACGCCGGTTTCCTTGCCACTTTAGAATATCCTCAGTGGGTAGCAAACATAGTGCTAGTTCCAAAAAAGGACGAAAAAGTCAGAATGTATGTAGACTACAGGTATTTGAACAAAGCAAGTCCAAAGGATGACTTACCCTACCACACATTGACATGCTGGTAGACAACATAACAAAATTCAAAGTCTTCTCCTTCATGGATGGATTCTCGGGCTATAATCCAATTAGAATGGCACTAGAAGACATGGAGAAAATGTCATTCATCACCCCATGGGGCACCTTTTATTACAAGGTAATGTTGTTCAGTATGAAGAACGTAGGGGCAACTTATCAAAGGGCCATGACAACTCTGTTTCATGACATGATGCACAAAGAGATTGAAGTGTACGTCGATGACATGATTGCCAAATCTAAAACAGAAGAAGAGCATGTGGAACACCTATCAAAGTTATTCGAGTGTCTGAGAAAATACAAACTTCGTTTGAATCCTAATAAGTGTACATTTGGTGTTCGCTCAGGAAAACTTTTAGGATTCATCGTCAGCCAGAAAGGAATTGAGGTTGATCCCGACAAAGTCAAGGCCATTCAAGAGATGACTTCTCCAAAGACTGAAAAGTAGGTCAGAGGATTTTTGGGACGTCTGGATTACATCTTAAGATTCATATCCCTCACGACCGTGACATGCGCGTCGATCTTCAAACTGCTCAGAAAGAACCACAGCTGTGTATGAACAGAAGACTGCCAAAAGGCTTTCGACAACATCAAAGAATATCTGCTGAATCCACCAATTTTGTCTCCTCCTGTGAAAGGAAGACCGTTGATCATCTACCTAATAGTCTTGGAAGACTCCATAGACTGTGTGCTTGGCCAACAAGACGAAAAAAAAGAAAAGAGTCTGCCATTTATTACTTAAGTAAAAAATTCACGGACTGTGAAACTCGATACACTATGCTTGAGAAAACTTGCTGCGCACTAGCTTAGGCAGCCAAACGTCTGCGCCAGTACATGAATTTTGACACTACTTGGTTAATCTCCGAAATGGATCCAATCAAGTACGTCTTTGAAAAACCTGCTCTCATGGGAAGGATTGCCCGTTGGAAAATGTTGTTATCGAAATACGACATCGAGTACCATGCTCAGAAAGCTGTCAAAGGAAGCATTTTAGCCGATCATTTGGCTCATCAACTGATTGACGATCAGGAATCAGTCAAATTTGACTTCCCAGATGAAGACGTTATGTACCTAAAAATGAAAGATTGCGATGAACCGCTACCAAGCGAAGGGCCGGAGCCAGGTTCCCAATGGGTACTAATATTCGACGGAGCTGTCAATGCTTATGGAAGTGGAATTGGGGAAATCATTGTAACACCTCAGGGTACCCATATTCCTTTCACTGCCAGATTGAAGTTCAAATGCACAAATAATGAGGCTGAATACGAAGCTTGTATCATGGGTCTCGAAGCAGCTATTGACTTAAGGATAAATAACTTGGATGTGTATGGCGACTCAGCTCTGGTTATAAATCAGATCAAAGGAGAGTGGAACACATATCAATCAGGATTGATTTTTTACAAAGACTACGCGAGAAGGTTGTTACCCTTCTTCAATAGAATCGAGTTTCATCACATCCCTCGTGAAGAAAACCACATGGATGATGTACTAGCCACTCTATCCTCCATGATTAGTGTAAGTCGATGGAACGATGTACCCAAGATCGACATTATGCGCCTTGATAGGCCTGCTTACATATTTGCAGTTGAAGCAATCATATATGACAAACCATGGTATTATGATATCAAGTGCTTCCTCCAAAGAAAGGAATACCCGCCTGGGGCATCAAGAAAAGACATGAAGACTCTCAAAAGACTGGCTGGAAACTTCTTCTTGAACAATGATACAACTTATAAAAGAAACTCCGACATGGTTTTGCTCAGATGCGTAGAAAGACCCGAAGCAAACATGCTGATGAAAGAAATTCATGAAGGCTCCTTTGGCACTCATGCCAATGGACACACAATGGCCAGGAAAATTCTGAAAGCAGGATATTATTGGCTGACAATGGAATCCGATTGCTATAAGTACATGATGAGGTGTCACAAGTGTCAGATATACACCGACAAAATCCATGTACCACCAACGAATCTCAAAGTTCTTTCTTCTCCATGGCCTTTTTCTATATGGGGAATCGACATGATTGGCATGATTGAACCCAAAGCTTCAAACGGACATCGGTTCATCCTGGTAGCCATTAACTACTTCACCAAATGGGTCGAAGTAGTATCATACACCAATGTAACCAGACAAGTAATGGTCTGATTTATCAAGAACAATCTCATCTGCAATTATGGTGTTCCGAGCCAGATCATTACTGATAATGGATCAAATTTGAACAACAAGATGATGAAAGAGTTGTGTGTTGAGTTCAAGATCGAACACCATAACTCATCTCCCTACCGACCTAAAATGAATGGAGCGGTAGAAGCAGCTAACAAAAATATCAATAAGATCATTCAGAAAATGGTTGTAACCTACAAAGATTGGCATGAGATGCTACCTTTTGCTCTTCACGGTTATCGCACATCTGACCACACTTCAACAGGGGCAACCCCTTTCTCTCTAGTATATGGCATGGAGGTAGTGCTCCCCATAGAATTAGAGATCCCATCAATGAGAGTATTGATGGAAGCCAAGCTAACAGAAGCTGAATGGTGTCAAAGCCGACACGATGAACTAAATCTAATCGAAGAAAAGAGAATGACGGATTTATGCCATGGTCAGTTATATCAGCAAAGAATGAAGAAGTCGTTTGACAAAAAGGTCTGACCCCGTGTCTTCAGAGAAGGAGACCTCGTGCTCAAGAAGATACAATTATTTCTCACTGATTCCAGGGGCAAATGGACTCCGAATTATGATGTCCCCTATGTTGTTAATAAAGCCTTCTCAGGCGGTGCCATGAGACTCGCAACCATGGATGGAGAGGAGTTTATCTACCCCAAAAATGTTGATGTAATCAAGAAATACTTCACCTAAATAAAAAAAACATCTCGGTGGAGTGAAAACCCGAAAGAGAGGTCCAGGCAAAAATTAGAGACATAAACAATAACCATCCCGATGGATTGAAAACCTGGAAAAATGGAAATTCAAGCAAAAGTTAGGGATTCATGGTAAGTAACTATATCCGACAGGATTGACTCCTCAGCGGTAACGTCATCCGTCAAGAAAACTTCAGTCAAGGCCACCTTCCACAGAAGCTCAGAATGTCCTGAATTCAAAGTTATTGGAAGGATAGCGGTCGTTATGTTTCAATGTAGCCCCTTTCCCTTTAAATTACCATTTTCTAAACTTTGTAATGCTCCATAGGATCATGCGTTTGGCTGATTACCATTCTATCAATAAAATTTGAGCCTGTGTGCCTTTTTTGCAATTCTCATTCATTTTGCTACGCAAAATGACATGTTTATTTGATTAACATTCTTGAAACAAAAAAAATGAAATTTTACTTTTGTTTTCAAAATGGAAAGTTCAAGTTTTACTTCTGCTTTTAAAATAAGGATGGCAATTTCCTTTCGATTAATAAACACAAAGAGGAACATCGACGGTTTCTCCGAAAGTGATCAAACTTCAAAATGCAGAATCATGGAACTCTTTCTAAACAGTACACCCTGAATGAAGGGTCAAATACTTCAGACAGAATGTCCCGTCTATCATCCCTTGTAAAGTTCTTACCTCTTGGAACCAATGATTGGTTTTTCTCCCCAGTAGGGTCGACCCCTAAAAAAACAAGAACGGATTTCTATCCCTAGTAGGTTTGTACCTCCGGAAACTAGAACAAACACAAGAATCCCCGTTCCCAAACAAAAGTACTACCTTCAAAATCTCCAAAGGTACCCCCCATCTCCCAGAGCGGCCGAGTATCCATTTAAACTCATTGTCAGTCCGTATGGCGTGTCTGTTTTGTCACCATCAATATCTCATACATAATGCATAATTGATTCTTATTCATATTCATGATGTATTAATATCACTTTGGACATACACATCCCCAAGTGATAAACGCCCTCTCTCCGATAGAGTCGTCACAATTCCTTTCTACGTCAGATACGACAAAATTCCGGTCTAAGTTCTTTCCTCGTTAGGAAAATGTGCCATCTAAACTATCTCTCTCTAGTATGTCCCTGGATTGAAATCGGTTCTCGACCATTTTGATAACTTGAACCTCTGAAAGACAAGAAGTTGTTAGGTTATACACCTTTGGAACTTCACTCTTCACCAATAAAGATGATATTTTGCTTTCCTGAATTAAGGAAAAAACCCCAGAGAAAGCCTCTCTACAAAAGACTCTTGGCAATACAGTAGTTTCTCTCCGAAAAGTTTTGCTTTCAATGGAGTCATCAGCACCTCAAAATTGAATTACATCACATGGTGTCTCTCCAAAAAAAAAGGAAGTATGATGTAATTTCCCCAGTAAATGGCATCTCCAACAGAGAAGTTTGCACACCTCTATAGTTCAGACCAATGGGTTTCCCCAGCAAGTCTGACATCAAATCATTTTCCATCAAATGGCATATCCCCGGCGAGAAGTTTGGTAAAGGCCATCGCAGACAATATTTCTTGTCAAAAAACGGATTTGACAAGAAGAAATTGAGTCCAGTTCCATGGCTGAAGACCAGGATCGAGGGGAAGTTTATTTCAGAAGAAACTGAGACCAGTTCCATGGCTGAAGACTAGGATTGAGGGGAAGTTTATTTCCAAAGAAACTGAGACCAATTCCATGGGAGAAGATCAGGATCGAGGGGAAGTTTATTTCCAAAGAAATTGTGACCAGTTCTGTAACACCCTCATCTATACCCCCAAGCTATTAAAGCGATAACAATTAATCAGAGTATAATTAAAATTCACGGCATAGACCGAGGGGTCACATCAATTTGAAGCAAACATATAACAACCTGCTCATATAGATATTCATGTAGCACAAAACAAAGGAACTGAGTTCCTACAACCCACTATTCAATTACAGAATAAAAGCGGAAGATCCGTAACTGAATCTCACGTATATATATATAAAAAGTTTGCCTGTCATATCCAACATCATACGTGTACAATCCAAAGATACATATACATAATACAAAATAATCACACTCGATCACCCCGACTACCCGGTGCTACATATCAGAGGCGACCGACAAAAGAGTGAAGACCTAAGCTTCACAAAAAGACCTCCAGCAATCTAATTTGCAATGCCTCATAGAGCATTAAAAACAGCAGAAGGGTGAGAAACACAATCATAATATAATTGCATATAATTATATAATAACACCCAATTACACAAACATATTATTCTCTCCACATTATACGCCATAATCCAATTACAAACCAACACAAAGAATTTTCTCACATATCGGTCACAAAAGCATATCAATCATACACAAATCAATTATCACCAACACGTATATTCATAAATCAACTCATCAATTTCATTCACAATTCCACACACAATCAAACCATTCATGAGTTATGCAAATGCAAAGAGACCGACACCACGACTCTATGCATATGCACATGCGGTACCATCCAACCATCATTTCTCAACACTAGTTCACTCAGGAACTATTGGAACCATCGCTCGTTACTTAGTGTAACTCCCCGTCGGGCATACAATGTTCCCCATCGCTTTAAGTCCTCTTGGTATAAGGCGCACGACGTTTATGGATCGCTTTAAGTCCTCTTGGTATAAGGCGCACGATCCGATCGCTTTAAGTCCTCTTTGTATAAGGCGCACGATCGTCTATAATCATCGCTTTAAGTCCTCTTATTTTTAAGTCGCACGATCCCATCTGATCGCTTTAAGTCCTCTTATTTTTAAGGCGCACGATGTTATAGCGGATTCCCTCTGGAACCAATTCGTTGCTCACACCCACTAGGGCACACAACATCACAAGAATACACATCATGATGCTTGACATACAATGACTCATGACATTCAAATGCACACATATATGCAACCATCTCAATCAACAAAAATCATGCTTGCAATTCAAGCCCAAAACAATGCATTTATTTGCCATATGGCCACAAACCATCATCACACCATCTAAACACATACCTTCACATTACATAACATCACACCAGTCATACAGTACATATCACACGCATGTTGCATAATAACACATCAAATGCACACCATTAAAACGATAAAAGTCAATAACGACACATTCCAATTCCTGACACAATTAAATCGGCCAACGATCTCGAAACCATTAATATAAGAAAGAATATGCCAAAAGCTTTCTAACGCACCAAACCGCGCCTCAAACCGGCTTACGGATTAAAAGTTATAAAGGAAACAAATTGGGAAAAACTGTCACATTCGCATTACGAAGCTCCTAGCGAGTCCTTCGCTTCTTCATTCGCAGTGCGAATGTCCCAGCGAACCAAGTCAGAACTGAAAATAGCCTATAAAATTCCCAACGTTCGCAGTGCGAACCATCCAGCGAACCTTCGCTACACCCTTCGCAGTGCGAGTTCCCCAGCGAACCAAGTCAGAGAGCAAACAACACAAAGTAACCCAAAGTTCGTAGTGCGAACCTCTGGCGAATGCTCGCCCACACCTTCGCAGTGCGAATTGCCCGCGAATGTTCGCTTTCCCCTTTGCTAGGGGATTCGCAGTGCGAACCTGCGAATACCAGAAATCCCAGCAGCGCTGTTACACAACCCAAAAATATATTTTCTCAACCAAAACATTTCCAAACCAACATATAACAATCAAAACCTAGTCTAATCATGGTAACAAGTATTCTACCACATTTACATCGATTTCCAACCGCGAAAACATCGATTTCTCTCTATCGACCTAGAATCGAAAACTATGAAAACACAACAAACAATCCAATACACATATACATAATCATACACAAGCACAGTATAATCGAGTTTCGCACCCTTACCCGATTAAATCGCGTTTAGAAAACTCGGTTGAATCGGTTCTTAGATTTTCCAAATTTTCTCTCTTTCTCCTTTTCTTTCTCTTTTCTTTCTTCCTCTTTTTCTTCTCTTCTTTTTCTTTCCTTTCTATTTTTCTCTCTTTCTATTCTATTATATGAAAAATATAATATCTACCCAACCAAAAGACCAAAATACCCCGACACTCAAATATCTCACAAATGCTCCCAAAACGCGATAAAATATAATCTCGACAAAAAATAACATATTTTCGAATAAAAGTCAGAAATAAAATAAAATAATAATAAAATAATCAAAACGACTCAATTAAATAAAAACAACTAAAACTGGGGCGTTACAAGTTCCATGGCAGAAGACCAGGATCGAGGGGAAGTTTAATTCCAAAGAAACTGAGACCAGTTCCATGGCTAAAGACCAGGATCGAGAGGAATTTTACCCTTTTCTAAGTAGCCTCGCTTAGCAAAAGAAGATGGATGAGAAAACAGCTACCATTCATAACCACTGTCAAAATTTCAGGTATTATGATATTTAATCCTCTTTTACCTTGAATGTCTGAACGTCTTCGCCATTCACACCTTCAGGTCCAAGAAGATTAAATAGGGGAATCTGTCATACCCTAAATTTTTACCACAAGATTTCCCATCATTGTACAAAACACCACCACAATTTGGATGTACCTTCATGCCTCATCAATCCTCTCAAAGATTGTTGAGCATTCACCTCAACCAAAAATTAGGGTTTTGGACCCTCTTAGAGTACTCAGACAAAGGATCAATCAAGAATGGACACGATCTTCAACTTGTCAAACCTCTCAAACATCCATGAAGGATCAAGAGGTCTCCCACATCAAGAATCAAGCATGAGAATGCAACACTTCAGGCTAATCAAGCCTCAAAAGGACCAGTGTCACCAAATTAGGGTTTTGGTCGACAAAGGCCTCTAGAGGGAAATTTTCATCTGGGCATGAGCCATTACTTCAAAAAATGACCCAAGAAGCTCAAAGGGACCTCATGGATCCAATCATAAGTTCAAAATATCCTCAGGGGATGCATTCATCAAAAATCAGGAATTAGGGTTTCTTGACCTAATTCACCCCTAAGTTGACTTTTGGAACAAGACATGAGCCAAGACCTCAAGGAATGTTTTGAAGACCACAAATATCTCATATTAATCCTCTCACAAGTTCAAATTGACACAAAGAACTTGGTTCATGAGCAATACAAAGATGCAAGTTCATATGGACCACAAACTAGGGTTTCTGAGAAAACGTCAACCATACCTTTGACTTTTGACCAAGACACGATCTCAAACCTTGAGAAATGATTCAAGACACTCTAAAACACCTATGGAATCCATACATTAGGTTTGAATTAGGTCAATAACTTGATTTCATGGAGAATCACAAAGTTTGAAATTCATCTGACAAAAAGTCAACTGTGCCCAAAAACCAAGTTTGACTTTTGAGATTTCTTAACAAACATGGTTCCCTTAAGTCAAAAACAATGTTAACTCATGGTTTGGATCACCATCCATCAAGAAAAATCAAGAAAATTGAGGTTACTTGCAAAAGGGGTAATCTTCAGAAACTTGAAATTTCTCTAAGTTATGAAAAAAAGGTGATTTTTCCCAACTTTGCAAGGCCATAACTCCCAAACCACAAAGCCATTTTCTTCCATCCAAAGCTCAAATGAAAGATCTCATTACATACTAAAAAAGTGTCATAGTGCTCCATGAGCCAAAAAAGCTTGGATTTTGAGTTATAGAGCCATGACGTTAGGGTTTCAAAACTTTTGAACTTGGACGCTTAGTGAAATTTTGAGACAGAATCTGTTTTATTTTTTTCCAACTTTGAGGCCATTTTTCATTATGATCCAAGATGAACCAAGACCAAAGTTAAACATCAAAGTTGAAGTATGATATAGGGGCTTTCTAAAAAGTACAAGAATCTCCCATAATTCAACTTGAGCAAGAAGTTATAAGCTCCCCAAAATGGCATTTCACCATGCCTACACAACAACATTGGTACATGACTTATATCCCACGATTTCTTGAGCCAATTTTGGACACTTGCATCATTGTATTTCTGCCCAATATCAACATGAATGATGAAGAATTTGAGCATAAGACCACCAAGTCAAAAATTATATCCCTTAGGCATGTGACATTCAAAATTCATTTCCAAAAACATCAACTTTATCATGAAGCATTGAATGGATGCATAGAGCTGGCATGTATCAGTTCATAACATTACAAATGAGTCAAGATTAGTCCAAGAATCAGAAGACCATATGCTTGCAAGATTGACTGAAGTCAATGACTAGAGGAGACTTTGGATACATGACAAATTCCTTTGGATAATAGGGTGATCCAGCCCCCAATCACTATTCCTTGCAAAACGAACTTCCTTTACTATAAATAGAGGTCATGTGTGACTGATCAAACTAACCCAAAACATCAGAATTCATGTTTTCCTCCAAATCTCCTTTCAAAACCAGAATTTCCTTCTTTGGCAAGTAACATGCGAATTTTCAAATAGAGAAGGATTCCACCACAACCAATGATCCTAACACCACACATACATCATATAGAAACTATCCAAACACTTCTCCATCATCCGTAACATCAGAATCACAAAGCTCAAAATCCAACTTAGGCCTATTTGCAGTTGAGGTACCACAACAAGTTCCAGGTGTTTCCAAATCAATTCCAAGCATCTCAACACACTACTTGAGGTCCAAGGAAGCTATCCAGATCATCAAAACACTTCTATAACACCTACAACCGAGGATTCTATTTCCTCCTGCAGAGGTAAGCCTGCCACTCTCAAACTCTATGATCCATGCATCATAAATGTGTTTTCTAGTTACAAACATGTTTCTGTACTTGTACAGAGTGTTCCCCCTTAATCAATTGCTTTGTAGCTATTGTGTATAGGATTTCATAGTGTTTTTGCAGAAATTAGGGTTCATGTGTTCATCACTTGATTTCTCACTCCACAATTAATATAAAAGCAATTAATTGGTACTATTGGAATCCTTGTTAAAAAACGAGCAACTTTCTTGTTTACAAAAGTCAAAACCATTGAGTAATCAGAAAGATATGAGAGGTTTTGCAAATCTGGCCATGGAGGTTCGCGCGAGAAAGAAGAAGGTTGCCTTGGCGCCTTTTTTGAATGTTTGAATATTTGAATATTTGTTATTTTTTTTAATAGATTTCAAAAATTAATTTCTCTTTGGTTTTTAATCATTTTTTATTGATTCTTTTTTTTAAAATTCACAAAAATGTTAAAATATTTTATTCTACAAAAAAATCAAAATTATATTATTTATTTAATTAATTTTAAATTTTTGTAATGAATTTCATTTTTATTATTTTTAAACATTTTTAATGAAATTTTCCTCTTGATTTTTCAAATTCAAATGAATTTCACACCTTCATATGATTAAAACATGTTTTTTCAAAACATTTTTCAAAGTTCACAACTTGTTTTTAAATATATTTTATATTTTATATCATCTTTTATTTAATTTTCTTTGAAGAATTGTATTTTTAATTAAAATTAGGGTTTTCCCTTGATTTTAATTTTTCAAACTTCATTTGAAACACTTTTGGGCCTCTTTGTAGAGTGTGAGACCCATCCCTTTTGTAAATAAATAATTGAGCCTCAGTCATTGTATAAGTCCCTCTGCAGTTTTCAAAATCGCGGCGTGATCGTCGCTTGTCAAATAAAATCTTGGGCCTCTCCCTGAGTATAAGCCACATTTTTCTTTCTTCATAAACACTTGGGCCTCTAATAGAGTGTAAGACCCAACCCCTCTTTGTACAAAAACAATTTTGGGCCTCTGCTATAGTATAAGTCCCACAACGTTTGTCGGTGTCGCAGTGCGATCCCTGTTTTCAAAATAAGTCATCTGGGCCTCTCCTTAAGTATAAGCCCCAATATTTTGTACATAAACTTTGTTTTAAACAATAAACAACATCCATGGGCCTCTCCTTGAGTTGTAAGCCCCATACCTCTGTTTTCAAAATCATCTGTCTATTTTTAACTGGTACTAAGAGGAGCATTATTCTCGGTGAAACTGCTCTTAGACCACTTGGGCCTCTCTTTGAGTTATAAGCCCCAAACACTTTTCTCTTTTCAAACACCTTTATTTTAATTCAAATTCAAACCCAAAGTTTTCTCAAAACTTCCTTCAATTTCTTAAAACCCTAATCATACAGTTGTAAATCAATACAATCAATCACCATACACTTGGGTCTCTTCTCAAAGTATAAGTCCCAACATATTTTCAATTTAATGCATATTTGTTATATAGCTATCAATACACTTATCTGTATATACTTGTGTATATCTGTCTAGAGTTTCCCCATCAATTAGGTCTACACTTAGGTCAAACCAGAGGTTACTTTCTAACTTAGTCAGAACTAGTTCCCTCATAAGAAATTCCCTCAATACAGTCTGCCTCCTCTTGGGCTTATTCAATATGGAACAGAGAAAGGCATTATTCCCAGTGAAACTTTTCTCAAGACTGTCAAAACTTAGAAGTGTATATGTGTACAAGAAATTCATTTCCCCAAAGAGGATTAATTCCCGGTGAAACCTCTTTTGACTTTCTTCAAACCTTAGAACTGTTCAACAAAGAAAGGATTAATTCCCGGTGAAACCTTTCTTGAACTTTTCTTAGGCTTGGACCCACAGGCTTCCTAAAAGCACCCCCAACCTCCTCTTGGGCTTAATACAAGAACCAACAGGCTTCTTAGAAGTTCCCCAGCCTCCTCTTGTGCTTAGTACATGGACCCAAAGGCTTCCTAAAAGCATAAGATAAAAATTAGTCATCTCTACTAGTTCAATCCCCAGGAGAGTCAAATTTCTAGAACATCCTATCATTCCAAGGTTGATTTTTATCCCTTAAACCAACAGCCTCCTCTTGGGCATCATACAAAGACCCATCTCTACACTAGAGTCTATCTCTTCTTAAGAGACTTGGACAGTCTCAACCTCCTCTTCGGCTTCATTCAAGTTAGACTTGGAAAGTGTCACTCTCATAGTCTCCTTTTGGACTTCACACAGAGACCCTCAGGCCTCCTAAAAATTATAGGATAGATCCTGATCATTTTACCAATACACCAGTCTCCAGCAGAGTTAAAACTTCTAATATTTTTAAACTCACCTTAAACTCCCCTAACCCCCCCCAACAAGGTTTAAACTTTCACCTTAAACATCCCAGCCAGGGTCAATTGACCATCAACAAATCCCCAATGAAATCAAACCCCCATGGCATCTGGTAATTCAACTCTTCCTTGATTCCCAACAAGAGTAAATCCCGTTGGATTCCCCAATACAATTTAGACATGCTCCTGGATTTCCATAAATCCTCAGCAAGAGATAGCCTTCTCTTAGGCTTCATATAAGAATTTTCCCCTGTCAGCCTCAATCTTGGGCTTTGTACAAGACAAGTAAAACCCTCCCCAATGGAATCATTTTCTTTAGCTTCAACCTTGGGCTCTGATCAAGGCACACAAAAATCAACATCCCCTCAGATGAGACCATGAGTCCTCTCTGTAGGAGGATATCTCCTCTGTACATCACATTTCAAAACAAATAATTAAAACCTTTTCCAAATAATTGTTGTAAGTGGCACACTTGTTGATTCAAAATCCAAGCTGGAGTCCTCTCCTTATCTTGGCTAAAATTTATCTTTCATCTGACTGTTGTAAATGGCAAGCCTCTGGATTTCATATATCCAAGCCAATGTCCCTCTCTTAGCATGAAAGATTCATAAAGGAAAAAGTGGCATTGCTCTACACTGAGTTAAAGCTTCTTCCTTCATGACATTTCTCTTATAAAGGAAATTATGGCATTGTTGGATTCCTCACATCCTAGTTAAAGTAATTTCCTTTATAACCCATTTCTCAATATTTCTGATGAATAGGTGAGATATATCCCTTTAGAGATGACAAATTCTCCCTCAGTCAACTTTTAGCTTCAATCTAAGTTAGCTTCAATCTTGGGCTTTAAACAAGACACCAAAATTTTCCTCCCATAGAATAGGAGGAACTACGATTGCTCTGATTTCCCAAATCTCTTTACGGCAATACGTAGGCATAAGATTGCGAAATCTTAGCGAGCAGACAAATAAAAAATCTTAGGTCCATGTACCTTCCCAAAAACAGCAGAAAACCCGAAAACAACAAAAACATTCTCCCAATACTCCCAAAAAGAGAAACTTTCCCAATCCACAACAGATAAACATAAGAAAGCATTTCAATATAGCAGAAATACATGCAAAAGAAGGTTCCTATGGATTACATAGATACACTGGGTGTTAATAGCTTCTCTTTGTATAACCAGACCCCAATCCCCGATCTCTTAGAATTTGTTAAAGAAAACATTTGCGTGCAGGGTTAGTTTAAGATATTTTTCCCTTCCTTTCTAGCTTCATAGGATAAATACAGAAATTAGAAAGTAGCACCAATCATGCGGTAAGGTGGTTATGTCACCAGGAAAAAACCGACGGCTACACCTTTGTGGTGTATTGTGATGCTTCGAAGATGGGTCTCAGTGGATGTTGATTCAAAATAGATAGGTTGTTCCTTATGCTTCGAGACAATTGGGAGTTCATGAAAGGAATTATCCTATGTATGACTTAGAATTGGCAGTTGTGGTGTTCATGTTGAAAATTTGGAGAC
Organism: Lathyrus tuberosus; assembly: GCA_022829125.1. Taxonomy (NCBI): domain Eukaryota; kingdom Viridiplantae; phylum Streptophyta; class Magnoliopsida; order Fabales; family Fabaceae; genus Lathyrus; species Lathyrus tuberosus. The sequence goes on from JALAZF010000204.1 coordinate 5,030,043, forward strand.
ATTACCTTTTTGGCTCTAAATTTGAAGTGTTCAACGATCATAAGAGTTTGAAGTACTTATTCGATCAGAAGGAGTTGAACATGAGGCAGAGGAGGTGGTTGGAATTGTTGAAAGACTATGATTTCGATTTGAATTACCATCCTGGTAAGGCAAATGTGGTGGCTGTTGCATTGAGTAGGAAGTCATTACATATGTCCATGCTTATGGCTAGAGAGTTGGAATTAATTGAGCAATTCCGAGATTTGAGTTTGGTATGTGAAGAGACTCCTAACAGTGTAAAGTTGGGTATGTTGATGTTGACTAGTGGTATTCTGGAAGAGATTATAGTGGGACAACAATCTGATTTGAAGCTGGTTGATCAATCAGTTTTAATTAACCAGGGTAACAGAGGTGAATTTCGAATTGATGAGAATGGTGTGATGAGGTTCAGAGACAGAGTGTGTGCCCCAGATGTTCCCGAAATTAAGGAGGGTATCCTTGAGGAAGGACATCGAAGTAGATTGAGTATTCATCCCAGTGCTACGAAGATGTACTAGGATTTGCAAAAATTATTTTGGTGGCCTGGTATGAAGAAAGATATTACGGAGTTTGTTTATGCCTGTTTGATTTGTCAGAAGTCCAAGATTGAACATCAGAAGCCTTTGGGTATGATGCAGCCTTTGAATATTCCAGAATGGAAATGGGATAATATTTCCATGGATTTTGTGTCGGGATTGCCGAAGACTGCAAAAGGGAATGATTCTATCTGGGTGATTGTAGACAGGTTGACTAAATCGGCTCATTTCTTGCCGATGAAGATTAACCATTCTATGCAGAAGTTAGCTGAAGTGTAACTTGAGGAGATTGTGAATTTGGATGGGATACCTTTAAGTGTTGTGTCGGACAGAGACCCAAGATTTACGTCAAGGTTCTGGAAAAGTTTACAAGATGCTTTGGGTACTAAGTTGAGGATGCATTCTGCATATCACCGCAGACGGATGGCCAGACAGAGAGGACTATCCAGTCTTTGGAGGATTTGCTAAGGGATTGTGTGTTGGATCAAGGAGGATATTGGGATAGCCATTTGCTATTAATTGAGTTCACATACAACAACAACTTTCATGCTAGTATTGGGATGGCGTCGTATGAAGCTTTGTATGGAAGGAAGTGTAGAACTCTATTCTATTGGTATGAATCGGGCGAGAGTGCTGTACTCGGACCTGAAATTGTGCAGGAGATGACTGAAAAGATTAAGATGATCCAAGAAAGGATGAGAGCTCCGTAAATTCGTCAAAAGAGTTATCATGATAAGAGGAGGAAGGCACTCGAATTCCAAGAGGGAGATCACGTATTTTTGAGAGTTATGCCGGTGACTGGTGTGGGTCGAGCTTTGAAGTCTAGGAAGCTCACTCCACTATTTGTTGGTCCGTATCAGATTTTGCAGGGGATATGGGAGGTAGCCTATCAGATTGCTTTACCACCGTCGCATGCGAATTTACATGATGTGTTCCATGTGTCTCAGTTGAGGAAGTGCATTCCAGGTCCATCGCATGTGATTCAGATGGATGACGAACATGTGAGGAATAATTTGATCGTTGAAGCATTAGCTGTGCGGATAGATGGAAGAGAAATGAAGCAAATGCGGGGTAAAGATATATCTTTGGTGAAGGTGTTATGGGGTGGACCAGCTGGTGAGAGTTGGACTTGGGAGCGCGAGAATCAGATGAAGGAGTCGTATCCGACTCTGTTTTCTTCAGGTAATTTTCGAGGATGAAAATTCTTTAAGTGGGGGAGAGTTGTAACACCCCAAAATCAGTAAAATATTTATTTAATTGGTTTATTTTAAATATTCGTACTTTGGTGAATTATTGTGATGTCTGATGATTTATGTTGTGGGGGTATTGACGATGTTAAGGGTGTGTTGATTATGTTAGGGGTATATGATTTATGAGGGATTATTTCGATAATAATAATAATTGAACAATGTGACAATGTTTTTAAATTATTATTTTAAAATAAAAGGAAGGGCTAGGTGGTAATTGTACGAGAAAAAGTGAGAACAATGATGGAAAATCATATTAATGGTCCAAGGGGTAATAATGACTTAATGGAAAAAGGGAGAATGAGAAGTCAATTTGTACAATCGTGAAAGTTAGAGAAGCTCTGAAGAAAAGGGAGGAGAAGGCTAGAGCTAAGAGAGGTTACGGAAGAGTTCGAAGACGGAGATTCAGAAACATTTTTCTAAGGTATGGGGAGTATTATTCATCATTATAATTGATATAGGTGTAGAAGTATGTAGGTAGTAGGTTTCTGGGTAGATTAGACGAGTTCATGTCGGAAATTGGGGTTGTTGGGACGTATTTGATGTTAAGAATAAACCTATAGTGATGTATTATGGTTGCTGTGTTATTCTATGTTGAATTATGATGAAAACTGGTTGGTTTGGTGCTGGAATCGCAGACTTCTTAGGGTCTGAGATAGTGCTAAATCGCAACAGAGAGTTGCAGCTTCGCACATTTTCGCCAGGCAAAATTCCCGTCTCGCCCGGCGAAACGAATTTGCCCCAACCTCACAGGGGGAAAGTGGAAGTGAAGGGAAGGTGGAAAAAGGGTGCTACTGGATTTTGTATGAGAGTGTGGAATTCGCCCTGCTTCGCTGGGCGAAGCCCAGGCGAGCGATGTAACAGCCCGCGGCCCCTCGCGCACGAGTCCCGACACTAATACCAACTCAGACTTAATCACTAGCCCCCTTTTTCAACTATATTAGTGTTTTTGCCTCCCGTGGGAATCGAACCGTGTACCTGGGGATAAGTACCACGTTCAATGCATTCCCACTTCCAATTGAGCTACAGCTCAATTGGTAGTGGGAATGCATTGAACGTGGTACTTATCCCCAGGTACACGGTTCGATTCCCACGGGAGGCAAAAACACTAGTATAGTTGAAAAAGGGGGCTAGTGATTAAGTCTGAGTTGGTAATAGTGTCGGGACTCGTGCGCGAGCGGCCGCGGGCTGTTACAATTAGCTCAATTGGTAGTGGGAATGCATTGAACGTGGTACTTATCCCCAGGTACACGGTTCGATTCCCACGGGAGGCAAAAACACTAGTATAGTTGAAAAAGGGGGCTAGAGATTAAGTCTGAGTTGGTAATAGTGCCGGGACTCGTGCGCGAGCGGCCGCAGGCTGCTACAATAAAAAGGCGCCTTTTTTTGTAACAGCCCGGGCCCCTCGCAAGGCGATCCCGACACTGCCACCTCACAATCTTCTCTACCCCCCTCACTAGTAGAGTATTTTGCCTTCTGTGGGAATTGAACCATGTACCCTGGGGTTCGAGTACATGTTCAATCCATTCCCACTACCAATTGAGCTGTAGCTCAATTGGTAGTGGGAATGGATTAAACATGTACTTGAACCCCAGGGTACATGGTTCGATTCCCACGGAAGGCAAAAAACTCTACTAGTGAGGGGGGTAGAGAAGATCGTGAGGTGGCAGTGTCGGGTTCGCCTTGCGAGGGGCCCGGGCTGTTACAAGCGAGCTACTTTTCCGGGAAAAAATAGCGGCAAAGGGATAGTGTGAAAAGTTGAGTTTCTGGATTTTGTATGGGGAAGTTGTTTCGCCCCTGATTCGCCGGGCAAAACCCATGCGAGCGCGCTGCTTCGCCAGGCGAGCTCCAGACTAGCAAGAGCAGCGGTTTCGTTTTAAATTCCTTTCTTTCCTACCTTGCAATGCTTTGTGCCTTGATGATGATGAGATAACATGATGTTGTGACATATTATGATGATTTTTGTTCTAAATAATGATGCGTGACCATGATGCTTAACGAGATTTATATGAATGATGATGCGATATGACGATTTTCTGATGATGACGATTATGACGTTTGCATCATGCATTCATAGCATTCTAGGACTTCGGTCTAGTGACGGTTTTAGGAGTTCGGTCCAGTGGTGGCTTCAATCCCATTGTGTTGATTAGAGTGAATGACGTTGCTTCGATTCTTGTGTAGACTTGACCCTATTGGTGGGGATCTTTGGAGGGTGATGGCCTAGTGTCCATCAAACATGACGAATTGGTACCACATGCATAAGTCTGTGTTGTGCATTTCATATTGGCTGGCATTGAATTTGTGAATGAATGATGTTGATGACATGATTTTCATGATGTATGATGATGATGATGATGTATAATGATGATGTGGTTTTATTTTGATGCATGCTACCTTATTATATCTTATCTTATATCTTGTATAATGGTTTATGATTACTTACGCTGCCTATTTGAATGTTACCTCCACGTGGGTAACGTGTAGGTGATCAGGATTAGCTTTTGGTGCGTGAAGAGCTTACTCGAAGTACTTTTGATTATTTTGGTCGAGTAGAGGGTCTTGCTCTGATATGTAACATCGGGTCGGGGCATTTGAGTCGAACCATGGTGTTTTTGGATTGATGATGCTATGATGCTTTGAATTTGTTTTAAAAACCTTTTGATGTTATAACTTATGATGTTTTATGAATTTTTCCGCTGCGTAGTAAATGATTTAATTTTGATGATTATAACTAGTGTTACGGAGCAGGATGTTACCATTTGATGTTTTATGACGAAATGTGACGCCCTTTTTGGGATTTTACTCTGATCTATTTGTATGTATTTGTCGTGAATTCTTGTTGGGTAGAAGGGTGTTACATTAGTGGTGTCAAAGCAGGTAGGTCTGTCCGACCAGGTTTTGCATGAATTCAGTTCCCTGTTAGTCGATGAGTGTGTATACACTGTCGATGATTTTATTTCTTCTAACCTTGTTGATGATGTGCAGAATGGCTGAAAGAAACGACCGTGCTATTGCTGACGTGTTGGAATCACTTGCTCAAGTGATGGCCTAGAACAACTAGAATAGTGGAACTCCTGATGAGATTCGTGCTTTGGGGAAGTTCTAGAGGAACAATCCACCAACTTTTGTGGGCACTCATGATCCAGAGAGTGAACAGAAATGGCTCAAGGTGATTGAGAAGATCTTCTGAGTAATGGGGTGTACAGACGCTCAGTAAGTTCAATTTGGAACTCAAATGCTGTCAGAAGAAGCTAAAGATTGGTGGGATAACACCCGTCAGAGGCTAGAGGATGTTGGTACCGAGATAACATGGGCTGTGTTTAAGAGAGAGTTTTTGGGGAAATATTTTTGTGAAGATGCTCGCGGCAAAAAGGAGGTAGAATTCCTTGAGCTGAAGCAAGGAAACATGATTATGGCAGAGTATGCGGCAAAGTTTGAGGCGCTGGTGAAGTTTTCTCCGCATTATAATCGCGCTGATGCTGAGATGTCCAAATGCCTTAAGTTTGAGAATAGGCTGAGACCAGAGATCAAGCAGGGTATTAGTTACCAACAGATTCGAAGGTATGTTGAGCTGGTGGATAAGAGTATAATCTATGATGAGGATAGCCGAGCTCGATCTGCTCACTACAAGCATCTTAGTGAGAAGAAAGAGAAAGGACAGTTCAGAGGAAAGCCTTATGTGACTCCAGCTGACAAAGGGAAACAGAAGGTTTCAGATAGAAAAAAGACAAGTGGGGGAGTAGCTCCCGCTTCTGTGAAGTGTTACAGGTGTGGCGAGCATGGCCACTGTGCTGAAGTTTGCAACAATATTGTGTTGAGGTGCTACAGATGTGGTAAGAGAGGTCACAGAGCTACTAACTACAAGGATGAGGGTCCGACTTGTTTCAACTGTGGTGAACAAGGTCACATCAGTACATAGTGTCAGAAGCCAAAGAAGACTGCTACTGCAGCTCAGACTAATGGTAGAGTGTTTGCTTTGAGTGTTTCAGAGGTTCCTAAGAAGGATAACTTGATTCGAGGTACTTGTTTTATTAATAACGTTGAGTTGGTTGCTATTTTTTATACTGGAGCTACTCACTCGTTTATTTCGCTTAAATGTTCTAATAGATTGGGTTTGAAATTGACTGATATGAATGATAGTATGGTAATAGAGACTCATGCTAATGGTTCTGTTACTACTACTTCTGTGTGTTCGAGATGTCCTTTGATAATTTTTGGGAAAAGTTTTGTGATGGATTTGGTGTGTTTGCCCTTACACCAAATCGATTTTTGGGAAAAGTTTCGAGATGTCCTTCAACTATGTTCACATCAATTGTTATAATAAGACTGTGGAGTTTCCTGAGTTTGGTGATAGTGGGGAGTTGATGTTCTTGTCTGCTAAGCAAGTAGACGAACTCTTAGAAGATGAAGCCTTGATGTTTGTGTTGTTTGCATCGTTGTAAGTTAATCGTGAAGCTGCGAGTGTCGAATTACCTGTCGTCTGCGAATTCCCAGAAGTGTTTCCGGATGACTTAAGTGATTTTCCTCCAGAATGTGAAGTAGAGTTTGTGGTGGATTTGATACCAGGTATGAGTCCGGTGTCAATGGTTCCTTATCAGATGTCAGCTTCTGAGCTAAGTGAATTAAAGAAACAACTGGAATAATTGCTTGAGAAGAAGTTTGTTCGACCGAGTGTTTCTCCGTGGGGTGCTCCTGTGTTGTTAGTAAATAAGAAAGATGGTATCATGAGGTTGTGTGTGGATTATCGGCAGTTGAATAAAGTGACAATCAAGAATAAGTATCCACTTCCGAGAATTGACGATTTGATGGATCAGCTGGTAGGCGCTTGTGTGTTCAATTAATTTGAGGTCTGGTTATCATCATATTCGTGTTAAGCCAGATGATATTCTGAAGACAGCTTTCAAGATGAGGTATGGTCACTATGAATACACTGTGATGTCGTTTGGTGTATCCAAGGCACCTGGCGTGTTCATGGAGTATATGAATCAGATTTTCCATGAGTATTTGGATAAGTTTGTGGTGGTTTTCATTGATGATATTCTGATCTACTCTAAATCTTAAGAAGAGCATGTCAGGCATTTGAGGACCGTGTTGCAAGTATTGAGGGAAAATAAGTTGTATGCAAAACTGTCGAGGTGTGAATTTTAGTTGAAAGAAGTGAGTTTTCTTGGCCATGTGATTTCAAGTGGTGGGATTGATGTTGATCCTTCCAAGATCGATGCTGTGTTAAAGTGGGAGACTCCGAAGTCTGCTACTGAGATACAAAGTTTTCTGGGATAGGCAGGTTACTATCGCAAGTTTGTAGAAGGTTTTCTAGATTGGCGTTATCGTTGACGCAGTTCACTCGTAAGGGCCAGGCTTATGTGTGGGATGTTGCATGTGAAGAGAGTTTTGTACAATTGAAGAAGAGATAGACGCCCGCTCCGGTTTTGGTTTTGCCTAATCCGAATGAATCCTTTGTGGTGTATTGTGATGCTTCAAAGATGGGTCTCGGTGGAGTGTTGATGCAGAATGGACAGGTTGTTGCTTATGCTTCGAGATAATTGAGAGTTCATGAAAGGAATTATCCTACGCATGACTTAGAATTGGTAGCTATGGTGTTCGTGTTGAAAATTTGGAGTCATTACCTTTTTGGCTCTAAATTTGAAGTGTTCAGCGATCATAAGAGTTTGAAGTACTTATTTGATCAGAAGGAGTTGAACATGAGGCAGAGGAGGTGGTTGGAATTGTTGAAAGACTATGATTTCGATTTAAATTACCATCCTGGTAAGGAAAATGTGGTGACCAATGCATTAAGCAGGAAGTCATTGCATATGTCCATGCTTATGGTGAGAGAGTTGGAATTAATTGAGCAATTCCGAGATTTGAGTTTGGTATGTGAAGAGACTCTTGATAGTGTGAAGTTGGGTATGTTGAAGTTGACTAGTGGTATTGTGGAAGAGATTAGAGTGGGATAGCAATCTGATTTGAAGCTGGTTGATCAGTCAGTTTTAATTAACCAGGGTAACAGAGGTGAATTCCAAATTGATGAGAATGGTGTGATGAGGTTCAGAGACAGAGTGTGTGTCCTAGACGTTCCAGAAATTAAGAAGGGTATCCTTGAGGAAGGACATTGAAGTAGATTGAGTATTCATCCTGGTGCTACGAAGATGTACTAGGATTTGCAGAAATTATTTTGGTGGCTAGGTATGAAGAAAGATATTGCGGAGTTTGTTTATGCCTGTTTGATTTGTTAGAAGTCCAAGTTTGAACGTCAGAAGCCTGTGGGTATGATGCAACCTTTGAATATTCCAAAATGGAAATGGGATAGTATTTCCATGGATTTTGTGTCGGGATTGCCGAAGACTGCAAAAAGGAATGATTCTATCTGGGTGATTGTAGACAGGTTGACTAAATTGGCTCATTTCTTGCCGATGAAGATTAACCATTCTATGCAGAAGTTAGCTGAAGTGTACCTTGAGGAGATTGTGAATTTGGATGGGATACC